>OY998234.1:22334573-23544573 GCA_963922035.1 Amblyjoppa proteus | reverse complement strand
TGCGTGCGTGCGTGCGTGCGTGCGTGCGTGCGTGCGTGCGTGCGTGCGTGCGTGCGTGCGTGCGTGCGTGCGTGCGTGCGTGCGTGCGTGCGTGCGTGCGTGCGTGCGTGCGTGCGTGCGTGCGTGCGTGCGTGCGTGTGTGTGTGTGTGTGTGTGTGTGTGTGTGTGTGTGTGTGTGTGTGTTTAATTTTTCATATGTTTCACTCAGCGGTTTTATTTTCAATTTTACATTATCTCAAGAGGACGACGGAGCGGCGTAAACGTCGAGGATTTAAATGCAACGGACCAAGTTGGATATCGCAAGAGTCACTTATTCTTCGCGCCGCTGTGAATAACCGGCGATGTTTCGGATATAGTTCGAACGATGGTGTAATTTCTGCCGACGAGCGGCAGTTGTGTCGGCGACGTCGATTCGGCCGAATGTCCAGAATTCGGACGGGCTTGTCGATTAACGATAACTATACTACTGATTAAACAGTGCGCATCGCCCGTTCGGTTTAAACGTCCGTCGATTATGTATCTCGTGCCCGATTGCGAAACTTTCGTAATCAAATCGAGCGTGCGGACTCGGTAATTCAATTACACCGGCAATGCCGATTAATCGAGCGCGGTTATTCGGGGCCGAAGCTAATTTTATCCCATAGTTAGCTCCTCTCGGATATTCGCGGTGGGAGAGCTGCGCTAATAGCCGCGCAGAGTTCTGGAGGTGAAACGTTCGCCGGTGGCGCCGCGACTGGGCGGTGAAGAAGGGGGACGAAGGGTGAAGTCATCGATGCATAACAAATTAATACCGAGTACGTGAATTCTTATGAATTTATGACGTGCGTGGTTTGCTCGGATAGAACGTGCGGTGCCGACTCAGAGCCGGGGTCGACGACCCAATCGTCGAGTGTCCACCGACGATTCAACAAATTGTCAAGCTTTTTTTTTTTTTTTTTTTTTTTTTTTTTTTTTTTTTTTTTTTTTTTTTTTTTTTTTTTTTTTTTTTTTTTTTTTTTTCCCCTCTCTGACTGTGCTAAAGAGTGGCCGCATTTCTGTGCTTGCAAGGGGGATGGAAATTGGCCGAGTGTTGACGAGCGGGAGGAAAAGTAATTTAGCGGTTGGAAAGGTTATTTGGCGGAAGGAAAAGTGAATTTTTCTTCCCGATAAATCACTTTTCCTCCTGCCGAATAACTTTTCCTCCCGCTCGTCAAGAATCGGCCACTTACCATCCCCGTTGCGTACATTAAATTTGGGTCTTTTTTCAGAGTGGTCGGTGAAAAAAAATCGTATTTTTGGGATTCAAATGGAAAATATTGGGCTGGGAAGTAAAATAATTGTTATATTCGTGATCAGCGGGAAAGATACGTCGAATATAGACTTGAAAAAAAAAAAAAAAAAAAAAAAAAAAAAAAAAAAAAAAAAAAAAAATCGATTGAAAAAAGATTTTTCAATTTATGAGCCACTTTTGAAAAAACACTGATTTTCGTTATTTTCAAAGGTCGATATCTCGGCTCCCAATGGAGCTATGAAAAATCCGAGGTGCTCGACGTTTTCTACGGGAAAAAAAATACACAAGATAGGGCCTTGTCCGAAGTTTCGAAATCGTTTTATTTCGTCGTTTGAGGATGTTGAAAAACGCGAAAAATCTACAGAAACGGGCCTTGCCATTTTTTTTACTGCATTTTTATTGTAACTTTTTTCGGTAAAAAATCATCAGTTTGCGGAAATAATAATAATAATAATAATAATAATAATAATAATAATAATAATAATAATAATAATAATAATAATAATAATAATAATAATAATAATAATAATAATAATAATAATAATAATAATAATAATAATAATAATAATAATAATAATAATAATAATAATAATAATAATAATAATAATAATGACAATATTATTATTATTATTATTATTATTATTATTATTATTATTATTATTATTATTATTATTATTATTATTATTATTATTATTATTATTATTATTATTATTATTATTATTATTATTATTATTATTATTATTATTATTATTATTATTATTACTATTATTACTATTACTATATAAACCGGTGCGTTGTTCTAGTGGTTAGCTTGCTCGCCTCTAAACCGGAGCGCCGTCGGGTCGGGGGTTCGATTCCCCGTGGCGTTGTTTCGACGAGAAATAAAAATGTGGGCGCGACATAGCTGCAGAAACAAAGTTGAAGCACACGCGTACTTGTGCGTGCTTATACGTGCCACAAATATATAGCGGTGATCGATGTTTGCATTCTCGGCTAAACTCGACGTAGCTCCGGTGCCGTGAAGCGAATCTAAGGCTGATTGTATCGGCATAAGTTTTTTTTTTTTTTTTTTTTTGCAGTCGTTTACCTCTATGCCTTTGCTCGTGAGACTAAGGTGAATGCGAATGCAGTAATCGTTGATTTTTCCATGAAAAAAAAAAAAAAAAAACAAAAACAAAAACAAAAAATCAACGATCACCGAAAAATCCGAAAAAATTCATGCGTACTCAGAAAAATAAACGAATCATTTTCACGAAAAAAAAAAAAGTTGGCTTGCGGGCAAATTTGTTATGCAATTATTTTTTTTTCATCAATTTATTAATAACATTTTGTAATTATTATCGTGCAAAATTAATCCTCTCAGTATCTTTAGTGTGCATGAATTTTTTTTTGTTTCAGATTTTCATACCATCAAGAAAGTTACTTGAAATTTTTCTATTATTTTTGTCGAACTTATGCGAATTCAGCGCGCAGCGAGACTCCCTCCTTAAGTGCGCGTCGAACGTTGCGGCCGCGTTGATCTCTACGTGGGGCTTATCGCAGGTTCGGATTTTGTTCGATGCTCAGATCGCGATGAGGGATTCGATGAGAGTTTCGTGTGTTCTCGCAAACGGAAAACCAAAGGCCGTTCGGCCGTTCGGTCTCTATCTCGCATCGACCATCCAGCACGAACACCCTCGCTGCTCATCCTTTGGCATCATCGCTCGTTCCTCCCGCTCCGTCCGCCGCCCCTCGTGCAGGGCTTCGACCGGCGGCCGGTTGAGCTTTGACTACCGTTCGCGAGTTTCACCATTCTCGTTTCTCTCCCGCGGTTGGTACGGCTTCTCATACCGTGCGGCGGTCCAAACTTCATCTCTGCTCCAATCCCCGGCCGTGCCGGCCTTTTCTCGACCTCCCGACCGTCCACGATTTTCGTCTCATTCGGCTCACCATTCTCGCCCAAACCCGCTCACACCGTCGCCGGCGATGATACACGGCCGCGAACCGAGGAACGACGAAGAGGAACCCCGCCGGAGCCGGACCCGAGCCGGATTCGCATTGCCGGACGGCGAGGAAAAGCAATCGGGCGCGGAGGGACTGGATCCCGAGGCCGAGAACACGTCGAATGGGATTGAGGTAGTACTTGCGAATAGTGTGTTCACACTTGGCATAAGTTTCAGAGAAATGTGAGCAAATTGCAAACACTTCTGGATGATACAAAAATCTGAAGAAAAAAAAAAAAAACAAAAAAAAAATCAAGCGTATCAAAGGTACTGAAAAGATTAATTTTGCATAATAACAATTATTCCATGATGTTATTAACAAATTGATGAAAAATAAAATTTTTTACTAAATATCTCGGAAACCTAAGTTTTTTTTTTTTTTTTTTTTTAATGAAAATTGTTTGTTCATTTTTTTTTTTTTTAATACGTATGAATTTTTTCAGATTTTTACATTCACTTTGATTTTTTTTTTTTTTTTTTTTTTTTTTATATGGGAAAAACGTGTAGAAAAACAGAAAATTCAAGGTGAATTTAAAAATCTGAAAAAATTCATACGTATTCGGAAATATGAACGAACAATTTTCATTAAAAAAAAAAAAAAAAGTTAGGTTTCCGGGATATTTGTTGAAGAATTTAATTTTTCATCAATTCCTTAGTAACATTTTAGAATTATTATTATGCAAAATTAATCCTCTCGGCATCTTTGATACACTTGATTTTTTTTTTTTTTCAGATTTTCATACCATCGAGAAGTGTCTACAATTCCCTCTCATTTCACTGAAACTTAAGTGAAGTGAACACTATTCGCAAGGACTACCTTAAGGGATACCTTAAGGACCACCTTAAGGGATACCTTAAGGACTACCTTAAGGGATACTTTAACGACTACCTTAAGGGATACCTTAAGGACTACCTTAACGGATACCTTAAGG
This sequence comes from Amblyjoppa proteus, assembly GCA_963922035.1. NCBI lineage: Eukaryota > Metazoa > Arthropoda > Insecta > Hymenoptera > Ichneumonidae > Amblyjoppa > Amblyjoppa proteus. The sequence goes on along the minus strand of OY998234.1, from coordinate 23,540,389 downwards.
ACTACCTTAAGGAATACCTTAAGGACTACCTTAAGGAATACCTTAAGGACTACCTTAAGGGATACTTTAACGACTACCTTAAGGGATACCTTAACGACTACCTTAAGGGATACCTTAAGGACTACCGTAAGGGATACCTTAAGGACTACCTTAAGGGATACTTTAACGACTACCTTAAGGGATACCTTAACGACTACCTTAAGGGATACCTTAAGGACTACCTTAAGGGATACCTTAAGGACTACCTTAAGGGATACCTTAAGGACTACCTTAAGGGATACTTTAACGACTACCTTAAGGGGTACCTTAAGGACTACCTTAAGGGATACCTTAAGGACTACCTTAAGGGATACTTTAACGACTACCTTAAGGGATACCTTAAGGACTACCTTAAGGGATACTTTAACGACTACCTTAAGGGATACCTTAAGGACTACCTTAAGGGATACTTTAACGACTACCTTAAGGGAAAAAAGTATCGAGTAAGAGTGGGGGGGGGGGGATAAAAAAAGAATCGAATCCACCTTAAATCCGGGCGGATACTGCAGGCAAATCCTTAAAGTGGTGAAGAGTGCACTGAGAGTAGGATCTAGCAAAAAAATGACCAATAATCTAAGAAAAATTACCATAGCTTATAGTAGTACGGCGCCAGCACGACACCTGTTGTAGAAAGTCTGAGATTATCCAAGATTTTTTTAACCACAATATCCAAGAGAAATTCTTATAAATCCGGTACTTCCTACCATGGGTGGCGCCCTAACGCTCAACTACTGTGCACTATGGCAAGTGTTCTTAGATGATTGGGCTATTTTTACTGGATCCTTCTCTCGGTGTAGTGAAATGAAAGTGTAATGATTAAAAAAAAACATTCGGCTCCACCTTAAATCGGAGCGATGATCAATATAAATTCAACAAGTAGAGAAGACTAATGGATATTGGGTTCACAATTAGTCCAATAGAAGTCCTGCCGACGATCACCGGTTGAGAAAAAAAGTATCGAGCAAGAGCTAATTTCAACTCAAGAACTCCTGACGTTGAACTTAAGATCGAAGTTTGGCCCGAACCTCATCGCGTGCTTAAATTTCATCTTGAGTTCGAACTTAAGTCTGAACTTACATTCGTCACATTCGAACTTAGGTCTGAACTTACATTCGTCACATTCGAACTTAAGTCTGAACTTACGTTCGATTGTAGTTCGAGTTCGATATTAAGATCAAACTTACGCCAGAAATCAAGATCGAACTGAGATTTCGTCCCAAGTTAGGACTCAAGATAGATCTTAAGTTCGATCTAAACTTCAAAATTAAAGTCTTAAAATTCGAACCTTCGATAGCTCACGCTTTTCGGCGATGAAACCCAGAAGACCATCCGTAAGAGGTGATGTTTTTTGGTGCATAATTTATCAAAGATGCCAATTCAACGACTCGGAATCACGGGAGAACACTCGCAAGAAAATTCCAGTGGTCTCTGCCGGGAATCGAACCCGAATCTCATCCACTGAGCCACTGCTCGTCCGAATGACAGAGTAACGATAAATAAAATTGTAAAAAAAAAAGAAAAATAAAAAAAAATAAAAAATAAAAATAACGACGGCGCCTTAAATCCAAGCGATAATCCAAATAAATCCAAACGCGGCGAAGAATAATATCCACCTCTTCCGTTTCTTCGAGAACGAACGACTTCCTCCTTTTTTTTTTTTTTCTATCGCATTAATCCCTCGAGTTTCTAACGCAGGAATCCCCCCCCCCCACACACACACACACACACACACACACACACACACACACACACACACACACACACGCACACACACACACACACACGGGCGTCGCGGCCAGCCAGATCCATGCGGTAGATCTCTTCTCTCCCACGATAGCACAAAGGATGCTGCTTCTCGCTGTATTCGTAAGACACCGGGGGGCAAAACGGACCGCCTCCGATATTTCTCGACGAAAAAAACGAAAGTCCCATCTCCGATCCGGTCCGTTTTGCCCCCCCCCCCCCCGCCTCCACCGCTATTATATCCGCGAAACACAACCGATATCTATGTAAACGCTTACACGAAGCTCTCCACCCCGTTTATCATCTCGGCCACGGATAGGTTGGGCTTGGCTCGCTCGTAACGCCAGCAATGATTTACGTAACGGGCTTTTTATCTTTCGCAAAAATCGCCGTTTTTTCCACTCCTCATATCCAAACGTCCGCCGCCCCTCTATCGTGCGAGGTTAAACCGCGAGCTCTCGCGTTTCATTATTTAGACCGTGTCAGATTTGCCGTCGTCGATAATCCGTTCGGTAAGAAAAAGAAAAAAAAAAAAAAAAAAAAAAAAAATCGCTTGCCGGCTGCCGATGAAAAAAAAAAAAAAGTTTGTTCCAATTCTACTTCCAATCCCTGCAATTGCTTGTGACGTTGAAACAACGCCTTCAAGACTGTCGAGGTGTGATGTTATCGTTTCAATCCGCTGTGGAAATTGAACCATTTTTTTCTTTTCTTTGGCAGCCCTCAAGCGAACTTTACTTGAATCATTGATTATTATTATTTTTTTTTTGCCAGTCTTCGGACAATCGAATCTCGGCCAAGCGATGTTCTGCTCCATATCCAGCTCTCCGTTAATCCACTAATTTCCTCGATCATTAAAGCCGTGCAAGTGAAAAGAGCTCGGGGGGGGGCTCAAAGTTGAGCGAGCTCTCAACGAGCGGAGCTTTGCCGGATTCATGAATATAACTCCTGGCAAGAAACCGTCCCTTGGTCGGATTCATGTTGATTTATCAGCGGTTGAACGGTTCGATCGAAGAAGCTGCCGTCGAGGTGTGAACCGGCGAAAGACGAGCCGTGGATTCAGGGTCGTTGAATCCAACGGTGTAGTTTGTGAGAAGAGCCACCTCTGATGATTCACGACCGTTCTACGCTCGGAGAGAAAGAGGGTCCCTTTGAAAAAGCTCGCATTGACCGAGGTGCGGATTGCGGCAGTCTGCCGAGGGTGAAACAGCCTGGTCGAGACTGCTCCTCGCTGAAAATTCCCGTCGTAGCTTAATGCACTCTGGTTATCGTTATATAATGTGTATATACGTATGGGCGGTATGCATGGATTTATGCACTGTGCCGGGCGAGAGTCTCGGCTGCACGCGAAGAATCCTTTGGCCGGGAGTTAACGAGCCGTGCTAGCACGGGGATTCACGCCCTTATGCCATTGTCGTCGTCGTCAGGAGTCCGTCCGGCGAGAATTCGTCGGATAATCGATTCGTGTACAATGCTGTGTACGCTGCGTTGGATATATACCGATAATCGATTATCGATAGCGGTGCTCGAGGCAAACTATCGGAGGGACCACGAGAGGCTCAAGGGAAAAACGTCGAGGTAGCGTATACGGGCGGTCGACCCGCAGACTCTTTCACGCGAAGGTTTGAGAGACGCCTTGACGCCAGAATTACGAGCCGCGATCGTAGTCGAGGGAGATGATGTTTTATGGATTCGGCGACGGTGGCGGGGAAAGTGATGAGAGAACATGGGGTTCTGGGAGATTCATAGTTCATTTGTTTGTCGATTTTGGCGAGGGTTTGGAGTACTGATGGACAGGATTTTACATTTTTATTAGGAGGCGATTTGGGTGATCGTCAGCGCGAGGGTCTCATAGGAGTGATTCCAGTTGGGTGAATCCAGCTGGGTGAAGCCAGTTCGTTGAATCCGTTTAGAGAAATCCAGTTAGGTGAATCCAGTTAGGTGAGTCCAGTTAGGTGAATCCAATTAAGTGATTCAGTTAGGTGAGTCCAATTAGGTGAGTTCAGTCGGGTGAATCCAGTTGGGTGAATTCAGTTGGGTGAATTCAGTTGGGTGAATTCAGTTGGGTGAATTCAGTTGGGTGAATTCAGTTGGGTGAATTCAGTTGGGTGAATTCAGTTGGGTGAATTCAGTTGGGTGAATTCAGTTGGGTGAATTCAGTTGGGTGAATTCAGTTGGGTGAATTCAGTTGGGTGAATTCAGTTGGGTGAATTCAGTTGGGTGAATTCAGTTGGGTGAATTCAGTTGGGTGAATTCAGTTGGGTGAATTCAGTTGGGTGAATCCAGTTGGGTGAATCCAGTTGGGTGAATCCAGTTGGGTGAATCCGGTTGGGTGAATTCGGTTGGGTGAATCCGGTTGGATGAATCCGGTTGGATGAATCCGGTTGGATGAATCCGGTTGGATGAATCCGGTTGGATGAATCCGGTTGGATGAATCCGGTTGGATGAATCCGGTTGGATGAATCCGGTTGGATGAATCCGGTTGGATGAATCCGGTTGGATGAATCCGGTTGGATGAATCCGGTTGGATGAATCCGGTTGGATGAATCCGGTTGGATGAATCCGGTTGGATGAATCCGGTTGGATGAATCCGGTTGGATGAATCCGGTTGGATGAATCCGGTTGGATGAATCCGGTTGGATGAATCCGGTTGGATGAATCCGGTTGGATGAATCCAGTTGGACGAATTCACTGGTGCGAATCCCCTAGTAAAATTTTCACCGTATCAACTCCTCTATTAACCGCTCACTAATTCCGTCCGCGGGACAATTAACTGCGACATCTCCATACATAATCCTCAAAAAAAAAAAATAATAATAATAATTAACGACCCAACAGAATTGAAATACGACCGCCCCCCCAAGCCGGAAATAATCCACAGGCGTTCGCCGTGCGACAAAAATAAAACAATCCCATCCAGCACGCTCGGGACGTCGGATACTTTATCTCCGGCCCCCTGACCGTCCTCCTCCGCCACGGTGGATCTTCCTCGGATAAGTGACAAAAGTTTAAGTCGATGAGGGGATTACCGACAGAGAAGGGGTGGAAAGAAAGGTCCATCCTGAGGGCGTCTCGATTTTTCGAGAAAAGGGGGGGGGAGTGAGGCTCGACCACCCAGCTCGCAAAAGACCCACACAACTCATCCCGTATATATAGATATACAATAATCCGCCTATTGCACAGTACCTGCACATGACATTCTTTCTCAGACTATAATACCTTTATTCCATCCATACATATATGTATACACACATATATATATATATACACATCTATATATATATATATGCGCAGATGGCATGCGCATGCCACATATATACATATATAGGTGAATACTCATTATTTCTATACGTATATCTACGGACATTCGTACGGCATATCTGCTGCAGGCAGCAGATATGCCTTGCGGTCGGGAGTACACGACGTCGAATATTCGACCCGAGCGGTTCGCCGGATGCCAGCGAACTGGGGACCACAGCGGTCCGAGCGATTCCTCTCTCTCTCCACAGTGCCAAATCCGCGAGGGAGTAGCACGCGCGGGTCGCCGAAGCGCTTGCGCCTTAATCGGCACTAATTCCGTGATTTGTGAATACCTACTATCTGTAACACTCGACGCTCAGCTCGTCCCCTGTATCAAATAGTCGGTGCCCCGACGGAGATTCTCCGAACGGGAAGGCTTCAACACGATTCGCTCGCGTCCCCACCCCAGCGGAGAGTCCGGACTCCAATATCGCGTCCCGCTGATTCACATCGGAGATTTCTCTCTCTCTCTCTCTCTCTCTCTCTCTCTCTCTCTCTCTCTCTCTCTCCACCAAACCCAGCGTAGAGCAATCCGTAATCACGAAATTATTGCTCATCTCTATCGAATTTCCCCCACCTTCGGGACACGCGAATATTGCGGTCAGAGTTCAATCTAGTCGGCGGGTTAAATTCCCCGGTTGGATAGCTCCAGTCGAATCGGAACGGTGTCCCGCTTATCTCGCATACCGCCTCGTTACACCACTCGCCGGTGAAAGCGTAAGGCGAGCGTACACTTAACCGAGTATTGTCCCATTGACACACGAGTCAATGTTTAAACTTCCGCGGCAAACACGCTCGGGTGAGGATCTCGATCGTGGTCGAGGAAGACGGAGAGGATTGGATGGGACTATGATGTTTTTTTTTTTTTTTTTTTAATATTTAAAAAAAAATTTTTTTTAGAAACCACTCTCGACCATATCTCGGCGATTGATTTTTTTTTTTTTTCTCTCCTCGATCCTCAAGAAATCCTCATGAATTTTTACGCCGACGAGACTGTGTGTCGATGGCATACGATATTAATTTTTTTTTTTTTTTTTTTTTTTTTTTTTTTTTTTTTTTTTTTTCGGCTGGCGCCAGTGCGTTCGCTCGTTTCACGAATTTTATTCCGAGTATTTCGCCTAGCGAAAGTACACGCGCTTGCGGTAATACACCGAAAAAACTGTCAACTGAGCCGAAGTAAAATATCAAATGAAGCTAAGCCAAATTATCGACTGAACGATTGCGGATGGGGAAGGAAATGTTTGATCGTTTCAACAAAATGTTTCTTCAATTCAAGTGACTATTCGCTTAAACAACTGAATATTAGGCTACACAACTGAATAATGCGTTCAATCGACCGAATATTAGGTTACACGACTAAATGTGCGTTCAATCAACTGAATTCGTTCTTTCAATCGAGCAAATATTTCCTTCGCCATCCTCAACCGCAGCTCACTTTGATATTACCAAAACTTTTTTTCGGTGCAGAGATTTTTTGTATTTTTTTTTTTTTTTTTTTTGTATTAGTTATACTCTCGATTTAATACCGCTTTGAATCCGAAGGGAGATTGCGCGGTTTGAACGGGAAAATTAATTGGGCGCTCAGGGGGATTTTTCCATCGGTTTTTAATTAATTTCGGTGATTCGCGCGTTAATGGGAGAGCGGACCGGGGAGCCCGAGCGTGCGGAATCAAAGGCAGATACGTCGGAGAAGATTATGATCGGGCGAGGCGGACGCGGGGAGTGGGAGTGGTTGATGCGCTTTGCGGGCATCGGGAGAGGGTGTAAATCTTTTTAAAAGTCCTCGAGCCGGACTGAGCCGAGCGGCAACTCGTGTGCAGGTACGTCGGGATTCACGTTCGCTTCCTCGGTGCTTACAACCGAGTTTTCTCGGGGGATGTCTCGTAAAACGCTCCGCCATCGAGAAATATGAGATACGCCCAGCACCGGGAATGGCCCCGGTCTCTGCGTTCTCCCCGCGCGCAAACGCGTCTCCGGGTCTTTCGAGGGATTCAACAAAATTGAGACATCGCTTATAGTGTCCCTGAGTCACCGTTCGCATCTTAACGCTCTGCACGCTCTCTCACCGCGCTTCGTTTTATAACCGCTAAAGGGAAATGCAAATTTCATTTTTTTTTTTTTGTAATTTTTCATCAAAGGAATATATATTTCTGTATATATAGAATATTTATAGTGCTTTTGTGCTTTCAGTGATTTGATAAATCGTACAAATGGGAATTACATAAAAGTATTAAAATATTGAAACAGTAGCGGGTTGTAACTCGAGGAGCTTCACGTCCGAGCTTTGGAACATGAAATTGAGAAACCCGATGTTAACTTCACATTCAACTTGGAGATACGATTTTTTTGAGCGGAAGTGACATCATACCGGAAACATGTCACTTCCGATTTGGAAATCTCAATTTCCTGTTGGACGTGACGTATTTGCGGTGTGACGTCACTTCCGGTTGAAAAAATAAGATTTTCAAATCGGAAGTGACATTTTCCCTGGATGATGTCGCTTCCGGCAAAACCATCAGATTTTTAAGCCGGACGTGACGTATTTCCAGTATGATGCCACTTCCGGTTAAAAAAATGGGTTCTTCAAACCGGAAGTGTCGTATTTCCGGTTGGAAAATTAGATTTTCGAGCCAGGGAGAAATTAGATTATCAAACCGGAAATGACCGTTCCCCTATATGATGTCACTTCCGGTAGAAACGTTAGACTTTCAAACGGGAAGTGACGTATTACCGGTATGATCTCACTTACGGTAGAAACTTTAGACTTACAAACCGGAAGTGACGTATTATCGGTATGATCTCACTTCCGGTAGAAACGTCAGACTTTCAATCCGGAAGTGACGTATTATCGGTATGATCTCACTTCCGGTAGAAACTTTAGACTTACAAACCGGAAGTGACGTATTATCGGTATGATCTCACTTCCGGTAGAAACGTCAGACTTTCAATCCGGAAGTGACGTATTATCGGTATGATCTCACTTCCGGTAGAAACTTTAGACTTACAAACCGGAAGTGACGTATTATCGGTATGATCTCACTTCCGGTAGAAACGTCAGACTTTCAATCCGGAAGTGACGTATTATCGGTATGATCTCACTTCCGGTAGAAACTTTAGACTTACAAACCGGAAGTGACGTATTATCGGTATGATCTCACTTCCGGTAGAAACGTCAGACTTTCAATCCGGAAGTGACGTATTATCGGTATGATCTCACTTCCGGTAGAAACGTCAGACTTTCAAACCGGAAGTGACGTACTACCGGTATGACGTCACTTCCGGTAGAAACGTTAGACTTTCAAACCGGAAGGGACGTGTTACCGGTATGACGTCACTTCCGGTAGAAACGTCAGACTTTCAAACCGGAAGTGACGTACTACCGGTATGACGTCACTTCCGGTAGAAACGTTAGACTTTTAAACCGGAAGTGACTCGTTACCGGTATGATGTCACTTCCGGTAGAAACGTCAGACTTTCAAACCGGAAGTGACGTACTACCGGTATGACGTCACTTCCGGTAGAAACGTTAGACTTTTAAACCGGAAGTGACCTATTTCGGGTATGATGTAACTTCCGTTAAAAAAAATTAGTTTTCCAAGCCGGGAGTGACGTATTTTCGGCATGAGGTCATTTCCGTTCGGGAAATTAGAATTCCAAATCGAAGGTAACGTACCTATTTCCGGTATGATATTTCAGAAATTGAATGTATATTCCTCAGTATGTTTGTAATTTGTTAATGGATTGCTCATATAAATATTCTCATAATATTATCTAGAGCGTGAAAGCCGCGGGGGGGGGGGGGAGGGGAGGGTGGGATAGACTGATAATTAGCGCGTCCATCATATCATGATAAACATTCGACAGAAGCACGATCGAAAGGGTTTTGAGCTTGCGGTGGTGAAGGGTCGGTGGTTGATGCCAGCGACGCGCATCGATGAATATTAATTACCGATCGTGGCCGCGGCGCTCATTAGACGATCCGATTACGAGCTCGCTGGGCCAACACCGACCGAGGGCGAGGAGGTGGGGGCCGCGAATTCGACACCCTCGCGTTTCTGTTCCTCCGACCTGCGCCGGTGGCAAATTATCGGTGAATCCGATTCGCCGGAATGCCGTGCCAATTAAAGGGGCGTCCCTGCTTTCGATGCTCTTCTTCCCTCGCTCGCACCTGATCTCCCGTCCGCTCTGTTTCTGTTACATGTTCCCGCAGATCGGGACTCCCCCCCCCCCCCCCCCCCGAGCGTCGAGCACATCTCCGTTTCACCCGGGTTGCGAATAACGAGTGCGAATAATTAGCATTTAATTATCCACGCTACGGCGCTATTGCGCCGGCCGGAGCGGCCGAGAACGATAAAACTGTGCGCGGAGTTCTCGCACCTGTGGACGGCAACCAATAATCGAGACTCTTCGCCTCCAATCTCGGTTTAATTTAAACTCCGCCCGTATACTTAAGCGGTTCGCGGATGTAACGGTTCAATCGAGGAAGCTCGGGACGAGAGCTTCGCTGCCGAATACATGCGAGTGCTGCTGTCTTCGGTTCCGGGCGAGTCGAGGCGTTCTTCTTCCTCGTCTTCTCGCCTACCCGAGAAGACGAGCCACTGGAGGGACATCGCGGCAAGATATTTAATCCACTCGACGGGAAATGGACACTGGAAAATTAATGAAAATCTCGCTGAGAGACGATTTCCGGGAAGATCATTGAATTTAATGTAATATCCTGGAGGAATTGGGTCGATGGCTTTTTGAGAATGTGTATAATTATCCTTATGTATGAAACTCGTGTGAGATGATAACTGTGCAAATTTATAGATTTAGCGATACATTTTTTTTTTTTTTTACTATTACTGATATAATATAATATTGTAACGAGCGAGCGAATGAATGAAGTATTTGGTTTTTGGGCGGATATTATTAAGTGCAATCGCAGCTAAATGTCTGGAGCACGAAATGTCACGCGTCTGTTGGCTCGGAAAGGCTGATCAAGACTCTCGTCATCTGGTCTATCGATAATCTGTTCGTTTGTCATACTGAACTATTCCGGTTACCTACGTAATATCCTGTTTCTCGGTTAATTCTCATCTCTATATTCATTACAATATAATATATAATATATAATATATAATATATAATATATAATATATAATATATAATATATAATATATAATATATAATATATAATATATAATATATAATATATAATATATAATATATAATATATAATATATAATATATAATATATAATATATAATATATAATATATAATATATAATATATAATATATAATATATAATATATAATATATAATATATAATATATAATATATAATATATAATATATAATATATAATATAATCGAAATGTTCATGCTGTGTCCGTCAAGAGAGAACGAATCATAGAATTAATTAAAGAGGTGGACAGTCAAGAAGGTTTTAACAAACATTTCTTACCCGGAAAAGTCGACAATTTTTTTCTTCAAATTTTTACAATCTATTATCACCGAACTGTGAAATAAGAAAAAGCTAAAAAAAAAAAAAAACGAAAAACAAAACTGGTTGTTTAAGTGAAGCAGAAACGCTTGGCGAGTGTGCAATGCCCTTCATTAATGCCCGGACGATCAAACGGGACTCGCGCCGTAGAGAAACAAACGATAAATGGATCGCAGCGCCGTCGAGCTTCTTCATCCTCTAACTTCTTTCCCCTTTAAAAAGACGTAAACACGTCTCCATCCCAAACCGTTTCATTCCCACCGGGACGCAAAGCAGCCCGTCATCAAACAGCGCTCCTTTATCAGAAAATGCAAAGAACCTACCAAACATAAAAACTTTATACCCTCGACTCTACTTTGTCCCTCGTCTCCGATAGAGAAAAATCTATCTCGAAAGTCTCGACGCAAAACGGCCCGTTTCCTTAAAATTCGCACTATCGCCTTTATGCGCAACATCGAACATCGTTATTATGCCACTTCCCCTCCCCGCCTCAACAATTTCCCCAGTGGTTTCGGTTCAAAGGATCGTCGGAGAAGCAACCGTAGCCCATGCGGTCCGCGCCGGCAGCATTTCAGAGGTCGTCGGCTATTCGATAAACGCTTCCTCGGCCAGAAGCCCCGGCGCGCCGGAGTGGGGCCCGACTCGGGCCGGAGCTCGAGATCGAGGTTTAACGAGCAAAAGCTATTACCCGCGGTGAGCGAGGTCCGGCCTGGGACTCCGGACGTCCGCGAATGAGTTCCAGCTCCGCCGCTAGCTCACCGCCGCGTCTCGCTGCGCTATTTTCCGAAATAACGCCGCACCGAGCGAAAGAGGGGAGAATCCCCGCGCGCACCGCGAGGCTTCACGTACAACGCCGCAGCGACCTCCGCGGTCGACGAAGGTCGGAGAGGCACAATTTCCATGGCTCTGTTATTGTTAGGGTCTGCCTCCGGCCGATTAGAAGCTTTTACCGGCCAACGAGGCCAACGAGCCACCGAGGATATTATGTTACGGTTGGGATTATTAAAATTTAATCACGTCCCGTCGCCGTCGCCGAACGGGCGATCAGTTTTTCGCGAGAATTCTCGGACGGAGTATCGGATAGCTCTGCGGAGCCGGACAGACTCATCTGACCGATGTTTTAGTGAAAGTCCGGGAGCGAGAACTCGCCGGACGATCGAGTCGATCGGCCGCGCAGACGCCCAACTAATGCGACGTAAAATCTCTTATCGGGCCCGGCCGACGTCGAGCGCGACCACTTAACGAGACGAGACGCCACGCTACGGTCTATCGGGACGAACGATTAGGAAAGGAAAACAATAAAATTGGTGGGAGATTTTTTTTTTTTTTTTTTTTTTTTTTTTTTTTTTTTCTGGGGAAATTGGTTTTCGAAGGTTTTTACGGAATGAATTTATGCTTAGTGTGGAAGAGGGAAGGAATTTGTGACAATTGAAGATAAACCTAATTTAGGTCTTGGGGACAAGTGAGAAAGTTTTTTTTGGGCATTTCGGAAATATTTTTTTTGACTACAGTCATTTTTTAAATTGTTTTTAAATTGATCGAGAGAAAATTGCAAGTACTTCTTGATGGTCTAAAGATTTGAGGAAGTTTCTGAGAAAGAGACATTTGTCGAATGTCCGAGCCATTTGTAACGACGTGTGACAAAGATCAGCGACCGATCTTTCACTAAAGTGCCAATAACTCGCCGATAATACTTTAACCAAGAATCCGAAGTTTAGGGGACAAAAGACGCGGAGCGAATGTCGATGAGCGACGAGCAGCGAAATGAATATTCATCATAATACCACGAGAGGGAGAACCGGATGGAGATTTAAAAAAAAAAAAAAAAAAAAAAAAAAAAAAAAAATGTAAATGTTACGGATGGTTGCTCGGGCGCCGGTCGTGATTCCTCAAGATTCTTTAACTCGTTCGGAGTGCTTGCTTACCGAGTTTGTTCTGAAAATTATTGAACCTCCCCCCCACCTTAGCGAGCACGCCTCCCGGCCCTGATTGAATTCCGGCTTCCACCGGCCACGGCGCACTCTCTTAGCTCTCTTTCTCACTTCGCTTACCTCCTCTTGCGCGGCTCTTATGAGGCCGACCTCCCGAGAGTTCGCCGAGAATTTTATTGAATTTTTATCGATCGCGGTTCATCGACTTCGCTGAGTGGAACGGGGATTTTTTTCTTATCCTCTTCTTTTTTTTTTTTTTTTTTTTTTTTTTTTTTTTTTTTTTTAATCCACGAAAGATTCACCCTCATTCTCGATGGTCAAACGCGTTCGGAATGCTCCAAAGTCTGCGAGCTCATTTTTATTATTTTAATTATATTAATTGGTGGATTTTACTTAAGTTTTAATTTATTTTTCAGGAATCCTGCTTCCGGACTGTCGACCAGCCGAGCCGCCGCAGTGGGGCAACGCCGTTGAGAGGATACTGGACGACGGCACGAGACAGACGATCTTCTCGTGCGGCGACGGTCGCAGGCTAAAAGGTCGCAAAATCGCGACCTGCACCTTCGACGGATGGAACGTGCCGACACCGGAATGCGTCCTGAACGGTGGGGCCTCGATTAGCCTCGGACACGCGCATCTTACGATTTAAACCTTTCGCCCCCCCCCCGAAGAAGATTTCATTTCGGAGCACTGCGAAGAGTTTAATCTCGCACGATCCTCCGTATAGAAAAAAATCAGTCGATTTTTTTTTTTCACGTGACGATGCGCAAGACGCATCCACAAAAACAAAAACGTATCAGTTTTTGTCCGAAAATCGACCAAATCGGTAAATCGCATCGAACATTTTTATGGACGATTTGAAATGATGAAATTAGATCTCCATTTTTTGGCTTCTTAATGAGGCAATGTTAATTTTGAGATCGCAGCTGGATTCTTTTATAAAATCAGAGTCCAAAACGAAAAAACGTTTTCAGATTTCAGAGTGAAAAAAAATTTTCACTTTATTATCCATAAAATCCATCTGTAAAGTCGTATGCATTTTTGCCTGTAAATGGACCAAACATTTAAATGGCATTGAACATTTTTTATGGACGATTTAAAATTATGAAGTTGGAATGAACTTTTCCTTTTTTTTTTCGACACTTGAAAATATTAGTCGGTATTAATTTTGCCACTCAGTTAGATTCTTCATAAAATCTGATTTTATAAAATCAGAGTCTAAAACGAAAAAGGAGTGGTTCGCCTCGCAGGCATCACCGTCGATTTCATGGTCACATTGTTTTCAAGCTATCGTGCCCTAAGACTGATCTACAAAATCGTACAAATTTTGGTCTCAAAATGGACCAAATCTGTAAACGGCATTGACCATTTTTTATAGACAATCTAAAATCACGAAGTTGGAATCAACTTTTTCCTTTTTTTTTTTGGCACTCGAAAATAAAAGTCAATATTAATTTTGACATAGTAGTTAGATTCTTTATAAAATCAGAGTCGAAAAACGAAAAAAAAAAGGTTGGTCGGCCTCGCAGACAGCGCCAATTATCCATCCATTGATCCCTCGTTAGACGTTGATTATTCAGGATCGATGAATGAATTCCTCATTAGTCCGGGGAGGGTAAAATTGGCAAAGAGAGAGGGAGAGAGAGAGAGAGGGAGAGAGAGGGGCGCCGACGGAGGGCATCGAGGCGAGGAGCCTCGACCATAGGAATCGGGGGAGAGAGCCCGCAAAAGCTCCGGACACGGAGAAACACGGAGCGCGTGGAGGAGGGATGACTCATCATGCGGGCGGAAGGTTTACCAGAGCGACAAATTAATTTCCCATTCGGTTCCGCGACCCGAAACCCGATTCGACGATTCGTTTAAAATGGTGATGAAAAATGAAAAAAAAAAAAAAAAACAACAAAAAAACAACAACAAAGAAATAAAATAAAACCCACAGACGAGCGACGGAGCGCCCCAGCGTTTCCGCTAAAAAAAAAAAAAAAAAAAAAAAAAAGGAAAAACAAAAACGGTTTAAAATTCAGGAAGATATAATGGAATTTGAGAAAGGAAGAGAAAATAAAAATCCGTGTCCATGGGTTAGTTGCCAGTTGGGTTTTTCATGCCCCTGTTGCCGCTGTCTGTTCGGGAGCTTTTGCGGCACAAAGCGGGCGGCACGGACGCATGGACGATTTCGGATAACGAACGGCGGTGCGGGGCCGCGGATGAGGAAGGTGTGCATGCACGAGCGACGGTGGCTTTCCCACGCTTTTTCATTCAACGCTGTCTGCCCGCCCTTTGTAACGTCGGCGTAGCCCGACAATGGGACGGGATTAATTATTTGGCGATTGACGCGAGGGACCGGAAGAACCCGGGCGCGAACAACACGGTACAAGCGATCCATCGATCCCTCCCCGGTTGACGAATTCGACGGCGGCTCCGACGTCTATCAGTCGATATTCTCTCGGGACGTACGCGTCTCCCGATGTTTTCATAACCGACAACGGCAAAACGTTCTCCATTCCGCTTCTCGATCCTCTTCCGAGGCTACGAGCCATTTATTTTTCGATCCTTCATTTCATTCCTCGACCATTCATTTCTCGGACCGTAGTGGAAGGAAGGAAAAACGAGAGGTTTAACCGGCTATTCATTTCTGGGCGATGGCTAAATTTGCATCTTTACAGAAAAAAAAAAAAAAAAAAAAAAAAAAAAGGAAAACGACTATTAGTATTGAAATAAAATAAAAGAAATTGAATTGGAGATTGCAATTGGGAGGGGGTTGTCTCGGAAAGCTGTTTTTGTCCGGAGGAAATCGAAGAATGGAAGTCGGTTCGGAGTAAAAATTAATCGAAAGCAATGGAATAAATTCTATTGCGTGAGGTGAAATTTGGCCACTGGAAAATTGGCGCATTTACATCTCTGCCACTCAGAACTCTATCAGATAACAACTCTGTCAGAAAATATCTTTACCGGATGATAACTCTACCAAATAAGGCAGCTCTAGCAACTTTATCATATTACAACTCTACCGTATTGGAACTCTATCAAAGTCTCTAGCAGAGAATAAAAATTCTACCAGAATCTAAATAAAATTCTACCGGAATTGAAATAAGACTCCACCGGAATACAAGGCTACCGTCTACACTGAGAGAAGGATCTAGTAAAAAATTAATAGATCACATGGAAGATATTACCATAGCACACAGTAGTGGAGCGTTAGGGCGTCACCTATGGTAGAAAGTACCGGATTTATGAGATTTTTTCTTAGATATTATAGTAAAAATTCTTGGATACATCAGACTTTCTATTATAGGTGGCGCGCTGACGCCCTACTACTGTGCGCTATGGTGATTTTTCTTAGATGATTGGTCATTTTTACTAGATCCTTCTCTCAGTGTAACCTTGTATTCCGGTAGAGTTTTTTTTTTTTTTTTTTCAATTGCGGTAGAGATTTATTTTGATTCCGGTAGAGATTTATTTCGATTCCGGTAGAGTTTTATTTTGATTCTGGTAGAGTTTTTTTTTTACTTTCTGTTAAGATTTTGGTAGAATTCCAATGCGGTAGAGTTGTGAGTGGTCGGGATGCAAATGTACCGGAAAATTTAGCACATGGAATGGAATAAATTCCATTCCGTGAGGTGAAATTTAACCATTTCAAAATTTAGCACATACTTGTGGATTGAAATTCAACCTTGTGGAAAATTTGGCACGTAGGATAAGTTCCCATCCGTGAGGTGACATTCAGCCATTCAGCCATCCTCATCGAATTGAATGAATTCCCTTCCGCGAACTAAAGTTATGCCATGCAGCAAAAAACTTTCAAGTACTAAAAAAAAAAAAAGCAACCTACGGCCAAGAACCAAGTTAAGGAGTCAAAATATTTCAGCTCCGGAGCGCTTTTCACCTGGAGTTTTTCCCCGAGGCTCGCAGCCACTGACCGCACTAGCTGCTCGGCTATCACGCTCTTCCTCGGGACTTTCCTCGTTTTTCTTTCTCGTTCTTAACACCGCCGTCTCTTCTCACGCCCTCGCTCTCGGTCGTTAAAGTTCGAACTGATAAAAAAAAAAAAAAAAAAAAAGGTAAAAGAAGAAAGTAGTGTACCGCTGAGGGGCCGAGGCGGCCGGGACGACTCTGGAGGTTCTTTCGTCCCGCAGCATCCCGGCTTTCCGGAAGATCCGAGTTTAACGGCTTCCGGTTTCGCGGCTCTCGATCTCCCGACTCTTTTTCCACATTCGACGTTTCCGGCAAACTCATGCTCACCTCCTGTACACAGTGTATAGCCGGGCATTGATCTTCATTCGGATTTGAACGTGATACGACGAGAGTCGGGGGAAAAATGGACCACCGGGGTAAAACGGACCAGTACGCAAAACACTGGTAAAAATCGTGCATTTTACGCCGATGCGCTGATCTTCATTCGGATTTGGACGTGATACGACGAGAGTCGGGGGAAAAATGGACCACCGGGGTAAAACGGACCAGTCCGCAAAACACTGGTAAAAATCGTGCATTTTGCGCTGGTGCGCTGATCTTCATTCGGCTTTGGACGTGATGCGACGAAAGACGGGGAAAAATGGACCACCCGGGTAAACGTAACAGTTAAATTTGTGAACAGGGTCCGTTTTACCCCGCTCTTCACTATACCGAAAAGACACGCTGCAAAGATGCGAGAAGAAACACGTGCCGGTAAAAAAGAGAATCGAAGCAGAGAGAAAAAGGTGTGTACCGATTAAGTGGAGAAAAGAAGGCGAGAGTGGGTCAAAATGGACCACTGGGGTAAAATGGACCAGTTATCCACAAAAAATTTGAAAAAAAAAATGGTCCATTTTCCACCAGGCCTCGATATTCATTCGTAATTGGACGTGAAAGGAGGGGCAAAATGGACCATCGGGACAAAACGGAGCAGTCGTTCGCAAAGCAATTGCGAAAAATTGTCCATTTTGTCCCCGTGGTCCATTTAACCCCGCTCGCCACTATACAGAGAAGATAAGCTGCAAAGATGCGCGAAGAAAACGAGTGCCGGTAAAGCAGAGGGTCGAAACGGAGAGAAAAAGGTGTGTACCGATTAAGTGGAGGAAAAAAGGCTGTAATTCTTCCCGGAAGATACGAACCGTGCGGCGAGAAAACCGAGTGAAAGAACAGGACCGAGGCGGATGATTACAGAGCGGTCTTTTGTCGGCGACAAGTGTCGCGCTCGTTCGGATCCTCCGAGCCGCGGAGAGGGCGAAGAAGAGATCAGCACACGATGACGAATGACTTTTCTCGCCGTCGCTCGAGGCTTCACGAATTTCATGCGAGGCCGAGCGGAGGAACCGAATCCAGTGAATCGAGGTTTGATTTATGATTCGATGAGAGTTACCTGGCCACTCAGGTGGAAGGATCGATGTCTCTCCCAGCGCCCCGAAGCAATCCGCGGTTCCGCTCGGCTTTGCTGGTGGGCTCGCGATCGCCCAAACTTCCTCATTCTCGTCGTCCGAGCAGCACTCGCAGCATACCTGGTCGCCTTCGCGAGCTGAACTTGAAGATTGCGGAATGATGTAAAAGATTTTTTGTGTAAAACAAAACACCGGGAAGAGGTTCTGTTTCGAAAATTGAAAAAAACAAAATTTTATATTTTATATTTTATATTTTATATTTTATATTTTATATTTTATATTTTATATTTTATATTTTATATTTTATATTTTATATTTTATATTTTATATTTTATATTTTATATTTTATATTTTATATTTTATATTTTATATTTTATATTTTATATTTTATATTTTATATTTTATATTTTATATTTTATATTTTATATTTTATATTTTATATTTTATATTTTATATTTTATATTTTATATTTTATATTTTATATTTTATATTTTATATTTTATATTTTATATTTTATATTTTATATTTTATATTTTATATTTTATATTTTATATTTTATATTTTATATTTTATATTTTATATTTTATATTTTATATTTTATATTTTATATTTTATATTTTATATTTTATATTTTATATTTTATATTTTATTACATTTCAATGTCTGGACGAACAAATGAATTTTTTTCTTCATTTGCAAGCGGTCAAGAACAATTTAACCCTTTGAAATATAATTTTGTTTCACTGCTGTAATGTTTCAAACACATCGGTCGGTTATTAATGCATTTTTTTCTGAATTAAAAGCGGTCTCTCGCCTGTGCTACACCGTACTTTAAAGGGTTAAAAGTTAAAAGTGCGCGCTGCTCGGCAAATGTTTATTTCAGGGCTGAGGCACTCAGGTCGTTGGTCTTTTGTTAATGAGTATAATTATCGTTAGGTATAAAACCAGTATAAGACGATAACTGTATTAAACGTATAGCATCGGCAATAAATTTCTTTTACTGCTACTGTTATTTCATTGCTTTTTAAAGATCTTATTTTTTTTAAGTGTACAGGCAAGTCCGCGGCGGTGAGATTGAGTTCCTCGAGGAATTTTAAGGTCCGATAAAGCGGCCGAAATACAGATCCAGGTCGTTCGGACTTCTCAATGAATGCGAGTCAAATTTCCTCCTTAATTTTCGAACGCTCCACTTTTTTTTCGTCGACTGTATTATTTATAGAGCGGAGCCAGCCAGTGGCGCAGATGGGAAAATAATGTTTACATTTTTCAGATCGTGGAACGCGCCGGCGTGCCGTCCGGCAAAATAAAACATGCCAGTGGATGACAACTGCGAAACAGAAGAAGCGAAAGAGCGGTACCGTCGAGGATTCCACTGGACGAAGGGAGAAATAATGGAGACGTTAAAAAATTTAGAATTTGCCGGGACTGGTCGTCGAGTGAAAAATCAACTTGCCTCTCACAGTCTCCTTCGCTCGTTTATTCTCGCCTCGCCAGTGTTAATTCGTCTCTTCGCGGAGCATCGAGACAATTAGGGAGACTGATTGACGACTAATCTTGCGGAGCGTCTGGCTTCGATGAAAAGGTCACGAGTGTCTGCGACACCGAAGTCCGATCGTCCGAGCCATTTCATCTACTTAACAATTTAATCATTTCAATCCCCATACCCCTTTTTGCCTGTATTAAAAAAAAAAAAAACCATCGCGCTCCGTCCATACTGCTCGAATTTCAGCGAATTTCATCGAGAAATAGTAATTTGATCCAGCGTTATTCTTCCGAATGGTCATTTAACCGAACGTCATTTTTTTTTTTCGAATGATAATTTCACGAAACGTCATTCCTTCGAATCGATAAACTTCCAAACGTCAAGTCGCTGAATCGTCATCCGTCCGATTAGTCATTCACACGAATTGCCACTCAACAGCATCGCGAAACTAAATAATATGACCAGTCTAGTTTGAATCTAATCTTAGTGAATATGAGTCGCAGAGGTTCAGTGAAAATCGATTCGGATAAATGACTTTTCGAATAAATCTTTTTTCGCGTCAATGACTTTTCCGATTAATGACTTTTCGGCTGAACGAATTTTCGGATAAATGACTTTATGGATAAAGAACTTTATGGATGAATGACTTTTCGTATAAATGACGTTTGGAAATTTAACGATTCGTCGAAATGTCCTTCGGCCAATTATCACTTCCGAAAAGCAACGTTCGTCGATTCGGTAAAACAAAGTTTCGAAAGCTTCACTATTCAGATGAAGTCCCTTAAGACCCACAATTTTCGCCCATACGAAGATTCGGCCCACTGTAATTTCCGCAAAATGACATGCCTCCAGTTTATTAATATCTAACATTGTCTATTTCGTCTTCACGCGCAGGATGGACGTCGACGAAGATCGGCGAGTCGGTCATCGTTCGGCGGAGGGATCGTCAATTTCGCCGAGGTCGTGAGAGAGGGATTTCTCGGTCGTTCCTACCGTGCCATTCTCGGAGGACACACGAGAGAGACTCGGCAATTTGCGTACGCAACGTCATTGGTCGAGGGGCTCGAGCATGGCCATCCGTCGTCGGGAGATCGATTTTCGTCGGAGGAGAGAAGCGGCCTCGTCGGATAATTCAGCTAGACCTGCATCAACATTTTGATGCGTATCGAAATCGAACGCTTTTCAGTCATCTCGTTAGCGGGGAGGCATAAAATTTATGGCCAATGTTGTCTCGTCACGATGGTCGTGTTGCATCGGAGTCTGCGAAGGAGCCGAGCTCGTCGTCTTCGTGCCAAGTCTCGTGCCAGGCTTGTGGGTTGCACATCTGGCTCGTCCGGAGCAGCGAGCGCACACATACGCGTCCCTAACGCATCTCGAGAGACCCCTCGTTCCGGCACGCGTAGGTACGCGTCCGCCGATCGATTCTCCTTGTGGCAGCGAAGCGAGTTCAATTACGAAAGGGCGATTCGAGAGTTCCACACGGGGAGTCATGCAGCGAGAGAGACGCGATAGTTCGCGAGGATCGCCGGTCAACCGGATCAGCCAGGGGCGATCCATCAAGCGTTTATTGGTCGCGAAGGAAGGCATGAGTCAGCATCGAGCGCCCAGCCAAGTATTCACCCGGCTCCGATGATAAGAATTATTGCACGCCAATTGGGTATAGGATGGCGAATCGGCTCGCTCGCTCTGAAAATTTCGTTGCCATTATTTTTCGGCCCGACGAAAAACTGGAGCCGGGTTGCGGGCAATTTTTTAGCGGTGACGTTCTCGGCTTCGCTGTGGACCGTTGAAAAACGATGATCGGGAAAAAATTTGATTAATGCTGATGGCGAAAAGGAAATGGAGGAATGCTCGGGAGAAAAGTAATTCCGTGTTTAGTGTGTTATTGGTTCGAGCTTAGTTATTCTTGCGACGAGGCGCTGTCGTTTGTCACGGGCAGTCCTTGGTCTTATTCTTGTCGGCTGACTTGTGCAAGAACGTGCTATCGATAACGAACCAGCCGCTATTCCGAGGAAAGCTCCGAAATCTTAGAAATCCGAAAGTCAATTGGCTAAAGGATTGCGAATTAGCTCACTTGGTTTGAACATTTCGTTGCTATTATTTTTCGTCTGGATAAAAACTGGATCTCGATTACGGGTAATTTCTTTACCGGTGACGTTCTCGGCTTCGTTGTGGGTCGTTGAGAAACGATGCTTGGTAAAAAAAGATCTATTATCGTCGATGGCAAAAAAGAAAGGAAAAATTCTCAAACGCAAAACTGTATAAGTGCGTTATTCTTGGTTAAAGTTTACGACATGCAGCATGTTTTATGCTCGCGACGAAGCACTATCGCTCCTCTCGCGCAGTCCTTTATCCGATCCTCGTCGGCTGACTTATGTAAACCCGTGCAATCGATAACGATCGAGCAGTTATTCGTAGAAATCCGTTAGTTCAATAACCGATGTTACTGTTTCCGGTAAGCAAACTCGACCCGCATGCTCGCTCACCGAATGAAATGGATAGGTTTTCATATTCTCCACTGGACGAACCACCCTTTGGACCGATTGGAAATACAGAATTTACTGCAAGCCCCAAGTCATCGAGATTTGATGAACTCAATTCGGCGAGTGCTATTTCCATCGTCGCGTAAAATTGCGTTCGACTGCCTGCACGCTGCCATTTTTTTAATCTCGTCGAATGATTCGTATCATTCTTCCTTTCGGTTCGAACGTCCTTTGCAAAAAATGAAAAATAAAGCTTCGCGCAGCCACACGTAAATATATACATGGAGTTTTTTCCTCGTCTCGATTGAGTTTGGCGCGCGCGCGCGCCAACCTTTGCCAACTGGAAATACAGATTTTACTGCAAACCCGGAATCATCGAGCTTTAATAAACGCGATTCGCTGGTTGCCATCAATTTCCATCGTCCCGTAAAATTCTGCCCGGCTACGCGGCGATAAAAATATGGTAATAATCTCCAGATTCGAATAGTAATTCGGAGACGAAGTGGAAAAAATACTTTTATGTCCGACATACTCCGATTTTTTTTTGTACATGCTTTATATTGTGCATCGTGCTATTGAATAAGTGTCGGGAAAGAATGTTATAAAAGCGTTGATTTTCAGACTTTTATCTGTTAACGCGTTAGAAACAAACTCGCCCAGGCAACATTCTTGTCTTTTCCGTTAAACGGTTACGTTTCTAAAATTCGTTGGTTTTCTTTATCAGAAGCGCATAAAACGCTGAATCAAACATAGATGCAACACGGCGTAGGTCAATGATTAGATACGCAGTTCGTGTTGTTTATTCGACACTAGGGGATAGATTAGGCCAGTGATTAGGCCACAGATAGGTCACTATAGATAGGCTATATGACAAAATAGTAGGACACTAATCGGATCATTTACAACAGTGCCTATAGTTCGAGTTTATTATTTAAAAATAGTAAAAAAATAATATAATACTACTTGTTTTAGTTAATTAAGACTCTAAACTTTTCTGTACTACCAGTTTCTTCAATACCTCCACTATTTTTAACAATCTTCCTTCATTTCCAATGCCATGCGGAGCTTGGATGGTCAGTAATTAAAACAGTTCACCTTATAGGAAAAATTCCCGGATTGCCCACATGTAAATTTTCCATTCCATCCGGAAATGATTCCCGAACTGTTTTAGATGATATTACTATTTTTTTTTTCTTCGTATAACTGCTCATATAAATTCACCAAATTACTTTGGTATAAAGTAAAGTCAACTGAACAGTCTCGTCGACTTATTAGCTAACCCACTGATCGCCAAACCCTGTTTCTGTTCAGCATAGAGTCCGAAAAAACGTGTCTGGAAACAATTTCCCAACTGTGTTCGTCGATTTATTTTGATATCCCACGCGGTATAGGAAAATTTCTTATAACCGGATTTTCGATATGTCTCGCATTTGCCATACCGTCTCGAGATTATTGCCAAACCATTTTAGGCGATATTACTATATTTTTCTCTCCGTGTACCTGCTCACTGCCGTTTTTATTCTCGTCGAATGATTCATACTATTTTTCATTTCGGTTCGAACGTTCCTTAGCAAAAAAAAAATAAAGCTTCGCGCAGCCACACATAAATATATCAAGAAATAGCTTCCGAGTTTAAGCCGCGCGATTTCTCCGGCGTTCGGCAAACGCGATAGAGGCTGCGAGCATACCGCGGTAGCGCAATAACACTCGGAGCGTAAATCCTAGAGGCTGTTAGGGAGAGAACCAGACGCGGTACGATTCTCTGACACGTTTAGCACGACGTTCGAGCGCGCGGTTCGTCGTCGAACGCCGCACTAGTACCGGCGACTCAATTATCGTCGCTGCTGATTCCTCTCGCACGCGTGTTCCCTGACGGCGGAAATTGCTCGCGCTCACGGTGCATCGAATCGATGCGTCCGACGGGACGATTTCATGACTGCCCTGTTTAGACGCCCGGTGCGTGGTCCATTATTCGACTGGCGGCCCTGGATTGGACATTGTTTCTAACAGAAATACCTTCACGATAGTCACATCTTTCTCTTACATATTTTTATTTCAATCATCGATACTTTATTTCGTTCGATTTGTATACAGTTTATTTTCTTATTTTCTTCTTTTTTATTATTTGGGTCAGGAGTTTGACGAAAATTTTATAACCACGCACATAACAGTGTGATTATTTCCTTCCAAACTGTATCAAATTTGAATTAATGTAAATTCTAAGGTTTCGCCTAATTTATATAAAAATTATTCAGCATCGGATTTTGAAAAAAAATCGTACTATGAAAATCGTTAATTTTTTAGATACATTATTATTGCTGGGAATCGGAAATATGGCGGTTCTTGAGTGGATATTTTTTATACCAAAAATATCCTCGCAATAGGCAGATTTTCGTTGTTTCAAATATTTTTTTTATTCTAATCATCGATACTTTATTTTGTTCGACTTGTATACGTTTCATCTTCTTAGTAGAAATAGTGGATTTACTGGCAATATGCCGGATGGTACAATTTTTTTGAACATAGCATGTCTCAACGTAGAATGACCCAAGAATACATTGCCAAGTCGCCGTCGACCCAAGTCCTTCAGCCACAATATCAATTTTATTCCCTTACTTTTGCCATTTTATTATTTGGACCAAGAGGTCAGCCAAAATTTTATAGCCACACCGTAATAGCTTCATTAACCTCATAATTAATATAAATTATAATTATAATTTATATTGCAGTCAATATAAATCCTAAGAATTTTTCTAATTTATATAAAAATAAATCTGAATACGAATCTAAAAAAAAAAAAATTAAAAAAAAAATGCTTCATTATAACTGTAAACTTTTGAGATACATTACCCATGAGAACCGGAAATCGTTGTTAGTGGAACGTGGAGTATGCGTATAGAACTGCTTGATTTCACAAGGGCATGCAATATGTGTACAAGCACAGGCTACACGCCCTTCTGGCGTTGCACCATCGATACGACCGCATTTAAGCAATGTTCCCGGTATAGCTCAGAGCCGTTCCAGTATTTCGTTGCACATGGGATAGTATGCGAGGGCGAACGGTACGGAACTCGTCGATATAGATCCGGCAGGACGCGGCGGATCGCCGAGCGCGTCTGAATTTCGATGATCGTGCCAGTTTCCCCGCTCGGATATTCTCGAGAGCCCTACGAGCGTACCGATTCCCTATGTATATTCTATCCATGCACCATTGGCCAGCTGTGAGTTTGCCTCGCTGCAGCGTATCACATACGTACGACGGCATGTTCGTAACGCGCGGCTGTCCGGAGGCAAATTGCAAAGTTTGCATCAATTTATACACCTAAATCAATCCCGGTGACCCAATTAAATTCCTATAGGAAACTCGACCGTGGGATTATCGAAATTTAACTCGGAAATACTATAATTCCGACCGAGCCAAAAAGCATTCATTTTTACGATGAAAATCGCCGTGAGCATTTCACGAGTTCGGAGAATTAAACTTTTGTTTGTGGAGCAAATGTGAGAAAAATTGCCTCATCCGTTTAATCGGCTGGGTCACATTCACCGCTTTCATCCCGTCCATATATTTTAATACAAAAATTGTAATATCCAACTGAATTTAAGACGCGAGCTGTATATATATATATATCTCGCTAGGATTGAGAGAGTTAATTTCTGCGCATAGAACTCGGTATGCTCCATTCAGATTTAGAAAAAAAAAAAAAAAAAAAATGTAGGTGTAAAATGACGTTTCTCGGCGAGACGGTATAGAGGGACAGGTATAGTTCAGCGTGATCGCGGTGACCCAATTACATTCCTATAGGAAACTCGACGGGGAGATTATCGAAATTTAACTGGTGAAATTTAACTACAATCGGCACCGAGCCAAAAAGCATTAGTTTCTACGATGAAAATCGCCGTGAGCATTTTCAGCGAATTATTAAATTTTCATTTATGGAGTAAAAATTCGGTGAAAATTGCACCAACGGTGTATCATTAATTCACGTGCTAATCGGATAGGCCGTATTCGCCCCTTTCCTTCCATTCATTTATATGAATATCAAAATTATTATGTCCAAATTTAACACCCCAACTACATCTCGCTAGGATCGAAAGGTTTAATTTTAGCGGATATTCGTAACCATTTTATGGGAACGATGAAACTTTTATTCATAGGGAAATCGGCTAAACTATATTCCCCCTTTCATCCCATCCATTAATTATAATACAAAGATGGTCGTAAAATCCGCCTAAATTTAATACCCCAACTGCATCTCGCAGGGATCTAAATATTTAATTTTCGCGAATATTCGTGACCATTTTAAACGAACGGTGAAACTTTTATTCATAGAGAAATCTGGTGGACTATATTCTCCCTGTCATCCCATCCATTAATAGTAATATAAAAATAGTGGTAAAAACCAACTAAATTTAATACCCCGACTCGTAAGGATCTAAAGGTTTAATTTTCGCGCATATTCGCGACGATTTTAAGCGAACGATGAAGCTTTTATTAATAGAGAAATCGGGTGGACCATATTCCCCATTTTATTCCATCCATTAATAGTAATACAATAATAGTTATAAAATCCATCTAAATTTAACACCTCAGCTACATCTCCCAAGGATCTAAAGGTTTAATTTTCGCGAATATTCGTAACCATTTTAAGCGAACGATAAAACGTTTATTTCATAGAGAAATCGGGTGGACCATATATTTCCCCTTTCATCCCATCCATCGATAGTAATATAAAAATAGTTGTAATTAAAAACCAACTAAATTTAACACCCCAGCTACATCTCACCAGAATCGAAGGGTTTAATTTTCGCGCACATAACTCCGTGACCTGGGTTCGAATTTCAAAAAAAAAAAAAAAAAAAAGCCAGCAGATAAAATGACGTATCTCAGCGAGGCAATGTAGAGAGACACACACGTATCGTCCAGCCTGATCTCGGTCTCGTCCCTTTAATTCCCCCCGCGTACATATATACCGAATGCCTCATCTCCTCAACCTCCTCCGTCCGCTCTCTCGCTCTCCGTCTCCGCTAATGCTCCACGGAGTACTAAACGTGCCAGTACCGACTGGCCAGCACATTCCGTTTGTTCATGCGAGCCGAGATCGCGATTCGTGGCATCGATAAGCCACGGATCGTTGGGTCCGTTATCGAAGTCATTGTCCTGGCGCCGTCTCTGCCGTGGCATAGACCATAAGATAAAGCTATATTACGCGCACCCGCCTATGTACGTATATGCATTCAGAATAGGTGAAACTATATAGAGGAAACGAACGAAGAAACGCGGTCGTATGTCTTGGACGGTTTCTTCCAGCGTTCGGAGACCCTCTCGATTCTTCGGTGAGACGATAAGTTCGAGAATCGAGATAGGTGGACATAGAAAGAAGGGGGTTGCCGGTCGCGATTCGATACACTCGGCGGGTCGTGAATCATCTTCTCACCTTGATCTTGAGAAGAAATCGCGCCGAGCTTCCAGCGGCGGCGTACGCGCGTCGTTGGCCGTTTTGACCCTTACCGAGGACTCGAGAGCTCTATCGTTCACGTTCATCGCGCTTCCTTATGGCGTGTACTTTAATACGGTATATAAACGAGGGGATAGCGGTCGCACTGTATATAACACCGAGGGTGCAGTACGTGTTCGAGCGTCGCGGATACCCGCGTGGTCTACTCGCTCGAGCAAACAGTAGTTTCGCTACGTGTATCAGGTTCGACCGTCCACCGATTGGCACTTTAACAGAAAGTCTCGCTGTCGGTTATCGGCTGACATGGAACTTCGTGACGTTTTGCAGGGGAAAATGTGGCAGGAGTCACTTCAGGGACGCTCTCATATTTCTGACAGATAAACCCCGTTTTCTTAAGCGTATAGCGTATAGCGTTTTTGCAGTTTATCAGGGGAAATTATGGCTGAAGTCACTTCAGGGACGGTCACGTAATTCTGAAAAATGAACCCAGTTTTTTTTTTTTTTTTAGCTCATACAGCGGTTTTGAAGTTTTCCAGGGGAAAATGTGGCAGAAATTATTTTAGAGACATTCATATATTGCTCAAAAATAAAATAGCACGAAAGTCAGCAACGTTGCTCCAAAGGTATCATTGACAGCTGTCACTTTTTTCAAATCGTTTATTTTCCGACGAAACAATCTAAAAAACGTATTCCTTTATATTATATTATTATTATTATTAATATTTTATTATTTTTATATAATTATAGTTATTAGAAATATTTGTATTATTATATTACATTATATTATACTTTCGGCTAAACGTGACAGTTGTCAATAATTTTGTTGGAGCAACGTTGCTAACTTCGAAGCCTCAAAATAAACCCCATTTTTACCTCATGTAGCATTTTTTTTTTTCTGTTATTTTTAAGTTCGAACTTGAGAGAATGATTTATAGATTTTAGAAAAGCAGAAATGTTTTCAATTTTATTTATTTTATCATCTTCTGTTGATTTTCGAACTGTTCGAGCGCCGCGGATCCGTGTGGTCTGCGCGCTCGAGCAAAACAATTTCGTTACGTGTAGCAGGTTGAACCGTGCAATGATTGGCCCTTTAAGAGGAAGTTTTGCTGTCGGTTATCGGCAGACCTGAAACTTCTTGCCGTTTTGCAGTCGGAAATCTGGCAGGTCACTTTAGAGATGTTCACATATTTCTGAAAAATAATTCCCATTTTTTTTAGCTCATATAGCATTTTTTTCAAGTTTAATCTTAAGGGTATGATTTATCGATTTTAGGAAAACAGAAACATGATCTATTTAAGTGATTTTACCACCTTCGGTTAATTTTCCAACTGTTCGAACATGGCAAACTAAATTAATCTTGGATTTTCTTTCATCCTCTATAATTTTCGCAAAACAGTGACATTAAGATCTTACAGCAAGCTCACTCGCGAACCTCGTTCCATCCGCCCTCGGTCGTGTAACTCGCGCTTATTCGCCAGCGTTGCGGAAACTTAGCTCCCGTGTACCTTCCCCGAACACCCGATAAGTTTCCGCACTATGAACAGTAAAATCCGTCTCGTCACCGTCGTAAACCCCGACGAGATTGGTCGGGCTCTTGCATTGTATATTTTATTTTAACACCGCTCACGCTAGACGATTCTTCGGTTAACTTTAATCCGCTGAAGTTTCTTAAACTCACACTTCGTTAATTTATTTATTTCAGAGCAAAGGGACGTGAGACTGGACCTCTACGTTGGCGACGACCCAGCAATCCACGCGGATCCCTCGTCGACGAGCTCCAAGAAAAAGAACTCAATCGCTCGGAAGAAACATCTCGAGCTGCAGAAGAAACGACGAAAGGAGCGCAGAAACAACAACAAGAAAAAGAAGAGTAGAAACAGTAATCTAAGAGTGAAAGAGACTCCGATGTCGGAGGCACCGGTTGTAACGTCACCGAGCGGATTGAACGAGACCACAGCGGCGAGATTAGACCTGAGCTGTTTCATGAAGGCACGAGGCAAGAACCTCGTTAAAGCACCGACGGTTAAGCACGCTCGACCGGCCAAGTACGAGAGGTTCGTATAGCTTTTCACCGGTACACAGTGTACCTTCCGCCTCGCCCGAGAATCTGATCGACCATTGTTCTCCAGGATCCAGGATACGACCCGGGCTTCTTCCAATCTTATATATATAATACACTACTAATTTTCACAGGAACAGGAATTTGCTGCCGCCTTACAATCGATACCTCGTCGCTGTTTATCAGTGCCAGGAGAGCTTTGCGATGGAAGTCCCGACGTTCAATCGTCTTTACTGCAGCGACGGAAATTGGCTCGGTACCCTCCCGGAATGCATCAGCGAGGAAGGTGAGACATTCGTGATTTTTCTCTGAGATTTACGTCGTTTTTCTAATTTTCTGTTTCTTTCTTTTTCAGTCGTTAATATTTTATTTTATTTTATCGCCGAAAAGATTTTCGGTCGTTTGTAAATTTTTGGTCTGATTGGTGATTAAATTAACGAGCGAAGCAACGGGGTAATTAAAAATAAATGAAGTATCGGACGCTCGTGCGATAATCTCGGCTTGCCGCTTCCACTGGCCCGTGTCCCTTCGCACCACACGGACGGCCGCTGGAATAGTCGAGTGAATAATTTGGGGAAAAAAAAAGATTGTGAAATTAACGAACCCGTCGCGCGTCTCGTACGTTTGTCCTCGCCTCGTTCCCGAACCACTTGGAAGCGAGGAGAGCGAGGGAAATGCGCCTGTGTCTGACGGAAACCAGTTACCAACAATCACGGGTGGCCTGTTCCACTTCTGGTTGCGCGAGATAACCGCTTAATCATTTTACGTCTGATAATGTTTGTTTCTGGCGCTGTCAATCCCGAAACTGCCGGGAAGAGCCTGCAAGCGTTATCCCGATTCCTTCCTGCTCCGAACCTTGACCTGCGCAATCTCTGACAGTAAAAAAATGGTATGAAATGAGGAAGCGACGTGCAAACTACTCTGCTGCTTTTTCGGTAACATTTAAAAATTGTTACATCTCATAAAATTGAAACGGTCAAAAGTTAATGTAAAATTTATTATAGAAAATCGTTAACTGAAATTTGTATAATTCGTCGTTTTTGAGGAAATGTCTCATATATTTCTCCCTACTGATGACGAATCTTTAACTTATTTTACTCCTAGAGCGACATTTGATCCATAAACCCGTGGCGGACATAAAACACAAATTTTGCAAAAAAAAAAATGTTTAATTCGAAATCTTGTAAAATTTGAACGGTTAGATCCATCTTCAATAAATTTGACTCTAGACCAGAGCTGGACAATGTACCGAAAAGTACTACGTATCGTAAGTACTTTAAGTATAAAGTAATTTTCGTACTTAAAGTGCTTTTATAAAATGCAAAGGACAAGGTACTTTTTCTTTTTAATCGGACGGGGCGGAGTTCCACAAGTACGAAAATGAGAGAAATTTTCAAACAAACGGCCCTGTTCAGGGCCAACATTTTTTTCAAAACGTTCAAACTCTTCGTTTCCAATCTTTGGTAACAAAATAGTCGACTGGACTACGATGACTGGACCTTGGGGTAGTGAGTAGCAATCCACTAAGTGTATAACAACTAAGTCTGGGACGTATGGATTTAGTACAGTGGCCGAAAGTGAAAAAGGTCTCCATTTTATGCATCAAAAATCGTATTTTTGGTATATAAATGTAAAATATTGAGCTGGGAGTAAAATAATTGTTATATTCATATTCAGCGTAAAAAAATACGTCGAATATAGCCTTGAAACAAAATAAATCGGGTGACCAACCATTTAAAAATTTTTTAGCCACTTTTGAAAAAACGTCGATTTTCGTCATTTTCGAAGGTCGATAAAATATTTAAAAAATAACATATGTTTCAGATCAACTAAAACCGGTGTTGAAGCGTTGCGGCGAGGATCGTGGAGGATGCGACCAGTTTTGCCAGGACACGGAGACGGGCATCGAGTGTTCCTGCTCGAAGGGATTTCGCTCCAAGGGATATTCCTGTCTCGGTAAGATGTGCCGTCGCAGAAAAAAGAAGAAAGATAAAAGATAAAAAGAAGAAGAAAAAGAGAAGCCAAACTATAAAATCATCTCCCGAGCCTGAAGTTCAAGTCCGGATGAGCGGGGAGTAAAATTAGATCCGCTTGTTCGACAACGAGGGCCGGCCCGTTTTCCTCTAAAGCCGCGGATTATGAGCCACTACCTTTTTACGCACTGCCTGATATTACCATAATATTTTAAGTACCTCTATCATCGGACAAGGCCGACAGGCGTTTATCGCCGGGCGTCTACAAACAAGAAGTCGCGCGTGTAGGCGCCACGGAGAGAGCGCGCAGTCTATTGTATGCTAATCCGTAGGATCGAGCAGCGGCAGCATCGCCAGCAGCAGCATCAGCCAGGCTTCTCGTCTTCTCTATTCAACCGTCGGGCGGACCAGCTGTGCACGCACTTCCCTCATCCTCGGGAGCTTCGCGTACTGTATCGAGAACTACCGTCGATTGCACGCTTGTCGGATGCATCGCGGGCGCGAGGAGCGAGCTAATGGAACGCGCGCACTCTTGTCAACCCGTACAGAAACGAGTTCCCTGAAGCTTCTATTATTGCCTCGTGGATTATAAATTGAAGCGATTCGTTCCACATTCTCCCGACGGGATCTTCGATCGACAAAAAGGAAGAGGAGAAAAAAAAACAGGAAGATTGAACGACATCTGTCGGAGATGATAATTCATCCATAGAGCGTGGGTTCCTCGTTGAAACTCTCCGTGCGCTGGCGGTGCGCCGCGTCCCGAAATGAATGCAGGGATTTGATCGTGGCCTCGGTAGCCCGATCGACGGAGGCGAAAGAGATTGCACGGTAAATGATACTTCAAAGATCGCGCTCGCAACGGAGGATAATCTACTCGATGGAGAGGCCAGAGGAGGAGTATCGAGGCGCGTACAGGTACCACCTCGAACTCCGTAACTAAGTGGATAAGACCCGTCTTCGTTTCCTATTAACGACGTCGAACCGAGCATCGCGTCTAGTGCGCGCCGAGCATGCGACCGAGCCGGCCGGGGTGTCAGACAGGACGAGTTTGCCCGAGCCGCTGGTCTAATGGACGTGGAATTCTCGTGTACGTGAGATTTACATCGTCTGGATACAACGTGTTACGCCACACTATCCAGGGGGAGTGCGGAGGATGTGCTCACGCTCTCTCGGTGACACGGAGCGTATCGGTGTCCGGCGCGGGACGAGCGTCCGACCGCTCCTGGCTGCCTTCATTTATTAATCTCAAACTTTATTGCCACTCTCTCGTATATGTTATAACAGGCTAATTAATTATCGTTAATTAAGATCCTACCGTTCGTTATTTCGCAGGAGCTTTGAATATGTTGACTTTTACGATGTTGTGTACACAGGACACTCTAAGACACATAAATCCATATTAGCACGGGAGTATTTTGAAATATTAATGGGTCATCGAGATTTATTAATACATTAAATTATATTCACACGGTTGAGCGCTATGGGAATAATTACTCGTGGTTGTACGTATTATTTTTATTATATTTACTTTTCTACCGACCTCTCTAAAATACCCTGGGAGCTTCGGCAATCGTAAAGACAACCGAAAAAATTACGGTAATTACGGGTGACTTTTTATACCGTTGAAATAACCGCACAAATATTAATATTTCAACCTCACATTGCTGGCGAACGGTTGTTTTTTGTTTGTTTAAGTAACCGCAAAAAAACAGCGCAATGCTCAGAACTACCGTAATTTTTTCGGTTATTCTACGGTTGTTCATAAAAAAAAAACAACGGTTGCTCAATTTGCTAGGGTAACGTTCCTTGCGTGCAACCAGTGCGGAAAATCGCCTATTATCTCCCAATAATCATTATTGCCCTTTGCACAAGCGCATACACTTTCATTACTTCCTAGGGAGTAATAGGGCGCATTAGTCCCTCTGGAAGCTCTATTACTCCCAGAGGAATAATGGGCATTGGCGAAGATAACGATTTTGCTACGCAAGGAAATGTGCTTATTTTAACGAAGTCGGAAGTAAAGTATTCGTGTGATTTCTGAGGTCGCCCCGCTCGAGCAGCAAACTTCACATTCGACGAATATCGCGCACTGTCCTCCCTTCTAGCACAATATACCATTTTTGCCGACTTTCCTAAAATAAGCACATTCCTTGCGTGCAACACGGGCGGAAAATCGCCTATTATTGATCGATTATCAATATTGACCCGTACTCATACGCAGTACTGTTTCGTTACTCCCAGGGAGTAACGAACGTAAATTGGGCATATTTCATATTTTATTACATTTGTTTAATTTTTAGTTGTTATGTAGTTTAATTTTGATAACGATTTCTTATTTTCATGGTATTATTTTATTTTGTTGCGCCATTTAGTTGTCAATCGTTGTTGTATTTTGTGCTACGGTGTCTTTAGGGGACTTGTCTTTGAACACGTATAAAACAACACTATTCTATTATATTCTATTACTCCCAGGGCAGTAATGGTCATTCGCGAATATGACGATTTTGCGACTTAAGAAAATGTTCTTATTTTAACAAAGTTGGAAACAAAGTATCGTATGCTGCACAGAAAGGAGCGGATTTTCACCAGTGTGATTTCTACAAGCAGACTTCACACTCCGCGAAAATCGGCCACTTCCCTTCGTAACATAATGTACTATTTAATTCTCCATACTTTAAGTAAGCCTTAAACAAAAAAAAAATGTCTGATGAAAAAATCTCTTTAACGTTCGCCTTTGTCTGACACAGATATAGACGAATGCGAGGATGGAAAAGGTGGATGCGAAGACACGTGCCGTAACGTACCCGGCTCTTTTCACTGCGAGTGCAACAGCTCGGGTTTCGAACTGGACGCCGACGGGAGATCCTGTCGCGGTGAGGCTTGTGTTACATTAATCGAAACATAGCGTTGTTTTGCATCGGATACATTGGATCTCTCCTGGTCACAGAGGCGGGAATGAATAGCGATAAAAAGCTTTCAGCATTCGTGTGTATACATATATATATATATATATATATATATATACACATAGAGATCCGATTTGCCGTCCGAACGATGGTACTTCAAGTTCGTCGAGTTTCCACCGAACGAGAGGATAGCTTATGACAACGCGCGCGAGAACGTTCACATATTTACTTGTGTACATACCGCGCGTCTATGTGCAACAAGCGAGCTTTCAACTTTCAACGAGTACGACGCCACAGCTCGTTTGCCTCGCGTCTGTCCTCGTGCTGCTTTGGTTTCGTTAACGAGCTTACATACGTGCCGAACCCTTCGCGCCGGGCCGGAGAAACGGCAACGAAAAATACCAGGAGCAACCATCCGGCCACAAAGAGTGGCTAAGTTCTTCTTTTTTCATCCTCCCCCACAGCGATTTTCGCGCTGAATGAGATTTAATTGGATTTTCCGTGGCTGCGCTATTATATTCTTTCCTCTTTGTTTCGGGATTTTATATTGTGAGGGAATAATAAAAGGTTGCCGGAGAGACACGATTGTTTGATTATGCATTGTCGAGGGGAGAAATAAAAGGCTGAAAAAGAGGTTTGGTATTTTGCGGAGATTTTTTATTATTTTTTTTAGTTTTTTTTTTTTTTTTTTTTGCAGACGTCAACGAGTGCCTCGCGCACAACGGTCGGGGTCCTTGTCAGGGAAGCTGCAGAAATTTCGATGGCGGTTACGAGTGCAGTTGCAGCGGGATTGCCGGACACAGGCTCGCCATCGACAATCATACCTGCGAGGATATCGACGAGTGCGCGGAAAACAATGCCGGGTGCTCGCACACCTGTCTGAACACAGTGGGAAGCGTGTTCTGCCTGTGCCCCGACGGATTCTTCCTGACTGACGATTGGAAAACATGTCAGGGTAATTAGTACCGTAGGATCTTTATTTACTTTTTTATTGAAAAAAATTAATTTTTTAGACATCCTAATAATTTAATTCTTAACACCCTCTTTCTTAAACTGACAATTGGAAAACTTGCCAGGGTAAGTAGTATCACAGAATTTTTTAATTTTCGAAATAAAAGAAAACCTAATTATTTTTTAAAAGAGGTCCTACAACTTTATTCTTAATCACCCTCTTGCAAAAATATTCCGCAAAAATATGTTTTCCAAAAGATTTTTAAGAAAGTACTTTCAACAAATCCTATTTCTACCGCATCAGATATAAACGAGTGCGAAAAAGAACCGAGGGTCTGCGAGAAGAACTCTCTCTGCGAGAATTCTCCGGGTTCTTATCACTGCGTCCCTGCGCCGAAGAAGGTCACGAAGATCCTTCAGGACGAGGATTACGATGCCGAAAACTACAGCGACGAGGACGACGAGGACGACAATTACGACGACGAGGACGAGGGCATCACCGAATTGCCAGAGTACGGAAGATGCTCCGAAGGTTTCCGAAAAACGGCCAACGACGAGTGCGTCGGTGAGTCGCGTTCCAAATTCGCCTCCTTAAAAAAAACTCTCTCCTTAACGACCGAGCCGTAATTTCGTTCCGTATAATTTTCAGATATAAACGAGTGCGAGGCTGACGAGGCAGGTCAGTTCCACGGCTGCGACCACGATTGCGTCAACGAGCCCGGAGGCTACCATTGCAGCTGCAGATCGGGCTACGCGATCCAGAAGGACGGTGCGACGTGCAGAGACATCGACGAGTGCGCCGTCGATCCCTCGATCTGCACTCACGCCTGCAGGAACACAGAGGGTTCCTACGAGTGTCAATGCCCGACGAATTACGACCTGAAGGAAGACAACAAGACCTGTGTCAAAATCGAACGAGCGGACACTTGCACGAACCTCGAGCCAGCCTGTTCGCACGACTGCGAAGACACCGAGAGCGGACCGATATGCAAATGCACTTCCGGTTACCAACTTCGCGCCGACAAAAAAACCTGCGAGGACACCGACGAGTGTCTCCGAGAAGTTTCTCCCTGCTCGCACATCTGCAAGAACACCGACGGTTCCTACTCGTGCCTCTGCCCTCCGAGCTTCGCTCTGAAGAACGACAACCGAACTTGCGAGAAGATCGAACTATCCTGCACGAGCTCGGAGTTTTCGTGTTCTCACCTCTGCGAGGAGACCGCGAGCGGTCCGGTCTGCAGATGCCCTTCCGGTCATCGACTCTCCGAGGACGATAAGACCTGCGTCGATATCGACGAGTGTCTCGGAGATGTTTCTCCCTGTTCGCACCTCTGTAACAACACGCTCGGCTCCTACGAGTGTCTCTGCCCTCCGAACCACGCTCTCAAAGAGGACAAGAAAACTTGCGAGCTGATCGGGCGAACTTGCTCGAACCTCGAGTCGCCGTGTTCGCACGCTTGCGAGGAGACCGTCAGCGGGCCGGTCTGCACGTGCGACTTCGGCTTCGAGCTCGACGAGACCGGCACAGTTTGCAACGACGTCGACGAGTGCGCCCGCGGTGCTTGTTCCCATGGCTGCGTCAATCTCGAAGGAACTTTCGTGTGCTCGTGTCCCCACGGGTTGCATCTCCGGGACAGCGAAAGATTCAATTGCACGGACGTCGACGAGTGCTCATCGGGGACTCACGATTGTGAGCAGAACTGCACGAATCTTCACGCCGGCTACGAGTGCAGCTGCCGCGAGGGTTTCCTTCTTCTGGACGATCGAAGGAGCTGCCGGGACGTCGACGAGTGTCAGAACGACGAGCACGATTGCTCTCACGACTGCGTCAACACTCCGGGAAGCTACGTCTGCGAGTGTCCCGCAGGTGCGAGACTGCAGAGCGACGGTCTCACCTGCGAGGACACCGAGTGTCCCGATGGACTGAGACTGGACGAGAACGGCGATTGCCAGGACGTCGACGAGTGCGTCGAGGAAAACCACGGATGTTCGCAGGGATGCGTCAACGAGCATGGAACGTACCATTGCACCTGCAGGGAAGGCTTCGCGCTCGGGGAGCGAGGCTTCGGCTGCGTGGCCTCGAATTCTACGGGACACGATTCCGATCCTTGCTCCGTGGGAAAGAACGGGTGTTCGCACACCTGCGAACGCGATGGGAATCGCGCGCGCTGCGGATGTCCCGAAGGCTTCGAACTAAACGCGGAGGACGAAAAAACATGCAGGGACCTCGACGAGTGCAACGAGGGTCTTCACGCCTGTTCGCACGCCTGTAGGAACCTCGAGGGAACGTATTTATGCGAATGTCCAGAGGGCTACGAGCTCGAGGACGATCAGAGAAACTGCAAGGATGTCGACGAGTGCGCCCTGAAGATGGACGGATGTTCACACGACTGCACGAATTTCGCCGGTGGTTTCTGGTGCAACTGTCCGGAAACTTTAGCTCTTGACAGGGACAACAAGACGTGCATGGACATCGACGAGTGCGCTCTCGGAAGCCACAACTGCACGCACCGCTGCGTCAACATCGTCGACGGTTACAGGTGCGAGTGTCCCGATGGTCACCGCAAACTCCCGGACGGATGGACTTGCGAGAAATCGTCCCTCAGCGTTTGTCCGACGGGTTTCGTTCTCAGCGCGAAGGACAACGCGACCTGCGAGGACGTTGACGAATGCAGCGAGGGAAACGGCGTCGAAAAATCCTGCTCGCACATCTGCGTCAACACCCACGGGAGTTATCTGCGCGATTGTCCACCGGGGTACAAAATCGGCGAGGACAACGCGACCTGCGAGGACGTCAACGAGTGCGTCGCCGACAATGGAGGGTGCTCGCATCTTTGCGCGAACACGGAGGGCGGCGTCGAGTGCGCCTGTCCCGATGGACACAGACTCCTCGAGGACGACGGAAAAACTTGCGTCGAGATCGACGAGTGTCTCATCGACAACGGCGGATGCTCTCACGGTTGCATGTACGACAACGGCACGGTGACGTGCACTTGCCCTGCGGGTTTCTTCCTCGACGAGAACGACGAAACTCGATGCCTCATGGACGATCCCTGTCTCGATAGCAACGCCGGATGTTCGCACTTCTGCGATTACTCCAACGGGACGGTAACTTGCTACTGTCCAGAGGGGATGAGCCTGAAGGAGGAGGACGAGACACTCTGCGTTTTGGACAATCCTTGTTTCGAGAACAACGGCGGATGTTCGAACGTTTGCAATTACTTCAATGAGAAGGTAGTTTGTAGGTGTCCAGCTGGAATGCGCCTGAAGGAAGACGGGAAAATCTGCGTTTTGGAAAATCCCTGTTTCGAGAACAACGGCGGATGTTCGGACTTCTGCGATTACTCCAATGGTACGGTGACTTGCCACTGTCCGATAGGAATGCGCCTGAAGGAAGACGGGAAAGTCTGTGCTTTGGAAAATCCTTGTTTCGAGAACAACGGTGGGTGTTCGGACTTCTGCGATTACTTTAATGATAAGGTAGTTTGCAGCTGTCCAGCGGGAATGCGCCTGAAGGAAGACGAGAAAGTCTGCGTTTTGGACAATCCTTGTTTCGAGAACAACGGCGGATGTTCGGACTTCTGCGATTACTCCAATGGTACGATGACTTGCCACTGTCCAACAGGAATGCGCCTGAAGGAAGATGGAAGAGTCTGCATCTTGGAAAATCCTTGTCTCGCCAACAACGGCGGATGCTCGAACACCTGCAGATTTACCGATGGCGAGAAGAACTGCGAGTGTCCCAAAGGTTACCAACTATCGAGCCTGGACAACGAGACTTGCGAAGACGTGGACGAATGCTCCGGCGAGATTCACGATTGTCAGCGTCTCTGCGTCAACGAGCCAGGAAGCTACAAGTGCGACTGCCCAGCTGGATTCTCCTTGAATCCGGAGGACAGAGTCTCCTGCGACGACGTCGATGAGTGTCTCGAGGACAAAGGAGGCTGTTCGGACGACTGCGTCAACCTGCCCGGATCTTTCCACTGTTCTTGTCCAGCCGGCCACGTCCTCGACGCAACGAATTCCACCTGCTTGTTGCTCGACCCTTGCAAACTCGACAACGGAAACTGTTCGCACTCCTGCAGCTGGGACGACATCGAAGGGACAGCGAATTGCTCCTGCCCGACAGGATATCGGTTGCGGCCCGACCGCAAGACCTGCGAGGACGTTGACGAGTGCGAGGAGTTTGAGAACGACGTCGACTCCGGATGTTCCCACGAGTGCCTGAATCTCGACGGGAGTTACCGTTGCGACTGTCCCAGCGGTTTCATCCTCCAGCAGGAGGACAAGAAGACCTGCGTCGATCTGAACGAGTGTCTCACGGGAACGCACAATTGCTCTCACGACTGTCTCAACTTGTTGGGAAGCTACATTTGCAGCTGTTACGTTGGTCATTACCTTCACTCCGACTCGACGACCTGCCTCGACATCGACGAGTGCCAGGAGCGCAACGGCGGTTGTTCTCACCTCTGTAACAACACGAAAGGCGGACACACTTGCTCGTGTCCCTCCGGCCTCGAACTCTCGCGCGACGAGCGCGTCTGCATAGACGTCGACGAGTGCGACTCCGGCGTCGCGAATTGTTCGCACGATTGTCTGAACACCCTCGGCTCGTGGAAGTGCGTCTGTCCCGACGGCCACATCCTCGGCAACGACTCCCGCACGTGCCTCCGGACCGAGCAGTGCAGCGTCGGGAACGGCGGATGCTCCCACGCGTGTTTCAACGTCCCGATCGGCGTTCGGTGCAGCTGCCCGATGGGACTTCGGCTAGGGTGGAATGAGAAAACCTGCGAGGACACCGACGAGTGTCTCGAGGAGAACGGCGGATGCTCGCACGTCTGCAAGAACACAGAGGGCTCTTATCACTGCGAGTGTCCGTTCGGGTACGCTCTGGAAGACAAAACTTGCAGGCTCGAGGATCCTTGTCGCAGGGAGAACGGAGGCTGCGAACAGAAATGCGGTAACGAGAATGGGACTGCGGTTTGCTCGTGCGAATTTGGATATCGCGTCCACGGGACGAACCGATCGAGTTGTCTGGACATCGACGAGTGCTCCGGCTCTCACGGTTGTCAACACTTCTGCGTCAATACGGTGGGGTCGTTCGAGTGCGGATGCGAGCCCGGATTCGAACCGAGAAACTCTTCGTGCATCGGTGAGATTTTTTTTTGCTGTCGGTACAGCGTAAGATAAATTTTGGCCGACACAATATCGTCCCGATGGGTAAGAGCTGGTTGGGAGGATGCGAAAGGAAATATTGGGGGAAAAAATTGTACTTTAGAAATTCCTCGTGCATCGGTGAGAATTTTTTTTCCTACCGGTACAGCGTAAGATAATTTTTGCGTGGTACGATATCGTCCCGATGGGTGAGAAATCGTCCCCGTTGGGACGATGCGAGCCGGAAAAATTGGGGGAAAAAATTCCGATGTAGAAACTCCTCGGCCTTCGGTGAGACAATTTTTTTTTTTCCTACCGGTACAGCATAAGATAAATTCTGTTCGGCACGATATCGTCCCGATAGGTAAGAGCTGGTCTCCGTTGGGACGATGCGAACAGGAAAAGTTGGGGAAAAAAAGCATGTTGAGTTATTGGGGTAAATATAGCGGGGTGTGTATCCTTTGTCACAAACCCGGATGAAAGATGACCGATCGCTGATATATCTCTGTTTGGTTTCTCTCTTCATGTTACTCTCCGCGGCGCTCCTTGGCCAGACATTGACGAATGCACGAACGAGGGAGCTTGCAGCAACGGGAGCAGGTGCATCAATACGGTCGGAGGTTTTCGATGCGCTTGCGAGACGGGATACTCGCCGAGCGGAAATGATTGCATAGGTGAGAATAAATGTTTGCATTTCGGCAGATGTATTTCACACGGGCAAAGACGCCTTCACCTCAGAGAGAAAAATATTACTATTCGCGACAAGGAATTTTTTTTTAGTTCCCGATTCAGCTAAAATAACCACATTCCTTGTGTGCGAAAAATCGGCATAACAGGCAGAAAATCGCCTGTTATTGATCAATAATTATTATTAACGTGTGCGCATGCGCGGCACTGTTAGATTACTCACTACGGAGTAATAGGGCTCATAACTCACTCTAGAAGCTCTATTACTCCGTCACCCCCCGTGGAACAGCTGTCGCTTCCTGCCTCTGCTGGAGCTACTGCCAACCCTGATGACCACGGCTGACTCCGATTTTGATTTGAATTTTACTTGATTCTACTTTGTATTGACTATTTGATTTGATTTTGCTGTGATTGAGCTCGGATTTTACTCCGATTTTGATCTGGACCTGCTTTAGTTTTCTTCTGATTTTCTTCTGATTTCCTTCTGATTTTACTCTGATTTTACTCTGATTTTACTCCGGTTTTTCTCTGTTACGGCTCCGTATAAAATATTCTTCAATGCTTTACGTAAACTGTATCCAAACTACTCTGTGCTTAAACTTTTCTTCGGCTCGACATATGCACGGCTTATCTGTAGTACTTGGTCCGTAGGGAATTTGTCCCAGGACACGATAAACCATCTATCTATCTATAACTCCCGAGTGAGTAATTGGTCATTGGCGAACACAACGATTTTGCTATGCAAGAAAATGTGCTTATTTTAACGAAGTCGGAAAAGAAGTATCGTATGCTACACGAAAGGGAGCATACGAGGATTTTCACCTAGTGTGATTTCTGCCCTTGCTTCACTCGGGCAGCAAACTTCACGCTCGGCGAAGATCGCGTACTTCCCCCCCTTGTAGCGTAATATACGAATTGCATCTCGTCGGATACATTTCGCACGGGCAAATATGCCTTCATCTCAAAAAGAAAAATATTACAATTTGCAACGAATATATATATTTTTTAATATCCGTCTACGTTAAAATTCTTCGTTAATTAAAATAACCTCGGGCTTCACACGGAACGCAGCAAACTTCACACTCGACGAAAATTGCACATTTCCCTCCCTTGCGGCATAATATACTTTTTATTTACTGTTTACTGTTCCTTTGGTTTTTTCTGCGTGCTTGTGTGCTCCTACCCAGTTATTTTGTGCTACCGGTTGTGCTTGTGTTCCAATTCATGTTTCGTATTACTTTACTAATTGTTACTTACCTTCTCACATTCTTTCAACGTTTTTAATTACTGTTGTTTTGCTTTGCGTCCAGTTTTGCGCTAACGAACATGCTTGTCTTCTGATGTTGCATTTTACGGTACAATTTTCATAGGGCCCCAGAACACGCAAGAAACGAATCTCTCTATCCATCTATTGCATTCCTCGAGTCGTATTTCGCGCCGGCAAAGAATCCTTCGCCTCAAAGAGAGAACAAAAAATATAAAAATTCGCCACCACGTCAAAAATAATGTTTCCATTTGTCATTTCAGACGTCGACGAGTGCAAGTGGAACAACGGAGGCTGCAGTCACAACTGCAGGAACACCCAGGGTTCTTACACGTGCCTCTGTCCTCGGGGTTTCGCTCCAGATCCCAGGTGAGCTCAAAGCAAGTTTCACCCCGAGCTCTATCCGCGTCGGAGGACGAAAAAAAAAAAAAAAAGAAAAAAAAGAAAGAAAAACGATAGCTAGAGAGAGCAGTGGTAATAGAGGTGGTGTGTGAATTGCTTTGCGGGTCAGAAAGTTTGGAAAGCTCCGAGTGAACTATGTTTGGTCCTCGGGTGTGGGGTTGTTTCGCAGGAACGCGAGCCATTGCCAGGACGTCGACGAGTGCTCGACTCTTAAGGGAGGTGGTTGCACCGGTGACTGCGTCAACACACCAGGAAGTTACTATTGTGCATGCCCCGACAATTTAGTGCTCGCCTCCGACGAGAGAACTTGCGTTTCACCTCGGGATCGCGGCGGCGCTAGGTGCGCCCCGATGGAGCCTCCCGGCCACGGCGAGGTGAGGATTATTATGGCGCAAAAACACACTGTTATTTATGGGGATGAATCAAATTAAATGTGGCCTCCGAAATGAGGAAGTAACTGCGGAGACAGTAATTATACGGGAGAGGGGGGCGACCTCGGACGAGCGGGGAGTAACGGATGAAACATTTAATCTCCATTCCAAGATTCCCGTTTAACTGTTGAACGAGCAAACTTTCGACTTGCAACAGATAAGGTGCCCGGGACATTCCTCCGGAGCGCTGGACTATCCTCAGGGAGCGAGATGTTATCTTCGTTGCCGTAGAGGGTTTAAGCTCGAGGGTGCACACGCGAGATACTGCGCACCGGGCGGAAGATGGAACGGACCGGAACCGAGCTGCGTCCGTGAGACAAATCTTCAGGATTCCGGACGTCGTTACTATAGCGGTAATCTTCGTCGCGTTTCGCATTCTCCGCATCCCGGCCCACCCGCGAAGGAATTATAACCGATTTTTAAGAGGGGGCTTTCTTCTATCAAACTTCGCTCTCGTTGAGGAGGCAACGATGTTAATTAAAAAAAAAAAAAAAAAAAAACCTAAAAACGCTTCCGCGTTTAATTAGCCACAGAAGCCGGCGCAAGCTCTAAACAGCTTTTAATAATGGGGAAGTCTCCGCCGCGTTGTGTACAGGCTGGTAGCGAGTATGATGGCAGCGAGTTAACGAGGCAATACTTTAACGTCATTGGCCTTAACGAGCTTAACGGCGCTCGCTTAACTCGTTTTTTGTTTTATTTCTCTAAAACTTTCTCTATCTCTCCCTCCCTCGTTCACTTTGGCGTTTTAACTCTCGCTCGCGCCTCTTTCCGCACGATTTTTCGCCGCGGCGAAGCTTTCTCTCTCTCCTCCTCGAGCCGTATCTCATTCGCGGTTACTTTTGACTTTTCTTTCGACGGCCAGCGGTTTAATACTTCCCCCCGCCTCTTCCGCGAGCCAAAAGAAAAGCCGTTTTGCTCTCGTAAGTTTCGCGTTTCGCTTGCCGCAATGACGACGCAAAAGAAACCTACCCGGACGTGAGTAATGCCCTTTCGTGTATACTTTGAATTGGATGCTTTTTGTCGAAACCTCGCAGGTTCATCCGACGCCGCCGCTGCGCCGAGACCGTTTGTCAGATGTCCCGCGGACGTGGATGCTGAACTTCCTCCCGGAGCGAACACGGCACGGGTTGCGTTTCCGCAGCCTAAATCGAACATGGATTGGTGGAGGTAAAAATTATCATGCCTAATATCGCCTCCAGCCGAATTGGCTCGACTGTAGATAAATTGAAAGAAAGATCATATCGCTCGACTTTAAAACTTTTTTAATTTAACTTTTAATTAGACAGTCGAATAGGACGCGAAAGTTTTCTCACTTCGGAACTTCAAATGCGCCTTTTGAACTTCCGAAGTTTTTTGCCCCAATTCGAGTGAGCATAAATCGAGTATGGATTGGTGGAGGTAAAAATTATCATGCCTCAGATACCGCATCCAGTCATACCAGATCGACTATGAATTTTAAAAAATGAAAAATCATATTGATCGACTTACAAAAGAAAGTGCATTTAACTTTTGATTACACAGTCGAACGGGACTCTAAAATTATCCATCCATAAAAAACTTGCCGCAGGCAAAGTTTTCTA
Source organism: Amblyjoppa proteus (assembly GCA_963922035.1). NCBI lineage: Eukaryota > Metazoa > Arthropoda > Insecta > Hymenoptera > Ichneumonidae > Amblyjoppa > Amblyjoppa proteus. The sequence goes on along the minus strand of OY998234.1, from coordinate 23,495,708 downwards.
ACTTCGGAAGTTCAAACACGCCCTTTGACTTTTGCTCCAGTTCGGCGCGGTGTAGTTTACATCTCGATTTGCACGGAAGTGACGTGGAACAGGCTCGAATAATTTCTTTTTTTATCTTTCAAATTTTTATCGCCCGTAATTCGCCGGAGCCTTCAAACGATGATTATACCCATTTCAGATATGTGGACGCCTCGCCCACCTGGGGCAAGCAATTGCAAGCGGATTTGCCGGCCGGCACGGCGGTCGTCACCTTCACCGCCAGATCGCCGGTCTCCAATTACACGAGCACCTGCCGAGTCGTGATTCGAGTTCGAGGTAAGCAATCGTCGTGGCCGGGAGAGACGAACGGCGGAAACGGACCCCACGCAGTGCCACCTTCGATTGCATGACGAAGGGACGCTGTGCGACTGACAGCGCTTGCATCGCGTCACCAACAGCAACACAGAGGGACGGACACATAATCTTGTCGCGTCTCTTCGGAGACTGAGAAATACATTTCTTTTTTTTTCACCTCCTCGCATCGATTCTTCTCTCGCAGATGAGAAATGGAATAATGGAATACCATCGTCCCTCCGTACGGCATATCTTATTTATCATATATCTCATTGTCGCGCTTTCTTTTCATTTTTTAAATTCTTTTTATTAAAAAAAAAAAAATTAATCCGACGAGAACAGAATTGATCGAAATCCGCCCGTCATCCTCGCGATCATAAATCACCTCCTTCGCGAGCGGTTTGACAATGGCGTCTCTGTCGCGTGTATCTTTTATATACTTGTACGCCCGATCGAGTTAACGCCCGAGAGCTCTATGAGTGGATGACGCGGCGTTATTTATAATAACACCGAAGGCGAGAAGTCTGTATCGATATGGACGGAGGGACGGCTTGAAGTCTGGGAGGGTCGGATGAAAGTGCCACTCATCCCTGCCCGAACCGAAGAGGAGAGCTTAATTACTCATTCTGGTAGTTTCCGTAACTAGCGTTAGGCAAGTTTGCCGAAAGGAGAGCGAGAGAGGATTCGCAGCCGATGCGATTATAGGAAACAAACTCGTAGTATAATCCGGACGAACTGATGGAGTAGAGCTTCTGCAGGATGCAAGCGCGATAGTCGAGAGTGTGAGGTATTCGAGTTGGGTTCCCGATGTTGCCACACCGGTGTGCCCCGACCTCCCTGCAGCTTTCAGCTTTCGTTCTCCGAAGCTCGAGACGAACTGACGCGTGCACTCCCGTCTGCTCCCATTTGACGGGATCCTTTCCATCATCCACACATGTATATGCTAATCCGAATCCATAGTTCGGATAATAACTCACGAATTGACTTTCCACCTTGCACACAGACGCTCAGAGCCCGAAGGTCTTCGCTTGTCCCGTCTCGTTCGAGGTAAGACTCAGCCCAGGCGAACGCAGTCGAATGATATTCTGGCAGGAGCCAACTTTCACGGACAACGTCAGGATAGAGAGAGTTTGGAAGTCTAGAGTGAGTTGCTTCCTATTATTCGATGTGAAATCTAATTAACAATACTAGCTAATCGGAGGCTAATTTGCTATTTCTATAATTGCAGCTTCGGCGACCGTAAAAGTGACTGAAAAAATTATAGCAATATCTGGGCACTTTTTATACTGTTGAACCAATAGCAAAAATATCCGTATTTCAACTTCTGGGCATGCACGTACGCGAGCTCAAGCTGCATGTACTTGCGAACGGTCGTTTTTTTTTTTTTTTGAGTAACTGAAAAAATAACCGCAGCGGCAATCGCACATACCTAGTAGTTTAAATACCGTTATTGTTTCGGTTATTTCTGCAGAGTAAAAAGTGACCTGGAACTATTGTACTTTTTTCGATTATTCTACGGCCATTCTTTACAAAAAAAAAACAACGGTTACTCAGGTTGCGAGAGTAGTTACTCTGTTATTTGATTAATTCAATGTGTTTTAATCGACGATTAACTCGATTAAATAAATAATTTGAAATACTAGCTACGTGCTCACAGGCGAAGTTGGAATTGTTATTTCATAATTAGTTTAATAATTAGTTCGTCCGTTATTTCATTAATTCACTGCAAGTTAATTTCTTAATTAATTTTATAATTTCCTCCACAGACAAATTCCTCGCAACAAAAATCTCGACTTCTTTTCGATAGCGAACTCCGCGGGCGATTATCCGTTATTGCAGCTTGACAACATCATCGGAGCGCACGACTCTCTTTCTCTCTCCCGATGATAGATAAGAGCCTGTAGAGCCATAAACGACTCGGGGGAGGCTTAAGAAACGCCGGCCGGCATTCCCTCGTTGATGCTCGCGAGGAGAGTCGCCGCGAGTCAAGGGTGCGTGAGTGGATAGTAACTCCGTGTAACATTAGTGTGTACGCGGTCCCTGAGTGAATTCAGTAGGGAAGCCCCGACGAGCAGAGTGTATGGGTAGAACCGCCAGGAGCACTTCAGAGGTCTATTTATCCTTGCGGGCGGACGGCCGGGCTGCGGGGAGCGCGACGGCCGAGAGGAGACCTTGTTTATGGGACAGCGATTATCGTCCGCTCGGCGCTGAGAGCACCAACATGGAAGATTCACACAGGACAGGCACTCTCGGCCTCCACGAGCGTCGCCCGGGCATCAGGATCAGGAACATCAAGCAAGAGCACGCGCACCCGCCCACTAATACATTTTCCATCTATCTCCTTCCATTTTCCTCCGACAACCAATTTATCTCTACTTTCGTGAAGAGCTTCTTTCCCCCCCTTATTTTCAGTCAATCCGTCGGCGTTCGCCATTAACGATCGATATCGCCGATCTTATAATTATCGGCGAACGAGATCCGATATAGAGTTTCTTAATTACATTCTCGGGAGGACCGGCGAAGGCTCCGAAGGACAGCAAGCTTTTAGATTATTATTTAGGAGTATAGATCGTTAGTGGTCGGGGCTATCTAGGAGGTCGAAGCTTTCGTGAAAATTCGTACGGAAACCCACGGCTGCGTTAATCGAAGATCGATAAATCATTGCTACTGTGCGGAGCGCTATTATTGAGACAAACTGCCGGGTGTCGGACGGTTCGTCGACAAATGTAATCGAGGGTTGTGAATTATTGAATTGGTACTTTCGTGCAAGCGTTTTTGAATATTGCAATACCGAAGAAAAGGTGTATCAATTTTTTAATAGTCAATCAATGATGCAGCTCTTTGGAGAATTTTGTTTCCAAGCCGCCTCATTGGGCTGTTGCGCGCACGAGAGATTTTTCGCGGCGAGAAAGTCGAGTCTATTTCGGTCGGCTGCAACAACGGATAAGCCGATATTTATAAAAAATATTTTTCTGCCATCAAGAAGATTAAATGCCGAATTTTTTTTGCAGATACTTTTTTTAAATAAGATTTTTTCGATACTCGAGCCTTTTGAAGTTTGTTGGATGGACAAATTCTGTCAGAAACGAGTCGATGAAAAAGTGAAAAAAAAAAATTGTACTTCACGCTCAGGGCATTGATACCTTTCGACGAGAATATTTCTCTGCGGAGAATTGACTCCGTTCGCAAAAATTGCGTAATCTCGTTGGCTTTGCAAAAGCCCTCACGCATTCGAACGGTCGAGGGTGTTTTGCATACGCTCTACTCATCGTAACCGTTCTATCATGCGATTTTCTCTTCTATCGTTTCAGGAATCGGGACAGCTGATGTACCCCGGAGTTCACAACGTGCGTTACATCGCCTCCGATCCAGCGGGTAATCGTGCCGAGTGCCATTTCATGATACACGTGAGAGGTAAATTGAATTTTTATAAAAAAAAAATTATATCTCAGATGGTAAATGGAGATATCGAGACAGTAGTGAACCAGGATCAGCGGAATCCTCGGGGGAAACTTGAGTCCTCGGCGAGTTTAGAATTCCGTGGTTGAATCTTGGAAATTTGCGGTTGGAAGCATATCTCCGTAGTTTCGTAGTCTCGATATCGCGATTTCCGTCGCGCGAGGGTTTCACGACGTCCCGGCGTCGTCGTATAACCCACCGCTCTGACTGCGTCTATTCAACTCGTTCCTCCTTTGTCTACTTGCAGAACCCGAGCGTCTACAGGATTCCGAGGTAAGTGGTAACGTATCGCAGTTGGTTTGCAACGAGCCGAGTTTCCCCTACCAAAACCCGCCGGGTAGACCGCCTCCCGCACCCGACCCGGCTGTCTGGACAAACGGACGAGTCTGCGACAAATCTTCCCCTTCATCCCCGTGTGGTGAATGAGATGAACGCGACGAGGGACCACGAAGCTCTGGCAAATCCGTGCACAAATGGGTTACACCGTGCTTTGAGCTCCCCACGACACACTGTCATGAATGGGACTTAAGGGGATGCATTCACCACGAAATTCAACCGAGGAGATAGATTTTTTTGTCCCCTTTTTCAAGAACAAAAGCAAATTTTTCCTGACTTTGAAACGTCATATGCAAATTCTTTTTACTTGAATATTTAAAAACTCAAAGCAGAAGTGAATTAACGTTGCTCGAACGGATTTTGAATTTGTCACTTTCAAGCGAAGTCGCTCTTAATTCTACATCAGCATAACACAATAATTTCCTCCTCATATTATAATCATCGTAACCGATGGGATTTAAGGAAATCCATCCAGCATGAAACTGTACCTACGATATAGATTTTTTCGTTTTTTTTTTCAAGATAAAAAATAATTACCTGACGTAGAAACGTCATTTTGAAATCCTAAGTTTTTATTTGAATGTTTTAAAGCTTAAATCAATCGTGAAATAGTTTCTTCAAACGAATTTTGAATTTGTCACTCCCGAGCAAAGTCGCACTTAATTAACTCTAGGTCAACATAACTCACAATAATGTCCTCAAATTACAAAAATCGTAACTAAAAGAACTTAAAGGCATTCACCACCAAATTCAAACAAGGGTTTTTTTTCTTTTTTTTCAAGATCAAGAACAAATGTTTCCTGACATAGAAACGTAACTTTGAAATTTTGAATTTGTCACTCCCGAGCAAAGTGGCATTCAATTCTAGATCAGCATAACTCACAATAATGTCCTCCTCAAATTACAATAATCGTAACCGTCGCTATATTCAGTGTCCAGACTAGAGGGAATTAAAGTTGGATTAATTCTGCAAACTTTAGCTGTATCCCCAAAAGTTATATTCCTGGCCAGGGGCTACCGAGCGAAGATATAGTGACCGAGCCGCGCTATACCTCGCCGTACACAGATAAACGTGCAGCGTACCCGCAGATAGATCCTCCGTCCAGCTCCTCTTCCTCATCCCTTCGGCTCGGGCATCGCCTTAGTATCCAGTAAATATTCGTTTGAGATAGTCCAGCGGCGGGTTCGTGGGAGGGTGGTCGGAAAGCGAAAGAGACCATGCGAGAAGAACCCTCGGAGCGTTGCTCGCCCGGCTCGTAAAACCGGCCGGTGCCCGTGCTTCTTTCTCTCCTTTCGCCGCGAGGGCTTTACGATAGAGATACTATAACACTGAGGGGTATATAAAGATTCTAAGGGTACATAAACGGAGCAACGAAGAAATAGAGGCGGACGAATAAAAGGGGTTCTCGTCTTAAGATGCTCGATCCATTGTTGTTGCGTCGCTTACAGCCGAGGACTTATCGAAGGATGCTGATGTGTCCTGGAAGAGCGCCACAACCGATACCGGCCAATGGATACAGGGTGAGTCTTGCTTCCTGGAGTCGAGGGAAGAAAAAAGTATGAGAAGAGAATAACATAAACGATAATAATAAAAGAAACGAAGAGGTTTCTCCTTTCAGTAAAATCTTGAGTCATATTTTCCCGGCGCGGTGAATGAGAGAAATAAATAAAAGTCCATTCGCAGGAGAGTTTATGCTTGACCGAGTCGATTCGTTTTTCAGTGGCAAATCCCGAGTGGCTGCTACTTGAGGTACACGAGGCTTTTCTCCGGTACGTACGCCCTCCAGCAGCGTTACAACGGCGTGGGGCATAACCGCGATAGCTATCAGACCGCGAGGGCGGCTTATCACGAGATTCATCCGATACAAGGGCTTCAGCATTCAACACGCGCCAGGACCTATCCACTCATCGACTGTAAGTGTATGTGTTGCACGCCTCGTGTATTGTGTTACTGCCATTGTCCTAGACCGCGGGCTCGCCTGTCTGGCGGAAGCTCGCATTATACTCACAGATCGCACATACAGAGTGAACGAGCGATTTCGTAATCGGAGACGGAACGTTGCTCGTTGCTCTCGGAGATCTGCGGTCTCTCGCTTTATTTGTCTCTCGTCATTTTTATTGATATCGGTTTATGTTTCAGAAAATTGACCTACATCTTTTTTATCGACTGCAGGTGTTAATTGTTTTATTAGATAATTGTGATACAAAAATTAACAGATGCAGCAATAAAAACTGTAGATCAATTTTATACTATAATTGAAATGAAATGTGCTCCGAAATATGGAATTTTTGGGAAAAATAGGAAAACCATTTCCTGTGATCTTTTCTTCTCACAGATCCTACTAACAATCGTGGAACGTCGTTTTTCATTGAATCGTGAAAATTCTGCATAATCAGTGGTCGTTAATCATCGAGGTGCAAGAAAAAAAAAAATTACCGAATTAAAAAAAAAAAACCCCGCGAAACTTTTTCAGAACTGGAAAAGCTTCGAGTATACTTGCGGGGAGACTCTCTCGAGTGCGCGTTTATCGGGATAGAAATTAGGCTATATTTCATAAAATTGACCTACATTTTTTATCGACTCTAGGTGTTAATTGTTTTATTAGGTAGTTGCGATACAAATTTAATACGTGCAGTCATAAAAACAGTAGATCAATTTGATTAAATAATTGAAATAAAAAATGAGTTATTATTATTATTATAATTATCATATCAATTTTATTGTGAGTACTTGCGATACTTTGTACTGGCAATGCTTTTTGGTATATTGCCCAGCTCTAAAAAAAAGGAACTATCCACTATGATCTTTTCTTCCCGCAGATCCGACTAACGCTTCAGGAACGTCGCTTTTTCTTCGAGGCGTAAAAATTCCGCATAATCGGAGGTTACTAATCGTCCCGGTGGAAGAAATAAGAAACACCGAAGAAAAAGAAAGAAGTCCCGCGAAACTTTTGCAGAACTGGAAAGTCCTCGAGTGTACTTGCGTAGAGAATCTCTCGAGTGCGAGTTTATCGGGACGGAAACGAGGCTCCGTTCTTCGCGAACGAGCATGGCAAGGAAGGGGTGCAGGGAAGGGATCCTCTACGACGAGTGAATCGGAGATACGAGTTTCTCGTCGGAGTTTTCCCCGTGCCTTCTCCGACCCTCCATCTCCGCGAAGAGAACGAAAACGATTCGCTTAACGCAGTTCGCTCTGATTTTCCCACTGAGAAGTGTTAGAGAATTGCAAATTTTCGACCTTTCGCGCGTCATATCCTCCGCTGCGCCGTTCCGTCCGGCATCCGTCACACGTATGAGCCGAAGTCACGTAGTGATTTTAAAGGGGACGTGTGAGTTAGCTCCGCCGGCTCGATACTCTCGTCGAAAGTCAAACCAGCAGAGTCGGAGTCAATCGCGAGAGAACGCAGAGCAGAATTTTCCAGGCCAATCTCGCCAGCGAGCTGCACAGATGAGAGAGCGGCGCGGAAGCCGTCGTGGCTTGTACGAAGGCTGACACGCTCCCGATAGTTTAAACTCCCACGCAGTGGCTGTAGCACAACCGCAGTTTCTTATACACGGTGATGAGTACCTCGGCTCTGCGATGCATACGCGACTCCGCTCTCCCTCTGCTCGCTCTCTCTCTCTCACTCGGTGCGAACAAGTCAAACGCTTCGGGCTAAAGTCAAAGGTGAATTTATAATCCGACGACTTCTCGCCGCAGCCTCGATCTCACACCGGCTTCAACTTTAAGGAGAATTTTCTTGAGGGCTCGGTCTCGTTTTGGGTTAGTGGTCGGAATTTTCCGTGGCTTTTGGGGTGTAGAGATTTATTCATCCGGATTCACTTGTTAACTGGGTTATCCGGACCGAGAAGTTTAACCCTCTTTTGGAGAGATCGCTCTCGCGTCTGCTGTACAAGAGCTTTCGATTAATCGATTCGTTCGATTTCACACTACTCGGCGTCGGTAAATTTATTTTTATTTTTTTCAACGTGCAATGCAAATTTGAAAACTCGACACGACGTATTTGGGTCATTCGTGGAAACCCTAATCATTAAGGCATCCGTTTTTAATTATTTAAAAACGGATATAAATAATGTAGAACAGTTTTCAATTGATTGAATTATTCAATTTCAGACTACTGAGTTTCTGTAAATGTTCATTTGTTTCATTATTATTTATTTTCTGCCATGCAAATTTAAAAACCCGATACAAATAATGTACAACTTTTCGATTAATCGATTCATTCGATTTCACACTACTGTGCTTTTGTACATTTCTATTTGTTTTTGTCAGTGCGGCATGCAAATTTGAAAACTCGATTCGACTGATTCGGGTTATTCAGGCGAATTCCAATCTCCCTCGCTCCGGCTGAGCGAGAGTTAAAAGTATCCATTTTTCATTATTTTTCAAATAAATAATGAACATCAATCTTTTTTTTTGTTATCTGGAGATACATTTTCTTGAGAGCTCGGTCTCGTTTTGGTTAGTCGACGAAATTTCGCGTGGTTTTTGACGTATAAAAATTTATTGGTCGGGATTGAGTTGATAACCGAGTTATCCGGACTGAGAAATGCTACCCTCTTTCGAATGTAAGAGATTGGTCCGAGGTTGCGGTACAACAGTTTTCGATCGATCGATTTGTTCGATTTCTCACCACTGTGCTTCTGTAAATTTTTCTTTATTTTTCTCAACGTGCCATGCAAATTTGAAAACCCGATACGACTGATTCGGGCCACTCGTGGAAACCTCGAGACTTTAACGAACGAGACTTTAAGGCATCGATTTCCATTATTTCACAAATAAATAATGAACAATAATCTTTTTTTTAGCTATCCGGATAACTTCCGTCATGGACACAACGAACGTCGCACTCGAGGCAGAAAAGTCGTGAATTCTCGCTTAAGCGTTCACTTCCGTTGAAGCGATCGCTCAGAGTTATAGTTCCGGAGCCAGAGAAGACTAAGCGGCCGAGCTGGCACTTACCGTGACTTCCACAAAAAAGAAGAAAAAGAAGAAAGAAACAATTTTCCCCCGCCAGGGAAAACTACTTTGCGCCGAGTGTAACTCCGGTATGGAAAGGAGGAAGAGAGAGGGGACAAGAATTTTTCAAACGTATCGGAGCGACGAGAGTGGAACTGGGCCAAGATGGTAAAAAGAGTCCGAGGAGCCGAGGGAAAATAGCGTGAAGCCGGCCGAGAGCGGTAAAAGCTCGCGGCACGGAGTGGACCCAAAGTAGCTTGGCATACCCTGATGCATACACTTTATGCACGGCGAACAATGTGTGCACCGACGAGACGCAACAGACTATACACGCTCGGCTTCAACGAGTTATGTACGTTCGTGATACGTTGAAAAGCACTGATGCTGCATCGGGCCAGTGCCGCCCGCACCCCGACCGAACGAGCCAACCATTCCAGCAAAGTTTTCCTTCTCGTCCAATTTGTTTTGTTCTCCCGTTCCCCTCCGGCCGGGGGTGGTTCACGGTCGATATTTCCCTCGTCTCTCGACGTCCCTCCGCGGAGGGGGCGGCGTAAACTCGTTGATGGACGAGTCGGTTTTACCTACGTTTTACACAGCAGTTTTCATACCAGCTTCGGCGTCTTTCGCACGAGGGGCGAAGCTTTCTCATAGTTCGCACAGCATGGCCTCCCCTTCGAAGAAATATTATCCTTTACCTGGCGGGAGCGCGCCGGGCGCGGGATTACATTCTGTTCTGATCAAATTAAAAATATTTTCGTTGACAATGAACACGCCCGGAGATGAGCGAAGCAATTCCGAGAGACCGAAACGCACTATAAAAAGAATTCGGATGAAATTTAATACACTGGCGCTGGAAGTTTTTTTTTATACATAAACTGGTATATTACATTTCATTTGCAATTACGATGAAAAATAAACGAACAGTATATTAAAAAATTTTGAAATACTTTGTTTTCTACTCGTTTTACTTTGGTACTTGTTTGCTACTTCAACGGCGACTTAAAGTGCACGAGTGCTTTTTAGTACTTCAAGTACTTTTACGATACTTTTGCGAGTTCAAGTTCCTAGTACGGTTATTTGATGAGTAGCATGACATGCTGTTTCTATTAATATACGATTATCTGCCTAAACTTTTCAAGAAGTATAATTTTAATGAGAATTTATTTATTTTTATTCTTTTTAAAAACATGGTGTAAAAAAGACAAGAAGGGTTCTTTTCGTTTCTTTTTGTATGGATTTTTTTGTTTATGAAGAAAAATGAAGAACAGGTTAAAAATCGTCTCTAAACGACGAATTACAAAAATTTCAGTTAACGATCTTTTACAATAAAGATTTAGCAGTAGATGTCGACTATTTAAATTTGATGAAATATAAACATTATTTAATGTTGGAAAAAAAGGTGCAAAACAACTTCCACTCCGATTCATTAAATTTAATGTACCAGTTTTTGCACAAAAAACTTCCACTCCCGTACAATTAAGTAAAAATATTTTTTTAACACTGCGACTCAATTAAGGAACGCACGGGGTGACGAGCGAGAACGCTCGATAGTGCACCGCACCATCGACTGTTCGCAAAAAAAAAAAAAAAAAAAAATGGCCTTCAACGTTTTCGGTCATTGACATAAAGTTTTGACATCGCAAGCCAAAATTGTTCGGGGTCTCGTCCGCCGGCACGTCGAGGTTCGTTACCCGGCTAACGATGTGGCCCGAAGTGGGTGCCGGGTTTCGTATTCCAAGCCATCAGAGACCGTCAAGAGAGGCGGGATGTTGAGTGTCGAGGCGCCGGCGAAGTTCGTTTTAACCTTGCAATCGGTGCCGCCCTTTCTCGTGGAAAGCATCCTGGCACTGGCGCTGGTCGTTCTCCTCGCGGTGCCTCTCATAGCGCACGTTCAACTTTTACTGGTTCGTCAGATCTCTCCGTCAATTTCGTCACGACCCAAATATTTAACGTCTCAATCCTTTCAGGACAACACCACGAAATCTCCAACGATGGTCGCAGCGGGGCGCAGACGACGCGATCGTGACGATCTCAGGGAGCACGGAAATCGAACGGTGGTGATGCACTATCCAGCTCCGGTGAGGCTCGACTCGAGTTCGAACTCTGACCTGAACGTCGAGCTGACGTCGATGCGAACGACCTGCTCGACGCCGACGATCAAGCGAAGCGCAACGACCATCCGCAGGGAGAGTGCCGAGAACGATCGTCCCAGTCACCAGGACGAGCAGCACAAGCAGGCTCTTCAGGAAGTCTTGCTCCAGAGACAAAAAACCTGCTTGCCGCTGGAGCGTTCATCGTCATTCTTGGAGACGAACGCCCAGCTCCCGATAATCGACATATCGGCCTTCGACTACGACTCCTACAGGCACAAGCTCATCGAGGCGAGCCTGAAGAGGCAGTACGGCGATCGTCAGGCTCCCGGTAACGTCGTCCTGAATTCCATCCACCTCAACTCCATAAGCTCGCAGTCCGGAATCCAGCTGAGCGAGAAGTACAGTCACAGCCTGTTCGAGTTCATCGAGGAGTACTACGACGCGACGAGGTCGATGAGCAAGCGTGAGACCGAGTATCTACATCCGCTCGACCATTTTTTAGTGAAGGGGATCGAGCGACCGAAGACGGCCGACCGAGGAACGGAGACCAAGGAGTCAATGAGCGAGCTCGATCAGGTTCCGGAGCTGGTCGACTTTCGGGACCAGTCGCCGATCCCGGCAGCCCCGGCTTCTCCGCTCTCGGCCTTCGGACGACGCAGACTCCTCGAGGAGTCCAAGCACGCCTCGAAGTTGACGATAAGGTCGCGGAGATCGTCCTCGATACCGCGAACCTCGTCGCAGACCTCGCCGACCGCGAAGCCCAGCGCAACGAGCGGAAACTCGGCGAATCAAACGAGGCAGCTCTTCGATCGCTCGGAGAACAACCGGCCGTCGAGCGCTCTCGCGGCTTCGACGGAGAGGCCCGAGGAGCGAAGAAAAAGTTCACCACTGCCTAGAGTTTCGAGAAGTCGCACGCCTCGCCGCGGCGAGTCGGTGACGATCTCCCGGATCAAGAGTCCTCGGATTTCCGGAGGATCGGAGGCCGCGCGCAGGCGCGCTTCCTCCCTCGTGCAGGGCAAATCCTCCAACGAATCCTTCAGCCCGGTCGCGACGAAGCCCGGCGAACATTCCGAGGCTCTCTCCACCGATCGCGACGAAAAAGAGTCCGTGACCTGCGCCTCCAGCTCCAGCGAGGCCGGAAGTTCCCACAGCTGTTCCTCGAGACCTCGCGAGAGGCGTCTCGTGCGCTCGAGAGGCTCGTCCCTCTCGTCCAGGAGTCGGACGATCAGGACGCCCAGTCAAACGAGGCAGTGGTACGTCGGCGGGAATCCCAACGCTTCCTTCAACCGGAACTACTTCGAGACCCAGAGAGAATCGCTCGTCAAACCCGCCAAGCCGAAACCAAGCCTCAGGCCGAGGTCGACGGGCGGCAGATTCGCCTGGGACGTTCCCGACGTCCCCGGAAGAAACTGGTGCGACGAGAGCGCTCCGCTTGCCGACGAGGAACAACGACCGGTCGTCCCTGAAAGACCCAGGACGGCCAATCCTCCGCTCAAGAGACGAAGAACTCCCGAGAAGGGAAAGCTTTCAGAGACTGTACTTCCGGTTCTGGAGAGCGTCGCGGATCTTCGGGTAGAACTACCTTGCGAGGGCCTCGATCAGCTCGACGTCCCCGAGGATCGCGACCTCCAGCAGAAGGCGCGGCGGACTCCGTCGCCGAGAATCCGGGAGTTCAAACGACCAGTCAGATCGAGGGAGAAAAAAGTATCCAGCGAATCCTTCGTGAAGTCGCCGACGATCCAGCAGACCGAAGTTCACCGGACGAGTACTCCGCCGCTGAGGAAGTCCAGCGAGAAAGCGAAGTCACCGGAAGTTCCCGCGGAGACTTCGTCGGGCACGAAGACTCCGGCGAATCGGCCCGGTTCCGTTTCTCGACTGCCCGTTCACGTCCGCGTCGACAAGGCGAAGATGAGGAAGCTGCTCCAGGACACGAGTCGGACAATTCGCACGCCGGAGCGCGGCAAGCTCTTGGACAAGTCGCCTCTTCCTGAGAGAAATTCGAGTCTCCTCGGGAGGGCGAAGCGACCGAGAACTGCCGGCTACCTTCAGTCGCATGCATCGTCCTTGAGTCCGAAGATCGAGCGGTCGCTGGAGACGCTTCAATGCGCCGATCCAGCAGCTGATCGAGCCGCTGGCTCGGAAAGGCCGGTCCGGAAGGAAGTCGTCCAGAGAGTGACGAGCTACGCCGACCATCCGAAAACTCCGAGCAGGTCTTCGAGCACCAAACGGACTCCGCAGTCCCGCACGAGCGTCGAGAAAGCCGCGAAGCCGACTCCGAGAATGTCCGAGGTCGACGCGAACTCTTCGAGAAAGAATGTCGAGCCGGACATCGCGAAGCGACCTTTTCTGCGCGCTCGTTCGGGAAAGCACGGAGCGCCGAAGTTGAGTCGCGCAGAAAATGCATCGAAGGATTCGAAGGACGAGGAGAATGAACTCGCGAAACTTCCGACCAAAGGCTCCAAAGCCGCGCTGGTTATGCAACGCGAGCTGAAGACTTACATAAAGAAGATAAAGCTCGTGTTGTCGAACGGCGACAAGAGCCTTCAGGCGAAGGAGCTCGCTTCTCTGAGCATGACTGAGGCAATAATTCCGGAATTGCGGACCCTGCTGAGTCCCCGGGAGATCGAGGAGCTGCAGGGGCTTCTCGACAGAGCTGAAAAAAATGAAGAAAACAGACGGGAGGGTCCGACTTGTTCTCAATGAATCGTGCGTCGTTTGTGGAGTCCTCGATGGAGAAACACAAAAAATTCTATCGCGCAATGAGCGTTGATTAATTGATCGATACTAGGGTCTCAATAAAAACCGAGCAATAAAGTCGTTTGCCGAGCTGTAAAACGTTCTGCTTTCTATCTCGCGTCTCGCGCACGTCGAACAGGACTGTTTATTCATTCGCTAACCGAGCGCGACGACACTCGGAGAGGATGGCAATTAGCAAAATTATGACCGTCCATGGCTCGAGACGACCGGAGAGATGCAACTTGTTCGGCTCGGTGTGCCACTGCACTCGGGAATTATTGTGCATGCTGGATCTGAAAGTTTCCTGGATGACGACACCCACTTAGGGCGAGCAGTAGTCGGTCGTAACGCGATTCGCGGTTGCGTGCCGCGCAGGGTTAATTATACTTTACGATCGGTCATCGACTATCAGCTCGACGCGGTCTTTAAACTTCACCGGCAGCGAGAGAGTCTTCAAGCTTTTTTTCCTCTTGGATCTCGACGTACCGAGACATTAAATATGTTATTATTCCTGTCGTCGTGAAAATTGTACTGTATTTATTATTAACTTATTACTGCGGCGAGAAAGTTAAATCGACGACATCCGGTTGGATTGCGATTTCGCTCCGTACGAAATGGAACGTCACGATATGTCGGGATGTTTTTTTTTTTAAGTATTGTAATTCTGCGGCGGTGGATGCTCGATCTAGGAACAACTTCGTTTCATCTGCGCTGGGATATTTCTTAGCTTTTTTTTTTTTTTTTTTTTTGAGACGGCAGCTCGCTTCGCAAGACTAATTCAAGGTGGAGTGTGCAAGGTCTCAGTCCTCGGTCGAGTGCCGGGCGAACGGGAAAAGGGTGAAAGAAGCGACCTTCTCTCCCGGAGCAGAAACGGCACGTGTGCGTCGTTTCGCGCACTCACATGGCCTCGGGCTAATTCGAGAACACTCCGGGGAATAATTGCCGCACTCTTCGGCACTATTTCCGAGTCTTGGGAGCGCGCGCAGTCGAGGCGACGTCCCTCGTTTGCGGCGAATGCACGATGACCCGATTTGTCCGAATCCAGATCTTACAGACTACTCGCAACATTTTTCTGTCTCCATGAGGTCGTTTTAAGGAAATTGCGACATTGCGTAACGCAATCAACGCCCGACCCGCTGTTGATAGAACAACTTGCTCCGTTTTCTTCAATTATCTTACACGCTCATATTTAACCCTTTCGCTTATTCAGCGACTAATAATAGCACTTGTATGGTAACTGGGACACTTACCTTGTTATCAGTTTCTCATAAAACTTCCGTGAAACTTGCTTGAAAATTTACTTGCAATTTACTTGAGATATATTTGAAAATTACTTGAGATATATTTGAAAATTACTTGGGATGTATTTGAAAATTACTTGAGATGTATTTGAAAGTTACTTGAGATATATTTGAAATTTACTCAAAAATTGAAATTGAAAATTGACTTGAAACTTATCTTTCATGTAATTTAATTTTTTTCTTTTTTTTTTTACAGACCGAAGATCCAGACAGCAGCACCGATATCAGCAGCAGCGACCGCTCGCTCAGGGCAGCGTGAATCACCGTCGCATACATTCTTACGGCCGAGGAAGAGTGGAAACGAGGATACTGCCGAGGCGTCGATGCTCCACATGATTAACGTCCGCGTAATCGACGATGACAAATTTCGAAAGTAAAATCACAAGCCATTTATTTTATATATATATTATCTTTTTTTTCATTTGTAATATATTTGATACGTAAAGTGTTTGTCTTTTATTATCATATTTTTTTTACACTTATAATGTCACGTATTATACACACCAATCGTTATTTGATCGATAATATTAATTGTTATTTTGTAACGATGATATGCGAAATGCCGCCGAAGGGAATAATAAAAATCAATGAAGATTAAATTTATATCGACAATATTACTAGATCTAGTGACTCGATGATCTCTAAGATTATATGTTATTTTTTTTTAGTTTTTTTATTTTTATTTTTGGCATGAATTCAATACTGTTCGGACATACTGAAACTATAAAGATTGTTGTTTTTTTTTCACAGGTTCTACTCACAGTCCTCTAATTCATCGTATTTAAGAATATTCATACACAGCTTGTTTGTTATCGTTAAACGATTAATTATTGTACACTCTCTTTTCTTCGGTAGCCTATTAGTATAGCCCGTGCTATTGAAATTAATGTTTTCCGATATATATATATATACGTGTGTGTATATCGGATATACGCTGGTCGGCCAGTTGCGATTTAACGTAAATTGCTTTGTGCATTAATACGTAACAGTTACGTATTGCCTGCATCCGATGTAATGACTCTCGGTACGCAAATGTCCTGGAAACGAGCATTAATTCAGCACACCGAACCTCCCCTCGTGTCGTTCGGGGATGATTTATTCGAGTGGGCATCAGCGAGGAAAACCCCCGTTCGAAATACGCTCCCACTATAATTTTCGTATACTCTCCTCACCGATAGTCACAGTCACCGATCTCGCCTATATCTATGGATACGCACCATATTTTAACATGGAGCAATATTACTTTATAGCCTCGCCGGTAACGCCTGTAACGCCTGTAACGCCAAGAAAATTATTGCTCGTACGCGAGAGGCCGCCGTCCCTCCTTCGGATTCGACTGCAGATCCGGGAACGGTGAGTTGAAAAGAATATTTAAACAACAACAAAAAAAAAAAAAAATGAAAAAATAATACCTAAAATTACCGAAACGCGAGAGATCGCCGGACTGTTATGACGACTTTTTTATATTTCATGTATGTTTTTTTCTTTTTTTTTCAGGGCTGGCGAGTCTCATGAATTTTATTTCTTTTCAATTCGGAAACGCGGTTCGAACAAAGCGAAACCCATTACGCTGCGCTCACCGGCGCAACCCAAACGTGCTGGTTCCGCGAAGAAAACGGCTGCGGGTCCCATGCAATTTCCATTTATATTACTACACCCCGATAGCTTACCGGGTGCCAGCGTGCGCCCGGGGGGGAATCCTCCGGCAGCTTCGCGCTTCTTCGTGTTTCACCCATCTATTCCGTCTTCTCGCCTCAGTCGGATTAATCCTGATGGACCACCACACTGAAGACGCACCGCGTCGTCCAGCCGGCCTCGTCGCTCGCCTCGTACACGATCTTCCACTCGCCGACGCCGAAGGCCTTTCCCGGACTCTGGAAAAATCGAGGCGGCGTCAGACTATCGTTGCGCAAACACTGCGCGCTTCCGACGCGATGGACAAATATTTTTTTAACGAAGAAACACAACAGCACCGTTCCATGTTCGGTGGAAAATTGGCAGGGCTGGGAACATTTTTTCTCCCCATGAAAGAATTTTCACGAAGCACGAAAGGTCGGATCTGTCGAACTCTCTTATCCCACATAGCGCGAAAAGATTTTTGAAATGTTTCAAAAATATATATATATTTTTTTTAAGATCGAAAATATTTTAGGAATATTAAAAAATATTTCTGAAGTATTCTTTTGTTCGCTCGTAAATCTTGGACTGAAATGTTTCGGAAATTACTAGCAAAAATGTTTGTAAAATATTTATCTGTTGACACGATACCGATATCTAATACATTTTTTTACCAACATTCAAAACTACTTGTAAAGCGTTTTAATAACGTCAAAAGTTCCGGGCACACCACTAATATTCGCTTTGAAAACATATTTTCACCGTTCCAGAAATATTTCATACAATAAAATATTAAGTATATTTCTGAACTATTATAAGAAATCTTTCGTTGGAATATTTTCATAGAATACTTCAGAATATTATTTTCGTGTCTTCGAGAAATATTTCGTAACATTTGAAAGATTGAAAATATTTCGTGCTATATGCACGAAATATTTTGTGCATATAGCAAGGAATTTTGAGCACGGCATTCATGTCCGTGCTCAAAAGTCCACGAACCATCGACCGGTAAGAGCGTCGAACGAAGATAGGATGCAAAAATATCAAAGAAAAAAAAAACCTTCGAGCTTTCAGGCAAAATATCTCTCGGTATTCTGCCCTGCATGCGTCTTCCGCAGCCTCGCCCCCTAGCTTTTTTCCTTCCGCTATTTTCTTGCAATTTTTTTTCGTGTTTTTTTCTTCGACGCTCGCTCTCCGGACCGGGGCACTTTCCCTCTTTCGGGAAAGCCGCGGGCATCGGAGGAGATGCACGTTTCATCGTGGAAAATTATATGCATAACTAATTTTGCGTTCCACCCGCGTTCGGATGCTTTCCGGGAGAGTCACGGCAAGGAAGAAAGCAAGGCTGTCGGGGACGCGAGAGCCCTCGCTCATCGTTCTCGCGCCTCTCCATTTCTCTTTTACCCCCCCATCAGCCTCTTTTTCTCACCCTCGGCTTTCTGAGTGAATTTTAATTCTTCGTTATCCCCCGACTGTGCACTTCCATTCTCGAGATTCGCGAGACAACACCTGGTCTCGGGGATATACCGACATAATAATGTCGGTATATCCTCACTATCGCGCAGTGCATGCACACAGTCCGGAGGAAGCGACCGGCGAAACGAGAATTCATTTTAATGAAGGCAAAATGAAATGAACCTTTTTTATTTGTATTTTTTATTTTCGTTATTTTAATTATATATTTTTTTTTGTTCACAGTCAATTACCTCGTTCTTGCTTACGTGAGTCACCCTGACGTTGTCCGTGAACGTTGGCTCTATCCAGTCGAAGGACGTCCCATTTTTGCCCGCCACGTCGCTCGGGCAATTATTCACCTTTGGCGCTTCGCCCTCTGGAAAACAATTTCCGAAGATTCTCGTCAGTGGATACGTGCGTTCCGCGAGATTGCAGCTCGGCGATTCGAGCCGGTCGACCGTTTAATTAAAACTATCGCGGGAATTAAATTCGGAAGAGGGAATCTCCATGCGACAGCTGTGACCTCAACGACGCCGACGCTGTCCCCGCGAGCTTCCCCTTTAATTTTGGAGAATAGTGAATTGAGAGTTACGTTGCGGTCGACGACCGTGTAACGGCTCTCGAAATATAGTTTTGACAAGGCTCCACTTGCCCGACGATGCAATATACTCTCAGGTCACGAACGATTTTATATTTTTGTACCGTTGATCAACCCGATCTGTTAATTTTTTTTTATCTTTTCTAATTGCACAGGAAGTGGAAATTTTCATTCCGAAGTTAATTTTTATCATCTCGTCGGGTCGGCCGCATCGTTCAATCAGCGGAGCATTATATTTTTAAGCTTTGAAGAGCAGTTATCCAATTCCTGCCAGCTCGTTGATCATCCAAAGTACGGCAGTGTATCTTCATGTCTCGTTAAGGTACTGCATCTCTTAAACGGCTCTAGGAACCATCACTTAATTTGTACCGACGTACCCAGAGGGTTAATACACATCACTGAGAATTTTTTAAAAATGTTCCCAAGCTTTATAATTTATGTTTTTTTTTTATTTCAGGGAATAACAGAGCTGGACAAAGTACCAACAAATTTTCCAAGAACTTTTGGCAATTTGATTCGTAGAATAAGCGTTCACATCGCTTCCTCATTTTAAAACATTGCTAACTAAAATTTTCGTAACTCGTCATTTCGAGGCAATTTTTAATATATTCATAACTTTTTTCCATAAAAAAAAATGTATAAAAATATTCATACAAACGAAAACATTCCATTCTCGTCCTTTCTCGTTAAAAAAAATAAAATTTGATTTAGAAACAAATGTCGTTAAAATTATACTTATTGAAAAGTTTAGACAGATAATAAAAAAGTAAAAGACAGTAATGCGAGGGTGTACTCAAAAAGTACTTGTACTTGGAGAACTAAAAGTACTTTATAAATTTTAAGTACGTCCTTGAAGTACCAAACAAATACTCGGTACTGCAAATAGTGCCCAGTTCAGAATAACATCATGGAATTTTTTAAAAAGAAATTGTCTTTTTAAAAAATTCTCTTTTTTTTGAGGAAGAAATTATTGGCACCAACTTCCTCATCATCATGGGATCTTTTGAGGAAGAAATTGTCGATACCAACCTCATATTCATTATGGGATCTCTTGAGGAAGAAATTGTTGGATACCAACCTTTGACGATGATCCGAAGAACGCAACTGGCTTGCTTCTTGGAGACCGGATGCCTGGCGAAGAAGGTGACGAGATGGAGTCCCGGTTTGAGGCTCGCTTCGAGTCTGGTGCCCCACGAGGGCTTCGATCTGACGTATCGGAACCAATCGAGATCCGTCGAGGGTTGATCGAAATTCACGAAAGCCTCGTCACGATCGGGAGGAATTTCCGCCACCACGTCCTTCGGACACTCGAGCCTTGGCTTGCTGTACTCTGCAATTGAACGTTAGTCAAAACCGTGCCTGGCTCAGGAGAATCCCGATTCATCATCGCATTTGGGTACGGCCGTAGGAGATTACGCACTGACGCATTCGCCGTGCTTCGGACCGTCCCAGGTGCCGTCCCCCTGGCATGTAAGTTCGTACTCCCCGTGAAGTTGATATCCCAGGGGACACTTAAGATAACACTTCGTGCCGGGTCGATTGGCGGCCCTCCGAGCCCCTCGCCAGAGTCTCGGTACTGCCTCGCGCGAACACATGAGGTATCCACGTCTCGCGGGATCGAGGGGCGGGCAGGCGAGGTTATTAATGTCTGGATGAACAACACCAGGAATTTATCACGCGGAAGAATCTTGCCGAGGTCTATTTTCTCGCAATAAAAAAGGGGGTAAAATAGTATATTATGCTGCAAGGGAAATGCCAGATTTTCGTCGGGTACAAAGTTTGCAGAAATCGCACGAGGTGAAAATCCGCTCCCTTTCGTGTAGCATGCGATACTTTTTTCCGACTGTTAAAATAAACACATTTCATGCGTCATCGTCATGCCGGTCAATGATCACTACTGCGCCGGCACGCTGGTGAAAATATTTCCCTGACAATTTGTCTGAAAAACTCTAAACCGACCGTTTCAGTAATTTTCATCGATTTTCCAAAATTTTTTCTTTTATTTTCTCAGCTGTATGTTAAATATCTCTCTGCACAATCTTTAGCAATCACAATATATGAGAGAAATTCCTAGTATTTTCCAACAAATTCTGGATACCTAGGATTTTTTCTGATAAAATACGTTAAAAGAAAATACGAGTTGTCGCTAAAATTTACTCTTTCTGTTGCTCGGACGAACAGCAAACTTATTCAGAAAAAATGCAGTTTACTTTTCGGAAAACTCTGCTTTTTTCAGGCTTGGCGGGCTTAGAGAAATACAGATAACTTACGAGTTCACTCCACGATCTCGTCTTTCTGGTATTCGTACGAACACTAAACAGTAAACAATAATTTATGTATACTTTGTATGAGAAATTCAGCGAAAATTTGACTTTTTATTAGCTATTCAGAGAAATATTTTCACCAGGGGAGTAATAGAATGAACAGAATAGGGTTTTTATTCATGTCCTGAGGCTGAGGACACTGTGCCAAAATATACAACGACGAACGGCAACTAAACGGCGCAGCAAAACAAATATTATATAAAAATAACAAATCATAATTAAAATTGCACTATATAGCAACCAAAAATTAAACTAAAGCAATAAAATATGAGAAACGAGGGTGAGAATGGAAGTAAGAATAACAGCAGAAAGCGGAACAGGACTTCCAGAGGGAGTAATGAGCCCTATTACTCCCTAGGTAGTAATGAAACTGCGCTGCGTATGCGCACAGGTTAATGATCACAATTAACGATCAATAATAGGCGATTTTCCGGCCGAATTGCACAAGTAATGTGATTATGTTAGTGAAGTCAAGAAACAAAATTCTATTCAACTTATATTTCACTTGCTTTTATTTCAATCGATGAATCGTAGTAGTTCGTTAAAATTGTAGGTTGTTAAAAATATGAATCCCAGTCCGGAGATAAGCAGACGGTTTGCGTTTTAAAGAAAGAGGAAACTTTTTTTTTTTTTCCCAAAAGTGCTTTAGTGTTTTACCGATGCAACCAACGGCCCTGGGAGCATAATAAATTATTTTAAACGAAACGCTGGCGTACCGCTGATACCGGAGGGTTTTTAAACAAAAGTTCGTCGAAGAGTACCCAGCGGTACCGGCGCCGGAACCCAATGGCAATTATTTCGATAACCCAATTACCTCGACTGTTAATTAGCTTACGACGAAAGAAAGCGAGAGAGAATAAAAAGTAAGAAAACAGGGTAAAGTGTACTTGACTCACCGGTGCAAGACTTTCCGTCGCTCGACAACGCTTTCTCATCGCCGTCGCAAGCGCAGAAAAAGCTGCCGTCAGTGTTTTCACAGACTTCGCTGCATCCACCGTTGTTGATCGCGCACTCGTTTATATCTTCAAAAAAAAAAAAAAGCAGCAGAGATTATTGCGATCAAGCGTGAACAAGGAAATTACACCCTTAATACGAGCATTGCTTCAGTTATTCCCTTACACATTCTCTGTGAAATGAAAGAAGGTTCATCGAAGGTCTTCCTAGATATAAAATTAGGTCCAGATATAAAATTAGGTCCAGATATAAAATTAGGTCCAGATATAAAATTAAATTGTCTCGGTACTTTTTGAAACGTTTCCAAAGAAGAAGTGTCACCTTAAATTTGGGCAACAGTTTTAGTTAATCCGTGGCTGAATAATTTTCATTGATTTTACAACGCCCAACCAAAATAATTGTTATAAATTTAGCGACAACCTCGAGTCGAATAATTCACCACGGATTTCCCGACGGATCGTTGCCCGTGATTGAGGTCAAACTTGGTTGTCGAAACATTTCCAACAGATAAAAAAGCAGCAAAAAGTTGACAACAAAATTGCTTCAACATTTCTGACAAGCTTTTCAGTGCTGAAACGATAGAAGTTGTCACGGAAGCTCTGCAGAGATACCATTAAATTATTTCGGTACTTGTTGGAAGATGTTCAAAGAAGTATCAACTTTTAATTTGCATGACAGTTTCAGTTAATAAATGGCTAAATAATTTTCATAAATTTTAAAACTCCGAACCGAAATAATTATCATGAATTTAGCAACTATTTCGAAGCGAATAATTTGCCACGAATTTCCCGACTGATGGTTGGCCGGGATTGAGGTCAAACTTCGCTGCCGAAAATTTTCCGACAAATGTGGTTGGCGACCGTAATTGCAATTTCTGCGGGACCGACTTGCGCGAATGCTCAGCAAGTGCGGTTCCGTGGTTTATTACTATTGCGACGCGACGTTATTATTAGTCTCGGCTCTAACTGGAGCGTGACAATATATATTGCCGGAGAGACGTCACAGAGAGATAAGGTATCCGTTTGAAAGGGCGCTTTCATGTACGCGTAATGACACGACGGTACGTGCGAGTACCGCCGAAAGGACCGACGAGAAAGATCGAGCTTTGCATTCTTCGGCCGACCGAGACTCGACGTCCGAACGCGCTCAATTGTCCCAAGTGTTAAATTGACCGAAATCGCCGGTGTCCGAAGCAAGTGTTACGTCTCAGGTCTGTTGATGATCGGTGTAGATTGGCTTCACAGAGAGGACCGACAATGAACCGGAAGCACTGAGAAATCCTTTGTCGCGGTCCGCACGACGTGGCCAAAGTCTTCAACTTTCTTCATCTGCGGTCTCTCGCGGGACGTTCGCCGCCGTGGGCTTCCCACACTGTACTATCATTCGACACCACGATCCGAGAGGTATTACATCTTCATTCCAGTTCATTTGTCCCGTAATTCCTTCGATCAATACTGATCAATTTTTTTTTTTTTTTTCATTTCATCAATAATGATTCATTTTTTTTTCAGTTTGAACAATACAGATCAATTTTTTTTTTCAATTTGATCGATACTGATCAATTTTTTTTATTTTAAGAATATTGATCAATTTTCCTTTCATCAATAAAATTATTTGATCAATATGGATAAAATAAATTCCAAATTTTAAAAATTTTGTCAATTTTTCAAATCTTTATTATTTTATCGATATGGATGAAGTTTTAATGTCTTAATCTGTGTTTGGCATTTTTCAGTGCCCTTCGTTTCTCCGCAAGTGCCAAGGAGAAGAGAAGATATCGCTGCAAATCGATGTCTTTTTGGGATGAATTAATTTTCGCCAATTTCCGTCGACACTTCCAGAACACGAGGTACCAGCGAGACCGAAGTTTCCAAGTTCAACATCAAAACTGTGCACCGCTTTGATTATGCTCTCGTCTCTGTTTCAGGTTGTCCCAGTTCATCGTTCTCCCAACGCAGTCCCATCGATTGAGCAACGTATCCGACACTCCGAGTCTCGCATAGCTGCCGGTGATGTTTCCGATTCAGCTGGCGTCATTATAGTTGCGCAACCTCGCGGATAATGAAGATTTCGTATCCGAAGGAGACGAGCCCTCGAGCACTCGTATTGTCGTTAGTTACTCCGAGCTCGACTGTTCACCCCCCATTCCCATCGCGCCGCTACTTCTCCATTTCATTCCGCCGCCTCCCGTTGTTCCCGCACCAGTTTCCATCGCTCCGCCGTTGAACCGAGAGTTTTTGCCTCGTCCCCCCTCGGGCACGGATCGTGTCGTCAAAGCGACCATTAATGGGCGAGCGAAAAAAAAAAAAGAAGAAGAATCGGAGACTGCTCGTCTTTCCCTTGAAAAGCAGACTTTCGTAGACTTGGCGAAGAAAAAAAAATGCAAAAAAAAATATATATGTCGAGGGACGGCGCTACAAAAGTATACTACTATTCTCTCTGTTCCACGTCCTCGACTTCGTCCATTAAGCTCGTCTCTCTTGCATATTCTTTTAACTTTCTGGCACTGGCGAATAATAATGTCTTTTGCCGCCGGTACAACGCTACTCGGGGAAAATCAAAAAAGCGTCTTTGCTTCTTTCCGTCGGTGCTCCGAGCGAAGAAAGCCTTGTGGCTTTTTCGGAGCAGAGTGCATAATGCCGAGACCGAGGGCGAGCAGGACTGCAATTCCTACGGGGAATCTCGACTTCGACGGAAACGTGGCGAAAGTCACTTAAGAGAGATTCCACGATAAGTGAGGCGTGCCTCGATGAGACTCACCGACGCAGTTGGAATCCGTCGAGAGTTCGTACCCCGTGAAGCAGCTGCTGGACAACGAGTCCCGGACCGGTTGGTCGCCGAGCTCCGTCGGATCGACGCAGCGGTAGGACCCTGGCGTGTTGATGCAACCGTAGCGACAGATCTCCGTCTGAAGATCCGGCACGTAACACTCGTCGACGTCTGGAGTTCCGGATAAGAAAGAAGAACATCAAATTTTTTTTTAAGTTTTAGGGGAAACGGGTAATCTGACAATCCGGAGGTGTGGACGAGGAAGAAAACGATGGGGATGAACAGTCGAATGAATGGAGCGATGACCAACTAAGATTTTTTTTTTCCAACGAGACGTTCATCGCCGAGTAGAAGAAAATTTTCACGCAAGTCTCAAAGATCTCTAAACATTACACTGGAGAACAATATTATAAATTTAATATACCGGACTGAAAGTTTTTATGCGAAAACTGGTGCGATCAATTTAATGTACAATTGTCATGAAAAATAGAGTTTTAAAGTGAAATTAAAGTAAACTATTGGAATTGAAATATTTTTACAGTAATATTAAAGTAAATTACTAAAAGTAAAGTATCTC
This sequence comes from Amblyjoppa proteus, assembly GCA_963922035.1. Taxonomy (NCBI): domain Eukaryota; kingdom Metazoa; phylum Arthropoda; class Insecta; order Hymenoptera; family Ichneumonidae; genus Amblyjoppa; species Amblyjoppa proteus. The sequence continues at coordinate 23,470,196 of OY998234.1, read as the reverse complement.
CAAAGCTTTTAATATACACGAAATTTAATATATCAGTTTATGCATAACAACTTCCAGTACCAGTAAATTGAATTTCATACGAATCTTATTTACAGTGTACATCTGAATTTTATTTGACTCTTTCAAATAATAACTTCTGTGCCAGACAATAATTTTTCCAATTCCTCTCCGCAGGTTCTCCAGACATCGATGTTGGTAGCCGAGGCAATGAACGTCTCGATAATTGCAACCCTCCGAATCGTTCAATTTTCGTAGCTTTTTTTTCTCCGACGATTTTTGTCCGACGGTCGGAACCCTTGTTTATTTTTCTTTTCGCGCGACGAGAATGGCTCGAGCAGTGATTATTTTTTTTTCGGATTCGGAGGGTTGATGGATTGCCGGGGGATTCGTTAGGGGTTCGAGAGGGATAGCAGGTGACCTTGGCAGGTCTTCCAATCGTCGGCCAGCATAAATCCGTCGGGACAGAGACAGAACACGCGTCCCATCGTGGACAGACAAGTGTGGGAGCAGCCAGCGTTGTTGACGGCGCACGGTCCAGCGTCCTGACACGTATGATTATCCGGGGAGAGGTTCGTGCCGGGCAGTCCCTCGCAGGAACACTCGTAGCTACCCTCGAGATTACGACACGTGTCCTGGCATGGCCCGTGACCGTTGTTCAGTAGACACTCGTTGACGTCTGGTAATCGAGCAGCGGTAACAGCGGCAGCGGCGCCCGGCACAAGCGTCAGCACACATAGAGCAATGAGAAGCAGTAAGGGAATTCCGGGAGTGTAATCGATCGAACGCGAACAACACGGGAGCGAAGATGATACACAGTGAAACGTGCAGCTAACTTTGTGCAATAAATATATGTATCGTGTGTGTCGTGAACGATAAACATAGATGAGCGTTAAGGTCATTGCCACTCACCGATGCAGCTGAATTTGTCGTCGCCGCGCTTCAAGCCCTGAGGACACTCGCAACGATACGCTCCCGCGGTGTTTACACACTTGTGCTCGCAACCACCGTTCCCACTGTCGCACTCGTTTATATCTGCGATTTTAAGAAGATAAATGTTATCTCTAAAAATTTCACTTCTTTGGAGCAAGAAATCATAAATGACATTTTGGGGAATTGAGTTGAGTTCCGGAGACGAGCAGTCTCCGAAGACTGACGTGTAATACGCAACCCAGCAAACCCATTACATTGTCGAGTACGAAAAAAGGCATCACTCCGATTGTAAACAGATTAGGCTATCGCACTCGTTTATATTTGCCATTTGAAGAAGAAAAATGTTATCTTTAAGAATTAATTTCTTTGGAGCAAAAAATCGTAATTGATATTTTGGGGAATCGAGTTGAGTTAGTACGTCTAGTCGTATGCCTATGAATAAAATACCACGATCTGTCTGCTGTAACAAATTATGCGAGATAAATTGATTTTATCGGTGCACAATTCATCACCCCCGCTTTCATAGATTCAAGTTGCAGGGGAGGTGGGTATGCGACACAGTAACTTGGTGGAATAGTTTTCCTCGCAGTTTAGCAAGAAGTGGTTTAACGAGCTCGGTGCGGTAGTTAGTGCGGATTGTATAAAGGGATTTGGGAAACTATCGGGACACAAAGGGGGTCGGTTATAGAGCTCACCGATGCACCTGTGACCGTCCAGACGGAAACCCTTGTAGCAAGAACACTTGGCCTGGCCGTCGACCTCCTTGCAGACCTGATCGCACGACGAACCAGCACAGGGACCCGATTGACCGCGTCTGATCCTGCAATTCGGTAACTCTCCGACCCACTGGCGATCCTTGCACAGCAATCTGCTGCTTGACGATGCCATATAGTAACCCGGAGTGCACTCGTAGTCCGCCTCCAGATACTCGTGTCCCGGTATCGAGGATCTTTAAGAATTTGTAAAAGTACGAACTAGCATAGGAGCGGTACAATGTGGATGGGCTAGGGAAAATTTTTGGCGATTCGTAGAACTATGCGATTTATTAATTTAAAATAAAATGTATAATTTTCTAAATTATTGTAAAATAGTGTACCTTTGCTCCGACCTTTTTGTACTCAGAGAAGGCTATCTAACGAGGTCTTTTTCAGGAACTCGTCAGGCCTCGATTCAATGCTCTAAAATTTCTCGGCAGAGTTAACATTATTTCTTATTCAAACTTATAAGTATGCGAATGGTAACGACAAGAAGTTGAATTAACATTTTCAAAGTCGACCTCACATGAATACTAAAAATCGTCGATTCATAAATTATAGACGCCAGCGAGTGCGAAAGTAATATTTCTAACGGTGGTCGATTGACGAAATTCCGTCCAAGCTTTAACCAGAATGCAATAAAAGCTCGTCGGGGCGTTTCGTCCGTTCCGGAGCCTCCCGTCAATTCCAATTTCAGAAATAGTACCTACCGAACACACCCCTTGCGGCGCGAAGATCCCAGCGGGGCGGAGAGCGGACGACTCGGTGCTCGCCCGTTCTCCAAATGAATTGAATAATTCATGAAAAGCGACTACTTACTTTACATATTTGATAAGAGCGTGCCGGGCGAGCGGGGCGGGCAGGAATGTCCCGTTTATACAGGTGAGATCTCCCTTAAGGCCGCTAGTTTCGGGATCCGCGAGTTCCTCGGACTCTCGCCGTTGATCCTTTCGCTGGTCAGCTTCGCCGGGAATCGGTTCCCGGCGGGGAGGTCGGACCGGAATCGGCACGTCTCTCTGATGCGCCGGAGAGTTTCTCTCGTCCTCCGGCCACCCTTCCGCCCGACGCAGCGCCTTCGCGACTTTTCCGCTGCTCTTCAAGTAAGCATTGTAGTCCTCCAAGGTCCTCGCGAGAACTTCGTTCTCCAGGTCCATTATCGGCAGGTCCTCCGCGGACCTCGAATAGCCGAGCATCCTCGCCGCGTCGAATCTGGCGTTCATCGCCGCTTCGCCGACAGTGGCGAACTTCACTTCCGGTTTCTTGAGCTCCTCAACGTCCCGCGAAGAGGTCGAATTCTTTTCCTCAACGACGCTCGGTCTTTCGGTTCTCGACCAGAGAATCTCCTTCTCCAAGTTCTTCGAGAATTCGTGCTCGACGTTGTCCTCGTGACGCCTCCGAGGCACTTCCGGTTTCTCGGTCGTTCGCGGAGGAATCGTGTTATCCGTTTCGGGAGCTCTCTTCAAGGTCGCCTCTTCATCCGGACTCGACTCCGGATGGACGAGGGTCTCGTTCGTCGGCGATTCCTTCGAACCCAACGCTTCTTGTTGGTCCGTCGAGCCGTTCACTTTGACGTATGGGGTCTGCCGAAGAGCCGCTGGCGGCTCCACGCTGATCCTCCCGGATTTGTTCTTGCGGGACCGAGACCTTCCCGCGCTGTCCTGCTGCCTCGTTCTCTTGCCATTTCTCTTTCTGCCCCGGTTCTTCGCTCGCGTCTGGCCTCTCTCCTGTATCCTCCTGCTTCTGCTCGAGGAACCGCGGATCTTGTTGCTCACCGAGGTACCCGGCTCGCCGGAAGCTCCTCGGACGCCGCTCGTGTAACGACGACGCTTCTTCAGCCGAGACTCGCCGACGCACAGACGCCTCTTCGACCCGCGCGCTGAATCTGAAAGAAACTCGATTAGATCTGAAGGTAACTTGAAGAAAGTGGTGTTACATTTTTGTTTTGTTCTTTTTGTTAGATCATTTTTTTTTTTTTTTTTTTGTAACACATGCACGAAAAGTCCCACTTTTTGTGCCTCCAACGCGAAATGAGGCTTCTTAGTGAGGCGTGCGAGAAAAATATTACGCGCGAGCGTGAGACTAGTTATTTTTTTCGCACACTTTGTAAACAATTTTGCTAGCTTTTTTAACACTAGCGATTTTTCCCCACGCTGCATAATATTACGGTGTAAACAAATTTTGTTTGTCAATGAATGAACGGTAGTGGAAGCTTTTTTTTTATATGAACTGTTTTTGAAATTTTAAACTCCAGTGCGGTGCAATTTTACAGTAAAATTTTTATCTTTAAAGTTTTTGTAAATTTCAAGAAAAAGATTTGTATTTTTGATTATCTGGTATTTTTATTTTACCACCGAAGAACGTTAGTGTCCAATTGCTGTAAGTAATTTAAGTAAACTTCAAGTTCCAGTACATTAAATTTCCTATTTAATTTGTACACCAGTACATTGGTACATTACGACACTAGTGCGATAAAACTGTTTTCTGACGAGCGTGAGAAAACATTTGTTTCATGCAAAAGATGTGCAAAGTGTGCAAGCACACTTCAAGCTCCATTACATTAAATTTCAAATTTATTTGTACATTATAACATTACGACACTAGTGCGATAAAACTGTTTTCTGACGAGTGAGAGTTTGCCGCAGCAGTTACACAAATTAAGAAGAAGTTTTTCGCCCGAGTATCGTACAAAATTTTCCCACCGAGTGAAGCGAAGTACCCTTATTTTTTATTTTTCTTTTTATTTTTTATTTATTTTATTTTTTTTTTTTTGTTTTCTCGAAGAACTTGGGACTCACTGCAGCGATAAGAGACGGCAGTGAAGATCGATTTTCTGGTCGATTGTGCATCCCGATCTCTGAGCTCGGTGGCCGCATTGTTTTTGTTGCTTCCGTTGGACCGTCCTGGCGAAGCTTCCGCCTTAGTTTCCACGCCGCTATCCGACATCGGTGAAATCGCTGGAGCCAAGTCGACGCGCTCGTCGGGACTCCTTCCATCCCCCTGGGACACGTCCCATCGTACCGGGCTGGAGGATACAAAAGCGGAATGCACTTTTTATCGAACCGTACGGTTTATTTCTTCTTTTTTGTCACTCTCTCCTCCGTCTGCCAGATTTCTCAACGATTTCTCACATCTTTCCTTCTCGTCTATGCACTCGTGCTCGATAAGACTTCGATATTTCATGTTGACGAGAGACAAGAGGGATACGGATGAAAAAAAAAAAAGTACGTGAGACTCCTCGCGAGAAATGAGGAGTGAGAGTGTTGAGGAGTAACTTTTTTTTTGTTTTGTTCGCTCTGTCAATTTTTCATTGCTATGAATTTTATGGCACGGAGTTTACGATGTACAGTGGAAGGTCTCAGATTGTGACTTCCGGTGGCTTGGAGAGGCCAGCGATGGGGAAAAGGCATCTGCTCTCATAGCACGGAAATATCTTTGAAAGATTTCAGTCATGTTTTTTTTTTTTTTAAGTATTGAAAATATTTTGTCAATATCGAAAAGTAGTTGTGGAATTTTTTTTTTAAATCTCGCAAGTGAAACATTGTGAGAAAGTGAGAATATTGTTTTATCGTCGCATAAATCTTACAGCGAAATGTTGTTGAGTTGAAGGAAGTTGTAGGTGGCAAAACGGAGCAAACTTAATTGGGCCTTTGCACCGTCCACTTGTTCATGCATTGTCATGTGAGAGATTCCACTGTACCTCGAAGTTATGCCAAAATATTTTACTCACTTGAAAGATTGATCCACTGCGGCTTCCTGACGATCGTCACGACTGTGATTGGGATCTCGCAGAGCGCCCTCGGAGGCGAACGATCCTCGGGGTTCGGCATTCTGACACGAGCCTGCGAACAGCACGAGATTCTCCTGTATTTTGCAGTTTCAGTTGTAACTGCTGTTACTAAACTCGAAATAGTGAGCGAAAATTTCGTATTAATTACAGTCAAAAGCTTTTAAAAGTGGACCACCAGTAGGAAAAACGGTGGTAAGTTTATTCGTACGCTAAAGCTGCAACATGAATATAATCATATTTCACGCTTCAGCTTTAATCTCTTCTCTTCTGCGGCTAGCCGCGCTTGTTTATATAACGCAATCGTCATCGAACTGAGCCGGTGTTTACATCGGCAATATTACGAATGTTCGGAACAATGTTTACTTTCACGACAAAACGTATAATGTGGCACGATGAGTATTAATATTTATTTGTTGATTCAGTATCGAATAATCATTGACATTTCTGCATTGCCACCGTTACAAAGGTATACACTTTATTGAAGAATGACTGATAAAATCGGCAACATTTCATTGATTCATATACGTTTTTGGAGAAAAAAAAAAACCTCCACCGTAAAGACTTGCAGTTGCAAATGTTTTTGGCGCTAATGGACATGACGTCACTTCCGGTTTGAAAATCGCATTCTTCGACCAGAAGTGACATCATCTGGAGGAAACCTTACTTCCGGTTTGGAAATCTCATTCCTCGACCGGAAGTGACATAATCTCGAGGGAACCTTACTTCCAGTTTGGAAATCTCATTCCTCGACCGGAAGTGACATAATCTGGAGGAAACCTTACTTCCGGTTTGGAAATCTCATTCCTCGACCGGAAGTGACATCATCTGGAGGAAACCTTACTTCCGGTTTGGAAATCTCATTCCTCGACCGGAAGTGACATAATCTCGAGGGAACCTTACTTCCGGTTTGGAAATCTCATTCTTCGACCGGAAGTGACATAATCTGGAGGAAACCTTACTTCCGGTTTGGAAATCTCATTCCTCGACCGGAAGTGACATAATCTGGAGGAAACCTTACTTCCGGTTTGGAAATCTCATTCCTCGACCGGAAGTGACATCATCTGGAGGAAACCTTACTTCCGGTCTGGAAATCTCATTCCTCGACCGGAAGTGACATAATCTCGAGGGAACCTTACTTCCGGTTTGGAAATCTCATTCCTCGACCGGAAGTGACATAATCTGGAGGAAACCTTACTTCCGGTTTGGAAATCTTATTCCTCGACCGGAAGTGACATCATCTGGAGGAAACCTTACTTCCGGTTTGGAAATCTCATTTCTCGACCGGAAGTGACATAATCTGGAGGAAACCTTACTTCCGGTTTGGAAATCTTATTCCTCGACCGGAAGTGACATAATCTGGAGGAAACCTTACTTCCGGTTTGTAAATCTCATTCCTCGACCGGAAGTGACATAATCTGGAGGAAACCTTACTTCCGGTTTGAAAATCTCATTCCTCGACCGGAAGTGACATAATCTGGAGGAAACCTTACTTCCTGTTTGGAAATCTCATTCCTTGACCGAAAGTGACATAATCTGGAGGGAACCTTACTTCCGGTTTGGAAATCTCATCTTTCGAGCGGAAGTGTCGTCATCTGGGGCAAATCTCAGTTCCGGTCGGAGAATCGCACTCTTCGACCGGAAGTGTCGTCATCTGGGGCAAATCTCAGTTCCGGTCGGAGAATCGCACTCTTCGACCGGAAGTGACGTCATCTAGATGAAACGTCGCGTACGGTTTGGAAATCTAATTTTTTCGAGCGGAAGTGTCGTCATCTAAGGGAAACGTCACTTCCGGTTTGGAAAACTAATTTTTTCGAGCGGAAGTGTCGTCATCCAAGGTAAACGTCACTTCCGGTTTGGGAATCTCATTTTTTTTTTACCGGAAGTGACGTTATCCAAGGAAAAGGTCACTTCCGATCGGAAAAATCTCACTTTTCGACCGGAAGTGACGTATTTCCTGTGTTACGTCACTTCTTATGTAAAAGTGAGATTTCCAAACCAGAAAGGACGTAACAAAAATGTCACAAATTTTTCACTGAAATTCATGGCGAATGCAGCCAGTGACAGAAGCGGATTAAAAAACAAAGACGATGACAATCACAATTAAAAAAAAAAAAAAAAAAACATAAAGTCAAGTTTAAACTCGCGACCTTAGCATTCTAATTCAAATGCACGTAAACATCAAGAACTGATTTAAGGGTCGAATTTTAAGACATTAGTTTAAACTTGAGATCGACCTTAAGATCACATTTAAGTTCGAACTTAATATCTAACGTAAGTCCGAACTGAAGATTAAACTTAAGTCCGAACTTAAGATTAAACTTAAGTCCGAACTTAAGATTAAACTTGAGTGCCGATTTAAGATCAAACTGTGAGTCCAAACTCAACATCAAACTTGAGCACGCAATGAAATTTTGACTAAACTTCAATCCTAAGTTCGAGCTCAAGAGCGACCTTAAGTTCAAACTGAAGTCTTAAAATTCGACCCTAAGAAGAGTAGTGTTGGCGCCTCATCTTCATTTGCACGCTCGCTTCTTTATCTATTCAATTAGGTTCAGCCTATCGGCACATTGCTTCTCGCATAAAATATCACGCCGAGTCGAATAACAAAATGTCAACACGACAGAAAAAAAGTGAGTATTTTTTATCGTCGCTTCAATAATACCTTTATAAACGAGAAGTTGAACTCGAATCGTCGAGGTACTTCAGTTTTCGTCGCAGATTAATGCATCGCCCTCTGCGCGAGGCCGGTCGTTCGAAGCCTCCTTATCTTAGAACATCACACTCGCCCTTGCCTCACCTTCGCGTCCAAGAACGACCGAGACAAGCGTTGAGTTCGGGCGCGATATAGCGAGACGCGCTCGCGGCTATCCGCGAAAGTTGGTGCCTCGCCGTCGAGAAAACCGGAAACCACTGGTGTGCACGCTTCGACAGAGGTAACGAAAAGAGATGAGAGTTCGGCCACGATTGCGCGAGCGAACTGCATGCCGAACGTGCTCTACGCCCTTGCCGGTTGGCGCAGACGGTGGGACGCACGAAAGTTACGTCTCAGTTTACGCGAGCTCGTTCGGTTACCGTGGCGAAGGTTCTCGAACGAAGTCAACTTGTCGAAGCTTCCGGCCGCTTCCGTCCGTCTCTGCGCTCACCGCTGCTTGGCGATTCTCCTCCCGGTTTCCCTCGACGAACCGTCGGCAACCCACCGCTCTCTTACTCTTCGGCCCTTCGACTCTCCGCATCCAGGGCTGGTAGAGAGTTTTCCGCGCCAACGAGGTAACTCGATATCGAAGTTCTTATCGAACGGCGCTAGAAACGATTGCGCCGGGCGTCGAGGAAGCGTGTGGCTGTGTGTGTGTGTGTGTGTGTGTGTGTGTGTGTGTGTGCGGCTTCGTGGTACGGCTTCGTACATAAACACTGAAATAGACTACACGGGAGAAACGTGGAAGCCGAGATGCGGAACGAGAAATCATCTCTTTTTCATTGGAGACTTTCGTTATTATTATGTTTTTTTTTTTTTTTATGTTTCCCGGAGGAGGATGAAACGAGGGAACGTCCGATTTTATTCGCGTCATTCCCGGAATAGACTCCCTCGAGATTGGATAGGAAATGGGAAAGAGGCGGCATCGTTGGAACACTTAGATTCGACCTAAAGTCTAGTTCACCTTATGGCGGAAGAGGAAAATCGGTAAATATACTTTTTTTTTTCGTAGACAAGATTTATCTATCGTGTGTCCGATGTTTGTGCAGTCTTTACCCTATAATTATTATTATTATGGTTTATTAATTATTTTATTTGGTATGTAGATGGGCAATGCCCGTTGACAGACCGAAAAGGAGAAACCTGACGACCTAACAATCATCAGCCGATGAGGAGTCACTCTTACAAATGAGAAATAATACACGGATTAAGAATTTGAAAAAAAAAACTTGCAGTAAAGGAAAAAAAAAATTATTAATAATAGTAGTTTAGAGGTGAATTGCGCAGCAGGGAAGATGCCAAACTCCAGGTTTTCGAATCGCGCTAATGAACGTCCAGATAGTTCAATGAACGCGACATAGCAATTTCCAAGTCTTTGAGATACAAGGAAGCCAGCTAGAAACTTCACGATTCCTAATAATATACATAATAATAATTAATATTATTATTTAATAATTATCATTAATATTATTATTCGATAATTATTATTGATATTTAACAATAATAATTATTGGTTATCGGGCATTGTGTGGTTGGAGCGATCCCCTAAGTGTTACGCTGGCTCCTTCACTTCTCTCTTTCGTCCTTCCTTAGCCGTTGTCGCCGGTTCGATTCTTGGGTCCGGAGCTTCGTAGCGCCTCGTCAGGTGTTAGTAGGCGCGGACATACTGTGGGGGTTTTCCGCTCTATTTTTATGTCGCTGCTTAATGAAATGAGTTCAGTACACGAGGTTTAAATATCTAACAAATTATAAGGCTTCTATAATTATAAGACAGGAGCTTGTAAATGGAGCTCGTGTATCAGTAAAGCCACCACCAAAATACGGATATAGTCCTAGTTCGTACGTCCTATCTCCGAAGCTAAGTCCTCGTCAGTTTTCCTTTCACCTACGGAACTTCAGTCTCGGAAATCGAAACAGCGACACTTTGCAGTCTTTCGGTTTGCCACTCCGATCAGCTGGTACTTTCCTCTGGACCCAACTACTATGGTAGATTCCGAATCACTTTTTCGCAGATAAAATCACCACAGAAAACTCTTGGCCCTTGCAGGAAATCGAACCCTCGGCCACGCTAATCCTCAATTATAATAAAAAAAAATTATAGTAAATTAAATTTTTTAATAATTAAATAAATAAAATTAATTATAAAAAAATAATGACTATTTAATAACATTAATAATCCTATATTGTTGCTATAATGTTGCAGTAGCGAGTAATGATACAACGTGTCGATAAGGAGTTTCTCGCTGCAACGAAGTCCCGAACGAGCCAAAATTTCTCCGACCGTTTGAACAGCAGAATTCGCCACGAGTTCCAACTCAAAACGCAAGAGCAAGGATGGAAGGTGCTCGGATGCAGGGATGGTTCGAGCGAGCGGAATATACGTTAGAGGGTGGAGAGCAGCTGGTGCTCGCATACCGGTTAACTGGAGCGTGCCGAACCGACTGTGCTCGGTGGCAGAGTGCCGGGGAACGTCGCGATTACAACGTGCCCGGAATGCCCCCTCTTCGACCGGTGGAAAATTCTATATTACAGAACGGTCAGGAAGAGGCGAGTGTGTGTGTGTATCTGAGAAAAAAAAGTTACGGTTCAGTGGAGCCGACAATTGAATGGTTCAATTTTGTCGCAGCAACGAAGAAACGTCTTCCTTACGTCCCGGACAAATTAAATACGGTGAGGAGCTGAGACAGGAATTGAAGAGATTCGCCGACGGTCCGAGATAGACTCGAGCCGGTAATTCAGCGCGTTCTCGACGGCACGGATTTTTTTTTTTTTTTTTACAACCCGATAACACGTGTCATTGCAACCATCGAGGATGTAAATCGTCCCTGCGAAAACATTTTTTTTTAAATCTCGATTTTTAGCCTCGGTAGGTGAATGGAGAAATTTGCCGATGGCAGGGAAAGAGGTATGACGAGGCGAACGTCGATATTCGATATTCCGGCAATGGATCGTATTTTCTCAGCCCTCTCACTCCGGTGTCTGCTGCCGGCAGTTTTCAGTCCTCGTTGGCTCGTTATCCTAAATGAAATATTGGAAAAAAGCCCCTCCGCCTCCGCGGCCGAGGGGCGGCGTGGAGGGAAGTAGATGCAAATCTGATCGATAAGAAGTGTCACAAAGCAGCAGGGTTTGGCCTCCGTTTGAACTGTACTACATCGACTGTGCTCTTGTCCTTTATGTACTTTACATACATATACATATACGTATACATGTACATATGTTTATAGTTGCATATATATGTATATTGTTCGTATATATAGTCACATATACATATGCATATACATATACATATGCATGTACATATACATATACATGTACATATGTCTATAGTTGCATATATATGTATATTGTTCGTATATATAGAGTCACGTACTCCGGCGCCTTTTTGATAAGCTCGAGAGAAACACACCCGCGGGCTTGCAAATAAGCTTTCCTCGTTTTCTCTTGTACTCCCGCTGTGCCAACCGTCTCCCTTGTCCGCGGATTCCATTCCATTTTCTCCGGGCTCACCCTTTCGCCCGTTTCCTTCCGGTTGCGAGCGCACGATTACACTCTCCGTGTGTGTCGTTCTCGTGTTCCTCTTCTGGAGCTTTTTTTTTGTGCAAACGGCGACTTTTTGCGAACACTCGCGGAGCTTTGGGTATTCCGGTTGCACAGGTTTATCTCCTACTTTTTTTTTTTTTTTTGCTGCGAAGATTCGGTTACACGGGATTACGAGATGAACGATAAATTCGGGGAACCGTTGACGATGTGTAGAGCAGTCGGGTGTCGAATAATTTCATCGTTTTGCAAACACGGGATATGTTTTTTAATCCCAGCAGAGAGCATCGTGATTGGCGAGATTTTAATAGATTTTTCGCCTCCGAAAGACCAAGCGACTGGAAATATGCACTCATTTAATCATTTTTGCTTCTTCATAGAGGAAACTTTGTTTTGGTGAATTTTTTGTTTTTTAGGTTTTAATGAAAACGTCTTCAGAATGTCACCAATTTATCGAAAAATCACATTTAGGAAAAGTGTCCGGATGTATTTGTGCAGTGTATGAAACAGACTGAAAAATCCAAAGCACTATAACTCGAGAACACCTCGACCGATTGAGCAGAAATTTGACACACAATATGTGTAGCTAATATTCAATATTTCTTCAAAATCTCACTAAAACGACTTTGCAGTAGTTTATGTTCACGCGATTTTTATTTCTTAAAAAATTTCTGTTCGCGCTCTAGCTGTTATAATTTTTTTTTAGCTATCCCGTAAAAACGTTGACATAGATGGAATATGAAATATGGATCGTCCGATGAACCCTATTAAATTTGGGGAGAATCGATCGAACCGTTTAAGTATTAAGTATATTAAGTCATTCGGAATTTTTAGAATTTTTGGAATTCCATAAAAAATTTAATCTGCTATATCTACTATATATATGTATAGATTCATCTACAAGTAAAATAAATCGTAGCTTCGTGATCAGCGAGAAAAATACATCAAATATAGTCCTGGAACGACGACTAACAAAAAAGTTTATCGAAGAGTCTTATAGCCAATATTGCAAATCTGAAGGATTTTGTGTATTTTTGCATAGCGATATATTTTACTTGCCGCTGGCATCGCGGAAAAATCCGGCTACCTATCATGTTCTACGCCATGAAAGATACAAGATGATGGATATGACGGGGTTGAAAAAGCCAGATAAAAACGGTATCGTTTGGATTCCTTGAGTAACGAAATCGAAAGTGTCAAAAGAAAATCCGGCAGGGCATAATTGAATGTATTTTTTTCGCGAGCACAGATCAGATATCATCACTTTTACCAAAATTCAAGAGCGATGTTGATATATTTTTTCTAACTATTTTTTGTTGCGGAACCCGAATCGAACTGCCGTTTTGCCTAAAAGTCGAATACGACGTTGACGTTGAAAAAGTAAAGAATAAACATTTTCATATCGATTCCTCACAATATCCCTTCATTCGCAAAGCTTCCTCTATGAGGACGCTCAAAATTCAGAAAATGCCTTCTCATAGAACAACTTTACGAATAAGGGGATATTATGAGGCAGCGATGTGGAAATTGAATTTCCGACTTTTTTTATTCGCTATTAAAATCGGGACTTTCCAAGTGGAAAAGAAATAACATTATTTTTTGCCGATAACAGTTCGCAAGACCTTGAAACTAGAAAACAGAGATAATAGAGAGATAACAGAGCTATAAAAATATAACTTTGAGGAAGCAATCACCATGTGTGAGTCGAGTGATTTTATCGTTTCTCAAACCCGGAATATTTTTTCGACTCCATCGGAGAGATTTTAATAGACTTTTCTTCCCCGAATGGCCAATCGGTTGCCAATATGCAAACATTTAATTCTTGCCTTCGCTTGCTGTTAAAAGTGAGAATTTTCCAAGCGTAAATGAAATAACATTATTTTTTTCGCGGAACCAGGTCCGAAGTCCTCGGAGCCAAAAAATAGAGATACAAAAGTTTAGTTCCCGCGAACGAAAACAAGACCAACCGCGGGATCTCTAATGCTTGGATATGGAAAAAAAAAATTCGTCAAAAGCTAGGAATTTAATCAACTGATGGAGGGCACCGAGAGGCCGCGACTGTAAACGAGAATTCTTCGGAAACGGCGAAGCGAAAATAATTCGTTCTACTTTTGAAAGTTCCGATCAACTCCGTCGCGTTATGGCTCGAGAGTGCTTCCTGTGAGCTTCCGGCATCTCCGCTCGCTTCCTCCCTTCGGAAAAGAAACGCCGCTCGGCTCTCCTCTTCGTCCGTGGCCAAAATTCGTCGGGGCCTTAATAAACTTGCGGAACGCGGTGAATTAGAGGCCTCTCTGGGCTGTGTGGAGTTTCATCTCTTCCTCGGTAATCTCGTCCGGAGGTCTCTCTAACGAGGTAATTTTTTTTTTTTCGTTCTTTCTTCCCGGCGCTTTTCTCCTTAACGCCCAGTGTCGGAAAGCAGATAAAGTCTTCTGGCGGGACGCCGTGGATCGTCTCGGTCGCAAAGCTCTCGCGATAGTTTAAGCTCCAGTTGGAACCGACTTCGAAGTACTTAGCGGCCGGAAGTGCGAAGCCAAGACGGCCACCCTGTCACGCTCAGCCGTCCTGCACCGTCGCCCGCGAACCCCCTTAAGCATACACCGAACCGCGGGGACTTAGCGCTCTATCCACCGCTCAACCGAATGTGTAATTAACTCCACTGTCGGCTTTGATGTTTTATTATCCTATTTTCTACCGTCGACGAAGTTAACGCGAGCGCCCTTTCGCGAAACAAAGCTCTGAAACACAATGAAGGCAATAATTAATGGTACAGGGTGTAAAGTGTGTCCTCGGGGTTAGTGTTCTGCGGTCTGTTTGGAATTACGCGGTAATTTTAACGAAAGCACGTAAGTAAGCTGGTCGATAAACACATATTTAAAACTACCAGTTTTTTTACCAGCGGTAATTTTAACAAAAGCACATAAATAAACTGTTCGATAAACACATATTTAAAACTATGAGTTTTAATGAATCGCGTTCCTGAGAGCTAATAAAAGTAATAAAAATGCAATGTTGTTTGTCAATAATGAATAGTACAATGTGTAAGGCTTGTCTTTAAGGTTAACGTCCTGCTCTTTGTTTTTAATTACATGGTAATTTGAACAGAAGCATGTAAATAAGCTTTTCAGTACAAACATATTTAAAACTACCAGTTTTAAAGAATCGTCTTCCTGAGAGCTGGCGATAAAAATGCAATGTTGTTTGTCAATAACTAATGGCACAAGGTGTAAGGCTTGTCTTTAGGATAACGTCCTGCTGTTCGTTTTGAATTACGTGGTAATTTGAACAAAGCTCGTCGATAAGCTATCCAAAAAACATATTTAAAACCACCCCTTTTAAAGAATCGTGTCACTGATGGTAGGTAATAAAAATTCATCGTTGTTAAAAACGACCTATTTTTCATTCAGTGACCGACACCTAATCGAACTTCGGATATAAAAGTATGCCGTCCAAGGCTAAAAAGATTGCAAAACCTTGTAAAAAAAAAAAAAAAAAAAAAAAAAAAAAAAAAATTAGCATACCACACCGAAGTAGTTCGGAGTCGATCTGCGAAAGGCGTTCGGCGCGGCTCACGCGATAAGTGTCGAAGCGAACACGCCGAACTTCCTTCCGCCGAGTTCGGAACTTTCTTCGGCTCACGCCTGCCCAAGAGCTATCACAACGAGGACGACGAGGCCGACTAATAATTTTCAGCCGAGTCCGCCGGATTCCATGCCGAATACCTCGTGAAGGAGCGAACGGTGTGAGAATCAGTGGCCGTGTCGAAGTTTAATTGGATCCCCGAGGCTTGCAATCATTGCGATCGTTACGCGAACGCGATACTCTGTTCCTTAATTCGCCTCGCGCTCGCACACCGTGGATCAATCCGCCGGATTTCCCAAAATTTCGTTGATCCGCAGATTAACAATCAATTTTCAATTTCGCCAATCCCCGATCTTATCGGCGTTCCTCTCCCGAGGGGCGGTCCGGGCAGCTCGATCTTCCAGCCACTTGTTTGAAAATTTATCGCCCTTCCGGCCGAAAGAAAATTATAGCGTCCCGAGGAGATTCAAACTGCGGTGCTGCTTAAAGAGTCATTCCTTCTCCCGACTCCGTTTCTCCCCCACCTCGACAACGACCGCTTTTCCTCTGGAAAAGAATGAAGCAAAAGCAAAATGAAATAAAAATAAATGCGTTACGCTAAACGTGTCGTAGTCGAGCGATAATTCTTACCGGTAACTCAGCGCGGGACTCTTCGTTACCTCCGCCAATTCGCCTCTTTTCCTCCGCTCGTACTTTCTCAGCCTCTGGCTTTCGTCTATCTATCGTCGTTGCGCCTCTCTTACACTCGGCGACCTGGCGGCCGCGGACTTTGCTCGTTCTCTTCCTGTCGGCTCGCTTTCTCTCTTAGCGGCTCGTTTTCCGAGGACCCCGCAGACAGCCCACACACGAAAGGCCACGGAGCCTTTTCACCGCTTCCGCCTCACCCTGTTAGAAAGCTTCTGTTGCGAGCAACGGAACCTTACAGGTATACACACACACACACACGACAACGAGAGGCAAACATCCATCTTCGGGGCTCACCCAACAATAACAGCCGGACAACGTAATGGAACTTTTCCATCAGCGAGGGATCTTACCTCGAAACGCGAGTTTCTATACTGAAAACTCGCTGGCAACTGGCAATAACGCTCTTTACTTTGTTCCCGTACACGGGCACTGTGCTCGTGTCGTTCTCGCGCAATACCCGCCCGAAGCGTACGCTCAGTTTGCACAAGTACAGTTATCATCCCCTTCACTTTATCGTTCGTCGTCCTCTTTCGCGTTCTCCGGCCAATGAAAACTTTCGACATCCGCAGCAAAGTGAGACGATCGGGTCACCGGGATGTTGACGATGATCGACGAGGCACTCGCTTGGATCGGGTTTTCGACCTGCAGGTAGTCCAAACAATTGTAATGGAGGAAAATGCTCACGGAGCACCGAGCAGGTTTCGTCTGTAATTTGCGTCTGACAATGTTTCAGTTTGCAAATTACAATGTTTTCCGAGCTGATCACCAAGGCCAATTTCATGGTCAACTCAAAGTGATTGTCGGAGCGATGTGCTCGGCTTAAGAATCTTGTAGCAACACCGAAAGATTTACTTGCTACCCATTCCTTCGCACTATTCCATATCGCAGCCTCAATTTCCGACAATGCTCTTACTTGACTGTATAGTAATTTTGGATTTAGGTTTAAGGTGCCTTGTGCTGCTTGATGAAGAATCAACGCTACTGCTTCATTATATATCAATTTATGTTTAGGTTCAAGTTGCCTTGTACTGCTCGATGAAGAATCAACCACTATTTCATTATATAGGTTTAAGTTCAAAGTGCTCTGTACTGCTCGATGTTCGCTCTGATCTCCTTAAGGGATTTACCCCAGGTCCCAATAAACATCTATCTACCCTAGCGGAACTGGTGCAACCACGGATTCGGAGTTGCATCGTAGTCGCAGTCGCACTAGGGTTGACTAGACACGCGTCTACGAGTTGCAATGACTATAACAAGACTCCGAATATACTGGAATGAGACCGATCGCTTTGTCCAAACTTTTAACCTTTATGCAACTCCGTTTTAATGGACTCGAGCGATTCCCATGCAATTACAAGTCAAATAAATAAGACCATACAACGATGTTTGCGAGGATTACAGGAAAAACAACGTTAAAATAAAAACCCAGCCGGACAAGCGCCACATTGGGTCGATTTCATGGTGTTTGTCTATCCGGGAAGGTTATAGACGAGTGTAGAGCAATTACAAATTTTGAACATTGTGCATTAGTTCATTAGTCCATTGAAGTCTGACCGGTCACTTCAGTTCCATGACGGTATTCCTTAATATTTTCTTATTCCTAAGTGTTGGAGAGTGAGGACGAATGCAGCGTGGTTGGCGCTTTGTCGAATGTCCACTTATTCGGATCAGAGTGCACGGCGTTGTTTTTAGGGTAATAAACTGGAGTGCAGCATGACGAGATGATTCCGCTATGACGATCGTCTCTCAGCGCCCATAAAGTCGAGACGTTGTTCAAGCTCACAAATGTAAAACTCGCCATTTCTTCAGTTCCAGAGGAAACAACTGTGCGAGTGCTTTATGTGTAGTCTGCAGAGGGATGGTCATCAGCTTTCTGCGTCGATCGCTGACTGTAATATAAAAAGCGAGAGAAATTCGCTCGAGTTTATTAGTCTCGACTGTGGCATGAGGTTTGCAGCTGGTACATTACACAATCCCTTGATTCGTCCTCGCCACCCATCGATTCACTTACGGACCAAGCGGACTTTCCTCCACTTCTTTTTTCCTTGATTTCGTGCCGGCGGGCAAGTACCAGAAGTAGGACTTCATTCCAGTTCAACTGGCACAGTGAGGGCGAAGGATCTTATTCCTCTTCCACCGTTTATGGTTTTGCGCCGGAGGCCAATACCAATCTTAGATTTCTCGCCGCTAGAGTTTGTCGTCATTTTCTTTTTTAGCAGAAGATCCAAAATGAAAACTTTCTGATCTATATTAAATGGATTAATGCATCGAGTATTAAAGTTCCATTTGGTAGATGACCTACAGGTTTTAATGTGGGAACTGCACCACCTAGCGATCACAGAAAAGCACATAGAAAAACCCTTTGTGATGGTAATAGCTCGATCGATAGTCCAAGCGAAAAGCGTCCAGAACTGGTCGGGCAGACGCGCACAGAGCATACTTTGGGAGGAACAAGATTCGACTTTTCGGCAACGGAAATGTCGAGCATCCGCCAAAAGATTTTGATCCAAACTAGGCGCGTTGGAAAGCTTGTGTCCGAATTATGCGACAAAAGTGTCGTCGAAATTCCGATCCGATGGTTAGCTTTCGAGAACATCGAAGATGAATGTTTCACTTCCGGTATGTTGGATTATAAGTACACGGTAGGCATGTCATTAAAAAGAAATCGTTTTTGTTTTTTTTTTTTTTTTTTTAAAGTACTTGGCGTCGAGAAGCTGCCGCGTCTCTTGATAACGATGGAGTGTGGGAGCGTCGATAACGCTCAGGCAAGCGAGCTGCACAAACGATCACCAAAGGGGGATCGTAGAGTCAGCACAGCATGGGTAAAAGTTGTAATACGGAATGCAAAAGAAGAAAAAAAAAGATGGCGCCCGAAGCGATGAAAACTCTGCAAGTGGCACAATTTCGACGCATCGGTTAAGTTATTCCATTCGCGGCGTCGATACCGCATTTCCGCAATGTAGGGCATGTCAATTAGTGCACCTATGGAGGGCTATGCGTATGCAGGCTCGTTCAGAAATAACTTTTTTTTTTATTTTTTCTGCTTTTCAACCCGACCTTCGTGACCGCGTTTAATCGAGTTAGTCGTGTTGCGATGAAAGCCCTTGAATTATAACGCGTTAAATTGCACGAGCAAGTCAGACGTGAATATCGGTGAAACGGCGTATTTAAAATTTGACGACGACTCGAGGCTTGTCCTTCGCTCATAGGTTATGGAACGACTCGTGCGGATATTCTTGGCTCGGTAGTCGCTGTGCGAGAAACGGTCGTGTATCGATGCGCGCGCGTGGAAACCGACGCTTCGTTTATAATTGAGAAAAGTCGATCACAAAAGATGTATCGAGCAGCGCGAGACGACACGCCTTGCGTCGCTGCGCGACCTTGCCACTGTGTACGTCGTCTATTTTACCCGTGAAACGTGCCACTGTTCAGAAGTTCGTACATCCTGCCGCAAGGGGGGGAGGCTGAAAGCGATCGTGCGCTCGGGCGCATCGGCCGTCGGCGAACTCCGCGAGGATTGAGATTGAAGAGGCTGTCTACGGGACGTACGACGTGCGCGTGAATCAAGCTGCCGCGCGAGATAACACTCGACTTAAAAGGCTGAGCAATCGGTGCAACGTGACTCTCACGATGATCACTGCCGATATCGTAGAGAAGTTTGCCCCGGAGTCGAACGCGCAATCTAGTTGAGAACATGTGTTTGAGAACCCGAATCAGTCACACCAACTGTGCGCCCAACGCCAGTAAAATGTATATTGGAGGTTAGGCGCAAATATGTCTGAATACCGATTAAATTTGAAGAGGCTGTCGCGGCCAGGCAGCAGAAAGACATCTGGTATGAAAAAGTAATCTAAATGGGTTACATATCCGTCATAAACAAACGCCACGAAAAGTCGCGATATTTATGCGATATTTACGACACGTGCTGCACATGTCGCAATTATCGCGCCAACTGATATTTTTTGTGATGTTTGTCTGTCGGGGATGTCCGTCCCGATGGTAACTATAAGCTACGTCCGAAAGTTAACTTTCTGGATGAGTGGGAACATTCGAGTACCGTCCAGACACAGGTACGGAACGCATTGAGATCACTTTTTGATGACTACCCTAGCGAGTCAAGCGAGACCGTCTTTAACGACTATCAAAAGACCCAAAGAAACGACTGGTTCTGTGACACTTTTCGTCTGGAATAACGACCGGAAGAACGACCAATTATTGGGTTGGTGATGGGTCATTTTTCCATCAATGACCGCAACATTACCACAAAAACGATCAATGTATGAATTACCGGAAAAACTCTAGGT
This sequence comes from Amblyjoppa proteus, assembly GCA_963922035.1. Classification (NCBI taxonomy): domain Eukaryota; kingdom Metazoa; phylum Arthropoda; class Insecta; order Hymenoptera; family Ichneumonidae; genus Amblyjoppa; species Amblyjoppa proteus. Next base: position 23,449,925 of record OY998234.1, on the reverse strand, counting down.
TGGGTCGTTTCATCGGCGATGATCAGTGAGTGACCGAACAGGTGACAATATTGAGAGCTATTCTTTGGGTCGTTCTTCGGGCCTTTTATGAGAAACTATCCGCAAATCGACTGTTCGCGAGAAATCAGATAAGTCGTGTTTTTCACAAAAAATCCGAAGAACGATCCAAAGAAATGCCTTTCACATGGTCGCACATTGGAATCTCAGTAACAGAGACTTGACTTACACAGGGTTAAAAACAAATGTATTTGAGAACCCGAACCAGTCGTACCAACCGTGTGCGCAACAGCGATAAAAAGTATGTTGAAAAGGTTAGGTGCAAAAATTTCTAAACACCGATTCGATTTTTGGCCGAACGGTGTGGTGTGGAGTTTCGATCCATGGAACACCCGAATACATGGAACTCTTCAAATGCAATATACGAAAAAAAAATTCCATACATACGCGGATAACCCGTTAACTCGCCGGGGCCAGAGTTCGACCCGTTCAGTCGCCCGAGTCCAGAATCACTTCTGCGCGAGAGAACGTTTCCGACGTTTCGTCGAAACCCTCGAAATATCAAACCGACGTTCTACATTTCGCAATTCCACCTCCGGCAAGCCCTTCCGGGTGTGAAATATTTCTGACGAGTTCGGAGTCGCGTGTGTATATATATATATATATATATATATATATATATATATATATCCCGGTTCGTATCCGATGCAACGACGCAAGTAATAATTCCAGTTTAGCTCGGCTCGTGTGTACCACGGAGATTCCCCGTCGGTTGTGTTTCACGTTAATTTAACGAAGCGGTCGTTTAACGGGCGAGTATTTAAGTTGGATAGCGTGACACGGAGTTGTATCAATTTTCTCGACGCCCGACACGGAGAGGACTCCGGAGAACTATTGCACACCACGATCCGAGTGAAGTAGAAATTTCCACGCTCTTCGATAACCTCCTTCGTGTCGGCGGGCGCTTCGGAACAACCCTTTTCGCGTATGCGAACAGTTTCCGCCCGTCCCGTCTCTCGGTTGGCCCGAGGCGGCGGCCAACCGAGAACGACGTTGCCAACCAGCGTTGGTACTCGCGTAATCCACGATCCAATCTCCGATATTTATTCCCCGGAGGTGACGAGGGTCCTCGCCTCGACTCTCTCTCCTCGGAGAGAGCACCCGGAGAGAGTTCCGATTGTTCCGTAGGAAACTCTGTGTGAGCCTCGCACAGATTGCCTCCTCGTTCCTTCTTCGCGGCTCATACTCGCGAGAATCGTCGACTTCGACTATTCCCCCCCCCCTCCTCTCTGCTCCACCCTCTTCTCGCGCATATACCCAAGTCGTCACTTTATTTCAACGACATAGCATCCGTCGGAGAATCCTCGGGAAAGATGAAGAAACTTTCGGGCCGATCAAACACACTGGCGAAAGCGAGTAATAGATTCTATCATCGAGTATCGATAAAATTGGGGGAGAGAGGACCGAGGCTCTATCGCTGGCTCGCGATTGGCTCTTGGACAACTCTACTGATTCGCGTCGATAGGCCGATTTGAGTTTATATCTTACGCAGAGTTAAGGTGAAGTGAAAGTCACGCGGCGGAGCCCGAAGTGGGAGAGAGAAAGCCGCTTTGGTGTTTACAGTGGAGCGGGACAGAAAGAGAGCGACAGAGAGCGTGTTTCGCTTCACCTTAAGGGGAGTCTAAATTCCCCTCTCTTGCTCTCATGGAATCGATGGCGATGTCTCTCTCACACACGAGCAATATTTTGAAGCAATTTCTCTCCGAAACGATTATGTAAAATGACAAACGCCCCGCAATTCGGTTTTTATATCATAAAACCGTTTCGGAGAAAAATAGATTCAAAATATTTTAAATACGTAAGTAATATTTAAGTATCAGTATAGACCTTTATTCCTGCATTCTCTTCAAGAGTTTTTACACTGTCCCTCCCCCCCCCCCTCGCCTAAGGGCGGGGAGGTGGAGTTGTATAGGTAAAACTTCCCCCTTACTTACTAATTTCCTCATATTAATCACATATCACTTATTTTGTTACTTTTCATATTGTACTTCTAATTCCTTTCTTTTAACCAGTATTTCAAACTGTCCAATATATTCACAAAACTCAATCGCAGTCTCTCCTTTCAAATTACCCATTGATATTCAAGTCTTTTAAGTAATATTTTACGTTGATCTTTGGGACCACCTTAAGATTGTCTCTTACCGGATATAACGTTCCGGGCTACGTCCTGTGTGCCAACGTTGGAGATAGGTTTGTAGCGAAATGGAAATTTAAAAAAATACCGCCAGAGGGACTTTCCGTGCTCGTACCCGCTCGCTCGCCACAGACTCGTAAATTTAGTTTCGTAAAACCGATACAGAACCAACAATGTTGGCTCGTAAAACACGATTCTTTTAATCTCGCTCATCCGTTCTCGCCGTACCGAATCTACGAATCTAATGGATTCCTATTTTTAACTATCGATAACAATCGTGTACGTCCAGCTCGACATCCTGTTGAATGATTCGCCATGCGACTGTACAGGTTATCTGTCCCCGGTGTATCATTTCATTACAAACCGCCGAATATGACTTTCGGCTCGTGTCTTCCGAAGTTGATAGTTTCGTTTATGGTCACCGTACAAAAATAAAAAATTAAAAAAATTCAATCGAGACCAGAGCATTCGCGGAGCCCGCAATCGCGAGCATGCAGCATATGGCGTTGTTATTTGTGCTTTATGCGCGTGGATGCGATGTCGTTGCTTTTGCTCCGTGCAGTTGTCGCTGGGCCGAATCCTCGCGATGAAACTGGACGGTTCACCACAATGTTTGCCGTAAGGTTTGCCTACATCGACTATGATAAATCGGTCAATTTCACCGTGTGCGATTGTATTTCGCCTGTGTGTGTGTGTGTGTGTATGTGTTGTGTATAATACAAAAAGCTCACAGGCGTCGCCGTGTGTTCATGCTCGTAAAACGCAGCCGTTGGCGTATCGGGCTGCTGCTGCTGCTGCTGCTGCCGCTGGGTAGAACCGGAAGTGAGTATATCGCCGGACCATGAGTAAAGCATATAACTATGTACGTTCCGGCAATGTGAATCCGAGCAGCAGTAGTGAACAGATCGATGAGGGACACTGATCGAAGCTGTTCGTGGGTTCGCTTATTGCGACTGCAAAACGGAGGGTGTAAAACGGGAGACACATGTATACATACATATATATATATACACATACAAATATATATATCCGATAGCGCCGGTAGAGTTACAAACATAGATAAACATAGGAATAAATATCGAGAGCATTCACCGTAGGAGGGTTTTTTGTTCCGGGAAAAAAAAAGACGAATAAAAATAAAACGAGGCTTGTAGCAGACTTGTATACATCGCTGCTTGGAATTATCGTGCTGCTGGGACGCTCAGTGACGACTTTTATACTGCGCCGCCGTTATGACTTCGCGTCGACGACTTGTAATAAAGAATTTATGATGTAATAAAGAGATCGGCTTATGCGTTTTCCTTGTTTTTTTTCTTTCCTTTTTTTTGCCTTTTTCCTCACGTGTTCGAGTTTTTTTTTTTTTTTTTTTTTTCATCGAAGCGGGAGAACGTCGATGCTGCGAGAGAGTAAGAGGGACGGGCTATCACCGAATTCGTGTCACGTAAGACGCGTAACGAGAAATAAACGATTTATAGGTTAGTGGCGTTGGGCTCGGGAATTATCTGTAATTGTGAGTCATTGGATGCGCCAATTCATCGGCATCGAATCACCAGTCCGGGGCTTCGAGGAAAGTTCAGTGCACAGTGTTTGATACGCTAAAACACTTTTATGCGATCACGCTTAGATAAAATAGCAATGTCGGGCGAATTTTTTTTTTTTTACGGCTGTTCGAAGGTCATCGCGTTTAACACTCGCACATCCGGTTAGGTCATCGGTTATGCCTGACGTGATTTTTTTTTAATCTCAGAGTTCTTCAAACCCTTCGCTCCGTCGTTCACTTAATCGGGTGAAATAAAATTTTTTCTTCACTTCCTTAATTAAATTTTTTATCGATATTAACGTCCCAATATTCAATATACATATGTGTCTCTTTTATTAACGCTATTGACCTACCGTTTATTGTAAAATAATGAAAATCGTTAATAATGCAAGGGCAACGTTTAAAATTTAATATTAACAAATATATAGGTATACAGAATATACTGCAAGCAGATCGTTGCGCTTAACAGTTGCACTTGCGGTTGCGTCATTGGTTATGCTTGACGCGTTTTTATTTTATCTCGGAGTTCTTCAACCCCTTCGCACCGTCATTCATTCGCACGAACGAAATTAAGTTCTGTTCACTTCTTTAATTAAATTTACCGTCAATATTAACGTCCCGATGTGGAATATAAAAATGTATCTTTTATCAACATTATTGATCCAACGTTTATTAAAAAAAAAAAAAAAATTAAAATCGTAAATAATGCAAGTGCACATTTTAGAATGAAATATTGATACACAGTTAGGTGCAAGCAAGAGGCTTAAGAAATTTCATTGTTTTAATATGCACTTTTCCAATCAATATTTACGTCCCAATGTGCAATATACATTTTTTTTAACACTATTGATTTACAGTTTATAAAAAAAAATTAAAATAGTAAATGGCGCAAGTGCAAAGTTTAGAATGAAATATTGACAAATATATAAGTATAAACAATCTGCTAGAAGCACGTCATTGCGCTTAACAGTCGTACCTCCGGTTGCGTCATCAGTTATGTCTGAGACGTTTTTTTTCATCTCCGAGTTCTTCAACCCCTTCGCTCTGTCGTTCATTCATTAATTTACACGCACGAAATAAAATTGCGTTCACTTCCTTAATTAACTTTCACATCAAAATTAAAGTCCCAATATGCATTATAAAAATGTATATTTTTTTAAGACATTTCTTTAAAATGTCTTAAAAGATTTTTTTTTTTAAATGTATATTTTTTTAAGTTTTTTTAAAATAAAAATAGTAAATAACGCAAGTGCAATGTTTTTCAATGAAATATCGACAAATATATAAATATACACAGTCAGAAGCGAAACGATTAAGAAGTTTCATTGTTATTATTTTTTTTTTCTTTTTCTTTATTGTAACAACACAAACTTCCACCTGCAGCTTCGATTTGTTTATCATGCAAATGTGATTAAAAAAACTGTTTGTTTTTTTTTTTGTTTTCAGGATCGATCGGTCGAGGAGCGAAAGGCTTTGGACTATGGAGCAAGTCGAGTCGACCCGGCGTTTAAAGGAGCGGGCCTGCATCTGATCGGGAAAACTTTCGAGGATTTCAATTGCAATCGGAAATTGTTATCGCGAAGTTTGCACTCGGGGCCAACGGCGGATGGACAAGTAGCGGAGTCCCGTTAACGAGTAAACCTGCAGCACGCTTCCGCGAGCGTCCGATTAATTATCGAACAACCCCGGGATGTGCTTCCGCAAATCCGAGTCCGGTGTTACTGGAACATCGTGCTTTAGCGCGAGTGGCCCGAGAACAGCGCCGGTGGGTCGAGAACATTTTTTGTTTTTTTTTTTTGTTTTATTACGTACTTCCACGGTTCGTGGTATAATTAAAAATTCAATAGGAAGCTTAGTCCCCAATGCGAACAAAACTCCCGCCATAGGAGCTCGGCTTTCATCCGGCTGGAATATAAAATATTCTTCTACTTTCATTATTTCCAACCGGAGCCGAAAAGCTCGAGCGAAGCTATTGTTCGGTTTTCGTTCGAAAGTCCGTCGCCGATAAAATTGCAACGCTTTTCGTTGATATTTCATTCAAATGATATAAACTGTTCTCGAGATATAATTGCTGAAAGAAATCTGCACTAAAGCCCGGGCTTCTGGAGACGAGAAAAAAAATAATAATTTAACGAGTTCCCAACGAACAAAAACTGTGATAGGTTTAATTGATGATTCATAGAGGTTTTTTTTTTATTATTTTAATTTGCACACGAAATCCTACAGTGTGATTTGTCGTGCTGTGAAACTTGTAAGGCTTTTTGTTAATAATTTATTGTCAAAAAAATATTATCGAGATATAATTGCGCGCAAAAATATCTGCAATAAAGCCGGACTTTTGGGGACGAGAAAAAAAAAAATAATTTAACGAGTTCGCACCGTCTAAAAACTGTGATAGGTTTATTTGGTAATTCGTAAAGATTTTTTTTTCTTTTTTTGCAGACAAAACCTTCTATGAAATTTATCTCATACAAATTGCAACGCTTTCTGTTAATAATCTATTTGAAAAAAAAAATTATTCTCGATATATTAATTGCGGCAAAGAATCTGCAAAAAAAGTCGGGCTTTAAGGGACGAGAAAAAGATAATTTAGCGAGTTCGCAGCGATTAAAGACTGCGATAGGTTCAATTGATAATTCATGAACATTTTTTGTTTTATTTGCAGACAAAAAATCCTACTACGAAATTTATCGTCGGAGGAGAGAAGGAAGATTCATGAGGGAAACAGAACGATGTCTCGGTCTACTCACCGGAGGAGAGAAAGACCACCGCGAAAATCAAGAGGAGGCACTCGTCCCTTCCGAGGCTTCTACCCTTTCCGTAACACATATTATTGAATTTTTTTTTTTTTTTTATTTTGCTTCAAAATATCTGAAACACGCGGACACCCGCGATACAGATCACTCGTACGTTTTCACAGATTCCTCGGCGATGATCGCAGCGGAGCCGTGTCGCGTACCGCACGGCCACTCGCGTGGCTCTGGACGTCTTCGGCTGCGACGTGGACGAGCGCGCTGGATTTCGGAGTTTGAATCCCTTCCAGAGTCTCCCGGTGGTCCGGGACGCCGCGCGCCTGCTCTCTGGGCTTCCGCCTCTCGCACTCGTCGGCGATGCCTCGCTCGACGAGCTCCGCTTCTCCAGGTTACGGAAAGAAGAGAAGAACAAAAAAAAAATGAAAAACTTACACCCTGCGGTCTGTTTTTCCAAACGAAAAGCACCCAGACGATTAAAAAAAAAAAAAAAATTGAAAAATAATAATTCGATTGCACTTATCAGCTTTCAATGAAAAAATGCAAAGCATGACGAAAGAACTAATCGTCATTGGTGCATGCGCGCGCGCGCATCTGCCGATAACCCCGCGCGAAAGAACTTCTCAGAGGTTGCCCCATAGCGAAGCAAACACTATCGTTCGCCCTTCTCCGTCTCCGAGACACTTACGATAACACATTTGTTTTTTCTTCTTTTGTACGTTAGATGGACTTCGTAAAACGGGACTCGGCGCCGATCAAACGAGCAGTCACTGTGCAACGTTTCGAGACACCGAACAGTTGGAGCGGCAGCGGCACTTCCGGTTCTTCAGCGAACGAAGACTCGACAATCGAATTCGGACGAGTTGGGCGGAGGGCAATTTTTCGAGCGCTCTAATTGACTCGTTAAGGCAAACGATGTTCGGCCAAGACATTCCCAGGACGAAAAAATCCGAGGGAGAGAGCGGCGTGATCAGCGGTTCTCCTCCGGACAAGGTGAGACCGATCGGAGTTATAGTAATTATGTGCGAGTTTTTATTGCGGCCGATGGCGAGGCGCTCGAGCGTGAATAATGTTTCTTTTTTTTTTTTGCATCGTTTTATTTTTTAAACTTTTTTGCTTTTTTTTTCATTCTGTTAATACCAGCGGTCGATCGTGCGACCCGATCGGGCGCATGCGCGGGAGCGCATGCATGATAAATTATCGACGATCGTGACGTTGGATTGATTGAGGCGGTCGTTTCCACTGACTCCTCACCTATCAATCAGTGGCGATACGATTGATTAGGCGAATCTCCGGACCGCTAATTAAATTGTCCCGGATCGGCCGCGCGCTATCTCGCCGCACGGACAAGCATGATTATACCGGATTGTTCGTCGCTGGGGGTAACGACAATTATTCTAATCGCGACATGTCCCGGAAGTCGTCCGTAATGGAATATCTTATCTCGTTTACGAGAAGCGTTTAAAAACAAAACAGAAATAACAATTCGATCAACACCGTTTCCGTAATTGCTATACCACTTTCTCGAAACTCTTATTGAATCTGTCGCGATTCTTTGACGCGAAAAAGAAAAACAAATCTCGGGTCATCGAGCGCGCGATAACGTTTGCATCGGTTATCGTCTTCTAAAAAATATAATTATCTAAAAAAATATATGTATAAGTTACAGTGACAGAAAAATTTAAACGACGCGTCGGTGATAATCAAATTTTTAGTGCCGATATCACCGAACTGATAACCGTTTGTAACTTAACGACCTTCACGATCATAATGGAAAATGGTCGATAAAGAAAAAATTGAGCTGGAGGTTTCTACATGGTGATTGATAAAAAAATAGAGGCTATCGAGGTCTCGTGTAGTAACTTCGGGCCGAAGGCGACTGAGGAAACTGGGCTTCGAGTTTTAAAAAAACAACGACTGACCAAATTAAAGATACTCGCCCAACATACGCTACAAATTTCATCAGCCAATGTATCGTGAAAAAAAAAGAGTTACGCTTTTGAATGCTCCGTGCAGCGAAGGCCTAATTGCTTTCGGAGAAACCCGTACAAAGGAGAATGACGCAAAGGATCTCGTGGATTGCGTTCAGTGCAGAAGACGAGCCTCGAATGACTGAAATCGCCAAAATCATTGCATCACTTCATCGTTTAGATCTGCCAGATTGGGGCAAAATGGATTTTTTAAACAGATTTTTCGGGGGACGATAAAAAAAATTAATTGAAAGAAGCATTTCTCATTTTAAATGGACTATATCGCAAAATAATCGCCAAACTGCTTGCATCACTTAATCGTTTAGATATGCCAGCTCGTAGAGGAGAACGGGGCAAAGTGGATTTTTTAAGCGATTTTTGCTGGGGACGATAAAAAAAATTAATTGAAAGAAGCATTTCTCATTTTAAACGGACTATATCGCAAAATAATCGCCAAACTGCTTGCATCACTTAATCGTTTAGATATGCCAGCTCGTAGAGGGAAGTGAGATAAAATGGACTTTTTTTTTTACAGATTTTTCAGTAATTTCCGGGTAATCATAAAAAAAATTAATTGAAAAAACGTATCTCGTGTCCAATGGAAAATACTGGTGTATTTTGCCCCCGTTCTTCTTAAAATTTTTTTAAGAAAAAATTCTATGCATAAGTCGATATAGTTTCATTGCAAAAAAAAAATCGCCGCTGAATTTTTGATACCGGAACGGGATACTTCACGACGCCGGAAGGACGTAGTTTCCACGATGGGATTACCCGAGAGGTGGGAATCCGAGTGAGAAAAGATGCAGAGAGAAGGGATAAATTAGAGCAGACCGGAGTAGGGAGTTTCTGCTTTATATAAAACCGGGCTTTTGTCCAATCGCTTTACTCGGTTTCGTATTGTCGGTTATGGTTCATCGGTTTTATTTTCGAGCGATTTGTCCTTTCTTTTTAATCAAAATAAATTTAGTGCGTGTCTGTGGATATTTTTTTTCTTCTTTTTGCAAAAATGCGACCCGAAGTAGGCGTGATTGATGTATGGAAATTTTTTACCGGATCGAATATCGAAACGTTGAAGTTTCGTCAATGCAATTGAAATTGTTTATCGTTATAATTTCAGCCGAAGCTGATGCACGGAGGTAACTACATCAAGGAGGGAAGAGATTCAGCGAAGAGCACCTGCCTGATTTTCTCACCGAAGGAGGAGGACGAGATCGGAGCTCTCGGAAGATACTTGCAGCTTTTCGCCGTGAGTTATTATTTTAATACGGGTAGTCGAAGCAGCTGTGGTTAATTCATGAATTTTAATCATTTTTCGCAATATCTTCTTGACTCTATTTACCATTTCTCGGCAATCTTGTACCTTCATCGCTCTTGTATCGCTGGATTCAAGGAGATGCGAAAACAATGAGTTTTTACCTGTTATATAAAAAAAAGTTGAAAATTGACATTTTCGTATCGCCTTCTCATAATATTCTTGTATTCGCAAATTCGATTAGACATTTTTTTGTGTATTTTTCGATACCTCATAGGGGAAGCTTCACGAATAAAGGAACATTATGAAAAAGTGATATGAATATTCCAATTTTCAACTTTTATTTATAATATTATAATATTTAATGTATTTTTCCACGCCGATCACGAATCTACCCCTTATTTTATTCGTAGATGGATATTTACTGCGGAAAATTTCGTATAAAATTAAGTACAAACAAAAAATAAAGTGTTTTTCTTGTAAACAAAGCAATATTTGCTCCCTTTGAATATTTTGTTTTGGTTATTTTGTAATAAAAGTTTCATCATTTTATTAAGGATTGACCTATATTTTTCCTAACTTTCTTTTAGAAAGGAATTATGATACATTTTTCCAATGTTTTTTACTCCATTTACCGTTTCTCGGCATTCTTGTACTCCGTTCATACTCATATCGTTAGTTTTAAAGGGCTGTGAAAATAATAAGTTTTTCCTTGTCACAAAAAACAAAACAAAAATTATGTTAAATTATTTCTTTTTTAATAAAAGTTTCATAATTTTTTTAAAGGATTGACCTACATATTTTCCCGTTTTTTTGGGCATTATAGTATTATATCTACGTCTATTGAATGTTCAGTCGCCAAAGTTAATAACTCAAAGCCTTCTCGATCAATTTCATCCAGGAACACAAAGTGAATTTGCTGCACATAGAATCCAGGAGTTCTCTGCGTCAGCCCGATGGTTACGAATTTATGGTCGAATGTGCACCAGGTGGAAATCTCGGAGGGGCGATCGATTCTCTTCGCAGCCAGTGCGGTTATTTCTCCGTCATATCCAGGTAAACAAAAAATTAAAAAAAAATAACCCTCGTATTTACATCCAAAGTCCTCGTCATTAAAAAAAAAAAAATTTACTTGAACGCAAATTAAAATTTTTTTCCTCAGAAATCATAAAGACAACATGGGGACAGTGCCGTGGTTTCCAAGGCGGATAAGGGACCTCGACAAGTTCGCGAACCAGATTCTGTCGTACGGTTCCGAGCTCGACTGCGATCATCCGGGCTTCACCGACCAGGTTTATCGAGCGCGGAGAAAGTACTTCGCCGATCTGGCGTACAATTATAAGCAGTAAGTCAAGATTGACACGTGCACGATCGTTCCTCGACGACAACACGTCGTCCTTGACTGCCGTCCGAGCAATGTGCATCGAGCACTTTGCTTTGTTTTTTTTTTTCCCCCTTTGAACGATTTGCACCAACGCCTGGGGAAACGTTCTAACGAGCGATCTTTTTTGTTTCCTCGATCCTTCCAGCGGCCAACCGATACCCCGGGTCGACTACACGAACGAGGAAGTCGCCACATGGAGCGTCGTCTTCAAAAAATTGACCGAACTCTACCCAAAGTACGCCTGCAGGGAACACAATCACGTCTTTCCGCTGCTGATAGAAAACTGCGGATACCGCGAGGACAATATTCCTCAGCTCGAGGACATTTCCCAGTTTCTCAAAGGTAAAGATTCAATTCTGAGTCGGTTGATGCTCGCCAGTACGTACAATCGAAACTGTTCGCCTGGTACACTGCAATTCGTTAAAAAATGCTGTATACACTTATAGAGAGTCTTTTACATGCGTATTTTTTAACGCCAGAGAAAAAATATAACGATCGTCATTCTGGTTGATATAAAAGAAGCCGGTCTTGGCAACCGGGAAACAATTTCCACCAAGTGTCGGTTAAACGGCGTTAAGTATTTTATTTTTTTCTTGTTTTCGTTTCTCTCAAAGATTGCACGGGCTTTACGCTTCAATTCAATTCCATTCCGAGTAGTCTGATGTTCGCCTGGTAGCGCAATTCGGTCAAAAAATGCTCGTAAAATTTATAGAGGGTCTTTGGATATTAACTTCTTCACAAGACAGAAAAAAAAATTATAACGCTCGTCCCTTTAGCTGATATAAAGGAAACCGATCTTGGCAACCGGCAAACGATTTTCCCCAAGTGCCGATGTAAAGGGCTTAAGTATTATTTCTTTTCTTGTTTTCTTTTCTCTGAAAGATTGCACGGGCTTTACGCTGAGACCAGTAGCAGGATTACTGTCGTCGCGTGATTTCCTCGCCGGTCTCGCTTTCCGAGTATTCCACAGCACGCAGTACATAAGGCACAGCAGCAAGCCATTGTACACCCCGGAACCGGATGTTTGTCACGAGGTCCTCGGGCACGTGCCGTTGTTCGCTGATCCGGCGTTCGCACAGTTCTCCCAGGTCATCGGATTGGCCTCGCTAGGCGCGCCCGACGAGTACATCGAGAAACTCGCGACCGTGAGTACAAAATCCAATTTATTTTCGACTTTCCGCGTGTTACAGAAAAATATGTTTTTCGATAAATTCACGTCGTTCAAAGATGTTATTCCGTTACTCCATATGAGCACAGTGTGCCATTATGCGCGAAGGTCAGTGAGCTTTAACAACCTTACTCAACCACTTGTTATCGCTCGTCACTGATTGTTTTGCAATACATTTTATACCGATATGGTATTTCCCCATCGGGACATGGCGCGATATGGGAATGAGATTCGTGTCAAAATAAATCGAAGTGGTGCAAACAAACTGTCTTGTTTTCGGCTATTCATTTTTGTTATTTTTTATTGATTGTAAAAAACACTTTTTTTTATAGTGTTTCTGGTTCACGGTGGAGTTCGGTCTGTGCCGGCAGCACGGCGAACTCAAGGCTTACGGAGCCGGACTTCTCTCGTCGTTCGGTGAGCTTGAATACAGCTTGAGCGGTAAACCGGAGCTTCGACCCTTCGAGCCGGCCAGCACGGCGTTACAAAAGTATCCGATAACCGAGTATCAGCCGGTTTACTTTGTCGCCGAAGACTTCGAGGACGCGAAAGAAAAGATGATGTGAGTAATCGAGTCGCCTGTGGAAGAATACTTAGCTTCTATATTTAGTTGAGAGCGATTGTCGTTATCAGCTCGGTTGGAGCTCGCATGATTCGGAATGCTTTCGATAAACGGTAAACATCCAAATCAATGTTGTTCTTCAGGTTGTTTGTTTGTTTTTTTTTTTTTTGTGATATTTATGTTTTGTGCCAGTTTTCGTGACACTTTTCGTGCCTGTAAGACGTGGCAAAAAATGCGCTTTATAGCAAGGCGTACTATAATGGTACTGCGCATGTGCACATCGGCCCGATTTTCCTTCTCGCACGCCAATTATACGTCTCGCACGCGAATTTTACTTCTCGCACGCTAATTTTACTTCTCGCACGCCAGCTTAACTTTTTAGCACGAAATGTGGCACATCTCCCACATTTATTGCAAAAAGCATTATGCGATACTCATACAAAAAAGCGGACTTTCGACGGCGGTTGTGATGTAGGCAGAATTTGTCTTCTCTTGCACCACAAGCAACACTCGGCTTCACCTCGAGTCGTTGTAGCGCTTGATCTGGCTCGTGCAGCAAACTTCGCCGAAAGTGCCGTTTCTCGCACTCGTACCATAAATTACTATTATTCTGTGCGAAGATTATTAATTTGCTTTATATTTGTCTATCATTGCAGAAAATTTGCGCAGACGATACCGAGGAAATTTGGTGTGCGACACGACGCGTACACTCAGAGCATAAGCATAATCGACAGCAAGTACCAGGTCGAAGAGCTCGTGACGAACGTGAACCAGGAGATGGAAATTCTCATGGACGCTCTGAAGAAGTTGAAGAACTGACGATGCCAAACACAATGGAATGAACACGTGCGTGTGCTGTTGTCGATTTTTTTTTTATTTTTTTATCATCAACTTTTACAACAATTAACAAATCACGCCGATAGTTTTTTTTTTTCCTGCCTCGATGCGAAATGAGAATCTTTTGTATGTTGTAATTTTGTTTTTGTTTTCTTTTTCTATTTTTTTTTTCACTAATTTCCGAGTACGATTCTCACTTCTCGGAAGGCAAATTTAGACTTGCAACGCATCGATTTTTGTACGCGAAAACCGAAATCTTCGGTCCCCTTCGATACTTGCATGCCCACACGCACACGCACACACGTACACCTGACATACTCAGCTTAAGGAATGTATAGTACAGATATTTACCTATGTAACGTTACGTATAAGTTATCTATAACTGAATAAAAAACAAACAAAAAAACTACATAAAATATATACCTTTCAATAAAAATTGTATGAATACTCAACCCAAACAGCAGACACTCTTTTCCACTCCAATCGTAAATTTTTTGCTCGAATCTACAACTGAAATATAATTTTTTTTTTAATTTCTTATCGAACTAAACATTGATTTAAAAAAAAGCCCGATGGGCGATAAATTTTCTTCCAGTGTAAATTTAGAAAAACTTTGGTCCTGATTAACAAGCAAAATTTTACGATCTTTCTTTCGATATTGAACTACATTACATTATACATTAGCCAAGTGCCCGTAATTGATTTTTCACTTCAATAACATACTCGTTCCAAAAGTCTTTGAATTATTTACATCAAATCGTTAATCTTAATTTAATGGCACCAGTTCTCCAAATTGGAAAACTTGCATTGTTTCACTTTTTGTTGTTGTTGTTGTTTTTCACGTATAATAAATATTCACGATATGTTCTATTACAGCCAGCCTCCACGGTGATACGACGCTTATATTATTCTGTACAATTCAGGAATTACGCACACACAATAACTCCCGATTCATGGAATCTTTCGTACGCAAATAAACGATAGTTAAGGTTTATCTTTTTTTTTTTACGAAAAAATGCACATATATTACAATCATTAATTTGTACCGAAGTTCGTATGCGGGGCCACTCCGAAAGAAGTTTGTAAACAGAAAAGATCTCGCTTTACTTCCAAACCGATATTACTGCTTGACTTATACCAAAAAAATTCGATATTGCTTTTAGTCATTTAATAATATACGAACGGTTATGTTGGCTCACACGCTCGCAGAATCTGTGCGATTATCCGTGTGAGTTTCCAATTGACATGAACTGTATTATTATGTAGATAATAATATATAACTGCATGGTGGCCGCGGTCAGGGAAAACCGGGAAAAGTTAGGGTACAAAAACTTGGTCCAGGAATCAGGGAAGTCAGGTAATTTCAAAATTGGTCAGGAAAAAAGTTAATTGTCGCCGAACCTTCTATAAATAAATATAAAAACATAAAGGGGAGCCTTTAAAAAATATTGCGAACATTTAGAAAAAAAAAATCGAATTAAACATTAATACAATAAGTAGGCATTTTCATATGCATCATTAATTTTTTTTTTATACAAATCGTTGGAAATTTGATCAGGGCAAATTTTTAATTGGTCAGTGAGAAGTCAGGGTAAAGTCAGGGAATTTTTTTCCGGGGTAAAAACGGCCACCATGAACTGTTACTTTTTTCATTACTCATTGCATTTGTTTTGTTTCAATGAAATTCTTCACAAAATTGAAATAGAAAATAATTATAAATATTCGATGAATTATAGGAGTAAATAAAGAGAATATAGGATTCGAAAGTACAGGAAGATATCTTCTCTGGTTACAAGTGGCATTTACTAAAGCCGCGCAAATGTCGCGCGGTAGCACCTAAAACGCTCGGAACAATTACGGGCAGGTAACCGAGTGTCAAATCGATAGTTTTCGAGAAAAAAAAATTCCATCATCCGCTTCCATAGTTACCCGTCCCCGAATGACGAGACTGTCAAATAAGGACGCTCGTGTAGGCTGCTGGATAGCGTAGGCACACCGAGAGCTACGGAAACACTACTCACCAAGCTCAGTGCAATAAGAGCTACGAATGATGACGAAGAAAAACGGAATAATAATAATAAAATGAAACAATCTTATTCGAGCTTTTGATCCCACAACGAAAATAGAGCAATCTTCGATTCATAAAAAAATATATGTTATTTTCTAATAAATAATAAGCAAGGTACAAAAAACAAAACCACGGAAACAATTACGTAGTTCTTTTTTTCCACTCACAACCTAATAAGTTTTACCTCTGCGTATCCTTCCGGGATTTCTATACAAATTGATGAAGCATCAAGGCAATTTCTTGTATATGCTTTGCATATCGACTGTGGGCGTATCACACAATGCTTGGTATGTAAAACGATGTGGGATATGCGCTCTTTTGCCTCTTGGCGATCGATACTAAACGCTCGAGTCTCTCACAAATAGTTTCCACACTGGAATTTTTTTCTTCGCATTATCAGTTTTTCCATTGGTTTAGTTTAGGTACAGTAAAATCTCGATCCGGGGTGTATATTATTATCCGAACCGTAACTTTAGCAGATACGAAAATAAAAGACTTCACTCGTCCACCATGCTACGAAAATGATTATTTTTCCCGTCAGAAAAAACGCTTTGTATGAAACGCGGAAAAAAATTTAAAAAGAATTACCAAATTTTCATTAATTTCATATATCTGTGTATCAGTAGGATAAACAGATCGTTTCTCCGATCGCGTGTACCCGGAATCATCGAGGTTTTACTGTAGCAACATATACTAATCAATAAATGTTCGTTCTTAAATTGGGATCACATGAAAACCCCCCTAAAAATCGATGATTTGCTACTCTTTATAAATATTATTTTGGACCCATCTTACAATACCCTGTAGATTTCTTTTTCCTAGAGTGAACTCTTCCTTCGGCAATGTCGCATGATTTAAGATTCAAAAAAATTACCGAAAAATATCGTCTTGAGGCTACATCTCGTCGAATCTCCGTATAAAATAATCCCGAAAAACATGCAACGAGCTTCCGAGATTGTCGCCAAGTCTGCGTTAAATATTCTCGAATTCCCTTGAGTCTAACACGTTAACGGCACTCACAGAGAGCAGGAACAACGTCACACTACACATAAAAAATAACGTATCCGTGCGGGGTGCATTCCGCGGAATGCGCGAAGTGAATGGCCGTTTTGCATTGTTGCGAATCAATCGCCTTTGCAAATTGAGTACAATCCGAGCTATTTCAGTTACGATTTTCTCTCTGCTGTGCACTCGCGACTGGGTCCACGTTTCCGTAAATCATGTCGTTCGATGGACACATCTGGTAGGGCATCATTTGAGTCGCATTTTCTTGATTACTCATCTGGAGCTGATGGTGAGGATGTTGATGTTGTCCGTGTCGCCGAAGCTGTTGATGTTGTTGCTGCTGTTGCTGTTGCTGTTGATGATGGTGATGTTGATGATGATGTTGCCGTTGTTGCTGTTGTTGTTGTTGTTGTTGCTGTTGTTGTTGTTGCTGCTGATGTTGTTGTTGTTGTTGCTGTTGTTGCTGCTGTTGATGGTGGTGGTGTTGTTGATGCATTATCGGCACTGCGTCTTCATCAACGGCAATGACCGTTGCTGCATGTGGAAACGGTTCCATCGAGACTATCGGCACGGGCAATGCGATCGAAACTTGAAGATCATTAATTCCCGGTATGGGATCAGTCGTCGCCGAAGCATTTGTCACCGCGCCGTTTGGGGTGGTGCAACATCCTGCAACTTGTTGGCACGCGTTTCCATTGTACGGTATACCTACCTGCAATAAACATTGAAGAACAATCATGAAGAGAAATCCTCGCGGTGAATATGATTGCATGTTGAACGAAAACGTAGGTCGGAACTGTTGTTATTTAACTGCGGCTACGATCAGTGTTGGGCAAAGTATCGAAAAGTACTCTTAAAGTAATTTCCGTACTTAAAGTACTTTTATAAAATACAAAGTACAAAGTACTTTTTCTTCTTAATCGGAAGAGACGGAGTGCCACGAGTACGAAACTTGAAGAAGAATTTTCAAATCAAACGGCCCTGTTCAAAGCCAACATTTTTTCAAAACGTGCAAACTCTTCGTTTCCAATCCTTAGTAACAGACTAATGGACTGGACTCCAATGACTGGACCTTGGGATAGCGAGTGGAGGTCGACTGGATGTATAACAATTAAATCTGGAACGTATGGATCTAGTATAGTGGCCGAAAGTGAGAATGGTCTCGATTTTATGCATAAAAAATCGTATTTTTTGGATTTAAATGAAAAATATTTGGCTGGGAGTAAAATAATTGTTATATTCGTGTTCAGCGGGAAAAAATACGTCGAATATAGCCTTCAAACAAAAAAAATTGAGTGAAAAACAATTTTTCAATTTTTTAGCCACTTTTGGAAAACCGTCGATTTTCGTGATTTTCAAATGTCAATATCTCAGCTCCCAATGGAGCTAGGGAAAATAATACATTTCTGTTCATCGACCGCTGCAGTCCTCTTCTAAAAACGAAAATAAAAAATATATACGTCGACACTCACGTTGATGAGCGGAGACAGGATTCCGTATCGAGCTATGAGCAACTGTTCCGAGACCCTCCTCAGCTCCTCTTGCTGATGAACTATGAGCTGCTGAAGCTCCTCGTGTTTTCTCTGCAGCTCGGCCTGAATCTGATTCTGTGCGGTCGTCATCACGATGCTTTGTTGATTTAAAAGCTAAAAAGAAAGTCGTCGATTAATTCGATTCGCCGGATACGGTGGACACTACGAGAAACGGAAGTTAGTCTCACCACTGTGCTATTAGTTAAGGAAATCGGCACCGTCGGCGCTGCCGGAGCTATGAAAGTGGGAACAACCGACGCCAACGGTTCCGCGACGAATCTCTGTGGCTCGACGTAGTTGGGACACGGTTGATCGACCTCTGGCTGTCTGCGAAGCTTCGCTGACGTTTCCGGTTGATGACCCGACTTCGTCGGATTTGCCGGTGCTACTTTGGGCTTGGAACTGTGTGTCGTCGAAACGGACTGTCTCGAACTCTGGGAACCAGGCGATATCGAGTTCCTGTCCGATTCGCCGCCATGGTAATGCCCTCTCGAGAGCGTTGGTCTCGGGGACTTGGAGGACTTCGGCGACCATGCCGAGGATCGTACTTGACAGAGCGCTGCCGGCTGCGAACAAAAAATTCACGTCAGAAACTTCCAAGCTGTAAGCGCGAATTAAGAGTTTGATAGTAAATAGCGTGACCAGAGAGGTTTGGCCGACCGAAAATTCAGCCACTTTAGATTATGCATGACAAGACTACAACAAAATGTAAATGGTTTTCCTTATAGTGAGCATTTGTGTCAACATTGGAAAAAAACAATAAAAATCGTGGTATTATTTATACCAATCTTGTTGTTGCCATTTGTACGAAACAAGTACTTTTCACTTATTGCCACGATTCCGGTAAAATGACCGAAAATAGCTTTAGTAACTGCACGACAAAAGTTATTCCCAATAACCTCCTTTATCGACTGAACCGAAATAAAAATTTATTTAACAACAATGCACACAATGGCGAACTAAAAAACAAAAAACATGAAAAACGTTTTTTAGCTCGCCATTGTGTGATTTCTTTGTAATACATTTTTTTTTGGCCAGTCGATAAAGAAGGCTATTCGGAACAACTTTTGTTTTATAGGTACCAAAACTACTTTCGTTCTTTTTCCCGTAAACGTGGCAATAAGTGAATAGTGCTTGTTTAGTACAAACGGCAATAATAAGACCGTTATAAATAATATCAGGATGTTTTATATATTTTCCTACGTAATAATGTTGACATACATGCTCGCCACAGGGAAAACTGTTTAAATTTTGTTGTAATATCGTTATGTACACAGTACAAAGTGACTGAATTTCCGAATTCTAAGCCAACGTCTTGATTTTCATTTCTTTAATCAGATGTTTGTTATATTCGATGATTATCCCAAGTCTCCTCTAATTCATTACCAGCTGTAATCTCGAGCTCGTTTGGTTGACATCCGGACATTGGCTGGTCCTGGAATCGCTATCGGTGACGCCGTTCTTGCGGTGCTTTATCACATCCGTGTAACTGACGACGGTGTGGGTGCACACGATAAACTCAGGTTTCGAGGTCCACTGACTGTATTCAATGTAGAATCTCGTCTGCAGCCATATCCACTGTTGTCCTTTCGTGAGAAACCTGTAGTGGCAGGAAGTTCCCTCGCCCTTCAGCATCACTATTAAAAAAGCAAAAAATAAAAACAATGATTTTTCTAAATGTGTCGTCGAATAACTCAACAAACAAACATGAATCTACACGACTCACGTGACTCGTGACAAGTGACAACTTTCTCGAGATCGTCGACGTGATAGTAATCGTAACCGGAAGTGCCGAGAACCTCGAAGGGCAGATAGCCTATTATCGGCGGGGCTCGATGATCGAGAAACAGAAATTTCCACTCCAGACTGTGTCGCGACGTGAACTCAGACTTGGAGCTCTCGACGAAGGACATGTCGCGGATGAGCTGGGGCGTTTGAAGACGACCGGTCCCGACGAAAACCAACTTCGTGTCGTTGCTCACGTTGCTGCCTATTCGGTTGTTCGGCATAAAGGTCTCGATCTCAGCGTCCGAGCCTGCCAGCGTTAAATTCTATGAGATTCTATTCATTTGAAAGCTTCGAAGGCTCGGAATACAC
Source organism: Amblyjoppa proteus (assembly GCA_963922035.1). Lineage (NCBI taxonomy): Eukaryota > Metazoa > Arthropoda > Insecta > Hymenoptera > Ichneumonidae > Amblyjoppa > Amblyjoppa proteus. Next base: position 23,429,569 of record OY998234.1, on the reverse strand, counting down.
GCGCTTACGAAAATATCCGTTGAACTGGACGAGCTCGTAGGTTATCTCTTCCCGAAAGTCGAGACCACCCCTTTTCATGTGGCACGTGAATGACACCTTGTTCTCTGCAATAAATAAATAAATAAATAAATAAATAAATAAATAGTGTCGACATTATTTTTATAATATTTTTAAAAGGTTGGAGCTAAGGAAAAGATCAGTGCGTATTAGAAGTCTCTCGAGTGATTAGAAAAAAAAAATGGGAGATTAAAACAGTCTTGGGGTAATGAGTTATTACCCCAGTGTACCGTTGACCGCCCAGAATGTGTACACTGTAAAAATAAATTGTAAACTGATCTTGAAATTTGCTTGCATTACTTACATTAATTGAAGATTAATGTACGTGTGTATAAAATAAAAATACCAGATAGGGTAAATAGGGTAAACCGACTGATGAATGGACAGGACCAGTGAATGGACACTTTCCATAAAATTACGTGCATAAAAAACGTCTATTCTCTGGCTTTTTCGTCTGCTTGAGATTGTCCATTCACTGGCCGCTCTTCCCTATTATAATTACAGATCTTTTGCCCGAAAATTACAAAAATAAATAAAAATTACTCTAAAACTGCAACGCACATGTGTTTCAAATTTCAGAATCAGTTCATGTAAAAAAAGTTTCCATTACGGTTGATTAATTTTTAAATAAAATTTGTTTACAGTGTACTGTTGTAAAGAAGAAAAAAGATTGTTTCGTACTTGACGTATCGAGGACATTAAAGGGGGCATTGAATCGTTTGAAATTACCTTCTTTTATACCCCGTTGATCTCGATTGTTGCCAGTATTCAGCAGCACGTTGTACAGATGCGATTGATCGTCCTGATAAGTGATCTCGTATATCGTCGCATTCGCCAGTTCGCTCGGGAGGTAACCGAGCAGAGAGGTGACGCTCTCGGAGGCGTAATAAATCCGACCGTTCGAGGAGAATACCATAATGAAACCATCGAGTGCCTCCAAAATAAGGTGGGTAAATTCTTCGTTCGACAGAAATGAAGGTTTCCAATCTTCCTGAATCTCGTGGACTCTCGACTTCACTGCAATTTCTGTAGACCAAAAAAAAAACATATTTCAGATCTCAGAACGACCGCGAAACACCGAGGCAATATTACACTGTAAAAATAAATTCTAAATTTAATGTACTGGAACTTCAAATTTGCCTACATAACTTACATTACTTGAACATTAGTGCAAGTGCATTTTTCAAAGTACTTTTTTGTAAAATAAAAATACGAGATGTTGAAATTATAAATCTTTTGGGTGAAATTTACAAAAATTTGCATTAAAAATTAAAATGTTGCCGTAAGATTGCAACGTACAGAAGCTTAAAGTTTCAGAAAGAGTTTGTGCAAAAAAAGCTTCCAATACCGTTCATTAATATTCAGACAATTTTTTTTTTTACAGTGTAGCCAATTTTTTTTTTTTCGCAATTACGCACCGTTGTGATTCTTTAAAAATAGTATCGTTGACTTGAGAACCGTGGATTTGTCCATTTTTCGAGTATTCGAAGTGACCATCTTACCCAGCTCGTTCACCAGCATGTTAAACTGATCCCTTCGCTTTTTCTCGCTGAGATTTCGTGATTTTCTGCAAAACAATTGAAAGAAAATAAAAAATTAACACAGATGCGTATTTTTTGTTTCGGACGATAAAACAGCGGATACACGGTCGATTCGGGAGTGTTAGAATTTCGTTAGTTTACCGTTTCGTATCATCTTTATCGTCGTCGTCGTCCATGTTTTCACTGGAATAACAAGAATTGCAGTGAATAAAGAACGGTAAACTTTGATCGACAAATAAATGTTTCTTTGCACAGTGGAAACGTTATAGTTGCAATCGGAGGGTAAAGAAGGACGATAAATTTCAATAAATCCAACGAGCTTGTTAATTATTAATCCTTCAAGTACAGGAGTTTTTGCCGAGAGCAAACGACCATGGCTTTTAACCATACATACATGCATAAAAAAAACTATACGAATGTTTCAATAAATTTTCTCCTGCGATATCAACAAAAAAAAAACGACACTTCAAGGTACGTCTGACAATTTTTGCAGATTTTTTTTTAAATACCAACTTGTTATTCCAATAGTTTGAAAATTGCGTCTTGGCAAATTCTAGGTCCATGTTGAACGAGGATTCCGTACATGAAGGATTAAATAATAACCTTAAATAAATAATAAAGAATAAAAATTCTTATCATTAATTTATTATTATTTAAGGTAGCTATGTCGCTTCGCGCTCATTTCGCGTGAGTTCGAGAAAAATTAGAGAAAATTGCAAGTACTTCTCGACGGTATAAAAATCTGAAAAAATTCATGCATATTAAAGATACTGAAAAGATTAATTTCGCATAATAATAATTTCAAAATGTTCTTAACAAATTAATCAAAAAATTAATTGTTTAACAAATTATCGGGCAAACCAATTTTTTTCTTTAATGAAAATTATTCGTTCATTTTTCTGAATACGTATGAATTTTTTCAGATTTTTCGGTCAACTTTGATTTTTTTGTTTTTTCACACATTTTATCCGTATAAAAAAAAAAAAAAAAAAAAAAATCAAAAAAGGGTCAGTAATGTAATAATCTAAAAAAATAATGCTCAATTAATTTAACGAACGATCGAATACTCTTTGAAAACCGATCGATACTACGGTGAAACATCCGAACAGTAAAACTGTAATCTTACCTCCAAAAATACCCATTTCTCGATTACCCTCGAAAGCGTTCTACCGAGCAACCGTATCGTGCCCAAAACCATCGAAAGATTTCACTCTATATGCAAGACCTTTTTTTACTCCTTATCGCAGTAAAAAAAAAAAAAAAAAAAATTCTGCCGCAGCAAGATATTTATTTTGTAATCGAATAAGTAATTCGCAATATTTCATAATACTGGTTTACACTCGAAAAGCTTCGAGTATTTTGCATGCGATAAATAAAAAGTCGATCGTCAACGATACTGGAATTCCTCGTCACGTGACCAGTGTTGCCCCTTTCTCATCGCCGCTGCGCGATAGCCGTCCGGCGGCGCGGTGGGGGGGAGTCTCGTGCTTCTCTGCGCGTTCGGGCACGTTTTTCCCCGTCGAGGCGTTTGGTCCGTGCAAGTCCGTGATATAAACCGGCGCGAGGAGTCGCGCGAGCCTAGCGTGTTGGCTCATCGAAACCGGGCGCAATCTCGGACGAATCTGCACTCTCCGTACCTTCGAACCTTTCCCCGACGCCTCGGGCCACGACACCGACAGCGACTGCGATCGCAGAGACCCGCGAACTGTCCCTCGTGTGTACACGAGAGGCTCGGATCATTGGATAACCGCTTCTGGATGTCCGTGCAGAAAAAAAACCCGACTGCATCGACAGTGGCGGATTAACCTATAGGGAAAATTCATTTCCGAACGACCATCCGATCGACAAGAACGAGGTAGTTTATCCTCGTAACAATATTAGCTGCGCGTGCTTACTCGCCCAATCGCTGAATACACCTTTCGTCTTTCTTCGAGCCTTTCCCAGATTCCTCGAACTACAATACCGACAGCGAGCGCGCAGAACCGCGAACTATCCCTCGAGTATTCACGAGAGCTCAGATAATATCGCTTCTGGAGGCTCGTGCAGAAAAAAAGCCCGACTGCATCGACAGTGGCGGATTAACCTATACGGAAACTTAATTTCCGAACGACCGTCCGACCGACAAGAACGAGTTAGTTTATCCTCGGAAGAATATTGGCCGCGCGTGCTTTCTCACCCAATCGCTTTGATGCACCTTTCGTCTTTCTTCGAACCTTTCCCAGATTCCTCTGACTACAGCATCGACAGCGAGCGCACAGACTCGCCAAGTGAAACCCGATCCCTCGTCTATTCACGAGAGCTCATTGGATAATCGCTTCTGGAGGCTCGTGCAGAAAAAAAAACGCCCGATTGCATCAATAGCACGAGATTAACCTATACAACTATTGGATCGGTATAACGAATGAATCAACTGATTTATCTTCGCAAGAATATTAGCAACGCGTGTCCTCTCGTCCAGTCGCTGGATAGACCTTTCGTCTTTCTTTAAACCTGCTCCTCGCACTCTGTGGCATGCAACAGCAAATTTCGTCTTTCTTTTAACCTGCTCGTCGCACTCTGCGGCATGAAGCAACAAATTTCGACGTTCCACGCTCTATCTTCTAAGTTTTCTCTCTTGCAACTAAAAGAAAAAAAATCCGACGCATCGACAGTCGCGCATTAACCTATGCGGAACCTTGATTTCCGAACGGCTATTGGATCGGCACTATCGAACAAAGCGAACGGATTGATTTGTTCTCGCAACAATATTGGCTACGCGTGCCCTCTCGCCCAATCGCTGGATACACCTTTCGTCTTTCTTGGAACCTGCTCGTCGCACTCGGGATGGAAAAAATCTCAACGTGCCTCGCACTTTTTTTTTTTTTTTTTTGTCACAGTATTTACAACTTAAAAGAAAAGAAACCGTGGTTGGTAAGAGACTCACTCGGAATGTCTTGCCGAGCCCATCGTGAGGCAATAACCAGCGGTTCGCTGGCAGTGCGAATACTCTGCGTAATTAGAATAGATATTTCAGCAATGGCTGCCGTCGTTAAAGTCCTTCCAGCAGTAGCGGCGAGCCGTTTCGTCCTCGGCACCCTCGTCTTCCTGGCCGTTGTCACGATACAATATCCACCACATTCTTTCGGCGTCGTTTTTCAATTTATGTACTATTTTCTTTTGTCGAGCCCGGAGATCGCGTTCGCCGAGGCCAAACGCGGCGTCGATTGGTGAAACGCACGATTTTAACGCACGGGTGCGAAGCGACGTTATCGCTGAGTGACGGTGTTCTTCGTATCGAACGTGCAGCGTCGATGCAGCGAACGCGACTGTCCGTATGCTCTAACGGTTCCGATAGCCGAGGCCAGCGGTCGAGCGAAGGGGCCTAATGCAACCGCGCTACTTCTATGCGAGTTCGCGGATAAATTTTCTCACAGAGAGCCTAGAAACTCGTCAGTCGGCCAACTCGAGCAAGGCGAATGTTACTAGGTTCTTTGCACCGCTGTTACGACGTAGGCGCTTGTAACGATTGAATTGTGTTTTATTTACAAAAGGACGGAGTGACTTGTGTGAATAGTACCGTAAGGGAGGGGATTCGACACGAGTCCGGGGCATCGGATTTTACCAATCGATATCGCGCCGGGTCGTTTATAATCGGGAAGAGAGTTTCACGTGATCCTCCTCTTGTTCGCGTTTCTTGGCTCCGACGGCCGCACTGCCGAGGCTCTCCGGCCGAACGTCTCACGTGGTGACGAACGACAATGTGCGCAGAATCCTATGACGGCGCTATCCGACGAGGACTGAACGATCGATGAATTCTCGACGAATGAAAACTCGCCTCTCGCGATTCATTCGTGTCGGTGTAACCCCACTGTTACGTAACGCCAGTCGAGAAGTTTCTTGGCTACGAAAATAGCGCGGGTTTCATGCGAGACAGGATGAATGAAGAGGTGAAATGTTTTTTTTTTTTTTTTTTTTTTTTTTAAAGAAAATTGTAAGTCGCTGCTGCATCGTATTTGGTTTTTCCTTTTCTTCAACTCTCGACTGCCCAACGGACAAAAGACGGGAGTTGCGCGTTTCACGTTGATCACGTGACTACGGGTTTCCTTCCTATCCGGTGTTCCCTGAATCGGTAAAATCTCTTTACTTCACTCGGTGCGAAAATGGCAGTTTAGCGCACGCTTTGCTTAAAACCCCATTTTCACAACATTGTGAACTTAAATCCCGTACTTGTGAAAAAAAAAACACGTGTGAAATACATTTTCTTAAATCTTGTGATGGCAACACTCCGTGCTGCAAACTCACACTCGTCAGAAAAAGTTTTTCGCACTAGTGTCGTAACGTACTATTATGTAACTCATGCATGAAAAGTGCCACTTTTTGTGACTGCCGAGAGTGGCGTAAGTGGCATTTTACAGCCAAGTGTACTATAAATACCCGGCTCATGCGCACATCGGGAATTTTGCTTTACGCACGCATCTCGTACTTTACACACGCTTCTCGTACTTTACGCACGCTTCTCGTATTTTACGCACGATTCTCGTACTTTATGCACGATTCTCGTACTTTACGCACGCTTCTCGTACTTCACGCACGCTTCTCGTACTTTACGCACGCTTCTCGTACTTTACGCACACTCGCTGTACAGCGTCCCAATCAGCAGGCACGGAGTAGCTCTTCACCTGAATTCGTTACAGAAAACTTCACGCGATACCAGTGCGGTGTTTCGCTACGAATCAGCGGTCAAAACTATATATCTACTGTAATTTAAAGAAAAACATTATTTACAATTCTAAACGGTCTTACCGGATGTCGGTCACTTGTCGCACAATGCGTTACGCGTTGCCTTCGGCATTCTTCGAGAGCGTCCGAACAAATGAAAAATTCCGTCACAACTATCGAGAGTATTGATATTTTTACTAAAAAAAAAAAGAAATATTTTTCAAAAATCATTCGTCGACGGAGATCAATAGTTTTCTTCGATCAATCGTTACGGAAAAATTTCCCACGAAATAGGAAACGAGCTCTTCGAGACTTACCTCACGGAAATTCGATTACCGAAACGCTACGGAACGCGGACCGAGCCCGTTTTGCATGAATCTTGCGTAAGGTAAACTTTCAGCGATGGAATCGTTACGCGCACTCCGGAGATGCAGAAAATGATGGACGAAACTCGACGACGATAATCGCGAGCCTCTCGTCTATTTATTCCGCGGCTCGCCGATTTCCTTGCTGGAATTCGATCTATTCGTCTCGTCCGTCGAGGGTCGACGATTTTTCGCAGAGGACGCTGCAGTTTGGCCCGCGACGGAAGTCCTCGAGGATCCACGATTGGCAGATTCGCGACCGAGACCCGCCAACCTCTCGAGTTTGTCGAGTCTCCTCGCGGCCGAATAACCGGCGAGAACGAGCTCGGTCGCCTTTCTCGTCTCGCGATTTTCCGACACTTTTTTCCCAACATCCGAACTCCCCAGCGCCGACGAGTCCCTCGCCGATCTGTAACTGTCGGTCAAGCACGAACGCTCGGACCGTGCTGGCCCTCTGGCGGCGCTTTTCGGCGACGCGACGGAAGCCACGCTCGAACTCGAGGACTGAGGATTCTCGATCACGTAATTGCCGGACGAGTCTTCCTGCGATCTCCGTCTGTCGCCTGCCGAACTTTCGATGCCTTCCAGACAAGTGAAGTGAGCGTCGTTGGCGCTCGCGCGCTCTCGCTGCTTCCTCGCTTGCTCGCCTATCAGCTGATCGAGGTCGACGTTCCTCCGCCCCGCAGACGATGAACCACTTATCAATGATCTATTCGTGTTCAATATCGTCGATTCGCTCGACGCTAATGCGCTCCTCATTTTTTCGCGAGACTTATCGACGTTCGCACGCCCTGGCGTAAGATCGCCGCCGCGAACTTCGCTACTAGTCTTCGACTCCTCCGTCACTCTCGTCACTTTCATTCGGGTTATTTTTTCCGATACTTCGACGACTCGCCGCGATGCTTTCGATGTCTCGGCGCTGGCGGCGGTCAACGTGGGAGACTTAGGGATATTTTTTTTCGGGCTGGGATGCGCGACTTTTATGACTTTCAGGGGCGTTTTGGAGGACGTTCTTTGTCTCGGCTTCGACGCTGCGCCGACCTTGACCCCAACCGAACGACCTCGAGCTCCGACGGCGCGCTTCCTGTCCGGCTGCGAGATTCTGGCCAATCGCTGCATCGCTCGACCCTCCTCGAAGACGCGAGTCCAGCCGCGCGCCGAAGCCGAATTGTCCTCAGAGTTCTTCGTCCTTCCGGCGACAAGGTCACTGACGTAACTCAGAGCCTTCTTTCCTGCAAAGGAGCGATATCCAGTATCGGGAAAAATATATTCTGCCATCCATTAAAAAAAAACAAAAAAAAAAAATGTTACCGAAAACTCGACGTATCTCTTCTTGGAGTGATTTGTCATTGGGGAAATCGGCGAACTTGGCGACTCGTACTTGAGGCGTCCGGTGAGGTCCGTGAGAGATTTTCCAGAGGAAAAGCTTGACCTGCGACAGAGGTCACTGAGATTTAGACGGCGAACCCGTGAAGGAACATTTTTTTTTTTTTTTTTAGCGTGTTCTTCGTTCAACCTCGTCGCGAAGAATTCTTATGCCGTAGTAGTCTCTGCTCGGCGCTGGAGCCACCGAATATTTCTCCAGATATCCGAGCTCGCCGGTCATCGATGCACCAAGGTTATCGTCGTGCAGTTTGTCGTTGACGAAAAAAAAAAAAAAATAATCGAAGACTCGACACGCTCGAAACGGCGAATTAGTTTTCTCGTCGAGCGACGTAAAAAAAAAAACGCTGCGAATTAAATTGCTACGTTTATTTCTCACCTTTAATGGACGAGAAAGAAAAAGTGCCTATGCGAATTGATTTCACAATGTTTTTATTACAATATTTCGATATGAAGAGATGAAGATAAATATAGAAATGTCGAAGTAAAAATGGAAAGTCGAATGGCATTATATATCCATATATATATATGTATATTTCAATATATATATATATATATATATATACGATGTAGAGTTGTAGTAACAATATACAAGGAAGGCTATAGAGTAATATCACAATGCATGATTCGTAACTTCGTAAAAGTCTAGAGAATATAGTAGTGTATATAGATAGTTGGATTTGTTTTTAACGCTCCAGCTGAAATTCGCGCTTATTCGATTGCGGAGCTTTCGTAAATATGTGTTTTTTTTTTCTCGTTTAAACAATTGCAAAAAAAAATGTATATAAAAAAAGTTGTACCTCGTTCGGAACTCGGAGGAGTTAGAACGAGGAGAGAAACGTTGCATGGTCGCGAGAGAGTAAGAAAGAAATGTTTTTTTTTTTTGGCAATGCGCCGATCGTAGACGTTGGTATCGTCGTAATTTTTAGACGCTTCCGCGGCTAGCAGATCCGCAACAATAACAGTGTCACATCGGCAACAACAATCAGGCTGATCAAAATAGTCAGCCAACGGTGTCTCAACACGTCCCTTGAAAATACTCGATTGCACGATTGATATGACGCTTCTAGATCGATAACGAACCACCGGCAGGCGAACGTGTTACTCTCTCGCGAGCGAGGATAACGTTTTATTTTTTAATTAATTTTTAAAAATAAATTACTATACTCTAGTGTATTACATACGAAGTCTTATTGACGATGGAATAAAATAAAGGAAAATATGTTGTTTTTTTTTGTGTTTTTTCTTTAAGCTATCCTTTTTTTGTAAATAAAAAGTAAAAAGAGATTGAGGAGTTGCGTAGCGTTTCGGAAAGTGCGTCGTTGTAATTGAGAATCGAGCTGGCTTCGACTTTACGGAAATTCTGGCGACCCTTCGAAGGATCTTAAAACTTTTTCTTAAGATCTTAACTTTTTAAGTGTTCGACGAAAAATGATGAAATTTCTATGGTCTGCTCGGTGGGTCAATGTATTGGTACATGCATTTTTTTCGTCAAGGTTCACGGCGGAGAACAATTTTGAAAACGCGCGCTTCGAAGGGTTTTCGTATCTCGTACAGCGAATCCGAACTCTCGACTGGCAACACTCGCGGCGTTTTGCAAACGTCGTTTGCAATACGAACATTGCGGACATAGAAAGATTCGGTGGCTCTGTTCGAATGGGCGTAGGCAGTAGATGAAATTCGTACGAATATGGACCACCGGTTTTTTTTTGTTTTTTTTTCTAATACAAGCATGGATTTATTTTAAATAAATTTCAATCCATATTTCACGGCGTTTCGTACTCGTGCGATTTTCTCTACGCACGTGTATACATAGAAGTGTGTGTATACATATATGCATTTATGTATATAGATATATATTCACTTTTTTTTATTTAAATTTTTTTTAAATTCTTTTTTAAGGTAGGTGTAAATATGTAATTATGGAAGAACAGATTTGCGTATTGCATCAGCGGAAGAAGCGTCAACGCCTTATGAAGAAGAACGAACTTTTATTTCCCCTTTATAGATATGTATATTCCTCCGTATACCTCTGCGTTTATCAATTCGGCGTTTTTAATCGTCCAAATTTGCATCAAATGCACAATTATCTCGTTCCAATCCGTCTCGCTGAACATCGAGCTTCTCGATAAGGCGTGTCTCGCTGAGAAATTCTTTAATGTTTATCGAATGCAAAGGTGTTCGAATTTTTAATTTTTTTTTTGTATAGTCTTGCGACAAACTTTCATTAGATAAGAGATTGAGATATTGAGAGTTAAGGAAACGGATAGTTGCGAAGTAGATTAACCAACGGCTTCGCCGCTTTTTGTTTATACTTTCGATTTGAATTATAATCTTTATAGAAAGAAAGAAAAGTCGAATTTTCCTCATGGTCGAACGCATTTTTTTTCGTCGTCCCGGTCCTTTGGATCGCGGACCAAAATGGCTGGAATTTGTTCCGCCGGATCGAGACGAGCTTAAACCATTTATCTACTTTTTTGCTTGAGACCAATCGAAACATTTTTACGAGTCCAAGAGATTGCGGGTGTCGATAAAAATATTTTTCATGGCCCGCGGCATAAATGGCTGATGATTATTCCAGTTGAAAGAATATCTGCGATTCACATAAAAATGGAAATGCAAGTTTTTATACCAGATCATAGATATTTTTTCAGTCTGCTACCCGCGATGAAAAAAAAAAAAAAAAATTAAATGTGAAGAATCGTTTAAGAGTGCTGTACGACGGAGACGGCTGATTCCGTGATTGCTCGACCATCCCGACAGATGCTCGACGAAGTGGTGGTGTCTTCGGACGGCGCCGCGGCCACGGTCAATTGTCTCTTTTCCATGTGGTCCAGTGTTTTCTCGATGGCTCGAAGCCTCTTCTCGAGGCTCGTCGTGCCGAGAATTCCAACCTGGAGCTGAGGCCCGAGGGGAAGAATCGCGAAGAGCCACCAGGTCCACGAGGGACCGTCGGGTAGCCGTGACCAATCTTCCTCCGGCTCTGGCATTCTGCCAAATACTCGTTGAATCTCCCCTTGTTGAAACGACGAGACCGTCGACCACCATCGCCTGCCCTTTGACCTCACCTACAAAAAAATAATTGAGACCACGTGTTAATTGGCTGAAGAAAAAGTCGCGAAACCTTTAATTAATATCCTAACGTTCGTGTACTTATAAAATTCAAATAATTTTATCTGTGTTGGTTTATTTTTTGATTAAAATAGGAAGGCACTTGGAAAACTTTTAATTAATATCATAACGTTCGTGTATCTAGAACGTTCGAATAATTTTATCGAAGTGTTGATTTTGTAAATATGTTTATCGAAGTGTTGATAAATTGCCATTTTTTTAATGTAAATACAAAGGGGCCTTAGTGGCGTGGGTCGGAACCTCTTGAACTATGGAATCAATCCACAGATACGTGTTAAAATGGTCGATGGAAAAAAGTGTAGCGAGCTCGACGACCCGCGGAACGATAGAGCAATCGAAATGAGAGAATAAACGATAAAGGCGCGCGATTCAGAGCGTGAAGGTTAAGTTTAATGCGATTCTTCGATGCAATCTCTGCAGTTCGATATTGCACAAATATTTTTAGAGACTGAGCCCACCTTATCGTGAAGTTCCGTCAGGTTTCTCAGATTCTCGATCTGAACCGGCGAATCCCTCAGAAGTTCGACTTGCGCCGTGTCGTAACCGTCCCGTTCACCCCCCGAAAGAACTCGGAATCTTCTCCCGCCGACCGTGCTCAAGATACTGCAACCATCCTTCATCAAGACTCTGTCCCTGATCTCCAAAATTGTACCGTATTCCGCGTATCTGTAAAAAAAAAATTGTCCACATCAACAAATGTTGCTATATTTAAAAAATGTTGTGACTAAAAATTAATAATTAAAAAAAAAATTGTGTACCTTTTCGTACCCGTGGCTTCCCTGTTGAGGCAAGCGGCGATGCCAAAGTGACGAACCCCACTCTCGACGCATCTTCTCACCATGAGCCTGTACCTCGGCTCATAGACGAAGAGAGGACAAGCTACGCACGGGAATGCAGTGGTGCAAACGAACACGGCGATCTGTTCGCTTCCGAGAAGACCGAGGCCTTGAACCAGCTCGAGTCGATGACTCGTCGCCCTCGAGGCATATTCAGCCGGTGCGACGGTCTTCAGAGCCCTTTCCACGAAATCCGTCACGGTTTTTTGGCTACTCGCCAGATACTGGAAATACACAAATTATCGATCTATTTATTGGCGGCACGTTAACGTGGCGACGGACCTAAACAACGAACCTCAATATTTCTACAAAATCTATTCCGATTGTTCCTTATTGTCTCTACGACTTGCACGAAAAATTACATATGTTCTATACGTTAACGTATAGCGACGCACCTAAAAAATTAATCTCAATATTTCTATAAAATCTACTCTGACTTTTTTTGTTTTTTATTGTCGCCACATATTACTCGAATAAAATTATGTACCTTGACTCAAAATGGTAAACGTCTAAAGACTATCAACAGATCGGCCGAGAGAAAGACTGCACGACTTTGTTATTATCCAAAGATCCGATGATTACAAAATCGTCGTTCGCGTCGACTTATTCGGCGAGTTCAACGAAAGCGGAAAAAATCATTTGTCCTATCAGCGTCGCGCTGTCACGGTTGAGTAATGAGTCACTTCTCATTCGCGAATATCGAGAGACGCGGCTACTGTCGGACATAATGGTTCATTTAAGTATGCGGAAGTAGCTCGGTGTGTATCACGCAATAGGAGGAATCCACCACGGCAGTAACACGCCACACGACCGCAAACAATCATTTCAATCTTGCAGACTCCCAGGATCGTTGCATCGTTAACCGTTCGAGGAAGTAAACATCGTGTAACCGTTTTATTTGCCTATGTATATATAGAGAGGTGTTACACCGTGCCCGCCGATCCAACGGTAGCGAAACCGTATTTTCCCCCGCCGAGATTAACCGTTCGTGACTAACGAGTTAAAATTTAACGATTCTCTCATTCCATCTCGCAGCGAGTTTTCAGCGTAATAGGAATTTTGCAACTCGCCGTGCCCCGGGACTTCAATGTTCGCCAGCCTCATTATCTTCATCCCCTACACGTCGAGCGCGCTACCGTCGAATCGACGCGACGCTTTATGTAATTCCAACGGTCTCGGCGCTGGTGCGGCAGTTACACAATCGCTGCACCAGTCGCGAATTCATTTTCACGCTGTAAAAATTGGTACACGCAGAGCGTTTTTCTTACATCGGCCAGCGAGGTGACGCAGAGCGGACAGGCCGAGGAATAGTCGAGGCAACGATCGAGACACATCCAGCAGTAAGTGTGACCGCACGGTGTCGTCACGGGCTTCCACAGCAGACGACAGCACAGGATGCAGTCGAACTCCGCGATTCCGCCCGTCAGCGGTGGTAGAAGAACTTCGGCAGGACGCGGATCTACCCCTGCAAAAAAAAAAAAGAATTAGTATCGACTTCTAGAAAAAAATTCTAAACATTTTCTTTTTAATTCTGAAATAAAATATTAAATTTCCTTTTAATTCTAAAATAAAATACTACATTTTTTTTTTTAATTCTGAAATAAAATGCTAAATTTTATTTTAATCCTAACATTTTTTTAGATTACAAAAATATGGTAAGTTATGTCTGAATATGGAAACTCACTCTTCAGCTTCTCCACTTCCTGATAAACCCTGTCGAGGGTCGAGTGCAGCTTGTTGTTGTCGCTCGGGCTGGCATTCGACAAGAGTCTTCGGCAGACAGTCTGGAAAAAAGAATCACAATAACAAAATTAGTAATTTCATCGATTACGCAATAACGAGTGGCTGCCAAGACAAATATCGTATCGTTGATCTGATTTCACGATAGCGTACGGGCGTCGCACGTGCACGCTCGACTGTGAGAATATTTGTCGGGCGTGTGTAATACGAGCAAAAATAGTATGCAAGATCGACCAAATGGATTGTGCAATTTCTTCGAATACGCAAACAAGTAGCTTCGCGAGTAAATATTGTTTCTCAGTTTACCGGAAGCACAACGATTTTCGACTAAAAGCATGAAATTGTTTTTGCAGTCGTCGAAAAAAAAAAAATAATAATACAAAATTGCATGACTAAGTAGAGAACTGGCTCGGTGTTATCCGTGAATTTCTGCGTTCCTACTGTGAAGTGAAACCTCCCCAACGATAAAACAGTCCGAAATTTTCTAGTCGAAATCGTCGCATACGGTTTACCACTTTTTCGAAAGTGCGTTGATCAAATGTAATGAAACTTTCAGAATCGGCGTAGAATGTACAAACGCAGTCTTTAATTCTCGACTTTTTCCTGAAGTGGAAAGAAACATTTACAGTGTAATTGCCATCTTTGCAAGCAAGTTTGGTTTCGCCATATTGCATAAAAATCTATTTATTTATCGGTAATTATCGACGCGATCACAATTTCCACTTTTTACGTTATTCTTATAACGAAATGTGATCTCGCCCATACCAAATCGTGTATTTTCCAATCGCCGAGTTTTCCGCTCTCGTTATTTCGATCATTGGTACGGTTACGAGAATATAGCTCAACTTCGCTAACTGCAGATTTCCCGTGGTAATCACACTGTAATTTTTTCTTTGTATAAAAAAAAAATCGAGAACGAAAGACTACGTTTGTACGTTCTACTCCTATTCTGAAAGTTTCATCGCATTTTAGCAATGCACTTTCGAGAAAAATGGTAAAGCGTATGCTACTATTTCAACCTGGAAAATTCCTAACAATTTTCCCGTCGGGGAGGTTTCGCTTCACCTTAAGGTAGTTCTTGCGAAAAGTGTTCACTTCACATAAGTTTCAGAGAAATGAGAGGTAATTGGAAACACTTCTCGATGGTATAAAATTTTTAAAAATCAAGCATATATAAAGGTGCTGAAAAGATTAATTTTGCATAATGATAATTCCATCATGTTATTAAAAAAATCGATGATAAATAAAATTGTTCAACAAATCATCCGGAAACCTAGCTTAAAAAAAAAAAAAATAAAAACGATTTGTTTATTTTTCCGAACACGTATTAATTTTCTTACTTTTTTAATTTCACTTTGAATTCTGCGACTTTCTACACATTTTTGCCATATAAAAAAGAAAAATTCTGTGATTTTAAAAATCTAAAAAAATTCATGCGTAAATTCATACATTCAGAAAAGAGAACGCAATCATTTCCGTAAAAAAAAAAACAGTTAGCTTTCCGAGAGATTTGTTAAACAATTTTATTTTTCATCAGTTCGTTATCAACATTTAACAATTTATTATTATGCAAAATTGATCTTTTCGGCATCTTTAATATGTTTGATTTGTTTCCATATTTTTATACCATCCAGTGTTTGCAATTCGCTCTCATTTCTCTGAAACTCTTATGTGAAGTGTCATTTCGCAAGGACTACCTTAATGAGGCTGTGCAGGGCGGCGTCCGGCGGGCTCGGGCGGGGGTGGCCGTACTTGTTGGACGCGAGGGCGTGCAATCGATACGCGAACCCGGCTGGCGCGGATACGTTACACATCCTAATCCTCATACGCACGGGACCGCGGGCGTACGACGAGCCATCGCGCGGGTTCGCCTGGGATCACGCTTATAATTAGACGAGATCGCGAATAATTATGGCGTCCCCCCCGTTCGTCCTCTCGCTCTCCGTCGTCGCTTCCGCGGAGGATCGCGATAGCCGACAATTTAAGAGCGCCGGCTTTTGCATGCGCCTGTCGTTGCGTAAGGTCCGCTTGGACGAGACACTCTAGCGTCGAATCGCCAATGCCGCGCAGTAATCGATTGATCGATCGTCGCGTCCTTCGAGTACATTTTACGCCGGAGCTCCGGTTGACAAAGTATCGGCATTCTTCTCATCCCGCACGCATACGCACCGGGGAAGTACCGAAGAAAATATAAAAAAAAGACCGTGAGAGCCGCAAATCGTTTCCAGGAGCCAATCAAGCGCAATTAATCGAACGTTATGCTTTATATCTGCACTGTAGATCTCGCGATAGTCTTTTTGATAATCCGACGGGAGTTGCAAATTCGGTTGCGCTGTGTTGCGACGAAACCGGACGGTACGTGTCGCTGTGGAAATTAATTTGACAACTAAGTTTCGCTTAACCGATTGCATTTAATAGAAGGATTCAATATTAGTGAAAACGATAAAAATTAACTATATCTTTAAACTTCACGGTTAAATTAATTACAAGCGTTCGTGTGTGTCGAAAGTTTCTTAGTTTAAGTCTCGATGTTGACTCGGCAACAAGTCCCTGAAGACCAATGAAAAATAGAAAAGACTCAAAAAATGTCGCTTCTTTTGCAGTGAAAGGAGAAGCTTCAAGCGTTTGCATCGTGTATTCTCATTGTTTAAATTTTTGAAACAGAGCACGACTATGTACCTGATTGGCTTTAAGGTAGCTCAAGCATATTAGGTTGATTGAAAGATTTTGAGCTGAATTTTTGATATGCTCTAGTTGATTAACTCACTTCGGTGTGTGACAAATTTGAAACAGATTCACCATCTAGTTCCGGAGATAATGGCCGTTGAATTTGAGTTACTTAACATGATCAACATGGAAGATTCATTTTTTTTTTTCAGCATATAAAACGCCGCTACGAAAAACTCGATAAAGACATGTCGCAAGAAAAAAAATCTCCGCCAAGAAAGTGTTTCAAGAACGGCATACTGAAGTTTGAAAGCGATTCACCACTTTTTTTTTGTGATTCACCAGTTTTCGAGATATCACAAACTGAAGCGTTTCGAAGCGTAGACTCGCGTAAACGATCCCAACGGTGAACCGGTGATAAAACATTTGGTCGCCAGAGACTGACTTGTTAGTTTTTTTCCAGTAATAAAACATCTGCGCGCCAAACGTCGGTACTTTCTTTTTCAGTGAACGCACGATTAAACTTTAGAGAGACCCTTTCAAAATACGCAATCTTCTGTAGATTGTCACAATCTTTTGAATATGTAGATTTTTAATGCGTATGCGTTTGCGAATGAACGTATGTGTCTTCTAACGTAATTCTTTTTTTACGTATACAAATGTATATCGTCGTTGTCGACGATCCGATATCGCTTCGACGCGTGTCGTCAATCTACCTGCGTAAACTCATCCTCCCCGCTACTGTTATCCTCGCAATCCGAGGTATTCAGTACCGTCCGTCTGTGACGCTGACTCGGACTCATGAGCGGCAGTAGCAAATGATTCTGACGATTGTTGTGACGATTTCGCCTCGACCTTGGACTCGTTTCAACGTGATTGTTGTAAGGCGACCGCGTCGAGGTTGGTCCCTGCCGTCGGAGACTCGGCGACAATATTCGATGCAGTACCTGAAAAACCATTAAAAAAATCATCATTAATTTCTGACATTATCACTTTTACTTAGAAGTAGCAGAATGTTTTTCTTTTACTATGTTAAACTGTGTGTCAACAAAAGTGGCCATTCTGAAAGTGAACAAATTAGAAGTGGCTACACTTACAATTTACCCTTACAATTTTTTTCACAAAAATGGTTAAAAAAAAAAAAAAAAAAAAAAAAAAAAAATTATAATTTTATCGTTAATGAAATCGGTTGGGAAATATGCCAATTGAAAAAAAAAAACAACGACGAAGGTTTCAAAGCGATATCTCGAAATTTTCTGAAAAAAAAAAGTGCCGTTTCGCAAGATTTAACATAGGATTTCCTATGCTGAAAATGGTCAATTTAAAAAATTGAAAAAAAAAAAAAAAAAATACTAATTGCACGTACTCCGTGCGTAAATGGGTCACCTGAAGCCAATAGAGGTGGTAAAAATCCGATATCTCGAAAAAAAAAAATAATAATTTCGTCATTTTGAAATTGGAAAAATAGAGCATAATCTATTGTCAAAAAAAAAAAAAAAAAACCCCAAATAAACGAACCTGGCGTGGGGCGCGAAGCGCCCGATCGCCGGTAGAAAATAATAATAGTCGAGTCAGAAGTACACAATAGTATAGCGAGTTTGGTTCGTCATCGGGGAGTAACTGGGCAGTAACGTGTCTGTCGTTACCCTCCGTACTGTACGGTCACTCACCTGACCATCGTACCGAGTCATTGAAGTGGCCGGTCGCTCCGCGAGAGTACGACGGCCGAGCGCGCTGTTCGCGCTCCAACGCGACCGGAAATGCCGGGTTGTGTACTCTCTCGCGGTGGCCCCGCACGGCTCGTCGTTCGTTCTCTCCGGCGGAGAGTCGACGTACGGGCAAATAGACATATACACAGCGAGTCTCGAGCCGGGTTCGAGGACGCGCGGAATTGCACGTGAACTCAGTCTCGCGTGACGAAACGTCATCGTTTCAAGTCGAACAGAAAATTCTTGGACTCTCGAAACGCGAGGTACTCGGCACAGTGTGCAGCCGACGATCGAAACCAATTTCCAACGAGAACTTGTATATCGAAGCGTTTCGAGCCCCGATTAACCCTTTCCAGAGCTGGACGAAATACCGAAAAGTACTCGAAGTACTAAAGTACCGCAAGTACTTTGAGTACAAAATAATTTCCGTACTTGAAGTAATTTATACGATAGAAAGTACTTTTTCTTCTTAATCGGAAGAGGCGCAGTTTCACGAGTACGAAATTTCAAGAATTTCCAAATCAAACTGCTCTCTTCAGGGTCAACATTGTTTTCAAAACGTTCAAACTCTTCGTTTCCAATCCTTGACAACAGACTAATCGACTGGATTACGATTGGACCTTGGTGTAGTGAGTGAAGGTCGACCGGATGTGTAACAACTAAATCTGGAACGTGTGGAACTAGTACAGTGGCCGAAAGTGAGAAAGGTCTCCATTTTATGCATCAAAAGTCGTATTTTAGGGATTTAAATGGAAAACATTGAGTTGGGAGTAAAATAATTTTATGAGACAGACATTTCTTTACGTTACGAAAGAGGTGCAAAGTAATTTGCGCATGGTTTCCCCATTTACTACAATTTTGAGCATAGCTTCCTCAAAGAGAAAGCTATGCTCAACATTGTACAAGTACTTTGGTCTTAGTACTCAGTAATAGTGCTTAAAGTACCGAAAAGTACTTTGATACTTCGAGTACGTGCTCTCTCTACCAAATAAGTACTCGTGTACTTTAAGCACTGTCCCAGACCCGACCCATTCATCAAGCGTAAATCATCTACTTTAGTTTCGTAAATTGTGAACAGGCGTTTTATATTTTTAAATATTTTTCGGTTTGTTCTTGCTTGTTGTGATGCGCCTAGAGGAAACCAGGTCTTAATGTACAATAAATGCATACATACATACCCGCTGTCCCTATTATCGACCCACTGACCCTATTATTGACCTCTCTGACCTTATTATTGATCCCGCCTCTGACCCAATTATTGTCCCTCCCCTTCGATTTTTGTACACGACGGCGGCGAAATCTTTTTGCATTATAGTATACAAATATAAATCGTTGTTTTTTTTTTTTTTTTTTTTTTTTCCTAATAAAGCAGTTAATTCTTACCCTCGTGAGTTCGTGCCGTACGCCCTGGTGATTCCTGTCGATGGCGACACTGGTGCACAGAGCGAAGAAGGCCTCCTCGTGTCTCCCGAGCGCCGAGAGTGCGACGCCTCTTCGATAGTGTCCCTATCGATCAAATGATAAAATCCATGAGTATCGAGCTCTCCCAGACCTGCATTCGCGGCACTAGCGATTGTCGAGTGTGCCCGGTCATGCAAACTGGCCGGTCACCGATGTGTGTGTGTGTGTGTGGCGCTCTGTTATTCTCTCCGAACATGATCGACGACCATTATTCACATCGTGCGCACAGTCGTGCGATTGAGAAACATTATTTGTTCGCCGATGGCAAACAGAACGGTGACATTAAATTCCACAATAATAATCGCGATTTATACGGTCTTGATGAATCTTCGAGCCGTTGAATATTTATCGAAATTGGCGCGTGCCCGGATTCGATGAGTGACGAAGTTTATTTATAACCGCCGAGGAGGGAAGCCGAAGCGAGCGAGACCGTCGACGACGGGTCTTAGATGGTATAAGATAAAAATGTTTACCTTGCCCCAGTCGGGACGTAGCCTCACTGCGTGGTCAGCGTCGGTTAGGGAGGCTTGCGGCCTGTTGAGCAGAAGCAAGGCGTGGGCCCTGTTGCTGAGATGGAGTGGGCTGTTCGGCGCTGCAAGGACAAAGAAACGAACGACGTTAAAACGAAAACTCTCTGCGCTGACTCATTTCGTTCGAGCGAACAGTCGAATCGATCCGTAATTCGTCAGCACATTTACATCTCTACCGCTCACAATTCTAACCGGAAAACATCTCTAACAATATTAAAACTCCACCGTATTAGAACTCTACCAGAGGCTAAAAAAAAAATCTCTCAGAAACAAAATAAAAATTCACCGAACTTGAACTAAAACTCGACCGGAATACAGGGCTACCATCTGGCTTTATATTCCGATAGAATGTTATTTCCATTCCGGTAGAGTATTATTTAAAATTCCAGTAGAGTGTTATTGTAATTCCGGTGGTTTCACTTCAAGTCCGGCAGAGTTTTATTTTATTTCTGGTAGAGTTCTAATACGGCAGAGTCGTAATATGGTGGAGATGTTCTCTTGTATAGTTGTCAGTGGCAGAGATGTAAATGTGCTCCTCATTCGCCGCTCAAGATATTCGCTCGTGAGGCGTGCAATTAAAATTTTAGACAGATGTTTTTTCTTCACATCGCCTCGGTCATTTTGACATTTCGAAGACCCAATCGACATCAATTTTTATTTTGCAATGGGCTCAAAAAAAAAAAAAAAAAAAAAGATTAAACGACATTTCGGTAGATTTCGTTATTCGCAGGAACTGTTCTTTTTTTCCTCTTCTACAAAACCTTTGTATGTATCTTTTATAGATTAACTAAAAATTGACAAAAAAAGTCACCCTTATCAGTCCTGCCATTTTTGGAATTTCAAAGAGTTCGAGGTGAATTTTTCTTGCCGAACGGCGAAAGACAAAATTAAACGACATTCCGCTCTATCTCATGATTATCAGGGACTAGTCTTTTTTTTTATTATATTTATTTTCATCTATTTATCATCTACTTCTTTCTATCTATCTACTTCTTTTTATTATACTATAAATATTGATTCGTAGCCAGGCGGCTTAACTAAATTTTGACAAAACATTGCCCACCTTCTCCCGTCCGCCACCTCGAAATTTCAAGGACTTCAACGAGATTAATTTTTTTTTTTCCCCCCCGCCGACAACAAAAATTAAATGATATTCCGTCGGATCGTCATAATTCGCGGGAACTGGTCGCTTACGCAACAGCGAACGAAAGTTTCGTCGATCGATTCTATCGCGTTTCCCTGTGGCAGATTTTTCTTGTCCATATCCGTCTAACATCCAAAGAAATCCTTGAAGTCTAGGAGTCACGAAATCGCTTCCCCCCCCCCCCCCCGCCGCCGTCCTCGACCCGCCCGCATCCGCGTGCTTTCATAATCCTCGCACAGTCGTACTTTTGCGTAACATATAAACAAACGGGCAACCGAGGCAGTCACGAGTTTCACAAACTCCTCGAGTCGACCAATTATCCATCGCCAATTGCCGTTGCGAATTTTAACGAGTCGAGGAGTGGACGGGCTCACCGCTCTCGCGCTATCGTCCAATTATGGGATTTGCGGGAGCAACTCCCAAGCATCGATAACCGTGTCACCGTACCTACGACCGCTATGTCGCGTTGTCGATGGGCTAAACACATTCGACCGAGCGAACCTCGACGGCAGAGTCCATAGCTCTCGAAAGCCAGATCAATCGACGATCCGCCCGCTGCAATCGTAAAGTCACGAAACTACTTTAAGGCGATAAGCGCATAAGCTGACACCGCGTAAGATTCGGTGAGTGATCGAGAGAGAATTGCGAGCACTTCTCGATGGGATAAGAATCTGAAAAAAAAAGGAAGCATATGAGAGGTGTTGAAAATACTGATCTTGCATAATGATAATTTCAAAATGTTATTGACGAATTCAAGAAAAAAAAAAAAATGTCGAACGAATCACCCGGAAAACAAATTTTTTATTTGTGTAAATGATTTGTTAACTTTTATGGATACGTATGAATTTTTTCAGAAATTTTTCTAATGTTTGAAAATTGCTTGTACGTTACTATATTTAAGCTGTAAAGAAATTGAATTTTTTGTTTTTCTATTAATTTGTTAATAACATTCTGGAATTATTATTATTATGCACGATCAATCTTTTCAACATATTCCATATGCTTGATTTTTTTCAGATTTTTATCCCATAGAGAAGTGTTCGGAATTCTCTCTGAATCTTGCGTCGTATCATTTTATATGCTCGCACTACCTTAACCTCCACAAAGGGAAACCCCGTTCCTATCGTGGGATACATTCTTTTGTGTGTAATCGATTAACAGGTTTCCGCGAGAATTCCACACGCCTAAGCATGCAACGCGTACAATCGATTTATTTGCTTCTCGTGTTGCAAGTGTGTGCTATGGGCTGGCTGGGCGTATGTCACAATGGCGACTTTTACCGTACGGCCAGATACTAACTTTACTACAGTAGAACCTTCATTATCCGAATCAATTGGCAGCGACGCTCGTCCAGTTTAACGAAGATTCCGAAAGCCTGGCAATGGAGTTTACAAACTGGATTCCGAACCACCGGGAAAACGCAGAAAGACACATAGAAAATGTTTCTATCGGACTCGGTGGGAATCGAACCTAGCCTACTGCGTGTCAGGAGACCGAATTCCTCCCGTTCCACTGCGCCGCTTCCTTCTTTTTCTTAGCCCAGTTGGCTCGTTCCGACTTTGGGGATCTGTGCCACTCGCGTCCGTAACATCAAACACCAATATTTTCACAACTCACAGAAAGTTGAGGCTATAGACGCAGTAAAGATAAAGGAAGGACTGGACAGTACATCCAGAGTCTGCGAAACAAACGCTCGTGCCGGGAATCGAACCCGCAACTTTTATAGTCTTCTGGCTATAATGTAGAAAAAATTCAGTGTGAGATAACAAAAGGAAATCTGGTATGAAAAAAAGTCATCTTAATGGGTTACGTATATCCGACCGAGTGGCAACTATAAGCTATCCTATGTCCAAAAGACACCTTTTGTACATAGGATAGCTTATAGTTACGATGCGGACTGACATATCTAACCCATTTAGATGACTATATTACTGCACTTTGCTACTTTGTGCAAGCACTCTACCCATCCTCTGTTTCGCGAGTTAACGACGGAGTGGAGAGACAAAGCAACAAAGAAAGGCCGTCGAG
The DNA here is from genome assembly GCA_963922035.1 of Amblyjoppa proteus. Classification (NCBI taxonomy): domain Eukaryota; kingdom Metazoa; phylum Arthropoda; class Insecta; order Hymenoptera; family Ichneumonidae; genus Amblyjoppa; species Amblyjoppa proteus. The sequence continues at coordinate 23,406,278 of OY998234.1, read as the reverse complement.
CAGCGCGTGCGGCGGAGGGTTGAGGAACCAACGGTCAGTGCGGCGCTCGCAGGCCGGAGCGCCGACTGGCCTCGTCGCGTAGATTGGCGCGCTGAGCGTCCGTCGAACTCGGAGAAGTCAGAGACGAGGAACAAACGAACGGGCGGGACGCACGTACGGGCTGCGAACTTCTCACTCGGACCGTGGTTGGGAGTTTTCTCTCGCGAATGTCGAGGTCGATACTGTCGAAGCGTTAAATCGATGGGTTCCTCGGTGTGGTGAGTACGGGCTGGGAAGAAGGGGGGGGGAGGAAGGAGGAACGCCGGACAGGCCGAGCGGGCGTCCGATCTCTCGTGCGGCCTAACCTCATCGCCGCGCACACGTTCGAGCGCCTTACGCAACAAACGGAGGCAGTCGCAGTACACGCGGCTCATAGCGCGGACTGTGAATCACCCGGGTTCCCATAGTAGCCTAGCAGAATCGACGAGGCTGCAAAGACCCGTCGCAATATTTCCCAGCCGAGGCTTTACAAAACCATTAGGGAACATTGACGCGTGGATTAATCAATCTTCTCGCTTCGCATGCTGAACGACGAGTGAGCTTACACTTCTGTTGTCAACGTTGGGTGAAACGTTGTAATTAACCTGTCGAACGGTAGGCGATAGACCACGCGCACGTATAACGATGTTCATTAATTCGATTACGCGCTTTAAGACACAACCGTTATCGTGATATATACACAATGTTCGGTCATAATCGAGATAATGTCTACTGCCTTTTTCTTTTTTTTTTTTTTCAATCGAGCAATAAGATTGACAGTTGTGAACTTTTCACATTTAACTGGTCGCTCGGTTTGGCAGGAACGTTTATGTAACTGTCCAACAGACTGATTGAGATATTAACACGATACGATTTATCGAAACTTCGACCGTGCCTTAATGTTTCATTTGTCGATTGCCTCTGCGATTTAGTTCTATAATAATTGCCTTCGAACGATATAAAAAGGAACAAAAGCGAAACTATAGTGCAAACAGTGACCGGTGGATCGCATCGTACACAGCACTTGCTGAAAGTTCGAGCGGCGATGCGACCAGACGGGTGACCGTGGCAGAGTCAAATCGCAACGGGACTCACGATCAGTCGGGCCGGGTTCGATTCCCTACCGAGCCATCTGTTAGAATCTTTCTACGGAAATTTGCTACCGATGTCTTCTGTCTTCTGAGAAAACTAACAAACAATCGCTCTTCTGAAAAACATTCGGGTGCTCTTCTAATTAATTAATTTCGACTGATTAACACCGTTCATTACGAACGTTCGTCCGTAAGACAGCGCCATCTGTGAACGTCTTTCTGCCTCACTAGAGTGGGCTTAACAGCCTCAACGAACATAATTGAGAAAAGACTTGTGAACAAGAACTCTAAAATATATACATATATATACTATGAGTGATTTAACCATCCACGAATACTCTGTATACAACCTTGGCCAGTATGGTTTACCAAGTGGCGAGTCTGGATTACCTAAGTGTGGTGCTTAAGGCCCGGTCTAATTGGTGGAAGAAGAAGATGCAACCCGGCGAGCTCGCATAAAATCCACACCACGATTGCCACGAAATTCTCCAACTGGAATCCCCTGACTTTTCCCGGTTTTCCAGATCAAAAATTCAATTTCTCCAGTCTATCCATCAGGGTAGAAAAGGATTAAAAATAACGTAAAATATATTAAACTCAGTTTACAATATTAAAAATCCCCAACGAAAATAATATCACGACATGGTCATACACATGCTTTACATAATCGACAAGTTTGCCGAAACGAAAAATGCAGACGTCGAGCAGCACGGAATTAAACGAAAAACATCAGATTCAAAAAAACCGCCAGGGTTTAAAAAAATATTCCATGACTTTTCCAGGTCCCAACAAGTCCCCTCTTCTCCCCGTTTTCCAAGTTTGCCGGCTCCGTGGCAACCATGCACGCCCAACAATTCAACACGATACAATTTGTCGAAACTTCGACCCTATCTTCCCATTAAAAAAAAAATAATAATAATTGCCTTAGGACGATGGAAAAAAAAGGAACAAAAGCGAATGTACAGAGTGCGAGCTGTCGCCGTCGTATCGCATCGTACGCAGTGCTAGCTGAGAGTTCGAGCGGCGATGCACCAGGCGGTATTGCATCCTGGCATCGCCGCCGAGCGGGCAATGTCATTGCCTCCGACGCGCTCGAGGCGGTTAGAGCGTCCCTCGAGCCGCCGAGGCCGTGGGGGCTCTCTCGTCGCGGTGTCGGCGCGTTAATAAATCCCCGCAGCGCGGAGATTCTCCGACGACTGTTTAACGTCGTCGTGATGTGGCCGCGGCGGTCCGGGGAGACTCGCCAGACGAATTCATCACACGGTGAAATTAGCTCCGAGTCGAATTCGTTACAATAGGGAACACACACACACCGGGATGGACCGAACGGTCGGACGCGCTTTCGCACAGTCGTGCGCCGGGGAACGCCGGAGAGCCGGGGGGAGGCGCGAGACTCGAGACGAAAGAGCGTCCGGGCTCTCGCCGGGCCTCTCCACCCGGCCAAAGCCACCAGCCCAGCCGACGGATCGATAACGTTTTCGACGAGCCCGCGGTCACGGACCCCCCCTTCCAGCGCGGAGACTCACGGGTTTTCGACTCTGCCGGGGCATCACCGAGCCTCGGATCGCGTGAGACGACTTGTACCATTGTTTTTCACACAGCTGCGACGATAAAAATAATATATCTCTGATACTGTGGAAAGAATTGGCGTGGAATGTTACTTAAAAGGTTTTCAGGGTTTAGTTAAGCGAGCCAAAAACAAATACTATTGTTTTGGAAGTGCGACTGAAAAAAGTAAATAAATCATTTTTTTTTTTTAACTGGATAGAAATACTTTTTTCCTCTCGGAGAATAAACGAGTGTTTGCGAGTCTTTACTAATGTTAGTTAAACGGGTTTCAGGCTTCGTTTGCGCGAACAAAGAGAAAATACTGTTGTTTTGGAAGTGTGGCTAGACAAAGTAAACAAATAAGTTTTCTTTAACGGGATAAAAATACCTCTTTCCTCTCGGAGAATAAACGAGTGTTTACGAGTCTTTATTAATGTTAGTTAAACGGGTTTCAGGGCTTTGCTTGGGCGACCACAAAAATACTATATTTATATGATAAATAACTTTTTTTAACTCGACAAAAGTACTTTTTTTTCGACTGCAACTCGGAGACTCCCCTTTATTTTGCTCCTGCCGAGGCATTGCAGAGCTTCGAATCGCGGGACACGACCTACCATTGTTTTTTTTTTCACACAATAGCGGCGATAAAAAAGAAAACTGTGTTTCAGATATTCCGGAACGATGTGGCGCAAAAAGAATCGCCATGTTATATTGTGCAACCGGATTTCAGGGCTCGCGCGAGCACGAAAAAATACTGTATTCACATAACAAATAATTTATTTTTAACTCTGCGTAAAAGTACTTTTCTTTTTGGTCTTTGTCGATCGATGTATTAAAATGCATTACAGCACATCGGTGAAGATGTGTAAGAAAATAAATAAATTTATACGTCTTGCAGAATAAATCTACTGTATCAGGCGTTTCGTTACGTTCATCGGTGATAACGACGTACGAAACGGACATTATTTGCAAGTATTTGCGACGCCGATTAAGAACACGAGACACGATAAATTACGTGGAAAAAAAAAAAAAAATGAAGCACCGACGGAGCCGATTGGTATTTATACTCGTTGGAAAATTATGTAATCGTGACAATTGCGTTCCATTGCTGAAATCTATTCATATTAATGAGCAGGGGTCGAGATAATTGCGAGGCGAACATCGAGCGTTTTAGGTGATGATTGCCGGCATTACGAAGCCCGGCCCGCCGAATGGTCACCCGTAGATTTCAAACAGGAAACCGGAAGTCGCTGTTGCTGCTCGACGAGCACGACGAGATAACCCAAGGCTTCTCGTCCAGAACGACTAGAATCGTGAAATGTATGTTAAATTTGTAGAAAAAAAAAAAAAAAAAAAGAAAATAAAGATAAATCGTTGCGTTTGTTTGACCGCTAGACGACACAATAAGTGCGCGCACTGGCGTTTATACTCAGGGCTGTTTATCATCTGCGAGCGAATTTCGTGTCAGCCCTCGTTGGCCAACCGGAAGTGCCAAAAATCACGAATAATTTTGTTTTCCCTCGTTAATTCAGCGCGAAATGTTTTACTGGACACGAAAATATTAAACGTACTTGACGGAGGCATGGCTGAATCGATAGAGGCTCTTCTCGACCCTCCACGCGCAGCGGGATTTACACCTAGCGCCTACGGGGATGTATAAACGAAAGCGCGAATGAACTAACGATCTCACCCGGTCGTTCGCCGAGCCGGGAGTTAAACAGTGGGGAGAGTACACTCACCGGCTCTCTACGACACTCCGGTCGAGCAGCTATTGATAGCATTAGAGTACGGTTGAGTAATATACCGTGACGGGTATTTAAGTACGTGACGAATACCGTGTTGTAGCCGAACGGCAACGGCCAGCGACCACAGCGCACTCCTGGAGATCGACAACATATTTTCCAGTCATAGCAAACTGGTTCGATGAAGTGAAAAAATGAAGTACTTGACCAAAAAAAAATATATATATATATATTACAAAATGATTGAAATAATTAACGATGAAATGTTCACTTTAAGGAAAGCTGCCTCTATTTTTTTTTTTTGTCCGTCGACGTTAAGGCCGTCTTTCGCCTTAACGCGCAATCGGGAGTAAAAAAAAGATATAAATATGAAAAGTAATAAATTTACGAATTGTCGAAAACTTGGCGAACAATCATTGTACTCAAATTTCCGGTGTTAAAAAGACCGCGGGGCAAAACGGCCCACGATATCTCAATTTAAAATGAGTTTCTATTTTCGTCTTTCGATAAATTATTATAGCGGGTGCTATAATAATGTTTTCGGTACCTCCGCGACTCTGACGAATTTGCGACTCGATACTCGCAGCGCGTACAAACATTTTCTTTGGATGGGGGCAAGTCTCATCCGCGTATTCGCCGTTTCATTCACATCTCCCTCGGTTTCCTCCGCCGTCGCGACATTTCAGCGGATTTAATACTTTCATCTCCGGGCTTCGTATGCGTGACGTTCGAAAACGGTCTACGAGAGTGTTCGGAACACACCCGCGCACTCGACAGCGCGCAACGCCGACGACGTCTCGTCTACTCGCGGCGATGTGCCGGTATACATAACGAGAAGCACATGCCACTTGACGTCTCTAGCGTAGCGCGCTGAGATAAATGACGGAAGGAGCGTCACTCCATCCGTGCATCCAGTGCGTGAGTGTAATTTCGAAAATATTATAAATATTTATCAAATTCCATTAAATTTTTTAAAATTAATTTCAATAATTGTTTTATATTTTTTAAAAATTAATTTCTATTCAAATACCTATTAATTTTGCACAGATTTCAAGAAATTAATTTTAGTATAGACAACTTCCGGTTAGAATCGGCGCCAAGGACTTCATCGCAGACAAAGCGGCCGAGGCGAGCGCGGTGGACTTTTACGAGGCCCGTAAATCCGGAATGCAGTCTCTCGGACGTCGGCGGGATCGTTAATCGAATCGACTTTGTGCGGCGAAACGTCTCGTCGGCGGGTAGGCCGGATCGAAGCGGGAAGAGTTACGTAAAGGAGGCGTTTCGCGCCGAAGACGGAATTATTTGACCTTCGTGATAGCTTTGTCTCCGAGAAATCTCGATCTCGCAGTGTAATCTCTTGATGTAAAGATTGTTCGTCTGGTGCGAATCTGGGGAGGACGCTCGCGGCAGTATTCTCACAATTGATGAAAATTAACCTTCTAAAGCAAAGCATGACCCTGCTATCCTCGATGGAGTACTGTGAATCCTTGGCATGGCTCTATGACATTTTACCAAATTTCGATAAATCACTCGAAGGATCGGTAAGTAGAGTCGATTTCTTACTTAAAATAATAAAGGTATACGAAATATAAAATATTAATTGATCGACAATTTTTCGATTATTGATCCATATTGATATATCGATCAACAATTGATCCATATCGACATATCGATCGACAATTGATCCATATTGACATATCGATCGACAATTGATCCATATTGACATATCGATCGACAATTGATCCATATTGACATATCGATCGACAATTGATCCATATTGACATATCGATCGACAATTGATCCATATTGACATATCGATCGACAATTGATCCATATTGACATATCGATCGACAATTGATCCATATTGACATATCGATCGACAATTGATCCATATTGACATATCGATCGACAATTGATCCATATTGATATATCGATCGACAATTGATCCATATTGACATATCGATCGACAATTGATCCATATTGATATATCGATCGACAATTGATCCATATTGATATATCGATCGACAATTGATCCATATTGATATATCGATCGACAATTGATCCATATTGATATATCGATCGACAACTGATCCATATTGAAATATCCATCGATTATTGATCGGTACTAATCGATTATTGTTCGATTACTGATCGATTGTTGATCGATTATTGATCGATTACTGATCAATTACCGATCGATTATTGTTCGATTACTGATGGACTATTGATCGATTATTGAACGATTATTGATATATCGACATATGGATACATCAAGAACCCGTGCAGTTCGACGGTTTCGACGGATAGACTCGTCAGTGGCAATAATACAGGGTACAAAATTTTCCGGTCACAAATTTCTAAGACCGCAAGTTGGAGTTACGCTAGCACCGAAACGACTTTTTTTTTCCGATGGAAATAACGGTTACGCAACGATGGCACTTGGCAATGAGAACGATAATCGTCATCGGTATTCCGAATATTCCCAATTATCCGTTTATCTTTATTACAGATGCCGATTAGCGGAAATCGTGACGGGCGACGTTTACTCTCTCCCGAGGATAATTACCGTCGAAGTGCGCGCCGGACGGGACGGACGGGATCGCGAGCGGTGGCGAAAGAGAAGCCCAGGAGAGCGGAGAGCACGGAGAGAAAAGCGTGTACGGGAGAGGCCTGTGTGTGGCCGGGTGACCGACCTTTACGTAACGGCTGGCTGTTTGCTGGTGACGTCTACTACCACGATCGGACGCATCGGCGGTGCGCCCCGCAGTTCGCAGTCGCCGTCGCGCTGCAGTCGGCACATCCCGCGCTGCCGATCTTCCTCTCCCCCCCCCCTCGCCATCCTGCGCGCGCGGCGTGTAATAACCGCGCGAGACTGACCATGCTGGAAGATTCGACCAGTTGCGGCTGGGGACACCCTGCTCCGCACGGAGAGAGCGCGGAAGATCCGCGCAGCGAGTTAATGAGACGTTGAATTTTTAGAAAAAAAAAACAGTTGTTATTATTATTATTATTATTATTATTATTATTATACAAGGAGTTGCGGAATTCAAGTAACGGATTCCACCAGCCAAGCTGGAGGGTATATGGGGCTCCCGAATGGCCTACCCACTAAACCGCCCTCTCCTTTCCGTCCGACCCCTGCCGGGAACTATGTTAGTATTACTTCTGGCAGGGGGGTCTGTCTGTGTACGTCTGGTCGTTGCTGCGTTTCGTTATCTGTCACGTCAGTTCGTCTGTTGTCATGTCAGGCAGCCGTCTGCGTTTTTTCGTCTCAGTACTGTCTCTGCGCAGGTGGCAACTAGTTGCCACCACTCTGTTCTGTGGAGCATCACCTCGACTATGTTGTCCGGGCTGATACTACCAACCGTCGTTTCCAGTTCTAGTCTGAGTGCTGTACAGCGGTCACATACGAAGAACGTATGTTCCGCGTCGTCCTGCTCGTGTCCGCAGTACTTGCAGTCCGGCGTTCGTACTTTGTTCATTCTTTATAGGTAACGTCTAAGGTAGCCGTGGCCTGTCAGGAGCTGGGTAACGTAAAAATTTACGTCGCCAAACTTCCGTTTGGTCCACGGTCTCAGGTCCTTTATCAGTCGTCTCGTCCGGTTGCCTGTTGTTTCTTCTGTCCAGTGTTGTTGCCAGGTCTGTATCGTACTGTCTCTTTCTGTCGTTGCTGCGTCCTGTATTATTATTATTATTATTATTATTATTATTATTATTATTATTATTAATTAATATTATTATTAATATTATTATTATTATTGTTGTTGTCGTTGTTGTTGTTGTTGTTGTTGGGGGCCACCCTGCTTGCTCGGAGAGAGGACGGAATATCCGCGCGGCGCGTTAATGAGACGTTGAGTTTAAAAAAAAAAAAAGTTAAATTATAGAGCTGACGGGTCGTCGACGTCGCATTGAACGACTTTGATATATTATGGGCGGACACTTTCGGCGACGGAAATACAAAGTCGCTGAATAAAAATGTACACGTTTGAACCAATTTTTATGTAACCTTTAAAAGGGTGTTATTATTTTCTTATACATTTTTTTTTTTTTTTTTTTCATCGATTTTGAAGGTCCACGATGGACGAAAAAACATTGCGTGTATTCGATCTGTTAGTGCATGCGCATTTCGACAGAAAACGAATTCTTTTGTGAGAAGAAATATACAAAGGAAAATTATAGAGTCCACGCGTCGGCGCTGGCGTATCGGACGGCTCTGAATTATTGTGGGCGGATACTTGTGCGGTGGAAATGCAAAGTTGCGGAATAAAATGTACACCGTTGACCAATATTTATGTAACTCTTAACTGGGTTTTATTTTATTTTTTGTTAATTTTTATGCTCCTCAATAGCCGAAACGAATTTTTTTTTACGAAAAAATGTACGGAAAGGAAAATTATAGAGTCGATGCAGAATTATAGAGTCGAATGAGAATCGAATGGAATTATAGAGTCGAATGCAAATTCGCCGGATAAAAATATGCCCCGTTCACCAATATTTATGTAACTGAAATTTTTGTTTTATTCAAAGAAATTTCTCAAATGATTTTCGAAGGTTCATAATTGTCGAAAAATGATCATTCATTAGATTCATTAGTACATCCGCATTCCGTCCGCAGCGAATCTTTTTGTATAAAATTTATAAAATCAATTTTCTACCTGTTCGCGAGACCGGCGCATGCGCAGTGCGCAGTTGCCGCTTCGCTTATCCAGCAGAATTTCTCTCGAGATCGTCGGGAATATCCAAATTATAAAGTCTTTAACGTATTTGTATATATCCGTTGCTCGACTGCAGAAATATTCCAGCGCTACCCTCGACAGTGGAAAGTATTTCGATGGTGAATGAACCATCAAAAAACCAAGACAGGCTGTCAATGCTCTGTACAAATATTTCCATAGGCCTTAAAAAAGAACTTGAGGTTTTTTTTTCTATTAAGTTATAGCTCTAACTTACAGTTAAGTTACAGTTAACTTGCAATTAACTATAACGATAGTCACAGCTGCAACCGATAACTACAACTATAACTGAAGTATTTAACGTTTTCATAAAGATCCGTTGCTCGGCCGCAGGAATATTCCAGCGTTACCCCGAGATAGTGGAAAATATTTCGATGGTGAATAAACCATGGACGATGTTACGAGTCGGCCGTTACGAGGGACTTTATTTATACTCCCTCGTAACGCGTATTTATGCCTCGTCAATGTTTCTTGGGTAATCTCTCTTTGGCCTCTGTATAGTGTCCGCTTCACTTCCGAACGCTTCGTGGCTTCCCTCTCGTAACACCACGACTACCTAAGAGGAAAACAACGGAGCGCACGACGGGGGGAGGGGGGAGGTGAGAAGGGGGGGAAGAGACTCGTAACTTTCCGTGGCGAAAAGGAGCGTAAACACTTTTCGGGGAAGCGGGGAGACCTTGGGCGTGATGCTTGAGCCGACAATATACCATTGTACGGGTTTCGACGAAGCGCGCTTGGCTGCAGCTTGAAGCGGGTGGGAGGCACGCGGGAAACCCTGGGGACTACTGTACGGCGTACCGCGAAAAATCGTTGGATAAGTTCACGACCAACTAGAGCCGTGTTTACACAGCCTGCTTGCCCTTCGAAGAGGCTTCGGTGTTTCGTCGAATTATAGATTATACAACTAGAAGAGAAAACTAAGTAGACATTTTTTTAAAGTGTTATGTATTTATGCATTTTTTTTTTTTTTTTGCAATTGAATAAAGGAAAACTTTGCTCAAAAAATGTTTAAAAAATGTTTTTACTACTGAAGATCATGGTCGAGCGAATATTTGCGACTAATCCAGGAATTGTTTTTTTTTATTTTTTTTAAATTTATTTATTTTTTTTTTATATGACTGGGTGAGACGTAATTTTTTTAATAAAAAAAAAAAAAAAAAAAAAAAAAATGATAAATTTTACGAATTTAATTTCGAAGAAGACACGATTTCGTGCGAGTTTTTCTCTTCGAATAAATTTTTAATCGCGACATCAAGATCGTCATTCCTTTTGCATTTTTACTTTACACTTCTGAAATATTGATTCGTTGTGTTTGTCAATGAAACTCCAACTGGCTGAATAAACGAATCTACTTGTCGGTCTTTCCGTCACGTCCGTCGGTGACGATACAGAAACTTTTGCGCCGGCAATTGAAAACAATCGTCGGCATGACCGAAGCCGATAGTACGTACGCGTAACGCGATGAATTACGCGAAAGAAGAAGTGGAGTCGCGGTATATAGTGTGTATTTACGCGTGTGAAAAAAAAAAAAAATAATAATTATGCAATCGCGACAATTACCTTCCATTGGCGGAGTTTGTTTGCATGCGAACGAGCTTCGGCGCTTTAGGCGATTAAACGTAAAAAAAAAAAAAATAAAAAAATAAAAGAAATAAAATAAAAATGAAAGAAAATGAGCGCCTCGCGACCGGAAACGCGAAAATCGATACTGCCGCTCGAGATAACCGAGCTGCGTCCCGAACGCCCCGTCGAGCATCGCGAATCGAATGTTAAGTTTCCAGAAGGAAGGAAAAAAAAAATTACGAGTTCTCGTACCGATTTTTTCTTTGTTTGTTTTTTTTTTCTTTTTTTTTTCGTTTGCACGTGCGACGACGAGGCAAATTGCTAAAAGCCTCACGTCCATTCTTGGCCGTAGACTCGGTAACGATAATTTCAACGCCCTGCCGGAAGTGTCGAAACGAAGGAGAGAAGACTCCGCGAATGTAATGCGTGTGGGACGAGAATGTTTTTTTTTTTTTGTCTCGCTGTTAAAGGCAGAGCTATCGACGCACGGCGATCATGCGTGTATTTCGTGGTGGATGAGACTATCCACCACAAGCGCGCAGGTGAGAGCGGCCCGGCTCGGCCTACTGTTCAGTCTCTCGATCGCCGTATGCTCTCGCGGCTTCTCCCAGTGGATAGCCAACCACTACAGCCCGTCCCGCGCAGGCCCGACCCGAGCAGCGGCAGCGGAGCGCGTTGCTTTTTCACGGTCAAGTACCCCGCGCGCTCTGTGCCGCGCTGCTGGTGCCGTCGCTTCCGTTCGATCGAGTTCCCTGGCCCCGGTACGCTCGACCTACTACCGTGCCATCTACTTCGAGAGTCCTGCTTCGAGAGTCTGGTCTCTACGCCAAATCGACGATAAAATATTAGAATAATAATTATAATAATAATAATAGTAAATGGTTGATAGTTGATAATCGATAGTCGATAGTTGATAGTTGATAGTTGATAATACATAATACATAATACATAATTGATAATTGATAATTGATAATTGATAATTGATAATTGATAATTGATAATTGATAGTTGATAGTTGATAATACATAATTGATAATTGATAGTTGATAGTTGATAGTTGACAGTTGATAGTTGATAGTTGATAGTTGATAGCTGATAATTGATAATTGATAGTTATATCATGCACCTAGAATCTTTGCATCGTATGAATCTACTAAAGTTCTTATTACTGATGTCATTAAAACTTTGCCTACGAGATCGTCGCGTTAAACATCAAAGTGTTTCGAATTAAAATGCCGATTCCAGTTTCGAAATTTGGCTGTACTATGGTATTTAGCTTAAGGTAGTCCAAGCGGCACAGTCCCGCCAAACGTTAGTTTCAGAAAAAATTTCGAACACTTCTCGATGGGATAAAAATCTGAAAAGATCAAATATATGGGAGGTGCTGCAAAGATTGTTTTAACGAAGATTACGACAAATTCTGAAAAAAATTCATACGTATTCAGAAAAAATAAGCGAATCGTTTTGTGAAGGAAAACAGTTAAGGTGTCGGGTAATTTGTTGAATAATGATTTTTGTCTTCAATTTGTTGATAACAAATTGGAATTATTATTGCACAAAAAACAATCTTTGCGGCACATCCCGAAAATTTGATTTTTTTAAAGATTTTTATCCCATCGAGAAGCGTTCGAAATTTCCTCTGAAACTCGCGTATGGCGGGAATCTGCCACTCGGACTACCTTAATCTTCCGTTCCGTGGTGAAATACGCGTAAACGGTAAAGAGTGTTTTACACGGAGTGTTTGTCCAAGTGAGGATGAGCCGAGCACGAGAGCCAGCGTATAGCGACGGACCGACGGTGCGGACACGCACGCTTATGCGCCGCGACGTTCGACTCGATCTTACATAACGCTTTTTATTATGTAATTGAGACAACGATGAAGCGAGGAGACGGCCCTGTCGTTTGGTACAAGTTCTCGCGCAGCTAACGCTCGACATCAGCCCGCCCCCCCCCCTTCCCCCTTCACCCCTCGCTGAGCCGGAAAATAACGTATCGTACCTGCTGTAGGCAAAACATCAAGAGAGGCCGTTAATGTTCTATATAAATATTTCCATAGGCATTCTATACGCCTGAGACTACAACTTAAAAAAGAACTCGAGGTTTTTTTTTTTTTTTTCTTTCAATAGACTTAACTTGTAGTTGAGTTATAGTTAATTTTCCATTGACTATAACTATATTTATAGTCACCACTTAGTACTACAACTGTAGCTTTATTTGTAGTTACAAGTTTAAGTTATAAATTTAAATTCACAGGTCTAAAGTAGTTAGGTTATAATCAACTAGCAGGTAAATATAACTATCGGTATAGTTATAACTTGTATCTTAGAATTATAGGTATCGGTTACACCCTGTAGTTATAGGACGGCAATTTTGTTTTTTTTTTTTCAAAGGTATTTTTTTTTTTTCTTCAATTTACCGAATCTCAGTTATTCGGTATTACGCTTATTAAGTTTAAAAATAAAAATTACCACCAGCTTCGGGACTCATAGCCGGGAGACTTTGAATATTTCATTTCGGACGTGTAATTTGGATCCGTGAGCCGAGTGGACTGGCGAACTTGTTACCTTGTTAGATAATAACGGCGGCTCGCGACGAAACTCGAGGCAGGCAGAAAGGCTCCGGCCCGCTCGGCCTGGGCGCTCTCGTGTCAACGTAACCATTTATATAAATCTATCGTTACGTAATCCGCGCGGCCGATCGCTACGAGAAGATAGATTCGGCCGGTGTGCGGTGCGGCGGTGGCGAACGGCGGCGGCGTTACGCGACGACGCTCGATGCCGCAAACCACGTGGAACCCTCGACCGCCTAACCGGCAACGCTATTAGAGAGACCGCCTCGGGTACACACCTACGACGGTTTTCGCGAGCAATGGGCTCCGATCTACGGCACACGGTTGCGCTTCTTTTATCTCGCCACTTGTCTCATTATCTTCCCCGATCTACTCCGAGAATTTCTTGTTCCCACGGGTTAAGCGAACTGCGAGAATCAAAGATGACAAAGCGCCTGGACTATGCTCGAATTTTCCCGCCATATTCGAACTCCTCGACGTCATTTCCATTTGGCCGTTTTCTCAATTTATTCATCATTTTTTTAGAATTTAAAAAATATCTTAGTATTCTTCCCCATTTTATTATTATTATTATTATTATTATTATTATTATTATTATTATTAAATTTCCGAGGTAGAGTCCGGAAGAATGGGACATTTTTATCTTTTGTTCGTTTTTTAAATTTAATTTTTCTTAATTTTAGTTGAGTTTAGTTAATTTTTTTTTTTTAAATTTTAATTTATTATCTTTTAAATTTAATTTTAGGCGATATGTATAGGTGTACATGGAAAATTTATATACTTGAAATTTGTACAGAATGGCTTACACGCTCGGGTGTGACACACGATATAAATAGAATAGGTTCGTTGGTTACAGAGGAGCGCGCAGGGATTACGTAAGCGAATCGAGAATGATTGGGGTATGATTCATAAGTGTCCACCGTAGTCCCGGGATGAAGCTGACCGAACGCCCGGCAAAAACATGACCGGCCGCTGTTGTCGTTTATACAATCTGTTCGAGTTCAGCGCGAGACGCGGCTCAAATTCAATTTCGCGAGCGGAGGACGGATCGTCCCACCGACACCGCAAACATCGCCGCGTCGTCCGCCCCGCCGGAGCTTTGTTGCGCGAAACGTGTGTATATATATATATATATATATATATATATATATATTTCATTAAAGCAATGAATAAATCAATAAAAAAACGTTCGATATTTTTTAGAAAAAGAAAATATTTACCCTAAAATAAAAATAATAATAATAATAAAAATAATAATGATAATAATAATAAAAAGTTGTTTGCGGAAGCTTGGCGTGATAGACTTATCGAACAACAAGGTCAGAGAAATGTGGAAAGGTACTTTCTAAGCCCGGCTTTCGCCGTTCCCGTATAATAACAAGTGTCCTTAGCTAATTGTCAGCCTCAGCGAGTAAACAGAAACAGACGCTCGGGCGAGTTTGCTTCTTTTATTGCCGAGTGAGAAAAAAATACACGATTACCTGGATCGCGTGCAGTTCGGACAATCGAGAATAATCACACTGGGAATATTAGATTTGTTAGAGCGTACAATGAAACGGAATTAATTGATAGATTGACGGATCAACGAAATCAGATAAAACGCTATTTATTTGTCGTTACGCGAATTTCCGACAAAGCAACATTAATCGCTCGCAAGAGACAACAAAAAAATACTGCTATATAATAAAAAAATTACTGCTATACAAAAAAATATAGCTATACAATCTTGAGACGCTTTTTAAATCCCGTAGGCTTTTCCCCGTGCAGTTGAAACGTCGAAAATTAATAACGTTTTTTCAAAGACTAAAAAACTATATATGCCACACGATAAGAGAGATAAAAATGATAATGAAATGTCAGCCTCGAAAGAAAATAAATAAAAAAAAAAAATTAGTAGTAAACGAGATAGTCCAGAGATATGAAAATAACATTTTTACTGCATCGTAAATTAAATAGAAATTAACTGCGATGCTGTTTAGATTCGCCTGACGTCGTAAAATCAAAGATTGCGTAATCTTAACTGCACAGCCGATTAATTGTCTTGATTAAAAATGTTGTTTGTTTTTAATTCGATCGGTTCTCTATTTTTCAACCGTTTTCAAGCGGTCTATATCGGTCCACGGGAATCGAGCCGCGGTACATCTCGAGCCGGGTCTGCAAGGTCGTAGCGCGGACGAAATGGGGGAAACTGTGAACGGTCGTCGACCGGAGTCGTGTCCCGTAGCGGCGGCAGCGGTCGCGCGCGTTCGCGGTGTTTCCGGGTACGAAAATACCGCGCGGGCGAGGAGGGCGGTTATCCACTTCCGCCCGGCGAATCCGACGATAATACGGCCCGAGAATCGTGGCCGAAAGTCGAGGGGTTGCAAGGAGAACGGGAAGTGAGAGAAAGCATCGTTCCTATCCTCGGGCGAATTCACCGGCGGCGCGCGTCTTGTCCAAAGCACTGCGCGTCCGAAAATAAACAAGAGTGAGTCCGTCCCGCGCGCATGCTCCGCGGTGGCCGGCGAGGCGAGAGATGCCGGCCGATCTCTCGAACGGCGAATAATCAGAAGACGAAGAAGAGAAGGAAGAATAACCACCGCGGATGCTGCTCTCTCTCCGCGACACGGATGGCGCGTCGCCAACAGGATTTGCACCAAGGTTACATAACAGAGTTTGACAGTAGGAGACCGAGCACGTGACCACAACTGAGCGTTTATCTTATCACTCCCGGAGTTTGCACTGGAGACTCGCCGCAATGGATCTTTTCTCACTCTATCGCAGTCAATGTTAACCTCCGCATCTCACTTTGTTCCGATACGTTCTTCGCTCTCTGTGAACCGAACCGCAACGGACATTCGTCGATCCTTTACTAGGCTTGTTATTGTTGTTGTTGACAATGCTGTTATTTCTGTTATTTCTGTCCACTTACAATTTTCTACTCTCTTAATGTTTCCCTTCATCCCCTTACATTTTTTACAACGTTCTCTTATTAAAACCTATAATTTATATTCTTTACTTTATTTTCTATGATACGTTCCTACATTATTCTTACATTTCTTCCGTTCGGCTTTTCAAAAATGTCTTTTATAATTCTCGTTTTATTCATTCGTTGCTACATTTTTCGTCGGTGCGTTTTGAATCATTTTTTGCTTTGCGCCTATTTGGCTTTCCTTTCAGTTTAGTTTCGGTTTAATTTAGTTTCAGTTACTTAAGCTCATTTTTAGGATTATTTTCTTTTCCTTTTCTGTTATGCTATCAAACTGTAATCTGCTGCTCGTTTCAATTGCTTTCTGTATGTCTATTCGGACGATCCTCTTAGGGAGTTCGCGTCAGAGCACGAAGTAAATTATGCTTTCTCTCTCTCTCTCTCTCTCTCTCTCTCTCTCTCTCTCTCTCTCTTCGTAACTTAATAACTTATCGTTATTATTGTTATTTCGAGTGAGATTTTTAATGCGTTCGTTCCTCTCTCGATTACATATGAGGCAATTTGAATTTATTAATTATAATTTTTTTTTTTTTTTTTGTACTCGGTGTCGAAGGGGTGTTATGTCTGGTCGAGAGGCTCACATAGTCGGTACGTAATGCAACGATGATATATCGTGATCGTTACGCGGAGAATATCGAGCGTGCCGGGGGAGGCTGACACGGAGTGCGCATAGAGAGCAGCGGACGACGGCGGTGCGAGAATTATAGATAGCAACAGCGGGAACGGAGTTCTGAGTTACTGTTGCCCGGTCGCAGGTACACTTTACGTGTACGTGTACCCCCGCAGCGCTCTTTCCGTATCGCGATCGTTACGTGGAACAGTTTCGCAATTTTGCAACACGTATCGAACACCGAGCGAGCCGGTGCACGATTATGTTTCTCGTCGCTCTATCGTTCCGCGTGAGTAAAGTGATTTTTCGTGTTACGCTTTTCGTCGGGGAGTCAGCGATACGCAAACACCGCTTTCCACGTCGGGCCAGTCCGAGCGGAACGACCGCTGACTCCGTTTAATCGACGAGCTGGCAAATTCCCATGAACTTTAACTCTGCCATTTTTTTTTTTTTTTATTTGTTTAATTTATTTATTCAATTAATTAAGGGGCGTTGCCCTTTTACATACATATATATATATATATATATATATATATATATATATATATATATATATATATATATATATATATATATATATATATATATAACAATAATTGTATGGAAGAAATTTTAGAGATATTCGTTTAAAATTAACAGTTCCACGTACAACAAGTATAAAAATAGAGAAACTCCAATATTTATTTCCCAAGATTCAATAAATTCATTTATTTATATTTAGATTATTTTATTTAATCTTTTGCGTGGCAATCAAAGATACGAACAAAGTTTTAAGTTTCATTGTATGAACGTCGAGATAATGTCAGACTGGACGGTCCGTGTGGAGCCAGCTCGCGCCTAATTACGTAAGGATACTCAACGCCGTGGCTCTATCGGCTCTATATCCCTTATCCATGCCGTTGGACCAACGTGGCAGGTTCTCGAGAAAAATTTTGAATTATCAGGACATTGATACATTCTGCGGGTACCGGTGCGCATAAATTTGTAGCTATTAGCATTACGAGAAATAATAACGTAGTATGTGTTAGAAATAATAATGTAGCAACTAACTAGTGACACGCTACATGATACCTCCGCTAGTATGTAATTTTCTCATTAATAACAATATTTGACAAATAGAATTCACTTTATTTTGTAGGGAGATTCCTTCATTAGGTATACATCGAAAAATCGATACGGGTACTCGAGAGCACGAACGCTAATTATAGTGTGCACGCTTCGATGCCCACGATAAATATATTCGATATCGATATGATACGTGCTTGGATTTTTTTTTTTTTTTTTTTTTTTAATCGACATCGAATTTGATTTTTGAGGGTTAAAAAATTTTCTTGAGATTTAGGTGAGAATCGAATATTGACAGTTTAATTTTGAAAGTAAGGTGAAGATGGGCATTTATTTACCTTCGCGATAACATTGAAACGATACCATCGAACCCAAATTTATATTCTCATGATAAATGAAGATTTTTAATTAAAAAAAAATCTTTAAATTGATTAATTAATTTAAAGATCAATTAATTTTTAATTTAAACAAAATCTTTAAATTAACTGTATAGTTTGTTTATTGAATTAAGCTTGCATTTGGCAAAACCCTTTGATCCTTATTTTCTGCTATGCCGAGAGAAAACATTTTGGATTTGTTCCAGCTTCGCGATTAAACTTCGCGTTTAACCGAAAAACTTCGTACTCGTCATTATTAAATATAGAAGTTTTAACGCGAGTTTTCATGGAAGCCGCAGACAGAGCGAGGATTCATGATTCGATGAAAGAGCCTCTTCATAGGATAAAACAGTGATTCACGTATGACGATAATGTGTGATACTACGTTGTAGCGGTAGCATGAGTAAGAGAATCGCCAGTCCCGATAGCCGCGTTAGCGACTTACGTAATTGAACAGCGCTCTCGGATTTGAGAGCGCGGACTAGCGAGGAAACGAACTGGGTTTCGACGATCTCGAATTCGTTGGAGAAACACGATAGCTTAATTTTTTTTTTTTTTAATAAATAAGATCCACTGACCAAATTAATTATGTGCGAGATTAGATTAATCTCAAACACAGGACAATTGAGTTTCGATCTCGCGATCTCACTCGAATGAAACGCCTATTTAAGCCGAGCGCGAACTCGGTCGGTAACGAAAACTGTAATCAACTTTTTTCACGGACCGTTGCACGTACGATCGAGTGGGAAGTTTCATCGGAACCGAATATCGTGACAGCTTCGAATGAGACTTTTATTAGCATTCCGTGTTCTTATTTAAGGAGGGAGTCTCGCTGAGGATGACTTCGCATAAGTTCGACAAAAATAATAGAAAAATTGCAAGTACTTCTTGATGGTATAAAAATCTGAACAAAATTCATGCATACTAAAGGTACTGAGAAGATTTATTTTGCATAATAATAATTACAAAATGTTGTTAACAAATTGATGAAAAAAATAATTGCTCAACAAATTTGTCCGCAACCCAACTTTTTTTTTTCGTGAAAATGATTCGTTTATTTTTCTGAATACGTATGAATTTTTTCAGATTATTCAGTAATCGTTGATTTTTCCATGAAAAAAAAAAAAAAAAAAAAAAAAAAAAAAAAAAAAAAAAAAAAAAAAAAAAAAACGATTACTAAAAAATCTGAAAAAATTCATACGTATTCAGAAAAATAAACGAATCATTTTCACGAAAAAAAAAAGAAAAATATTTTAGAGTATATAACATTAGTAATTTATTGTCATCATCGCGCACAATGTTTTATCTTCTTCGAAGAATCAATTAAAACATATTTCGATTATGTCGGTTATACGTCCTTTATTTTTCCCCTTATGTTCTGTCACTTTGCCGTACAAGAGCGGCAATATTCCGCCTAGTTGGCGTGATGTTCAACGTTATATATGCTTAATACTTGATTGGATAGTGGTCAACAGCTAACTATGACCGACGGTAATTATTAATATATTTTTCAAAAATTAATAACATTCAGTAAATTTAGTACATTTTTTTAAAATACAAATCTCGCATGAGCGACCTCTAAAAAATTAGCTACAGAGCCCGCCTTCCACCAAAATGTATTTCTGCATATATATATATATATATATATATATATATATATATATATATGCGCATTATATACGTCCGCGAAAAAAATTGATTACAGTTTTCTTACCGACGGTGGTAATTTTTTTTTTTTTAAATTACTGACTGTGCCTACTTTTAGTGAATTTGAGAGATCTCGCGACGAGAGTTTCTCTTAGCCGATATTGGTATACATTGGTATACGATATTGGATACAATGCTGTGACGTTAAGGACTTTGGGTCAAATGGAATTCTTTTTTCGTCCCATCGATCGGCGTTATTCCTGGAGAAATAATTTTTGGATTAAGGGCGATTGGGTCATACATTGCGGAGGGCAATTTTGGGAATGGATCTCACCTCGCCTTGACTTCGTTCGCGAAACGGATTAATTTCGTTCGAGCGAGGCGTTGCATAATTCTCGAACACGAGCTCTCGCATTCGCGATACCTGGAGGCCGGGCGCTGCGAAAGGAGGATAAGGTGAGTGACGGAGTTTCGGGCTCGTTAACGATTTCATTCGATTAACGTGAAATTCTTTACAACCGCCGTTCCGTTTTCGAAGGCCGCCGCTGCTGTAAACGCCGAAGGATGGATAGTGTATTGGGGGACTGAGGAGTCACTCGTCCGGGCTTATCCGCAAAAATGGGTCAATGGCGCGCCACGATTGGTTGAATGGCGAACAATTTAAGCATCATGAACGATACTCTCGCGCGGTTTATATCGCTATGATAAATTTTGTTAAGTGACTCGAGAATCGGTCGAGGGAAAATTCTTTGCGTCAATGCCGACGGTGTCTGAAGTGTTGGTGGTCTTTAATGAATGGACCATGTTTTTGAAGCCGGAATCAAAATATTATTTTGCGAAAAAGGCTGGATTTTTTTTTGTTTTCAAAAACAATTTTTTTGAAAAAAAAAAAAAAAAAAAAAAAAACCTCGAACGATGTTGCCGACCCTCCGAAGAGGCTGTTAAATTTTTGTAATTCCTGTAACACTAACGAACCAGTCGACATTAGTATACAAGATTCTCAAAATGGTTAATTGGGAAGCGGCAAAAAAAAAAAAAAAGGCTGTCGGTGTCGTGAATCGAATTGCCTTTAAATACTATTTGTCCGGTTATATTTTTTCTCGTACCAAGTTCAAGACCGTGTGACTCCATACTTGGTCGGTAACAAAAACTGTAATCCAAATTCATAGGTCACCGTTGATCGGTCGAACACAAGGCTGAAACAGTCGCTCACCGTCAATCAATTCTGTAGGGAGATGTTCGCCTTTAATCCGGCAGATCAACCGTAATAAAGAAACTCGAATTGCAGACTTGTTACCGACCGAGCGCCGGATTACAGTGAAAACCCGATTGACCGGGGTCGGATGCTTGGGTTGCCAGCACAATGGATATTGACCTCGTCTATGTTTAACAGAAGCAAGACACCAATTTCATCGCCTACTTGCATATCAGAAAAATCAAACAGACGACAGACGAAAATCGGTGGAAGAAGCAAACCAGTCACTGAGTACTTAAAAAAAAAAAAAAAAAAAAAAAAAAAAAAAAAAAAAAAAAAAAAAAAAAAAAACAACTAACTTACGTACTATCAGTGAAAAAAAAGATCCAAAGCTTTACATTCTAATTCACACTATTTAACAATTAAGTGCAAGTTGTACAAAATATCATTGTAAATAGTAAAAATAATGTTGTATCATTGGCCATTATTGGCTTAAATCCATTCGCTGTCTAGTTCGGATTAACCGGGCTTTCGATTATCCGCCGACTATTCCCGAGCATTCCGGTTAATCGGGGGGGGGGTTCTACTGTGCCTCAATGCTGGATGAGAATCGAGCCAGCGCTCCTCCATTGCATATTCACTACCCGCGTGCGCGCCTCTCTTGCAGACCACGCCATAACGGCTCGAAGACCAGCAAATCCGGAGAGTCCCAACAGCAACGGCATGCAAGAAAAACTAAACGAACTCGCTGGCCTTCGAGCGAACGACACGACGGGTTCTCGTTCGAGCCACGCCACCCGGCATTACTCGAGTTTTATGTGCGTGCACCGCCCATGTTTTTCACGCTCCGCGCCGTATGTGGGAGTCGTCCCGATGCGGCCCGGCTCGAGCGAGGCAAAGCTCTCCCCGTGCGCTCGACTAACGGCGCGATTCGTTCGCCTACTTGACCGTCCGCGGTATCCGCCGAAGCCGCCGGCACGCACGCGAGGGCGACGACAGAGAGAGCGAGAGTGGGAAGGAACGAGGGCTCGAACGGCTCGCAAAACAAATAGGAAGAAAAAAAAAAAAAAAAAAAAAACAAAAGAAAAGAAGTAAAAAGAATCGGGAGACGCGCGAGGCCCGAGAGCTTCTCCTCGACCTGCCCGCGAGCATCAGAGCGCACTCGTGGCCCTGACACGTTGCTCCCGTTCCATCCCTTTCGCACGAACGGAATCGGCCGAACTCCTCACAACTAGCGAACCACTCCGGGCCGTCCCCCCCCCTCCCTCCTCCTCGACGTCCTTGGTTTCTCCTTGCGCGCGCTCGAAGCTCTATTCTTTCTCCCCTCGCGAGACCTCCTTTGTCCAACATCATCGACTATCCGATCTCGAAAATTCACGGACGCGTCCCCATTTTTTTTTCTTTATTTTTTTCATGTCTCTGTACTGCAAGAAATCGCAGAGTGCGGAGACTATTGAATCGTATGTCGGTCGACGAAAGATATTATCGGATACGAGCTTGAATATTGAGAAGAGAAGTGCACACTTTGGGCACTCGTAGAAAGCCTCGCTAAGTCTGGCGATGCAAGGCGTTTCTGATATGGTAAAAATAGTTTGTACTTTTTAGAACACCTTATTGTCCAAAAATGTTCATAATATTTTTTATCTTTTATTTTTCGACCGCACCATCCGACTCTAGTTTAACGAGTAAAATTACAAACTAATGTTGTTAATGATATGAAATACATACAGAAAATTAGAGTATAGATATAGAAAATTAAAGTATAGAAGAATTAAAGTACAGACCTGACCCTAGATAATAGAGCTGTATATTCAAACTTAAACAAACGAGTTCCTCTCTTATTCGAACAAAAATTATTTTTACGAATCTTCCTATTCCGCTTTTACGAAATTATTTTTACTGTGTAGTAATCGAGATTGGTGGGTTTTGCGTGCGAGGCTCACAAAGGGTCTTCTATATGCCTGTAACAACCAAAGGCGTCGACAAGTTGTCCGCCGGTTGAGCAGCAGGCGCCGAAGAAGACGAGCTGTTTTATAAACTGCGAATTTATACGAAGCTTGGCGAGCGAGAGATCTCGAAGGAGACTCGAAACCTGACCCTAGATAATAGAGCTCTGGGATGCCCCGTCCTTGATCCCCGTTTCGGAAAAGCAAACGTTTTAAAATTCACCTCACACAGTATTCTCACCCTCCGCGGATGGCTTCGAGAAATGTTCTCGAGATAGTTCTTTCTTTTTCCGCTCCCCCCAACCGTTTGGCAGGTATCCATCGAGAGAAAACTCGGCGAGATGTACGTACACAACAGCCAAACACGAGCTGCTCCACTTGCGATAAAACACTGGCTGGAGGAAATAAAAGAAAAATCTCGTCTCTGTCCCAGATAGAACGCCGGAGCGTTAGCGCAACGTTCCGTCGATGCTAGGATTATTCTCGTTTGGATTTTCAAACGAGATTGACCATTGCTGAAAAAAACCCTGTCCCACAATTCCTAACATGGTTATCCCCCTCGGGACGAGAAAAAGTAAGTCCGTCGCTCGCGTCTCCAAAAAGGGATAATTAAGAGCACGAGGCATCGACGAGCGTCGTACGGAGCTGGCGCGCCGGCCAATAAGCGACCGGGCGCACGAGTGCGCGCGCAGGTGGCTCGCTACAGCCACGCCGGTGTATACAGGTGGCCGTAACCGTCAGGTTCGTTCGAGGGGCACGACCGACGTACTTAGTGCTCCCACCTATTGTCTCCGATTGTTCCGGACCGTCCTCCAATGTTTTCTCCTTCGCCACCCGAGCGTCGACGAAATTTTTCCGAATTGCACTGTGCCAAGCGCTTGGCGATGCTCATCTCGACGGCGACTTTTGGCGCTCGGGAATATTCTAGGTTACGCAAGCAGCTGTGTCGTTCTTTAGCGCGGCCCACGAAGGAAAAATCGATTGGGTTACGTCCGAGCCGGGACCGTAGACAAACTGCTGTAGTTGCATGGAGAACTTTTTTTCTCTCGCATTCTCGAACGAATAGACGAAGTATCGATCGGCAAGACGACGATACTCGTCGAGTGGATAATAATCATCCGAGGACAATGACGCGTCCCGGCGCGTGACTCGGACGTAAATATGCAGCTGTGACTGGCTTTATTTCTTTATCCCATCTCGCCCGGCGAAAGAACGAATCATCCGTTATAGCGGTCACAGCGGTTCGTCACGGATATAATTACCAACACTGTTGCACAGGTATAGACGTACGACTGTGCCGGCGCTATTAATGCTCTAACTGTAAAGGAGACCCCGGCGCGGGACGGAACGAGAAAAACTCTCTGCGTCCGAAGTGTACCGCGTGGAACCGGAGAGATTCGCCTCCAGCTCGGGAGCCACATTGTTTCCATTTTTTTTCTTTACAAACGCGCAGCATTGAGCGCACGCATGCTTTGTTCTAGACTTCGTCGCCACGTTGCTACGTATATTCGTACCCTTTGTTCGTGCTCTCAAGGCAATTGTACCTGCTTCCGGTTCCGTCCCAAATATTTCCTGCACACCGCATCTTTCATATAAAATGCAATGTACTATAATATAATATTATTTTCTTATAATTTTTCCGTCTTACAATTATTGTCCGTTTGCCGCTTGTAAATTGGGCGCAGCCTGTGAGTATACCGATAAAGAAATAAATAATATGTTTACAGAAAAAGTTACATATATATATATATATTAATATAAAAAAAAAAAAAAAAAAAAAAAAAATGGTGCTATTCGTGGAAATATAACAGAGTTCAAAACTCGCTGGATCCTCGTCCGAAGCTTTAGCTAATTGGTTTGAGGGGATCGGTAACACGTTACGCGCGAGCAGGCCCAGTGATGCGACGTCGTGAACTCGCGGGAGCTTCCCTATAATAGTCGTCGACGATTTAACGATTCGTGAGGAAAAAAAAAAAAAAAAAAAAAGAAACGAAGAAAATAGAAGCAGAGCGTCGCGGCGTAGGTACACAGGCATCCAGGATAGGATAGACCACAGTGTAGTCGGTTACGTAAGAGGAGCCGAGGAAAGGCGAGCGAGCGAGACCGACAACATCCCGTCGTCTCGGACTGGCCGTGAACTTATGCCGAGTTGCCTCGCGGTGAGCAAGACAGCACGAACATCGGGAATTTCTCTCTCGCTCTTTCTCCGCTGCTCTCTCGCGGAGCAGCTGCCGCGTCGTCCCTTTCTTCGCGGGCGCGCGTTTCTCTGACCCCCCCCCCGCCACTCTCCACCTCCGACAAACATTCGTGGCTGGCTTCTGCTTTATGCTACGTTTAATACCATTCGGATGAGCGTACCCCGCCCCACCCTGACGCTCGCACGCTGCAGTTTTATTTTTTGTCGCTGTGATTCGAATCCAACGGCGATGAGAAGCAAAGAAAAGATGCACGGCGCTCCTCGAAGATTTATTTGTCTACCGTCCAGAGGGGCTCTTTTTTTTTTAGAATATGGAATTTCGAAAAACAAGTCGTGATTCGCTGAACGGACCGAGATAGAAAAAGGTTACAAGAATGTTAAAATACGACATTGCAGCGCTGAATATTTTTCGATCGTTGGTCATTCGTCTTTGGGAATATTTAATATTTGTACTATGTAAATGTCGGTAATGCAGAGTTATCGACACAGGGTATACAAATTTTTTTCTAATAAAGGTAAGTAAACTTCCTTCGGACAGAATTTTTTTTTTTTTTTTTTTGGTTTGGAATGGTTTAATGTACCGAGAAAGATCTACGAGTTTCCCGGACGAAAATTCCTCCAGGGAGTTTGTTGAGACGTGGGTGAGGAAAAGTAGGGGACAGGAGTGTGAAACACCGAGACGCGCGCGGGTTCGGGTCCTGCCTCATCTTTACGGCCGGTGTATTAATAGCGGGGCGTATAATGATTATCAGGTGGGAATCCGTTCGAGCCCGAGCGTTGACCCATCGCGTGTGCGTTCGTCCGCCCGTCCGAGCGCGACTCTCCGCCGTGTCGCTCGAGCTAAATTATGACTGATGAACTGTCGAGCTCATTGCAATTTTTCTCTGCGTCATTATCATTATGATTATTATTATTACAGTCTCTTATTCTCAGGCTAGATTTCTAAATATTTTTACTCGATAAAAATTCCAGCTATGCACCTAGCAGGGTTGACGTGATAATTTGAACGCACGGTGGAACCGTCGTGCAAAGCCCTCCACTAATCGATCCCGGACTGGAGGCGAGTCCCGATCGGCGAGGGTAAATGGATGCACTATATATATATATATATATATATATATATGCATACTAGAGCTTCGGTGGGTCGCGCGCTGCCTTCGAGTGCCTCCAAAACTTAGCATGGGGACTTAAAATAATCAAGACCAGAAAACCCAAGGGACATGGAGTTTTTTTTTGTAAACTAATTGATAAACGAAATTAGAGTGACACATAATTTCCCCCTCGATTCGCCACTCTCTAAAACGATAAAATATTTCAGGCCGGGACTCTATTATTGACCAACTTCACATCGGTGTCGTTGGCTAACTTCACGTCCGCACAACTGGCCAACTTCACGTCTCTACCATTGGCCAACTTCGCTCCCCGATTGTCGACACGACGAAGGCGACGCCGAGACTTTTATATATTATATAGAGATACAATCGTATATAGTACTATAACGAATGCAGGCGAGATGATTCCATTCGATAAAAATTCCAACTATGCACTTTGCAGAGTCGACGCGACAATTTTAACGCACCGTCGTACCGTCGTACAGAGGTCTCCATTAATCGATCCCGGACTCGGGAGTCGAAGGGTGCATGAGAGCGTGTAGAGGTCCCAGGCTTAGTCCCGATCGGCGGGGGTAAACCGGCCGATGCGATATATATATATATATATATATATATATATATATATATATATAGTACTACAATGTATACGCTCGCTTCGGCGCTCGCGCGCCGTTATACTCCGACGTGCGGGAAGAGACCCGGACAAAGGAGCGTCTACAGCCGCTGCGTGCGCGCCGCCGTCGTGCAACGGGGTCGTCAACCAGCAGCGAGCGAGCGAGAAGCGGAGACGCCCCCGGCCGCTTCGCGGCCCGATGATTAAAAAACCTCGACGGCCAGCAATATCGCGAGACGAAGACGACGAAGAAGCGGCGGATAAGCGACGAAAGAAGCGCATTACGGGTCGAGACGACGGTGATGAGCACGAGAGCGACCGGAGAGTCGAAGCTCACGGAGAGACTCGGCGGATACGCAGCGCCTTCGGCGGGAGCGCGACTGATGGGTTTACAGGAATTTATTTAGTGCCAATTTCAAGAAATATTTCGTCAGAAAAATTACGATCGAAGTCGTAAAAAGTATTATATATATATTTTTTTTTAAATCGAGTTTATCGTTACCGTATCGACGGAAGTGTGTGGAGCGATACAAAACGCATTCGGTAAATAAAACTCTACGACATTTTTTTACGCGCAACTGTCCATCGAACTGCGAAACTGCAGTGGGTTTGTAAAATCTTTGATACTCCGTTGATTTAGCAATTTTTTTTATGACGACAAAGTTAGCACCGACGATCGAGAGCTTCGAGGTACGAACAATGGCTCAAGGTCAATGAACCATCGCCGGTTGCTTCGAAATAAAGAATTACGTAACTTTTTTTTTTTTTTTTTGTTGCACGAAAATTAATAGAAAGACCCTCGGTGGTAATAAGTCGGGCACGATAAGAGTAAATAAGCAATATCGGTGATTCCCAAATTCTCTGTAATCTAGAAAAACAAAAATTAAAAAATTAAAGGATGACGAAGACTCACCGAGATGCACGGCGAGGTTGTACCGTTCGAGAGCCTGACCCGGATTGCCCTCCCTGAGCAGCAGGTCGCCCTCGTGTCTGGCCCTGCTGGCCTCGGCCTCTCTGGGCCACCACTTCTCCACAAGTCTCTGCACGAGCACATTTGTCTCACCGATAGTCCCGAGTTTTTGGCCGCAGGCTCTGCAGCACTTTCCGATCTCGTAGCAATTCCTGCAGTGTGTATGGCCGCAGTTGGACGTAACGGGTTGATAGAGCGTACCGTCGCACGTGGTACAAGCGAATGAGCCCTCGAACCTTCGTCGCGACGTGACCGTAGTCGTTGCACCGTCGAGATCGTCGAGCAGGGCGCTTGCCAGATGCCGCAGCCGTTCGGGCGCCACAGGACTGAGCGCTAAACACCGCGCGTAAACGTTAAATGAATCCCTGACTCTGCCGCAACGGGCGAGCGAGTCGCCGTAGCCGAAAAGCGTCTCGATACTCGGATTCTGTTGCTTCAAGCTCCTCTCGTAAATCTCGAGGGCCAGCCTGTAGTTACGCGAGGCGAAAGCCTCCTTCGCGATTTCGGTCATTTTTTTTTTTTTTTAATATTTCTCCGTCGCTCGAATATGGCGGGCGAATAACTTACGTGCGACTTTGAATTTTCGACGGCGCGAAGAAGAAGGCATAAAATAATCTCGAACGAAGAGGCCGTACAGCCGGCGTTAACCGACGTGAATCAACCAGGTGTCCGTGGTGTCAGAAGTTGTGCTATTGTAACTCCACTGCCTCACTCCCCGTCGATCGATCCGGCAACACAGACAGCGGTACAGTCCAGCAGCGGCGAGCAGAGAGGCCTTCTACACTTCGACGTAATCCTCACGGTAGAAGCCGCTCCCAGCCGATTTCGAGATATTGAATACTCTGTACATCTTTGTCGTCGGATTAACGGGGACGATTGTCGGTAGGGCGACGAGCGAGAGAACACTCGGGACACTGTTTTAGATCGACGAAATTAACCATAGATTAAAGTCGAAGCTTCGAAAACGATTCGTCCCGTGGGACGAAAAAACTCTATGCAATGATATTAATTTTTCGATTTGTGTGCGTCGAAGAAAGACGCGTTTTGCATTACTTTATGCAATCGTGGATCTGACGGCACTTTTACGTAACGTCTCGACGAATTCACACTCGCGAAAATAGATGATAATTCTATTCAGCTCTCTTTATTTCTTATTATTTATTTTTCACAGTAAGTTTGACGACAGACGTGAAAATAGTTTGGATATAGAAAAAAAAAAAAAAAAACGGATATTCGTTAGGGCGATAAGAGCGGAGCGATCGAGGCGAATATTGTTATGATACTTTGACAGATGCGTCGAGCACGCGGGCGGGCTTTGCTTTGGTAGAGAGACGAGCAGTTAACGCCCGAGCCAACTGACGTCTCGGCTGTCAGTGGCACACTGGCGGGCCCCTGTGTCAGAGGCGCGTCGGCGTTCTCGCGCGGCGTCCGCCTTCGGGAAGCCGATGCGCGCGCAACGGGTCTCAACGGCGAAACTCGGAAACCAAGGAAAACGAGGCAAGCCCGAGAGAGAAACGAGAAACGCGCGCGCTCTCGGGTGAGGTGGGAAGGGAGAACGGGGAGCGTAACGACGCCGTCGCAGGACACGTCCGAGCGTGTGGAAGAGAGGAGCCCCACTACACGACGACGGGGCTCGTGTGGAGGCGTTTCGTGGGCTTCCGAGATCGCGGTCTCGTCTCGTATCACGTACGCCCTCGAGTCGATTCATCTCGTAACGGAACGTATACGCGGGATTAGAGGCTGGTGGAGATTCACGGACGAGCGAGGAAATGACGCGAGGAAATTGAACTTCCCAAGGAGAGAGAGGTTAAAGTCCTTTGACGTACCTCTCGAAGGTAAAACCGTTATCTTTCATAAGAGATTTTTTTTATATTTATTCCGAGGAATCTGGGAGCAAGACGATCTCTCGTGGTGCGCTAGGTAAGATGTAAAATACTAAGTAAGATATAAAAAGCACACGCTCTGTGCAGAGTTGGTTTTTAATCCGACAAAGACGGCGTGGCAAAATGGCGGGATGAAAGAGACTGTAGTTTTTTTTAATGCAGAAATTAGGTTTACGGTAGCACAACTTGGAAGCTTAAGATGTTAAATCGTGCTGGGCTAAGTAAGATACAAAATACTAGGTTAGATACGAAAAACACACGTTCTGTGCAGGATTGATTTTTGATTCGCCACAGACGTGCAAAATAGCGGAATGAAAGACATTGTAGTTTTTTTTAATGCGGAATTAGGGTTATGTTCGGATAACTCGGTAAGATATTAAATTAATTATTGGATTGAAAAAGAAGACTGACGGATTCCAGTTTATAGATGCACGAGCCTAGGTTGAAGGCACGAGAACGCACAACCTCTACTTAGAGCCTGCAATCAGGGCACCTCCGGATCTGAACGCGATTCCGTGCCTAGGGGAGATTATGCGACGCCATTCTCGCTTCCGGACGAGGAAGTGCATCGCTCGTTCATTCCTTCCATCCTAACGAACTTCATTCACGCAAAATAACTCTCGTCAAGAGACGCATTCAAGGAACATAGTAATTTTAATGACGCAACGTAGAAAAATACCGAAAGGGCAGCCATTCCGACCGAAAGGGCCGATGAAGTCTTCGTCAAGTCTCCTCTCTGTGACCAAAGAAAAGTTTCGCTCTCTAATTACGGCTGCGTTCACGTTGCCGCGCCCGTTGGATGTATTTCAATACCTCGTCCGCTCAACGCTTACACGATTATAGCGTACTAAATATTCATACGAAATTCATGCCATATAATAGATCGTAAATATTCATAATAAAAACTTCTCTACGTTTTGCGATCACTTACGGCTTATGATTTACAACGAATGGTTCGATCACGGCCGTAAATTGTTTGTTTTCACTCCATTGAGTCACCCGCGCGTGACCTTCGTCTGACCTCGGCGAACGACAAACACCTCCCGGTCTCTAATCCGCGAGGTGTCTAATACCATTGTATAGCCGAATGATGTAGAGATATCGAAAGCTCTGTACGACGAGGATTGGAATTCGTTGCACGACAGCAACGAGGGCTGCGTTCAGAATTCACACCCAGCAAATTAACTACTCTCTCTGATATTCGTACCTGCGAAGCACTCTGCCTCGTTCTGTGTTATCCAAAGTAAGTTTCTGTCGACAAGATTTGGGAATTCGTCGATCGACAGCAACTTATAAACGAACGCGCCCTTCCCCCCCTCCTTCGCGACTTGACGTACATAAAAACTTTAGGGCAGACTAAACAGTATGAGTGCGAGAGATACAGAGTTAAAATTGTGAATCCATTTTTTTTCTCCGAAACGATTCTCTAAAATGAAACACGAATTGCGCAGTACGTTTTTTATATCATAAAATTGTTTCGTAGAAAAATGGATCGAAAGTATTTTGAGGTTATATTGATCTTTAGCCACACCTTAAGATTGTCCAAGTCGTTTCGTGGACCGCCATCTTGTTTTCCGTAGATCCGCGCCATTTGTGTTGTTCCTTATTTCATTGTTTACATTTTATATTGTAGCGATATAATATAACATAACGTATGTGTATTTTTAAAAGTACATTTTATACGCATAATATAACATATATCTTTTTTTTCTTTTCATGGCCAAGAAACATGCGCAGAGCAAACGCGCCCAACAATCTTGCCTCGCCTCGGCAACGGATCATCTTATAACCGGATGAAGTGAAGGAATCGAAAGCTCCGGACGACGAGATTTGAAAATTCCTCGAACGACAGCAACAGAGGCACGTGTTAAAGAATCGCATCCGCTTCTGCCACCTTCGCGATGTAATGTGCACAAAAACTTACGATTCACCAAAATGTTTCGCGGGCGGCCATCTTGTTTGTCGCATATACGCGCCATTCGTGTTCTTCCTTGTACATTTTATAATCATAATATAACATATATGTATTATTTTCATACACAAGAAACGTTCGCAGAGAGCAAACGTGTCCGACGAGATCGCTTCGCCCCGCTAAAGTTTATATGTCGCGCGAATTCTCAGCGATTTTTTAAATTATTTAGATGAAAGTCAGCGCGAACAAACAAATTATCGCCGTCTCGCGGGCAGCGACGACTAAGATGCTTTCATTCCCGCTCTGGCGTCGAAAACTCGAAGGTCAAGTTTCGACCGTGAAAAAATGTGTATCGTTATTGTTATAGGTGAGAGCGATGTATATACCAACGTCATTATCTGGTCGCACTATCGGACGGATCTTGGAACGAGATAATCCCGCTGCATCGCGGAGCGGCTCAGCACTGACCTCGCCGCGGGAGCGCCTCTCGGGACTCTCTCCGTCATCGAGAACGTCGCGCGCTCCGGTTGCCTCTCGCGAATTCGTTATCGATGCGAGCCGAGAAGCAAAAATCCGATACGGTAGACAAAATGCGTTTTAATTAAATAAGGAACGTTAAATAATTCGCCATCGAGCATAATATTGCAAACGGCGTACGGCTTTAAATACTTTTTTTTTTTTACTTTTATTTTTATTTAACATGGCCTCCTGCTTTGAGAGCTTTGTATTAAGAGCAAAGCGAGCGGCATAAATCTCTCGCCCCCTCGGTCGAAGCACGCGATTATAAATACAAAGTGGGCAACATAGAGCGGGGAGGATGAACTGGCGCAGCGCGCGCAAACAGTCTTAATCCTCTTTTTCGCTGCGAAGCTCCGACGACAGAAAGAGGGCTTTGAAAAAAACGACGGGATATTCGTACCGAGGGTTCCTGGAAATCCGCGATGAGGAGAGCAAAAAACGTTTGAAGCTCGGGTAACCAATCCAAGCTCGAGAAGAGGATGCAGCGATCTCTGAATTTTTACCTTTTTTTTTATATGAAACCGGGTCGAATAGCCTTGGAATAAAACATCGTCGTGCAACTCGTTCGAGAATCTAAATTTTATTTCGAACGTTTGAAGTCTGGATAACCAGTTCAAGCTCGAGAAGAGAATACAGCGAACCCTGCATTTTTAACCATGTTCTTTTTCTTTTGGTCTTTTTCTATGGTACCGGTTCGAATAACCTTTGAATAACGTTGGGCTGAAATATCGTTGTACAACCGTTCGAGAATTAAATATTTATGTCGACAGATTTTTATTTATTTTTCTAATGCGTATTTTTTTATTTTCTTTCCTAATTAGATCGCGAGGCACTGATCATATGCTGATGCTTCAGCAACGGATATAAATGCCGGCAGGAGCTGAAAAACGGGAGATATTCATACTCAGAGTTCTTGCAAATTCGCGATGGGAAGAGCAAAACAAAATTTGAACGTTTGAACTCGAATAACCACCAATCCAACCTCAAGGGGACAATGAAGCTTTGAACTTTAGCTATGTTTTTTTTTTACTTTTAAAATTTTATTTTATCGTATCGGTTTGAATACCCTTCGAATAACCTTGGGATGAAATATCGTCATACAACTCGTTCGAGAAGTTTATTAGTTTTAGTTTATTTTTTTAAATGCAAATTGTTTTGTTTTCGTTTTCCCAATTAGATCGAGAGGCATATGATGCTCGAGCCGAGGAAATAAATGCCGGAACCTCGGGACGGTTTAATCAAGCCGGGCACCAACGTCGTACAACTCGTTCGGGAACCTAAATTTTAGTTTTTAGTTTAGTTTCAGTTTATTTTTCTAATACACATTTTTTTTGTTTTTCTTTTCCCAATTAGATCGAGAGGCATATGATGCTCGAGCCGAGGAAATAAATGCCGGAACCTAGGGGCGGTTTAATCACGCCGGGAACCAACGCGGATCGCACAAGAGCCACGCAGCTGCAGCGGCGGTGCATTATGCCGCGGAGGAAATAATACACACGCTTCGGTAGAATACATACTCTCATAACCGCCAGGCTCTCTCGGCGCGTATTTATCTTGGAAGTTACATAAGCTATTTGTGTCGTACAAAGAGTCACCTTTGCCGATCGCAAAACAAATTGTTAATCATCGAAATACGGCGTATCTCTGGTACGCGCGAGCACGCCGTTACGTAAAGGACGGCGCGAAACTCCTCGCAAGCTCCTCGGCCCCGCGACGGTCGTTTCGCGGATCCTCCGCTACCGCCTTTCGGCGAATCTTAGCACCCCGCCCTCTCTCTCTCTCTCTATCTCTCTCTCTCGACTTTTCTTCTCCGCCAATGATCTTCTCCCATCTCAAGCGGAAACTTGCCAATTCCTTCGCCACCTCGAGAAGTTAAATATCTCGAAATATCGTCGAAACTTTTTATTCCGAGAAACATTTTCAAATCCTGCGAGTCACTGAGCCGTATTTATATCGGTCAGGTTAAATTCTTGATCCACGATTTTTTTTAAATCGAGACGAAGTAATCAGATCGAAGTGCCCAATTTTGCAATAATTTCAAATCGAAGTATTTGTAAAATATCCATTAAAATTGTATTGATTTTTCGCAAAAAAGTATCATATCGACGGCTAAAGATGAAAATGTGTTTGAGCGATTTTCATTCTTGGTCGTACCTATCCAATTTAAAAACAAATTAATTGAATGTATTTCTTTTTCAGATCTATCATGGTGGTCCACAGCATCATTAAGCCGAGCAGAGTGTGGTTTACCTTCCATCCTTCGGCTTACGCACACGGACACGGATATTATGTAATATATGAACCGTTTAATACTCTTCCGCGCCTCGTGTTTCATCTCACGCGACACCGAATTCTTCAGCCGGCGACTGCCTGCGTTAAAACGTTGCAGCTACGACAAGGCAAGTTTCGTACACGAGCTCTCCGAGAAAAAGTACTTTGTGTGCAGTCTTTACGCTCGATTAATCGGTTGAATGAAGATGTCGCAACGGCGGGTGTTTATTCGAGAGAGAAGAAAAAAAAAATGATAAGAAGTACGATGACGCGCGCGTCATTTGAGCTCTCGTAACTGGACGCGAGGAGAGAAAAAGCTGATAGTGGTCTCTCGTATCGATTCAATTATCTTATTATTGTTATACTCGTTTCGTAACAATAGTATTGTCGGTTTTTTTTTCATCCGCCTTATTATTACTCCCGGACCGTTCGGATATATCTTCGAGCCGCTGCCGCCTTATTGTTTGAAAAAAAACAGCCTATAAAAATTAATTTATTCAGCACGAGAGAAAAAAGATCGTGTAGGATAAAACGGGCGCGGGTAAATAGTCATTTGTATGGCGAGGGCGTAGAAACGAAGTTCTTTTCTATGCCAATGCCATTCACATAATTTTTCCTAACAAATTCACGAAAATCACACTTTTCGTTTTTGGGAAGTGAGCCCAAAACGGCACTTTTTCGCACTAGTGCGGGAAAAATACCATATTGTGTTTGTACGCATGCGCCTTTCTGTGCAGACTTCACAGGAACGGAAAGCGTGATTTTACGTGCATGCGTTAGGAAAAATCTACTGTGAGTAAGCGATTATTATCGGGCGTCGGATTCCCGAAAGGATGCATCGGAGGTTTTCTCCCACTCGCACGCGCTCCGGTGTTTGCGATGGATTGCCGGCGATTTCGCGACGATGCGGCGATGTTGCGTAAAGTGGTCTCATCGAACTCGTGCGGAGGCAAGTGCAACAGCACCATCGGGTCGCGGCAACGGGAACGAGGATGCGGCGAGCGCCCGCTCGAGAGAGTCTCCGATCGCTCGAAGTCGGATCGCAAATAGTGAGCATCGCATAAAGCATCGCGGCGCACGACTAAAAATAAAGTCGGGGGGCCTCGGGTAAACACTGGGGAGAGCAAACCTTTATGTAATGAATGAGCGTGAATCGCGGCGCCGCGAAAGAAGGAGAGAGAGAAACGCAGCGCAAAGCGCGATATACGACCGTCGGGGATATACCCGGTGTATTCGATCCCGTCGTATGTTTGGCCGAGTATTATTTGGCTCGGCGTCGAGGAGAGGTCGACAGCCACTCGATTCAAACCCGACGGCTACCTATACGGGCAATCTAGAAGCTTTAGCGATGAGTCTGAGTGAGGATGAGCTAGAGAGGGGTTGACGATGAAGAACTGCTTGGTATAATTATCCGATGAAGTGGGAATTTGGTGGATGAATTTATTTAATTTTTCGGAGGCTGAGTTTAGTTTACTTGATTTCATTTCATTTTCATTGGTTTCTTGATTGGAGCTTATAAAATGATCCGATGGAGTGGGATTTGGTGGACAACATTATTTTATTTGATTTATTATAATTCCTATTGGTTGTTTGATCGGAACTTATTAGCCATATTTGTATGTTGGACGATAAATCTTAACGTGGATCACTCCCTCGATTTACCTAATCCCGGCAGCTACGTGTAAAGGCAATGTAGAATTTGTAGCGATGAGTACGAGCGAGGATGAGCTAGAAGGGTTGGCGATACTGGCGATGAAGAGTTGCTTCGTAGAATTATCCGATGGAGAATTTAGTGAACGAATTTATTTAAGCCAATATATATATATAATTCGTTTTCATTTTAATAATGGTTCTGTGATTGGAATTTGTTTACAACATTTGTTGTTGAACGGTAAATCTCAACGAAGACTGATCACCGTGACGGGATTTCTCTTGAATAGTTGAACAGGCGTGGGTAGAAAAGTCGTCTGTAACAGTGTAACCGGCTTGAATTCGTAACGCCCTCCGTGCAAAATCCGGATTTGATTAGGAAATTATTTCATAATCAACATTACGACAGTTTGCAACATCGTAACAACGTGTTCGATAAATATTTATAATCTTATCGTGTGACTAATTTTTAATTATACGTTTCGCATTGGGTCGCTCTTACATTCGATTTTTCTTTGTCATACAAATTATATTCATGCTAATGTGTACTCGATGTTGGTTTCAGAACTCCTTATTCTCACCGGCGTGACGTACGGGATGGAAAGATCGTTAAACGGAACGAAGTGGAAACCATACTCCCTCGGGGACAAAGAAGGTGCATACCTGCACTCGCAGTAGGCCCACGAGATACTCGTCGACATCGGTCACGTAACGAAAAGCACGACCGGTGAGAGCTGTTTGTTACGTCCTCCTCGGGAGAGAATATACACCCGAGTACGACAATTAATTTCGACCACCCTCGTCCAACGTTCTCCGCTCGCTCCGCCGCGCTCGTGGATCTCGTCACCTTCTGGGCGATAATTCGAGACCGTCACACCTATAGATTCATTCTACATGCACCGAGACGAGACCAGTCAGTTTCCGAATCTCGCGGAGTAATCGTACAGTTAATTCTCCTTAGAGTGCGGGCGCAGAGATTATAAAGTTTTACATCTGCGCTAAGTCATCCGTCCAATAGAAAATTGAGCGACATCTTTACAAATCGAAAAATTCTTTTTAAAAAATTAAATATATAGCTGAGAGGTAGAACAACTTTCGAGCACTTTTTCAAAATTTTTTCACATGATTAAAAAATTTGAAATTCGTGTATCATTAATCTCGGCAACCTCCCCGCGATAATTCGAGACCGAGACACCTATAGATTCAGTCTACATACGGGCCCCTACCCAGTAGGTAAATGTGCACACAACATACATGTCCGTTGTGGAATTTCGCGAAATAATCGTGCAGTTACGTCTAGAGTACGTCAACATTTTTGACGTTCGAGCTACATCGTCCTTTTAGTAGAAAATCGAATGATTTGCCTCTCGGACACAAATTTTATTTTCGCAAAATTCTGCACCCACGCACAGTCGGAATTCCTGTGCGTATTGAAAAACGTATTGAAGTGCGTATTAAACAATTCTTTTAAAAAATTAAAAATACACCTCAGACCTAGAACATCGTACCTGAAGATAAAAAAAAATTTCAGTCGATCCACTGGGTGAAAAAAAAACTTTAATTGAAATTGACGTATCATCAACCGTTCGAAACTATGGGCTCTATGGGAGATTTAACTGTACGTTAAACTTCGAACAATTCGTCTCTATCAAGCGGTAATGCGGGATGCGAGAGGGCTAGCGAGTGTTCGCGGAGAGACCCGACTCGGATGATTCGAACGGTGCCAAGTCGACATCTCTTCGCCGCTGTCGCGTGCGCCGAGTTTAATGCGTAGAATCGCCGAGGCGGTGGGCCTGACATAACGTGCCAAAAGTCGGATACGCTGCATGGATCAAAGATTCTTATGCCCGATCGTTTGTCACTCCATTATAACATTGTCAAACGTAACGAGACGTAATGCCGATGTTTTGACGGATTTACCACCGGCGATGGGGTGGCGAGGGTATTTCAATTAAATGTTGGCATCGTCGCGGAGGGGCGCGAGTAGAGAATCCACGCGTGAGCGCGTTTGTTGTATCCACGACCCGCGACCGAGAGGCTCGATGAGTAACCCAGGGTCGGAATTCACCGCGTATAGCCGGAGTCTCAACGCTCGGGAGTATACCAAGCGTGGCCGCTGTAGAATAGAGAGATAGACTCGGAGGAGGTATTCCCCGTATGCGGCACGGCGCACGTGCTTCCAAACTATTACACGAGACCGCGGTCCGAGAGGTTCACCACGTGCGTCGAGCCGCGTCGAACGCACGGCAAACTCGCCGAACGATGGATGGACGGAGCTAGAGATGCGATAATTTTACGCGGAGCAGAGTCAAAAGAGATCCGTTACATGTCGGCGCTTACAGAGAGTGATTTTTGTTTTCGTATTCCAGGGCAAAGACCCACGAAGAGCGCCGCGCAGAATAAACAACAAACGATCGCACAGAGCGGGCCAAGATCCGGTGACTTATAACTAGAGAAAACGGACTCGGACTAATGCTGAAGTAATGTGATACTAAACCAACAATAAATCAAGGGAGAACCGAAACGCAAGACTTGCCAAAAATAAAAGAAAATAAAGTTTGCTACCGAAAAGTTTGTCATAAACCAAATCGATAAGCTAACATACTACACGCAAATACAAATTTCCCATACACACAATTAACCCTTCAAGCACTTTCAAATCATAATCTAAGTGAGAAAAGGAAAAGAAAAAAAAACTAAAATTCATAGCGTATCGCGGGCTGAAGAACTCGGATCGAAGGGCCTCTGTTAACTTATATGATTATCCTTAAGTATGAATATAAAATTTAGTATAAAATAATAAATGTATAAAGAAGATATCTTTTTCTAATAAAATAAAATAAAATAAAATAAAATAAAATAAAATAAAATAAAATAAAATAAAATAAAATAAAATAAAATAAAATAAAATAAAATAAAACACTAGAAATCGAAAGCTAATCAGTATTTAAATAATTCTCTAGCATAACAGTTGGCATTATGATTCGGAGTAGATTGGTCGAGTCCTGATACGGCCGACACATGGCACAGTCTCGGGTGTACGTGCGAGTTTCCACGCACAGGAACGAGATACGCACAGCATAGGCATAGACGAAAATAGTATTGGAAGGCTACGTCCGACAAATCCGAGAATGGCACAACGATCGGCAGCGTGTGAACAAAGCTGGAACCAGGCGGCAGTTAATGACTCCGCCGCGAAGAAAATCGTCGTGTACGTCTATAGCCGCGTATAACGAGTGGGGATAATGATGATCCCTCGTCCAGCACGTGTATACTCTTCGTACGATGAGCGAACGTGTGGAAATTATCTATGCCGCTTGTCGAGAACAACGGAATTGCATCCGTTTTCACGGCTAAACGGAGTTTAGTATACAATGAAGCTAATAAGTAGCGCAACAAAAAAATAGTTCGAGGATAATAATAATTATTTTTATTCGAGGCAAATTTGTCCGAGCCGAAGGCGTGTCCGGCTCGCGCGCACCCACGATCTCAGCGGCGAAAGGCGCGGCCGTGCAGCGCGCCGGTTTGTTGTTCGCGCGCGCGACGTCGACGGCGTCCAGATACGATTTTACATAACTAATCGAACGAGTTAGCGCACCTAGCTTAAGTGGCTTCCATTTTCACGCTTATGCATTTATAAGATAAACCAACATATAGTGTGTATCTATAAGAGTAGGGAAGAGCGGGGCAAAAGGGACCATGTTTACAAACTCATGCCGGATGTAGTAGAATTCATTTTCCCCCACTCTTCCCCTACAACCCTAGTGCATTAGGTGCATTAAGCAAAAAATGTACACGCGAGGGCAACGATCTCGTTTCTCGAGATCGCAACAAGGGTGACCCGCGTTTCCCCTCGATCTACGAATACTTGAATCGATTAGTAATCTTTATGTGCATTTCACGGTAGCACAACGCGCACCGTAAAGTGGGCAATAAAGTGTGTACATTGTCTGTCGCGAAGTATAATTTTAGTGTTGTGTGATAAGAGCCTCGCGGAGTGGCTCGGAAATTATAGGTTCGCGGTGTGGGAGGAATCGAGCGAGAGCCCCCACCAGAAGCGTGCGCGCTGTAGCGTAAGAACGCGCGGGAAGATTCGCACACAGGTGCGGAGGGAACGTGCGTGCGTCCGTCCGTTCGTCCGCCTCTCTCCAGCCCCCCCGACGCACGACCAGATAAAGCACACACAGCTCCAGCGCCTCTTCGGCGCGAGCGCACGCCAAGCGTCGAGAGGCATTACCGCGACGGCTTCGGCACTCGATCCTCGCTCGTTCAATCGTGTGGCGAGTTTGCCTTCCTCTTCCCCTCCCCGCCGGCACGATTCCACCGGGCCTCGAGAATCAGAGCGAGAGGTTTATGTAATCGGAGATTGTGTTAAACGAGACTGAGACACAGTGCCGTCGTCTTTGTCGAAAGTGATTACGTTTCATTTGGCGATGGGCAAACCGTCTGCGAAGCTCGGGGCAAATCCTGCCGCTCCTCTTCTATGTTTCTGGCTATAATTCACAGCGCGATTCTAGATGATAAGAGATA
This sequence comes from Amblyjoppa proteus, assembly GCA_963922035.1. Classification (NCBI taxonomy): domain Eukaryota; kingdom Metazoa; phylum Arthropoda; class Insecta; order Hymenoptera; family Ichneumonidae; genus Amblyjoppa; species Amblyjoppa proteus. The sequence continues at coordinate 23,365,549 of OY998234.1, read as the reverse complement.
CGAAATCCTGCCGAAAATTCTGTTTGACGATTATTAAGCCGAAATTATTTTTAGTCCCTGAAATTTCGCGTTTTAAACAGTATTTTTTGTAATGTTTTGTTTTTTGTTTTTTTTGTTGTTGTTGTTTTTTTTTCTTTAATTTCTTTAATTTCTTTAATTTCTTTAATTTCTTTAATTTCTTTAAGTAAAGTCTAAATAGCGACTTTTCCACCGGGCCTCGAGAATCGGAGCGAGAGGTTTATGTAATCGGAGATTGTTTTAAACGAGACTCAGACACGGTCTCGCGGTCTTTGTCGAAGGCGATTACGTTTAATTTGGCGATGGGTAAACCGTCGGCGAAGCTCGGGGGAAAATCCTACCGCTGCTGTTCTATAATGTTTCTGACTGTAACTCGCAGCACGATTCGAGACATAAGAGATACGAGATCTTGCCGAAAATTCTGTTTGACGATTAAGCCGAAATTCAGCTGTTTTTAGTCCCTATGTTTGTTTTAAGCATTTTTTTACTATAATTTTTATTTTAGGTTTTTCATTTTTTAATTGAAAATCTAAGTAGTAAATTTAAAAAAGTGATTTTCAGTCTGTGCATCTCATTAACTGGCGCATCTCTTCCAGCGTTACATTTTGAATTGAACCTAACGTTTGGGAGACTCCGCAAGCATTGATATAACGACATTTTAAGCAATGTTAAAAACAAAAAAAATTAAGTAAAATTTAATAGCGAATTTTTTAAATGAATTTTTAGTCTGTGCATCTCGGTAACTGGATGTCGTATCTCTTGCAGCGTTATATTCTGCATTGAACCTAACGTTCGAGAGACTCCTCAGGCATTGATATAACTGCACAGCGAGGATATATATATATAGCGTTATGTAGGATATGTATCGCGATATATCCGCGACGAAACGAGCGAGCGGACCGCCTATCGTCCATAACAAGTTATGTCATCGGGATATACACAAGTCTCGAGGTTTGTTCTTGGGTCGATTGTTCCCTCTTACTTTTCTCTGTTCCTCGTATTCTCTTTCTCGATCGTCGCTAATGGAATAATGTAGTCTAATCGCTCCGAGCGATGGTGAGCGCGGACGTAACATTGTACTGGACGTGATTATTCATGGAGGCCGGCGTCGCAACATTTCTTTCATCAGCGTGCCTCAAACATCTTTGGGTCGTTCATAGTCGCATTGAACTTCCTCTGAAAAATTATACGGGACAAAAATTGCATGACCATGTTTACTATTTTTCTGTGTATTTCATTAAATTAATTAATCAATTATTTTACTGACGATTTACATGACTGTATTACTATTGCAATTACTACTCTGGATTTTTTTGTTTCAGGTCTACTAACGAACACGCTATCTATAGGGGACTCGAATTGGTTGAAATGCTGAGGACTTCGTCTGCGCGTAACTGGGAGACTCGACGCTGTGATTCAACGATGCGAAAGGTAAAGTTTGTTTGGATTTCGAAATCCGAATACTGCTAGAATATTTTTTGTGCCGATGTGTCGATGGAATAGGATATCTGCAGAGATGTGCGAACAGTAGGGCACTATTTGCTTAGTAAATCAATGAATCTAATTACTATTTATTTACATGACTGAATTAGTATAACTAATTTGAAATTTTTTGTTTCAGCGCTCCTAATGAACATGCTATCTATCGAGGACTCTTGCTGGATGAAACACTCCGAAATACTCTGGACTTTGATCTCTCGCAACTGAAAGACTCGACGCTGCGATTCAATTATCCGAAAGGTAAACTTTGTTCGGATTTCAAAATACGAATACAACTAGAATATTTTTTGCTGCCATTCTGGGACGCTACGTACAGGCTGTAGACAGAATTGGATGCTTGTACAGATGCGCTAACAGCAAGACACTATTTGCTTAATGAATCAATTCATTTAATTACTATTTATTTACGTAACTGTATTACTATTGCTATTACTAAATTGGGATTTTTTTTTGTTTCCGTTCCAGACGAACACGCTACTTATCGAGGACTCTCGTCGGCTGAAATACTGTGGACTTTGATTCCTCGCAACTGGGAGACTCGACGCTGTAATTCAATTATCCGAAAGGTAAACATTGTTCGGATTTCGAAATCCGAATACAGCAATGATATTTTTCGTGCCAATTCTGGGACGTTACGTGCAGGCTGTAGACAGAATCGGATACCTGTAGAGATGCCCGAAGAGCAGGGCACTATTTGCTTACACGAATGGTATATGTATAGCATAGACGTAACGAATAAGCCCGGAGGCGCTTGCACAACGAAGCAGAAAGAGACTGCGTCGGAGAGAGCGAGAGAGAGAGAGATAGAGAAAGAGGGAGTGACAGAAGACTTCTCCCTCCTCCCGGCTTGCCCGCTTCTGGCTACCTTCGTAATAATGCAATTACGAAAATAGCGCGATTACGCCTCCTTAAGCGCGCCTTTTGCTCGCTCGCTCACTCGTCTTCGGTTATGTGGCTGTTGCCGCGAGGTCCCCGCCGGTCGCCGTGTCGGGCTCACTCATTACGCCAAACTACCTTATTTCGTTGCAATAACCGTTGCGATACTTGTATATTTTTCTCTGTCGATCCTCCATACCCGTCAGATACAACCGTGTAAATCCAGTTTGCGTAACTCCCACGGGACACCGCGGAGCTCTCTAGGATCCCCTACCGGGTCTCCGACTATGTATCGCCATCCAAGATGATTTGTCACAGAACTCTTACGAATTAGTCCGCGTTTCCTCCAGCTTGATTAGAAATTCATAATTATTATTTCTTTGCTCACCGATGAAATTGAAAAAGCTATGTATTTGTAAATCCACTTTGCGCAACTTCCGCGGGACACGACGAAGCTCTCTAGGATCTCCGAATTATATTATAAACATTATAATTATAAACATTGTAGAGGGTCTTCGAGTGGTGACACTCCGTATCGCCATTCATGTTGATTTGTCACAGAACTTTTACGAATTAGTCCACGTTGCTGCCAACTCCGTGAGAAATTTATAATTATTTTGTTTCCTCATAGAGAAAGCTATGTTTTCGTAAAACAAAAATTGTTTCGATATTCTAATGTCGGAATTATTAAAATTGCCTAAAACGTCGAGAAATGCGTTTTTAACTGGCATCCGAATGCATGTGTGTGTGTGTGACCGACTTAAGATGGTTGAAATTTGGTACAATAGTAGAGTGGTCACATCTCTTCCCTCGGTGCAATTTTTATAAAGATTGCGGCCTGCTTCGAATCCTTCGGGATTTTATTGAAAATTTGCATTTTATGTCAGACACATTTATGCACATTTGTGAAGATTCGTCATCGGCGAGCAAAAATACATCAGACATAGCCGCAAACCGACGAATTACGCAAGTTTCAGTTAACGATTTTCTACAATAAATTTTGCGATACATTTGTACCGGATTTTTTTTTTTTATTCGTCAAAAAAATCGAAAGAGCAACGAATCGAAACTTGCGTGTAAAGCGTCGATTCATCACGCCAACGCTTCGCAAAATTGCAACTTTGTACCGACTAATTACAACAATGTTCGCTCCGCATTGCATCGATTGTCGTTACGAATAATAATTATCGACAAAATAATAACCGGCTGCCACGTCTGGTCGTTAATCTTCGTGTAAATAAATCAATTTGTACTCGCGATAAATCAATTTCTTCAAATGCGACAGACATCATCGACGTGCTATTATTTTCCAACCGAGCGATTAGCATGGTAAAGCAAGCGCTAAGCATCTTGATATGACGACTTTGCCGTGCCGATATATTTTTCAAAGCTATCGTCGAACGAGATATCGAATACATGAAATTATTAAATTTTTGTTTCTCTTATTTTTCAGATGTTACGTTCACCTCGTCGCGGCGGCTCGGCGTCGCGTAATCGTGGGTGTAGGCAGAAGTGGCTGGTCTTACGTGATTCCGAACGATCGGCTATAACGGGCTCACACGTGTTCGTACGATACGCGGTTGTGTCCGAGTCGTGTGTCGACGTTGCTTCTGGCGATTACCAACAATGTAGATATCATTATCTTCGCGTTACGTAAGTGCTCGTCAATTTTCGTTAAATATTCATGCTTCTAATTGCACACGCTTACTGTCGTAGGTATGCTCGGACTGAGACGTATGCCGAAGTGGAAAAGACTTCGCCGGACGAGATCGGCACGAAGGATCGTTGTTATTTTCTTCCCTCGGAAGAATCGGGGAAGAAAACCGGTCGGGCAATTTTACAAGCTTAGACGGGAGCAGCGCTCCGTGAATCGTTCGCCATTATAGTTCCGAGAACGGGCGAGCGTCGACTCTGTAAGGTGCCCCCCTTTGCGAACATTCGCATTCCGAGCTTATAATCGCGGGGCTGCCTTCGTGGGGCGGGGGAAGGCAGAAAACTTGTCCTGCTCGCGGTCTCTCAACTCCCTAGAATTATTATCCGGGTATATATATCGAGAAGCGGCGGCGAACCGAGCGTTGCCAAGCTGGATATACCGGCGATCTGTCCTCCGTGGATGTGCGTGCAGCGGTGTGTATAAGCACAGGGGCAACTCCGCTGCTCAGCCACACCGCGAGTGCCCCGCAACTCGTGACTTCGAGTTTGTACGAGAGCTGTACAAGCAGCGGTGTAGTAAGCCGGTGAATCGGCTTACTACAATATAAGCTCCGAGCTTACTACTAAATAAACTCGATGGAATAATCGGGGTTAAAGGGAACCCGGCTCGAAACAGTTTCGGTTTTCGGAAAAGCTCGGTTCAGACAACCGAAACTGTTTCGAGTAGATGGAGGGTAGAAATATTAAGACTTTGAAACCGCGCGGACTCATTAATGGGTAATTTATCTTTTATTTTTGTCATATTTTGTTTGGCTTTAAAGTTGTTTTTTCTATTGATCGTTAAAGGGCTAAAATGTGTCAATATATAATGAGCGGTACAAAAAGTTGAAAATTGAAATTTATACACGGCTGTCTCGTAACGTTCCTTTATTTGCAAAGCTTTTTCTATGGGAAAGCATTTACTGTTTTTTTGGAACATTATAAGAAACCACGATGAACATTTTAGTTTGCAACTTTTCCGAGGAAGCGGTATGAAAATCTCAATTTGTAACTTTTTTCAACGTCAACGTCATGTTTGAGTTGTATGCAAAAGGGTACGAAAAGTATCAACTTTGAGGCTTTGGACTTCAACGGTGACAACTCGGAGCATACGTGGGGATTTTGTAGTCTATGCAAACAGTACTCGCCGGATATTCGGTTACGCGAACTTAGGCAGTCGAACCGGAGCTCTCGTTGCGAACGAGAGAAGATCGTTACATAAGCTCCGGCCGGCGACGATGCCGGTTACGTGCTCGCGACCCACTTGACACGTGCTCGCCCGACTTTCGAGAGAGCGAGAGATACCCATCGCTTCTCCGCTTTATTCGTCTTATTTCTTGAGATTCCATCCGAGCCCTCTCGTTACGTTACGTCCAAACTTGCCCCCCTTCGCTCTCGAAGTCAGACCGACGACGATTCCGTATCGGAGAGCTTGACGCTATGACTGGAGTGTGAATCTTTGATCTCACCAGCTATTTTTCTTTCCGGTCGACAAAAATACCCACGTGCTCAAAAAATCTTACACCATACTAAAAATTAATTGCCAAAAATAAATAAAACATTTTTATTGATAATTACAGTTCTAAGTGATTGATTTTGAAAAAAGTCATTTAGCGATTATCGAATCCATAGCAAAATTTGAAAAAAAATTCATAATTGCAATGCTAGGTGGTTGTTTTTGAAAAAAAAATCATTTAGCGATTATCGACCCGATTGTAAAATTTGAAGAAAAAATTCGTAATTGCAATTGTTGGTGATTGATTTTGAAAAAATTAAAATGACTCGAACGACAATCACCTTCCAGATCACTTAATTTCGAGTTTCGATTTCTCGATAGCGGATCGTCGAGACGAAAGGAGAGCGTGAGAGGCGAGACAAGAATTTTTTTTTTTGAGAATCGCCCGCTCGTTATCGATCCGAGCTTCGATAAGTCGAGAATCACCGTGCGGCGCTCCGCTAATACTCGTCTCATCGCGTACTTACGTAACGCAATGAAAGAGTTACGAGATAGCTAATAACGCGACACTATGTAGCAGCATATATCGTTACACACTGCAACACATTTGCGTAATTTCTGCGAACCTCCCGGTCAGTTATTATTCCATCATCTGCACGCGCGACTGCACGGATGATATTTAATCGACTCTTTGAGACCAGTCGATTTAGTAAAAAAAAAAAAAAAAGATCCCGCGAGGTAGTCGGAATATTATTTGCTATGCGCTTTTGTACCGCTTCACTTTGTGATTTTCTCGTTCGAATACGTTACCGATTGCGGTATCGGCTTTTCCTATCTCGAACTTATCACGCACGGTTATTATGGCTTCGTTTGCGACGAGAAACCGAACTCTCTCGTACCCCTCCCTGCCTGTATACGCTTGGAACACACGCGGGGCTGCTGCTCTAAAAGTAGATTTACGCGAAGAGGAAGTGGAACTGGATGAAGGCAACGCACCACTAGCGTATCAAATTTTGCTTGATAAAATCACCAAGTTATTTTTGCAGTCGAGAGGACTTAAGGTAAACGTCCCAATGACCGGGCACTTCCCAGTCTCCGGACAAAACGTTGTGTGCAAGATAGGAATACGATTTTTCATGCATGTCCGGAAACTGGGACGGCTTCCTTTAAGTTTCCGGCCATTGGTACTTTTCCCTTAAATCAATTTTGCCTGCATTCGAATTGGGACCACTGGCAGGACATTTTCAAAGCTTTTGAACCCGTATCGGTTTTTAAAATCTTTGACTTCATTTCCATGATCTCACATGTGTATAGTATTTTAATCCTCTAAGAATTATTTAAGGTACCTTAATCTTCTAAGAATTATTTCTTCAGAAAGATCCTCCAATATTTAGTAATGTTAATTTTTTTGTTTAGGAAGTCGTGTGCGGCAGTTCCAGTAGAGGAAAGCTTACGAAATCATCAGTTCTCGACCGAGTAAACAAAGAAAATCACCTACACGCGAAAGGAGAGGAAGCTGGGAACGAAAAGTGGTTGAGTCTGGAGCGTTGTTCGCGCGGGCGATGCATTTTTAGATAAGTTTTTCCTGTATTCGAATTGAAACTTTTGGAATAGTGTTATTTAAAAAATTTGCTTACTTCATGTCGACTATCTCAAATGTGTGAGGTACTTTCATCTTCTAAGAATTACTTCTACAGGAGGATCTTCCAATATTTAATAATAACAATAATATTTTTTGTTTCGGTACACGTGTGCGTCACTTCCGGCGGACGAGAGCCTCCAAAATCATCAGTTTTCGACGCGGTGAACAAAGAACATCACCTACACACTAGGGAAAGGAGAGGAAGCGGGGAACGAAAGGTGGTTGAGTCTGGAGCGTTACAAGTGAAAACATTTGTGTCTGCCACGGGCGAGCGAACGGTCTGCCGGACGGGCATCCTGGGCGGTTGCATCGCGTCAGCGCCGAGCGGGGCAGACCGGGCCGGGCGTTTGTACTGCACCGGGCCAACCGGCTGGGCTTGACCTTGTCTGGGTGTTCACCCTGTTTTTCTTTCTCGTCGTTCTCGGGCTGCGCCTCGTTGTAACCCAAGCACGCGAGAAGCACCGATGCTCGAGCGTGGTGTGTCGCTCAGTATAGAGAAACGAAAGAGGTCCGAGCGAGTAGTGAGTCGCCGCTCGCTAGCGAAAGAGAAGAGCAAGATCGAGCCAGCGCCGGGAATGCTTCGAGAGCCTCTTCGGACGAGCTTCGAAGCGCGACGGGGAAGAGAATCGTTCGATCCGAAGGGGAGAAGAACGGCCCCTCTCGGGATTCGCGTTATATAACACGAAACGGGTCACGGCCAGCCGAAAAAAAACGACTGCTGTGCCACGACTACGCTCTGGCGTGGCCAACGCGATGGCGAGCCTTTCTCCATCGGCGATGCTGGCTCCCGAGCGAGCGACCCGACTACTACCGTCCGCGCGTCTGGCAAATTTTATATCGGCTTTTGATAGCCCATTAAAATAGGTGTGGGGGCTAATACGCGCTGGGACAGATTTTGTCGGCCGGATATTACGAATATAGAACCGGGAGTAAAGTCGGTCTCCGAGCGTCGAGGACGGTCTTAATTTTTTTTAGCCTTTCGACACAGCATTTTCATTCTCGCTTTTCTTTTTCGATGCATATTCGATTTATCTTCTTTCGATAAACAAATGTTGAGTAGAGATTTAATTTTTTTAACGTTCTTTACGTTTTTGGAGTTGGAGCTAACGATTTCGCGTTAAGGTGATGTGGAACACTCTTCCGCCCACTTTGCCCGTGCTCAGCTGGTAACAAAAACTGTAAGGAATGCCGTTTTCAGACCGCGGACAGCTGAGGCAAAGAAAAATTGTCTTTCCTTGTGTCTCGAAATTCTTTGGGGAAAGATAATTTCCTTTTTTCTCAGCTTTTTGTGATCTCAAAACGGTATTTATTACAGATTTTTGCTACAGACTACGGTATTTAATATTACCTAAGAGCTTACGCCATAATAATTTGGTAAAAATGCATGCATATTTCATAACTTTTTCTCGATTAAAAATATGCTTTATCGATTAACTTTTTTTAAGGCAGAAACAGTTTTTGAACACCGAATCATAATCTTTTTATATGAGAGCGTCAAGGACTAAAGAATCTGTGAAGTATATCGGTACAAATTTTCATAAAAATCCATCGAGCCATTTTTGAGATATCAATGACACCGAACTTGAAAATCACGTTTTGAAAAAATGACGTTTACTCGAGCGCTCTGCCACTTTCCACATAACGTTCTCTAATTTTCGTAATTCGTTAAATTTCGACATAAACATTTAACACAATATTCTTGACACTATAAACTATACAAAAAAAAATCTAAATTTTACTGGCGCGTAAGTCCTTAATCTACAGAAAGAATCTTATGTATTACTGTGCATTGCACAAATCTCGTAGCTTTTTGGTATTCTGATCTGACTGACGGTAGTTTTTCCATTGTAGATTGTCGAGTTCGCCAGTCATTGACTCCGACTCCCGATGTCCGGCAGAGAAGCTCTCGAGCGGCGGAAAAGGAGGCTCGCCGATTCGCACGCTTCGTCTCGTCACACCTTCACTCGGTCTCGCGCGGCTACTACAGGGTGATCCGCGCCACCGGCACAACATTTTTCACTCGCGCAGCGGCTCGTAAACAGAGATTTACGATGAGTTAATCATTGCTCGTGTCCCGCGAGCTGCAGCTCGCGATCGAGGATTCAGCGAGGATTTAAAATCGGAGACCAGCGTCACTAATTTTATGATGTCTCGTTTCTCGGTACTTTTCACGATACCGAGCGGTCACCCTCCGGGAAGCGATCGATTCTTTAACGACTATCCGACTTGCACGCGCCGGTAATCTCATTTCATTACAAAGTTGTCTACGAAACTGCAACTGGTCGGTCACGTTAACGCATTATCCACGGTGAATTCGTTACGAAAGACGGTAATTGAATATCTGCTGCTAAGGAGAAATTATTGATTGAAAAAAAAAAACAAAATAATAATCTTTATTAATATTTTTTAAAATTCTCGCTCTTCTCTACACTTTCCCTTTAACTTTCCGTACAAGGCACATTAACTTTGAGTGTCGGGCTAAAAAGCAGTAAAACATATTTCCTAATTTTTGTCTTATTTTTTTTTTACACATTTGACATGGCCTCGCAGATAAAATCTCTTCGGTGCGTTCTATGCCGTTCCTTGACCCTAAAAGACCAAACAATAAATCAATTAAAAATTAGTCACGACCGCAGTCTCATCTCGGCGCAGTTGCGACACCTCCCGTTAATTTTCGCAACGCCGAAACCGCTGGACCCGTGACGCTGTTACGCGTTTCTTGTAACTTCTCGTAACATGTTCTCCCATCGGAGGATTCCTCAAACGCCCGAGGACCGCGCCGCGAGTGTAGCGAGCGAGCCTCACTGGCGCAGAGTATGCGGACGCGTGCTGTGGATGCGCGGGTTCTTCCTATCTTTGCGGTGTAACGCGTAAAACACACACGCAGCCACTGTTCGACGAAACGATTCTCTCTCGCGTAACACAGAACCCAAGGTACGCCCGGTAGTGGCGTGGTTGCGAAAAACCTTTTTTTTTTCTTTTTTTTTTCTTCCTCTTACTACAGACCTCCGACAGACGTTGCATAACTTCACACGAGGCGCTGTGCCGCGGCAGCTGAGGTTTTTGTTTCTCAATAGTAGGTAGACGTGTAGATTCGGTGTTACGCGCAACGAGGAAAATATATGACATAAATACACCGCAGATCGGGACGTTGGACGAACAGCAAAGGGGACATTTTTTTTTTGTTTTTTTTTATTCGCCGATTCGATTGTCTCGAGCCGTTCAATTTCGTCGAGACAATGACTCGATTTGAATATATATATATTTTTTTACGAACAATCCTTTTTACTCAAATGAAATTTGTAGAATATACGAATACATTGTCCGCGGCCCCTAAATTTTGGGACTTGTAAGTGACTAGGATGCCTGCGTGGTAGCCATTGTTCTTAACAACGCTGCATGCAGCCATTATCGCCCAAACCGCGAGCGGGCGAACAGTAAAAAAATTGGCTCCGCTATTTTCGCTCCATACAACCTGACCGGGCTTCGCTGGCGTTGCAAAAATTATTGCAGGACGTTCGTAGAGTCTCTGCGAACCTGCAGGAGTGTAGACAGCATCGGGAAATGCTCGAATACATCGTTATCGACTAAAATATGTGCTTCGTCGGCCGTAGTTCGGGTCACCATGCAAACGCCACGTTTCTGACCGTCGGACTCGTAATTATTAACGAACAAATAACACGCCGCCCGATTATATTACGTTCCGCCGTTTTGTTCACGCTAAAATCAGTCAAAGGGTTATGTAGGAGGTTCGGGAGATTTCTCGGGTGTCGATAAATCGAGGCGCCGCGGGTTATAGATGGAAATGCGGGAATGAAATTTTGGGTCTCCCTAAATAACCGCAACGCCGCTGAGGTCGCTATTGTTGTTAAAAACGGCCACGGCAGCCATTGTCGTCAAACCGGCGAGTGGGGTAACATTGCGTAAATTGTCTCCGCTATTTTCGCTTCGAAACACGTCATCGGTCCTCGTTGCCGCAGTGAATATCAGTGCTGGACCTTCGTGGAGCCTTCGAGAACCCGCAGGAGTGTGGGCAACATCGGGGAATGCGTGAATACATCGTTATCGTGTGAAATACTCGCCTCGTCGACCGCGAGTCGGGTCGTTGTCCCAACGCCGCGTTTCTAACCCACGGACCTGCGTAATTATTATCGTACAATGGCAGATTTCGCGACCACAAGACTTCCCGATCGTTTTAGTCGCGCTAAAATTAGTGATCGAAGGGTTGCGCAGGGTTTTCGCGAAATATTTCGGGTATCGGCGAAACGACGCGTGCCGCGTCGGACCCGCACGGACTTGTTTAGGATGCGCGCGCATCGACTCGCTGGACCGTTATCTTTTTTCGCAGTTTTTGAAGCGGTGACGGAGGCAGTGAATAAAGCAATGCCCCATTCGCAAAAGGGTAGGAGGTTGAGTTTATTGATAATCTTGTAAACAGGTTGTTAATAATCCTCTCTGCTGTGTTTTTTCGCAGAATCGACGCGGTCCAGCACGCACGGACTTGTTCAGGCTGCGCGCGCATGCACCGCTCGACCGTTATCTTTTTGCGCAGTGTTCGATGTGACGAACGAGGAAGTGAAAAAAAGCACTGCGCCGATCGGCAAACGGTACGATATCGATTTTTATTGATAATCTTGTAGACAGGTCGTTAATGATTCTCTGTTATGTTTTTCTGCAGAATCGTCGTGGCCCAGATAGAAAAACGTGCCGTCAAATGGATATTGTACCATTGGTACCGCCACCGCTCCGTCGCCGTGCCATCATTTTTCTATCTGGGGGAACTTCGACGGATAATTTCCGGTGCCCCCGACGAGGGATCTCGAAAGTGCGGCCTTTGACGCGACCAAAAAACTAGCAGCGACTACGCGGGATTCTGGACGTGCGGCGACACAAAGGCATCGTAACGCCGCTTCCATCTGGGTTGAGGAACAAAAGCAGCAAGGGGTGACGTACACTTTACAAAGTTTCTCCAATATGCCGCAGGCAGAACAGTCCAATACATTTATAGTCTTTCATTGTATAATTGTACGTGTTTCAATATGAAGAAGACAATTTGTTGCGGTCACGAAATTCACCCTCTCGTTTCACCCTGTATCGCCGTAGCATTGTGAGTATTGGCTGGGACCTGCGAGCTGTTACGATAGGGGTTGAAATGACTGCAAATTATTAATGAAAGGTTGTCCCAATACTCTGTATAATTCTAATGACTCACTGTTATATGATGTTATGAAACTTTACAAATTTAAGTGAATCTCGAGTAGCTCTTCAAGCACGTCAAGGGCAGAAATTCTGAGAATGCCGCGTACACAATTCTTGCGGAAAAGATTATTCGCAACCGCGGCACAATGATAGGGGTTGAAATTACTGCAAATGATGAATGAAAAGTTATCCTGACTATCTATAATTTTAATTATACACTGTTTTACAATATTGTGAAACTGTTTATAATTTTTGGTGAGTCTAAAATGGGCCTTCGACCCTCTTGCATGCCGAGGGCAGAAGCTCCACGAATAATAGCCAGTACATAATTGTTGTGGAAAAGATTATTAAAAAATGAAAATTATGACTGCACTTCTACAATACTGTTAAATTGTCTCAAATTATTTGAGTATTTACAAGATTTTTCTTTTTCTTCCCGAAACATTTATAATCAAACACAGGTAATCCTCAAAAAGTAGCATTGATTTTACCACATTTGATAAAATTCTATTAAACTTTTAGATTGTACTTATTTTTAAGATAAAATTTCTATTGTAAAAAATCGTCGACGGGAACGCTCGGCGGATTAGTCGACGGTGTCGGGTTTCTCCGATTGTCTCTCACCGGGACATTCGATTCGCCCCCGTCGACGATTATGTATTTACCCGGCGTTCTATTAAAGTACATACTAATGCGAAATTTATCGTTTAATAGGAGGGTTTTTCGAGAAGTCCCGGAGTTCGCTTGTGTGTATTTCATAACGCATTCGACGCTTGCCGCGCCGGCTGGAAACACGTAACCTTTCATGAGCATTTCTATTGTCGGGGCCCGGGTGAGCGGGTGCCGCTGCCGGCGAACACTGGCGTATAAACAGTGACGAAACAAGTACGAACAGCGCGGTTTATAATACGCTACTACGACGGGGCACGGCGGCCACGAGAATTACGCTTCGGCTTACGTGTGGTTTAACCGCGGGCTCGCGACTCTCGCCCGAGTGAGCTTGATATAGGCACTGTACAGACGTGTTGGATATAGCAGTGCCGGCAACTCCGACAAAACCGCCGTCAGTACCAGAGTATCGGCCGGCACACGTCGACCTCATAATTCCCACAGCGTTGTTCACTTTGCCATCTTTAATACCCCTTCTCCCCTCCCGATGCCCCGCAATCAGTTGCGCAAAATTTTTCTGTATTACTCATCGATCTCGAGCGCTCGGCTCGCATCCCGAGATCGTACGAGTTCAAGCAGAAGCACGCGACTCGAATGATAGATTATCGTTGAATTAGATAGATAGATTTTAAGATTGATTTTATCGGAGGCTCTCAGTGTCGTCCGCTGAGTGCGGAGTGATCCGCAAATTTTTATTAATGCTTGCTCGATCGTATTAGTTGGAAGGCAAATGTATGGACGAAGAGGCAGAGGCTGGTACTTGGTAAATTAATCTCGACGCTGCGATCATCTACACGGACTCGGATGACGTCTTCATTTTTCGCGTGAGTTAAAAAAACTGCGCGATAGTCGATTGGAGGGTCAAGGAAACGACGGATTTTTAGTATGCTTCGAGAATAAGAATTCTGAACGTTTGTCGACCCTGGAAGTCTCTCAAATTAATTTGACTAGTCGGTAATTTGATATCGGAATGTTGCATGTTTTACGTTTAGATTCAAATAAATACGAAAAATAATATATTGAGCTTCTCAGGCAGATTTTTTAATTAAAGCCAGCGACCCATTCACTGAATAAGCTGCGCATGATATTGAAAATGAAAGAAGATCGTTTAAAAATAGTGGAGGTATCGAAATAACCGATATTACAGAAAAGTTTAGAGTCTTAATTGACTAAAAAAAAGTAGTATTTTATTATTTTTTTTTACAATTTTTTCATCGATTTTATAACATTTTGTCCCGATACTTATTCAATCACATGATGCACAACATAAAAGATGTGCAAAAAAAAAAAACGGGGAGTATGCCGGACATAAATACAGTTTTTTTATCGCAGATAAAACGATTAACGAACAATAATTGAGCCGTTCACCTTAAAGATAAAACTGGTGTCATAAACTCATTTTGAAAAAAGTTACAATTTTCGGTATTTATAAACACCTTCCAGCTCTCAGCTTCGTGCAACAGCCAATCACAAGCCGCCGGTTCTCGATATTTTCGAGGTTGCTTGTAACACCATTTTTTTTTCTTTTCTTCAGACTGACTCGAATATCTCGTCGACGATTGGATCTCGGAAAACGAAATCGTTTCGTCACCTTCCATCGTGGCCGGATCGACGCGTGGATGAGAGACCGCGTCTGCCGTCCTTAATAACGTCGTTCGTCGGAGCCGCCGAGCGACATCGAGGCTTTGTTGCCCGGCCGCGTCTCAGTTGCATAATGGTCTTCGGGTTTCAGATACGTAGTGGCAAACCGACTACCAAAGCACAACGGCAGCGGCGTCGCGAGAGGTTCGCCGTCTATCGTCATGTGTCCCGTGCTTCACCGCTTCGGTGTACCATTATGTAACGTGGATGCTCTCGGTGCTAACGTGCAGCGTATTACCATATTACAGCGAATGTACACGCCCCCCCCCCCTCTCGTTACTTCATCATGATTCTTTCCCCCCTTTGCGCTGCTTTTGTTCTCCGCCGATCTTTTGTCCAAGGGTTGAAAACGGCTTTCGTCTCGAGTTTACAGACACATTGTTATGTTTATTTTATTTTCATTGAAACATTATTTCTTGATATTAATTGGTACCTCCAATACCGATGCCTCTCGTTGGTACTTGAACAATTCAATGTTTTTTCTATCAACCGGCTTTCATCCTGAGTTGACCCGTAAATGTTATAAACATTTTTTCATTGAGGAAATTATTTATCGATATTAATTGGTACTTCCAGAACCGACGCCTCTCGTCGGTACTTGAACAATTCAATTCTTTCTTCTCTGAAACGGAATTTCTTTGTTGTTTTTCATTGAAAAATGATTTGTCGGTATTAATTGGTACTTCGAGTACCGAAGCTCTCGTCCGTACTTGAACAATTCAGTTCATTTGTCTCTCAATTGTCACAATGATTTTTTGCATCCACTTCCACCGAGCAATTTATTTCTGTACCGGCTGTACGTATATCTTCTCAAATACCGGCAGCGTCGGCGTAACCGTTACACCGAGCACTCGATCATCTCCCCCATCCGATTTCGTTATCTCCGCAGATCCCGGCGTCACGCCGAGCGATCTCTCGCAGCGGCGCCTCCAACGGAGCGCCGCGATGCAACGACGCGCAGGGTAACCGGGCTGTGTTCGAGTGTGAACGGCAACGCGATATCGCCGATACAACACCGATTATTTATTGAATATATACAGAAATGAATTAATACGCGGAATCTCGAAGTCGTACCGATAGGGTCGGGATTATACGACGACAAAGGTCAGGACGGCGCGTACCGGGGGACGCTTTTTCGCAACAACGGTTGGAAACATTTTTATGACGAACAGTCCCGTTACGTTTGTAATATTGTAAGGATTTAACCGTTCGGCCGAGAATACGAATAATTTATTACGACGAGGAGGTAATTACATTTTTTTTTTCTTCGTAGCAATGTATTACGAGATATCCATCATTTTGTTTATTATCCGGTCATAATTGTGTAACGTCGGTAATTTAACCCAGGGCAATCCGCTCGGCAATATAATTTTTTTTTCTTTTTTTTCTAGCAAGAGATTTGTGATGAGATTGGCGATTCGGTGAAAAGAAGGCCGATGTCGTGGCAACCCGGCTGTCTTAACGCCTTCATAGCAGACCTGGATAAAGTACCAGAAAATACTTCCGGAAATTACAAAGTGCAAAGTATCACGAGTACTTAAAGTATCAAGTACTTTTCGCAATTGGGTTCGTACTGTTAAGAGTAATTTTTAACAAATTCCTAAAAAATTGCATAAAAAAAGGAAAAGGTTCCCTTCGCATTTCCCTTATGATTTTTTTAAAGATATTTTTTTTTTAATGAAGAAAAACGAAAAGGGCAGGCACTTCTCTTTTTTTCTACGGAATAATTTTTTTTTTGTAATCTTTACAATGATACTTATTGAAAAGTTTAGACAGGACAGGTGATAAATAGAAACAGAATGTCATGCAACTCATCGAGTATGCATGCGAGCATGTACTCAAAAAGTACTTGTACTTGGTACTTGAAATAGCAAAAAGTACTAAAAAGCAATTGAAGTACTAATAAGTGCTTGGTGTATTGAAGAGTACTTTTGTACTTGAAATACATACCTGAAGTGCAAAACAAGTATCCAGTACTTCAAGTACTGCTCAGCTCTGTTTCACAGTCATTTGTGCGCGACGCTTCGGAAACGCCAAGAATGACGATTATTGCGCCGCTGAGATCGATATGTTCACGGTCGTGCGGGCTTTGGCACCACGTTTGCACACATCGTGAACCTACGTAAACTTCGATTACGTAAACTTCGAAAGTTCCCGACGGGTTCGCCGACAGGACATTGCCACAGATTCGTGCGCTGTCGGTGATCGTTGACAAAAATCGTGGAAAATGTTGCGGAAAACCAGTAACGACCTATCGGAGATCTCGTTCGGCAGTGGCATTTTTTTTTCATAGTGGCAAATCAATGACGCGTGGTATTACGATAATACGAATAAATTCGAGATTGGTATTAGTAGTAGTGAATTTACTGACAGTGCATAACATGGAACAGTTTGTAATACATAACAGAGTTCAATCACATATATGCTGCCAATTGGCCATCGACCGAAGCCTATTCGAAGCTTATTCGATCGAAGTCCTATTCGATATTATTTTATGGTAAACCGCTAGAAATTTTCACCGTGGATATATGAAGTAAAATTCAGACCACGAACCAACCGGTCGCGTAACGCTCTATTGCGTTGAGTAACCCCGGGCTTCTTTATGACCGAAAGGCGAAAATTCTCGGCATAATTCCAGGGCCAGAGAGCTCAGTTCACGATTTTGCGGCAGGGAGTCGGTAAACAAGACACTGTTGGTTCCATGGACCACACCGCGAGGACGGACTGTACGTAGATAGGGCGGGGTTAAGACGTTTCTACAAACGGCACTTAAGGATGCATCGCACATACATTCCCAACCAAGATTTTATTTCGTTCAAAATTACAGTACTTTGCGATACGCCAAAAAATCTGAAAAAAAAATCAGCCGTGTTAACGACGTCGAGACCTTTGATTTTGCATATTAACAATGCCAAAAAGTTATTAACAAATTGTCGAAGAAACATTTTCTTTTCTTATCGGAAAACCTATTTTCGAGACTTCGAGTGTGTGGAGTAATTATTATATTAATTTGCGCAAGAGTTATTGACAATCGGCGAGCGATAATTCCTTTGGTCACTCGACCGCGCTACGTTGCCGAAGATTTATGTCAAAATTATTATCAACGGGATTTATTATCATAACGGGATAAAATAACGCGTCTGGTCGAAGGTGAGGATATAAAGAAGGGGTAATTACCTTGTACCCTGGACAATTAAATCCCATAGCTGCACATTCGTTATGGCTCAATTAACTCGGTACAATTTTGTTTTGTTTGCGAAGCAAAATAACTTGCAAAAAAAAAAAAATACGATTTCAACCTTTGCTATTAATTGTATAGTATGTTTCGCGAATCGTCGAGTCTCCGCGAGGGTATCCAGTAATTATGAAATTTACGCGACAATTCATGACAATCGGCGAGCGAAAATTCCTTCGGTCGATCGGCCGCGCGACGTTGTCGAAGATTTATATCAACCTCGCGATAAAATAACGAGTCTGGAACGGGACAACGAGTCTGGTCGAAGGGGAGGATATAAAAAAGGGGTATTTACCTCGTTCCCTGGAGAATTTAGCAGAAATTAAATCCCACCGCTGCACAGCTAATCGTCCGTGGCTCAATTAATTCCATAGTTTATTTTCTTATTTTTTTATTTTTTATTAGTGTTTCCCGCATTTGATAACTGGCGATCGACAGCAAATCCGTTATGCTCGGGGACTCAACATGTTGAACGGTGTCTCAAGCAATCGTAGCTCTCGACATGTCGAGTCTCGAGATTAATGGACCTGTATGCCTATAAAACTTTGATTTCTTCGCGAGAGTGATACGCAGCGTCGACGTTCGAGCGCGGGCGAACCTGCGTTGCGGCAGTCGATCGATGCATGAGTGCACAAACTCCCTGCGCACTCTTTCATAAAAAATTGTCCCACTTCTATGAATAACTGGATTCAGAAGTAGCAAAATGTTGCAGAGCTCTTGACGGCTGATAACGAGCCGGCCGGACAGGTCCTGTCATCCATTCCGCCACGGTTATACGATTATCCATTCACCCTTATGTCCCGTTAATTATATGTTGTGGGTCGATTGAATTTTGCAATAGTTTTAAAATGTATTTAGTTTAACTACTTTCGATTCGTTTTTTTTTATTTAATTTTTTTTTTCGTGCGCTGCAGTCGCATTGCGCAAGTTGAATCGGACGACTTGCAGCTAGAGTGTTGAATATCACCGTCACGATCAGAGCTGGGCAGTATTTAAAGTACATGGGTACTTATTTGGTACTTAAAGTACGCACTATTACTGAGTACTAAGGCCAAAGTTCTCGTACAATTTTGAGCATAGCTTCCTCTTTGAGGAAGCTATGCTCATAATTGTTTTAAATGAGGAAACTATGTGCAAATTACTTTGCACCTGTTTCGTTACTTAAAGAAATGTCTGTCTCATAAAGTTATTTTACTCCCAACCCAATATTTTCCATTTAAATCCCAAAAATACGATTTTTCGTGCATAAAATCGAGACTTTCAATGTACACCTGTACTTTAGTCCCAAAAAGCCAGCGGATTCGTGTTCAGCGGGAAAAAATACGTCGAAATACGTGGTAGTTCCTTTAAAAAAAAAAAAAGAAACAAAATTTCGCCAAAAAATTGCAAGGCTACCCTTTTCGAGTCCATTTTCGCGTTTTTCACCGTTCTGAAACTGCGCGATAAAACGCTTCAAGAACTTCGGACAAGACCTTATCTTGTGTATTTTTTCCCGTGGAACACGACGAGCACCTCGGCTTTCCCCTAACTCCATTGGGAGTTGAGATATCGACGTTTGAAAATCACGGAAATCGACGGTTTCCAAAAGTGGCTCAAAAATTGAAAGATCGTTGTTTACTCGATCTTTTTTGTTTTACGGCTGTATTCGACGCATTTTTTCCCGCTGATGACGATTATAACAATTATTTTACTCGTAGCTCAATATTTTCCATTTAAATCCCAAAAATACGATTTTTTGTGCATAAAATGGAGACCTTTACTAGATCCATACGTCCCAGATTTAGTTGTTATACATCCCGTCGACCTCCACTCACTACCCCAAGGTTCAGTCGTCGCAGTCCAGTCGATTAGTCTGTTACCAAGGATTTGAAACGAAGAGTTTGGACGTTTTGAAAAAATGTTGGCCCTGAACAGGGCCGTTTGATTTGAAAATTCTTCTCCTAATTTCCTATTGGTGGAATTCCGCCTCTTCCGATTAAGAAGTAGTACATTTCGATACGAGTGCAGAACAACTTTTTCTGACGAGTGTGAGTTTGCAGCATGAGCCGAAGGCGAGTGTTGCAATCACATGACTTCAGAAAACGTTTTTCGCACGAGTATCGAACAAAATTTTATGTCATGAGGTATGAAAATTGAGGTTTTCACACGCGAAGCGTGCGCAAAAACCGCCATTTTCCCACCCAGTGACATAAAAGTACTTTGTACTTGGCGTTTTATAAAAATACTTTAAGTACGGAAATTACTTTGTACTTAAAGTACTTTTCGGTACTTTGCCCGGCTCTGATCACGATAACAAAATCAAATTATCAGCAACAAAAAAAAAATTGTTTTTCAATATATAGAATCAATCTTTTTAAATGAATTAAAATAAATCCTTGACACATTTTAATCGAAAGTATTATTGCAGATTTATTCGGTCGCCGTTCGACTGGAGATTGGAGGGAGCTGTCAGCGGTGATTTTTCGTCGCACTCAAACCGAAGAGGGAAAAAACGTTTTCCATTAAAAACATATCCGACCAGCGGGGAAAAAAACATCGGCCTCTGCGATTTGGAAATCGTATTGGAGCGTTTCCCGCTAAGGATCTATTGGACCGTATCGGAAAAGTTCACATCGGTGATATTTCGCTCGTCGACACGTCGATGGGACCACATAACGCAGGTGTGTCCGGAGCGGTCTGTGTGCTATTAACGATCACGGCCAGCGGCGCGGCAGCGGCGTGAGGAGGTGTACGTTACGAGACAGGCACGCGATCCGTCTCGCGCCTCGCCTCGCTTGTAATTTTGTAATCGCTCGAACGATTATTGTTACCTCTTCGTCGTGTATCGTTATACCTCGCTCCCTCCGGCCTCCCTCGAATGCGCGAGGTTTGCATAATCCTGGCCGAGTGTGTTCGATACTCCACCTCCAATAGCCACGGTGCTGGCAATGAGAATTCATTGATCGTAAGTGCCCTGCTATCGCAGCTGCGGCCGTCGCTGCTTACCGCCTCGAAGCAACAAAGAAACGCCAATGTATGCCGAGAAGCGAATAACAAATCGATGACAGACTCGTGCTATTGGCACTCCGCAAACGGAGAGGGGGGAAAATGTAAAAAAAATCGATTATTGAAAATTTAAATTAATTAAACGATAAAATTGTTGTGGGAGTTTCGCTGCTGGAGAAACTGGAATGCCGCAGCAAGAGCCGGCCCGTACACCATTTTGCGTAATATAACATTAGCTGGTAGTACGCGTACGGCGGGTTCTCCACGTCCGGATTGCGTTATCGTAATTGAACGTTGCTCCGTTGATCCACATCGACCTGGCGATAGGCGGTCGGACACGCCTATGGTTTACAATTATTCAGAAAGACAAGCGACACCGTAGCTTAGTTATTACGCCCCGCGGTATATTAGTATTTATCAATCGCCGGCTTGCAATTGGCATTTTAGATTTTCTCGATTATTTTTCCTCGCGACAAAACCATTTCGAGGAGTTATGATTGATGAGCTGTATAAACCAATGCACCGAGCGATGATCAACAACTGTATCGAAATATAAGCGATTAATTGCAGAGTTCGGTCACAAGCGATCAGTGCCAGTCCTTTAGTGTACATTAATCATTACTGGCGGACACGAGGGCGGAGCGAGATAATACAAATTGTTTCATTAGTCGACTTAATCGGATCCAAATGTTCGTCATTATCACGCGATAACTCTGACGAATTCTCCGGTCGCAATACAATTTCGCACGAAAACTTAAAGAAGAATTAATATGTATGGCTTTAGATTGATACCGACAGACACAAAAAAAAAAAATCGTTTAATATGTTAATTGCGATAATGTTAGTATGCGATACTCGTACGAAAAAGCGGTCTCCCGACTTTCAACCTTCGTCGAAAGACCGCTTTTCCGTACTAGTATCGCAATAGTATTTTTTGTGACAAGTGCAAGAAAATTCCCGCTTTTCGTGCCTGTAAAGTGCGTGCGAACAAATAGCTACAGTGCTGCCACCTAAGTGTGTGCGGAAGTAGCTAGGATGTGAAAAAAGTGTGCAAAAAAGTTTTCGCGCATCCTCCGTTAGAAAGCGCCAGTTTCGCCACAGTTTACAGGCACGAAAAGCGGGACTTTTCGTGCACGTGTTACAAAAAAAAGTTTACTTTACCCGAAAAACAAAATAATAATAACAAATTTAATAATAACAGGCGGATCATTTTAGAAATGAATGCAATTTAAACGGACACGATGTTCCGCTCCCGATGGCTTGCAAGTAGGAAGGGGACTTCGATTGCACGATGATTGATAACAATAAGTTTCTGCGCCATCGTAAACTGTAACAGTGTCACTTTCCTTATGAATGAACAATGTTCGAAAGGAAATCGGATTTCTGAAGTGTAGCCGACTTGTGATATTCGCATTGACTATGTATCGGGGAATTTCGACTGAGAACCGTGTACGTCTGGCTCTCGTGTTGCATATGGCCGGTAGCTCGCCGCAGTATCGTGCAATCCGGCTGCTTGGCACACATACACACAATGTAGCGGCTAAAAGTCTGACGTGAAAGTATCACGGTCTTGCCTCCGCTTCGACTCGGCCGGCCCTCGGCGACGATTTACGTAATTCACCTAGTGGGTGTACAAGCGTTTTAAATCGCGTCTATAAACTGGCATTGTTGACTCGCGGATCCGTCTCTGCGCAGCGCACTCTCGGCGTATAGGAGCGACCATAAATAAAATAGAAATAAAATTGTAACGCGTGCCACTGCCGGCTGCGGCGACCGAACGGAAGTCCGCGCGCGGTCCCTCGTGTGTGTTCTCGCAGAGCAGTGTCTAACTTGAAGAGTGACGTTTCTCGTCGTCATCGCGGCTCTCGCGATGCGCATTGCGTCACGTTAAACGAGCCATGTCTAACGCCCAACAACACCTCTGCGACACGCACACAACCGCCAGGCACTAACCCTATAGCGCACTGTTTAGTCACCGAGCTTCTGCCGGGTTGTAATTTTTTGTGACGGACCAGACATGCGCCCACTTGTCTCGCGACGCGCAACTGGGATTGCAGGAATCTTCTTTGCCGATCGCGAAAGTCTAATTATTCTTACTTTTTATTTCGGGAACACACACACACACACACACACACACACACACACACACACACACACACACACACACACACACACACACACACACACACACACACGCGCACGCGCGCGCGCGCGCGCGCGCGTGTGTGTGTGTGTGTGTGTGTGTGTGTTTCTTTATCCCCGAGTTCGAATTGTGAATGATTTGGCCGATTAGGTGGCGCAAAATGTTTCTCGCTTGTAGATCCTTTCTAGATCCCCGTAACAGCCTGGTTTCTAGCAGGTGTGTATGAGTTCAAGTGTCCGCCCCTCGAAGTGAACTTTCATGGTAAATTGGTAGACAGAGGAAAAAAAAACTTGTTATCCTTACAAAGTTGCTAATCAACCACATTTGCATCTCGCGTTGGAGTGTCGAACTTCGAACATGATATCAATAATTATCTTTCTGTTCACAGAGAGCCCTGCGCCAAATACTACGAGGACTAATGCGCAATTACGCTGAAACCGTAACGCATTCTCGACTGCATTTTTCCGTTATCGATTTGCGCATACGGCAACTGTGGAAAAGGTCGTGTACGTTAATCCGGAGATTGTAGGCTTTCGCTATTTCGCAAATAAAACTTGTCCATACAAAGTTGCTGAAGTTGCTGACCACTTTGTTTACTGATGTAGCGTATCGAATACGGAGCGAGCAATCAATTATTGTCGTTCTGTTCATAGACGCCCTATTACAAGTTGGACGCGCAGTAATGCGCAATCACCCTGGAACCGTAGAGCGGTCGCGACTACATTTTCCCGTCGATTTTCGCATATGGCCTCGATAACACAAGTGCGTAACTGGTATACGCGAGGAAGCGGAAAAACCAGTGGAAATCAACCCGGAGGTTGCGACGTTTTGCTATTTAGCTGATGCAACTTCTCGTCCATACAAAGTTGTTCATCGGCCACTTTGTTTCTAACATTAGCGCATCGAACTTTGAGCGAGCAATGACTTATTCTCATTCTGTTCATAGAGAACCCTACGGCGAAATTGCACGCGTTGTAGTGCGCAATCACGCTGTAACCGTAACGCGTACTCGACTGGATTTTCCCGTTGGCGATTTTCGCATGCGGGAGCCGATAACTGAAGAACGTAACTCGTGCTAAGAAGAGGTCGAATCTGTGTACCTACATTAACGCGGGTGAGCATTCGCTATTTGGCAAATACCACTTGTTTATCCATAAAAAGTCGTTGATTGGCCACTTTGTATTTGGTGTTAGCGTATCGAACCTCGAGTTAGAAATTCATTATTTTCATTCTGTTCACAGAGAGCCCTGCGGCAAATTGCACGAGGACTAATGCGCAGTTACGCTCAAACCATCAAGTAAAAGTACCGATGCTCGGACGGTTAAGAACGTTCCCAGATTCCACCAGTTATTAATTGGCCAAACACAATTTTTTTTGGTGAAAATAACTGAATCCAATGTCAAACTGATAGTTTCTAGTTTCCAAAACACATAGTTTAATTACAAAAAGATAAATATTTTTTTAATCACGAAAAAAATAACAATGTAGTAATATTAATCAATATATTAATATTAATAACCTTGTATTCGGACACTGCATGTCCCAATGTTTCGAACAATCATAGATTTCGAGAATTCTCATCTACGAACTCAAACTAGTTCACATTAACTGAAAGAATTTCTTTGCCATTAATTAATTAAATCAATGAAAAAATTACATTCACGCGAAACAATACTAGATATAAGCGACGTAGGAAGCTGGCTAACCAAAGTTCTTCTAACTGTTCGATTATTGGGTCGCCTATGTAGCAACGCTTGTAACAATTTTCGGACACTCTATCGTCTGTCTTTTAACAAAATGCGACAACAGAAAGCAATTTAGGCTTAAACCTTGTATAACTTTTTTTCACTGCATCAAATAATGTTCGAAGATACGATTAAGTATCAAATTGGATTTCTGTCACTTAAATTGAGAAAAAATCAAATCTGCATAGGTTCGACGACTGGGACGTGTCCGAGCATTGGCACTGTTACCTCAACGCGTTCTCGACTGCATCGTTATCGATTTTCACATACGGGTCCGTTATCAGAAAAGCGTAACGTTGTAGGCGCTAAGAGGAAAAACCTGTGCCAACCCGGAGGTTGCGACCTTTCGCTACTTAGCAGTGGATATGGAAAGTTTTCGCTCGGCTTCGAGGGCCGGGAGAGTCGTGCCGATCGGACGAACGAAGGCCGAGAGATCCAAAGCCGCTGCCGCCGATCTGCTATGCTGGTACCTATAGTGGTACGGAGGGCATACCCTCAGCACCGTTTATCACTGATATCGTTCGTCGCGGGCTCTCCGGCCGTGTTACGAGACCGACACGACGTTGGAGGACAGCAAGCTCTCTCGCGATCGTCGTACAACCGTCGACGGGAATACCGGCTACTCCGCTGCTCGAGTAATCAGCTTAACTGCGCCGCGATGAATAGTTCGAGGTATGTGTCGAGCTGCGAACTATGCTGGGATCCGGGAGCGCACCGATTATATTGCGTAAGCCGATTGGAAGACTCTCCGGCCCTCTTCTGCACTTGCACTTTTAACCCTGCTGACGATCCTCGAAACTAACCGCCCGTCCTCGCTCATAAACATTCACTTCTCGATACTCGCCGGAAAAATTTTTAATGTTTTTACATAAATTCGTTTTTTACGTAAAATATTTTACATAAAATATTTTATACAGATTATACATAAAATATTTCACACAGATTTCACTTAAAATATTTTACACCGATTTTACATAGGGAACATTGGGTGGTTTTTTTTATATAGGAAATATTTATTTGCGTATATTTTGTGATATAGTCTGAACTGGATATATTTTTTGATGTACGATGTTTCGTACTTTGGATGACTAAACTCTATCGATTTTCCGCGATGTTAATTTTACTCGAGTGGAAGGGTTCTCAATTCAAGCTATGTTTCAGTTACGAGCGGATCCGCTTAAACTGTTAGTTGAAACGAGCGAGCGCGCGCCTGATGTTACCCAACGATTGGGTAATACTATAGGATAGATTAGTAATAATAAGTGATTTCTAAAGAAACCCACCGTCGTCGTCGGCGGTGTCGTGCCCCGCGGAATGACATTTATTCGTTTACATCGGCGCGCTGTGCGGTGTACCTGTATCTCACTTACCGTGCGCCGGAGAACAGAGATATATATAACGAATCCCGCGGAGGATACGTAATGAGCGCTATTATGAACGAGGGATTAGTCAATCGAACATATCTCTCCCGATAAGGAATCAAATGATACCGGCTAATCAATTTTTCTCAACTCTTTCATTCTGCATTGAAGGGAAACATTTCGTATAAAAATTACTCGACTCATTTAATCTTGTTTCGTTGCGTAAAATTAATTAATTCTTCCCAAAACAATTGTTGGGGTTAGAGTAGGTAGATGAGGGGAAAATTAAAAGGTATCAATTTTTGGTGAAATGCGAATTTGAAAAATTATACTAACGATGATTGGACCTCCGGCTCAGGCGCGACATTTTACAATGATAGGCCAATTTTCTCTAAAAAAAAATGCCTCATATTAATGGCTTTTTTATTGCATTCAATTGATTAAATTGATAATTTGTCGCAAAAAAAAATATTAGAAAGATAGACGATGAGTGAACGTGATGAGTAAAAGGAAGACATTTTTGTTGAAATGTGAATTAGAAAAAGTATGATAACGATAATTAAGCAGAGTCATATTACGATAGGTTAATTTTCTTTTTGAAATTATTGTTGAAATGATTAATTTTGCAAATCGTATTAAATCAGTAATTTTTTGCACAAAGATTATTAGGATAAACAGAGATGCGGAAATAGGATGGTAGAAGATGAGTGAAAAATGAAAAGGTAGAAATTTTAGTTGAAATGCGAATTTGAAAAATTATGTTAACGATGATTAGGGAGAGAGCTCGGGCTCGGTAGCGACATTTTACGATGATAGGCCAATCACCGCACGGGTATAGCGCAATCGTCGTCTCGCCGCGTAACAACTCGATTACCGTCTTTGCCGCCGTTTCACTGTTGTGAGAATAATAGCAGTAACTCTTACTTATCCGTGTCGTGGAACTCTCTTTCGCGCGCGCGGGAGGACGAACGATTCTAGGGGGAACAATCGATTTCCTCGTCGCCGAGGTGGGGATTTACGTCGGACTCGCGTCGACACAGCACGTTCCTCGGTCAATTAGCGTCGGCATAAACATTGTCGCCGTCGAGGCGAGCGAGCCGGCGAGTTGCGCTCGGAATATGCTTACCCGAGCTCTAGGGAAGTCTCGCGGTCCCCATCACCCTTGCGGCACGCATCCTGCATCCCCGAGCAGGATTCGTTTAACGATAGGCCATTCTTCCGGCTGTTACGCTTAGCGCTCGGCTGTGCGCTCGCAATTCCAGATCGGCGCGATATCGACAACAGCCTCTCGTTGAGTCCTCATCAATTAACTCGTGCCTATCACTGCATGAAACAAATAACGTAAAAAAATAATAGTTTTTCTAAAACAAGTTCGAAATTTTGTTTAAAAAAATCGAAATTAGTCTGTGGGACCGTCAAGAAGCGAAGATATTGGTAATGTACGGTGATTGCCGAATACCTTGTTTTTCAGTAGAATAATTCGTTAAAAAAAAAAAATGTATTAAATTTGAAGAATTTTTTAAATTGGGATGTTGCAGAAATTGACCCTTTGGCGGTCACCGGGTAAGCTGTGATTCTAACGAGCCTTTGCTGACAAAGTTCCAGGTCGATCTTCGACGCGGTCTGCAACGGTGTCGACTTCCACCGATCGCCTTCACGATTGACCGGTTCGTTACACAACGAACTATAACCATTGCCAAACAATGGATTATGCCGTGGTGGCAGCAGACAGCAGCAGCGATGTCGGCGTCGTCTCCCTCCGCCGGCCGTTCGTAGGTCGGGTAGTGCCGACTGCCTTATGCAAGCGTTACATACATTTGGTTACATTACCCGTCATTACGTAACCGGGATTACGCGGGGGCGGACAAAAAAAAAAACAAATAATGCTACCTAGTGCAGCGCTTCTACGAATCGCCGAGTCGTAGGAGTCGCGACTCGTTACATATTCGCTAATTCGTGACTTAATAGCGGACGGCTTATTACGCGCCAGGAGTTGGTTCGATGATAGGGTTGCGTCCGAAGATGAAAAAAGGGGGGAACAAATTGAAACTTGTTCCGATAAGTCCACAGATAGTGTCGTGCTTGGTTGTTCAGTGAAGTGAGTCGACGAGTCACACCTTCGAAAACAAATAAATACAAAATTGAACACGTGCGACTATTTTATACAGCAAGATTTTTTTCAAGGCACTTAAGGCGCTTATCGCGAGAAATACATAACGATTCGATCCATTGCACTGCTACGTGGGCGCGATATCGGGATCGATATTGGGTTCGATGAAAAGTCAAGGAAAAGTAAACATCGGTTCAATATTCAGTTCGAGCGCCCGTCATAACATTTTTTGTTTTTTTACGGAATTTTTTACTTTGGACGAAATCGTACATTTCCAATCACCTCGAAGAAGATGGGAAAAGGTGAAAGAGCAGGTCGAAAGAGATATTGATTCAACCTCCAGATTGTACCAAAAAATTATTCGAATTTAATTGACGAAAGATTCCGCGTAGCCATAAAAAAAAATATCGATATTCAATACTGTTTGAAAGCTCGAAAGCCGAAAAGCCTTCCATCAATCGCGTAATATCCAACTCGCCGGTCACCTCACTCCCATCGTACTCATCATTCTTCCCCTGTTCGCAGTTACGTTTGACTTTGAAACGCTCGGCTCCGTTACGCAAACGTCTCTTTTTACGCGCACGCTGGTACGTGTCGTAGGAATCGGAGCGGCGTGCGAGGGGAAAAAGCGAAGCACAACCAGCAGCAGCAGCAGCAACAGCAGCAGCAGGAACGGAGGGTCACATAAGCATCGCCGAGTCGCTCGTAAGAGTTCGTATCGCAAGCGTGTCAATATTTCGCTTACGCGAAGCGTTCCCGGCGTGGCTTACGACGCCGACGGCAGCCGGCGATGTGCCTCGCTCTGCTCGAAACCCACGAATTATGTAAGCCAAGCAGCAGCAGCAGCAGTGGCCCGGAGAGCACGCCTCGAGTTCGACGACGTTTATATAACGGCGTGTTCCCGCGGACCCCGACACTCGCCCGTATCGCAGCTAAGCGAGCGGACTCTTGCCAATTCTGGCATTCCACCCGCGGGCTTTGCTCTAGTCAGATATGAGCTGGAAGATCGGCTCCGGAGTGTCTGAGAGCGTGTCTGATCGGCCAGGGGCCTTTTCCACTGCTCCACTTCATTGACTGCATCGTTCGGCTTCTCAGAGAGGCACGGCTTCATCCGAACATCTTCGAGGATAAACCTGGCGCATGAATTATGAAAATTTCGATCTACGGAGAACATTTTGCTGATCGTGGAGCGTAGCATCGTAAAGGGTTCAGAGTTTTCACGAGATGCGAGGCACTTCGAGTGACTCACCGGCTGGAATAACAGCGATCGTTCGGCTTCTCGTGGAAACTCGAGTTCATCCGAAAATCTTCGCGGATGAACGTGGCGCATGCATTATGAAAATGTCGACCCATCGACACCAAAGTTTGCTGAGCGTGGAGCGGGGCATCGCGGAGGATCCACAGGGTTTTCACAAGATGCGAGGCACTTCGAGTGACTCACCGGCTGGAATAATAGCCATCGTTTGGCTTCTCAGAGAGGCCTAGTTTTTTATCCGAACATTTTCGAGGATGAACTTGGCGCATGAATTATGAAAATTTCGACCCATCGAGACCAAATTTTGCTGATCGTGGAGCGCGGCAACGCGAAGGGTCCAGAGAGTTTTCACGAGAAGCGAGGCACTTCGAGTGACTGGCACCGGCTGGAATAATAAGCATCGTTTGGCTTCTCGTGGAGGCTAAGCTTCATCCGAAAATCTTCGAGGATGAACTTGGCGCATGAATTATGAAAATTTCGACCCATCGAGAGCAAAGTTTGCTGATCGTGGAGGATCCAGAGGGTTTTCACTAGATGCGAGGTACTTCGAGTGACTCACCGGCTGGAATAATAGCCATCGTTTGGCTTCTCAGAGGGACCCAGTTTTTATCCGAACATTTTCGAGGATGAGATTGGCGCATGAATTATGAAAATTTCGACTAATCGCGACATAATGTTGCTGGTGCGGAAAAGCTCCCTGTTACGGAATGAATCAGTCGGCCCACTCGCCGGCATCCCCGTGCTGGCATCTGTGTCCGAAGTACCGGAGAGCTTTTGCCAGCGCCGATCCACCGAAGCTGTGGACGAATCCCGCGCCGAGACTCGCGCCATCCACGAGATGGAAGCACCGGTCCGGAGCTCTCGCCGTAACGTCGGACGCGCACCTGCGCTCGGCAACAGAGATTCCTGCCCAGCGCCGCTGACTCTTCACTCCCGCGGTGATCGAAGGGTTTTTAATAGGCGTTCTGTTGCAATTGCGATCCCTCTCGCCTCACCTATATTCACGACTTCGTACTGCGGTTCCCTTTTCAACCCTCGTCGCGAAGCAACAAGCAATCTCGCTCCTGCAACTGACTGGAACGAAATTACAAGCGCGGGGTAATGGTCGAAATTATTCTGAAAATTTTCTTTTCTATTTATTCGGCAAAGATTTTTTTTTGTTTTTGCTTGTTCTCTGTACAATCTTTAATGCGGGTGGAATAGAGTTCGTATTCACCGCAATGTGAAGAGGAAATTTGTTCGGTTATTTTTTTTCTTTTTTTTTCTTTTTAATGAGATTATTTTTTGCACAGGCGAATGCAGAAGCGCAACAAGGACGTGAAGTATCGTTATGCTCATACGAAACAGAGTCATTACCGGGCGCTTCTAGGTCGGGCCGAGCTGCAGGGAAAACATTTTTACGACGAAGCTTTAACTCGGATTATTTATGAGCCACTGGAACGATACATCGCGCGACGATTTCTCGTTCCGGTCGTTAATGGCGAACGACGTTTATCAGGAATACCAATAAGCATCAAGATTTTTAGCGTCACTCCCGTAGGCACGCGGTACACCGGGGTTTTATGGCTTTCGTACGTGGGCGGTAATCCAACAGACATTTGTTAGTACGAAAAAAAATCGATGCAAGCCTTGTCGGTAGCTGCTGTTTCGTTCAGGTCCCAGGGGGTTTTTGTGTTTTTGTACTAGACACCAATTCCCACGACCCGAATTGACACCGACACAGTATCGCGTTGTTCCCTTGATCGTATTTTGTTTCCGTCGATAAAATACGAAAGGAAATAAATTTTGTCCGCCGTTCGAGTTATTCTTTACAATTGCTGATTTAAAATCTTTTTTTTTTGCTTTCTCAGAGGAAGCTGTGTTGACGAATAACATTTTTATTCGCGATTTTAGTGTGAGCGTACTTAAAATAGTCTAAAACGTCGAGAAATGCGATTTTCGAATTGCGATTTTTGGAATTGAATTTGACCGAAATCTATCTAAGCGATCAGATTTTAGGGAATTGTGAACTTTTAAAAATTACTAATCAAGTTGAAATTTGACACGGGAATGGACTAACACTGTATAATGTTTAGTATTGAATTTAGCGGAAATGGTTCGAACCGTTTAGATTTTATAACATTTTGACATTTTTGAATTTTTCGGAAAGTTTGTATTGTGTGTTTGACACGCGTATCTGAACGGAACATCACATTACGAGTAAAATGATTCACAGATTTGTAATCAGCGGTGAAAAATAGTTTGAAATACCCTCAAAACGACGAATTATGCAAATTTCGGTTAGCGATTTTCTACAATAAATGTCGCGGTAACTCTTGACCGTTTCCATTTTGCAAAATAATTCGCACACGGCATTCTCATTTGTTACAATTTAGCGGCTAGCTTCCTTTATTGGAAAGCCAAAAATTGATCAGCGACATAAGTCATTTTTTTTTAAAGAACTTTTCAGTAACAACTTCTTTTTTGCAGTCAGGATTTAAAAGAAAAAATTATCAGGATGTTTATAGATTAAAAATGCTTTTTACAGGAATCAGGAAGTAGCAAAAAAATGCAAAGACTCCTCTGGATGAAAAGTATAAATCGAGAACGTGCGAAGTCTCGACCAGCGGTTCCTTCAGGCCTTCGAACTTCTGAAAAAAAATTACAGACGATCTGTATTCTCTACTGGTGAACTTCTGAAAGCACTTTCATCCCCATTGGAGAAATGCATCGATGGCACGTTCTCGGTAAGCGAAATAAATCATATGTTGTGAAGAAAAATGCTGTTTATTATATTTTTCATAAAGAAAGCTATGCGCAAAAATTGTAATAAATGAGGAAGCCATGTACCATATTCTTTTTTATTTTTTAGGTACGTACGGAATTTTAACGGATCGGCGCAATTCAAGTCCCCACGGTCCGAAGATCCGTCATGGAAGAAAGAGCAGCATCCAACCCGCTTGCGTCGAACGATATTTCGCAGGCCTCGCGGTGTCCGAAATATGGACGGAGTGGACGTGAAAATAATTCACAGCCTGTAGATGATTGTTGGCGCCGTCGTGACCCTGCGAAGGATTCCGGCGAATCGGCCAGATGTCACGGACGCTTGTGAGAGAGGACCGTCTGACTCCGGTCTGTACGTGTGTGTGTTGGTGGTGGCGTTGACGTCGGGACGTCGGCCGTTCGACGCGTCATTAGAACGCGAGACGTCGGCCGGTTCACCTCGCGACCCTTCCGCCGCACGAAACTATGTGCACGTGTGACGCAGCCGCGAGTTCTGTGACCGGCGTGAAAAGCCGACCCTTCAACACACACCCGTCTAGTTTCATCGCTGACACAAACAATATTTCATAGGTAACTTCGCGTCTCCGATTTTTTTTTTCTGCGCTTTTATTTTTTATTTTTTTTTTTGTGAGTGATAAACGATCCCTGCGCGGGAATGAACCTCACGGGCCGGTCCTCGAAAGGTGAGGATGATGTGATTGTTAGTTTTCTTTTTAACGAAAGTGCAACCATTTTTTTATAGTTCGTACTTTTCATTTCGAGTTTCATTTTTCTTATCGTTTTTTTGGAGTCTGCAAAAAGTTCAGAGTACAATTTTTTTAAATTTATTTTCGATCAATTGTTCGATCGAGCGTTATGGAAAGTCGGTACGTCATCGTGCGAGAAACGGAAAACAGAAAAATTGGTTTTTAAATATTTGAGAGAATTCTGTGCACACCCGGATGTCGATCGGAGAGAATTGCAATTCCCAATCAGCCTTTTTCGATATACATCGGATATAACGAATAGTCCGCTGTTTGAAGCTTCCCCGCTGGGACACTCGCCGGAGAGGGAAGGAAAAATAGAATTCTTTTGAACCCGTCAAACGCATCCGGCAGCCGCTCATAAATCGGGAGGATTCTGTTTACCGACCTTCGTTCTCGACGCGATATCGGCAAATGGGAGATTGAAGTGAAACACGAGAAGCACGATGAACGAGAGAATAAGTAGTCAATATCGTTTTTGCTTGCATAACTTTTTTTTATCGCGCAGGTAAAAACTAAACGTCGGCTTTGATGCGACGATACTGCGACACTCGAACGATCGTTGGGAGAGTGATTTTTCTCGGCGTATTCGATCGGTAAAAAATCTTCGGCGGTCGGGCTTTTTGTGCCGAGGACATTTTCGCGCTGAAATGCCATCCACTTCGCGACGCAGTCGCGAACACTCACAATTTTTTTTTTTCTAATTTTTATGCGAAATTGTACACTGTAAAAAATTTGTTTGAAAATTAATTGACGGTATTGCAAGATTCTTTACTTAAACAGTTTCTGAAATTTCAAACACATGTGGGTTGCAATTTTACAGTAATTTTTTTTTATTTTTCATCTGAATTTTGTGTACATTTCGGGCAAAGAATTTTTAATTTTAATATATGGTATTTTAATTTTTAAAAAGTACATAAATTCAAACTACATTACCAAATTCAAAGTAAAATAATGTTCAACTAATGTATGTAATGTAAACACATTTCAAATTTTAGTACATTAAATTGCCATTTTCGGGCTATTTTTACAGTCTACAATTTCTCATTCCACTTAAGACATTTGTTATTTTATTTTGAACATAAGATAACCTTAAGCGTGCAAAAGGTTATTAATCTAGGGTGGTTTGTTCGTAGGCGTCGAAAGTCGAGTTCTTCTCATTAGCAGTGACACAAGAAGCGACCACTCAAGGGAATTCACGAGCGTAGTTTAGAATTTAATAAATCATTTCGTCGCTGAAGAGCTGAATAAATTTGCGTTTCGCACTCGTGGAAAAATTTAAAGATTCAAGAACTCTGGGGCGAAGCGGCCCTCCCGTTGTTCCCGTTAGATTTCGTGTTGCCGTTGACTGTGGACGGCTCCCGACATTTCGTTGAGCGCTTAAAGCTATGCGCCGTGCTGCAGGAGAGAAAAAGCACCTTCGCAGCGATCCCCTTAACGTCCGGCCTTTCGGTAAACTCGTAACTTATTCATGGGACAGTCAATGACTACGTGTCACTTGTTCCGGTCGAGTGAATCGTATATCGAACGAGCTTTACGATCGGCGGGAGGAGAAACGGCCCGAGAAAGGCCAGCCGAGCCGCGAGGTTGGCAAAAAATAGAAGTTCCTCGCCCTTATCGTTAAAGGCAATCGATACGCCGGCTTCTCGCGTTTCAACCGTACATTTTTTCTCTTCATCCGCCGAGCGGATAGTCAGCAGCCACGCAAGTTTCACTTACGGATGATTTCGCCCACGCGTTTCACGACTCCTCGACGCGTTATTCTAATCCGCAGACCTTCGAAGTTTCCATCCGCGCGCCCTTCGAGTCTCCCTGGGGAAAAAACAGCCCAGACGATTTCTCATCCAAGTATTTTTTTTTTTCCTTCGCGATTCAATGCTATCCAATTTCTCCTTTTCTACCTGAATAATTTATCGATCGCTTCGGCAGCGAGCCCTTCACCAGCGACGCGGTGCGTAGGGCGAGTTAACGGTATTGGGGAATTGTAGTCTCGTTGAGTGCGTAGGTAGAACAAACGCAGCGCAATAATGTACTTCAAAGCTTGTTACCCTCTGTTTCTTGTTTTCAGACTTGTCGCTTCGATCTTCCGTGATGGGAGAATGTAAAGATCATGGATAGAATCGGGATCGGAGGAACTCTTTGAGACCTCGTAGGCGTTCTTCAGGAAAGCGGAGCACGCGCGACCCCTTCGATGTCGCTCGCGGACGGAGCGTCGCGGTCGGAGCTTAGGGTTTTCCGAAATTAGGTTTCCCCGGAGTGGATGTCTGTCGTGGTTGAAGAGTAGCTGAGGGCCAGCCCGAGAGTTCGTGTACTTGGCCCTCCTGCGAGCTCGCGGCATCGTTTCGTCACAGCCGCAGCCCACAGCACTGAGAGTGCTGTGCAGTGTAGGACCTCGGAAAGTGTTCTTGTGTTTCTCGCTTCCGCGATCCCGTCAGCCGATAATCGGCCTCCCGGGCGCTAATCGGAGCTGATGCCCAGTCACGTCGGCGTCGACTAGCTAAGGATACCAACGGGGTTAATATCCCGGCCTCGACGGGTCACGAATCCTCGGGTTCGCTACACGTCTTAGCTTTCGAGATTGTAATTTTGGATAGAGGAAAAGCTTCGCCGAGATAGCGGGATGGATTCTCGAAGTTCGAGAGATTAAGGCATCTCGCCCTTAGAATGCACGGCGGTAAATTAAGAAATTCGGCGTTAAAAGGTCAATGCGCTCCGTTAAAAAATAGGTTCACTCGAAGCGATTTTTAATCTTGCAATGCTGTTTATTTTAATTTCTGCAACACATCGAAAAAAGCTTTTTAATCTGGATACGCGAGGACAAACTCGTCGAGATAACGGGATGAATTGTTTAATTTCGAGAGATTGGGGCATCTCGCTCTTTAGAATGCACGGAGCTAGATCACGAAACTCCGGGGGAAATATCAATGACAACCCCGTAAAAAAATAGGTTTATTCGAGGCCATTACTAATTTTGGATTGCCGTTTACTTTAACTATTTCTATCATCGGGCGACGACAGCTTGAATTCTGTAACACATCGAAAAACGCTTTTTAATCTGGATTCATGAGAAAAAGCTCGCTGAGATATCGGGATGAATTCTTGAATTTCTTAGAATGCACGGGAATAAAAGAAAAAAACTTGGGGTTAAAATGCCAATAACCGATACGTAAAAAAAAAACAAAATAGGTTTACCCGAAACAATTTGTAATTTTGCATTGTTATTTATTCGAATTATTTCTATCGTCGAGCGATGAATTCGCATGAGTCCGGCAGCACATCGAGAAAAGCTTTTTAATCTCATTGTTTAAAAAATTCCGACATCGAATGTCTTTTTTTTATTGTTATTTATTACGTTTCATTCAAGAAATGCTTTTTAATCTGGATACACGAGGAAAAGCTCGCCGAGATGACGGGATGCTTTTTAATTTCGAGAGATTAAAGCATCCTCCTTAGAATGCACGGGAGTGAATATAAAAAACTTGGGGTTAAAATGCCAATAACCGGTCCGAAAAAAAAAATAGGTTTACTCGAAGCAATTTTGAATTTCGCATTGTCATTTATTTCAATCATTTCTATGGTCGGGCTCTGAATTAGCTTGAATTCTGCGGCGCATCGGAAAAAGCTTTTTAATCTGATCGTTAAAAAAATTCCGATATCATCCTTGCATTGAATTTTTTTTATTTGTCACCGACTCGTCGCTGAGTTATTTAAGGGACGAAAAAGCGATAATCGCCTCGCCGTCCACCGCTGTCAATAATTCATCCCTATTTTCGCTAAGTAGGAGTTCGTGTCATCAGGGGAGTTGAAAAAGTCTGCTGTTTGCGCCCGCGGTCACGAGTAAATGCGATGCTCATGAGCACGGGATGTTTGTGCTGTACCGGTATCAAACGAACGATATTAGAGCGTCCGACCGCCGACGCGGAGGAAAATGAAGACAGTAAACTGCGCGGCTTCATACAGCGCTCGCACAGTATTGCAAATACTCGTCGACCGGCAGTTTTCGGTTATAACGCCGTGTTTACGATAGCCGACGAGTAAACGATGTTTTAACCTACGATTGGCCACGTCCGGGATTACAGGCGAAAGTCCCGGCCACCGACGCTGCCTCAACATCGTAATTATTATAACGTAACAACTGCGCTCGGTTTCTCTCGTGGTCACTCCGACAATTTCCTCCTCTCGCACAAAGCGCTCCGTTTACCAACGCCCGACAATTTCACTCCGAGCTCTCGACCCCATCTACGTCGCGTTATTAAATTCGCTTTCGAGCCCGCCCGTTTTCACTCTGCTCGTGCGGTTTCTTGTCAGGCGTTAACGACAGGTGCGGTAGGGATATTCTGACGATAATTGAACAATCGAAAAATAATATCCAATTCAACGAAAAAATTCTCTATCACGAGTGACGAGTTACCTCGTTACTTATTATAGGACAGATAATTTAATCGGTTTGCTCTCGATGAGATTTTACGGTAATCGCTATGATTACATATCGCAAACTGTGTGGCTAGGCCGAAGAGATTATTTATTTCGATTATTTTTTATTCATTACTCGAGGATTGAATCATCTTTTAATTAAAAACGTTTCACGGCAATGCGTACATGTGCTGAATCGTACTGGACCGCGCTCTCCCGATTAGCATGAAAATTGGCCCGGAGAACTCGTATATACACTTTTTATTTTTCCGTATATCGTCCCGTTCGTTTCTCTACCGCGGAGAAATCTCGCGAATTTTTATTTCGATAGCTGGACGTAGATACATTTATTTATACATCCCTTTGGATGGATACATTTATTTATCCGTCCGTTTATTAATTTATTTTTTATTTATTAATTTTCAATTACTGATATGCAATATTTATCAATTTATTATTTATTAACTTTCATGTACAATAATTTGATTTTTA
Organism: Amblyjoppa proteus; assembly: GCA_963922035.1. Classification (NCBI taxonomy): domain Eukaryota; kingdom Metazoa; phylum Arthropoda; class Insecta; order Hymenoptera; family Ichneumonidae; genus Amblyjoppa; species Amblyjoppa proteus. Next base: position 23,327,611 of record OY998234.1, on the reverse strand, counting down.
TTTTTCGCAGATACCTGAGATTCCGTCTAGCTGCCCGAAGATGAAGTTCCCCGGCTCGACGGTGGAGTCGCAGCCTCGGTAGAGACCATTCGTGTTACATCTTCCCCCCCGGAAAAAGGAGGACTCGAGACCCGGTGACGGAATTTGCGTGCGTAATCGAGTTTCGGCCTTAAAGTGGCGTTCGTCAGCGTATTTTTTCGTGGCAGCCCCGAGGGCGAGGGGGGTTACACGAAAACAAACACGAAAGAGTTCCCTGCGCCGGAGGAGCCTCCGTGCGCGATGATGAACGAGCCGGATCCGTGTCTGCCTTTGATCCTCCCGCCGCGATATCGCTTGCGTGACCTCATCCTCGGCGACTACGCCTTCAACGACGACGGAGAAAGGTGAGTTTTTATTTATTTATTTATTTATTTATTTATTTATTTATTTACAAAAGCCTGGAGGGAATTTCTATCCCGAGGGTGTTGGGTCGCATCCGACCGTCTTTAACCTCCGAAAACCTACGTGGGAGGTAAAGTTTCGTTTTAATTTCCACGCAATTTCACTTTCTTTTCTCCAGCCTTTCTGCGTCGTGAAAAATTGAACATCCGTTCGGACAAGCGAGCTGCCCAGTCGCTTCGTTATTTTGTCATGAACCCGCCTCGTTATTAATTCCCGACAGTGCGGGACGGACAAAAAAGTCTGCTCCTCGTAATTGGACGAGTCGGTTTTTTTTTGTTCGAGTCGCTGAACAATTGTTTCATCGACGATATAAATTTTGGGGAAATAACGAGGTTTCCGCCGTGTTTGTGCTCGACAACCTCGACGAGCGCGCGGCTTTTCACGCGAACCCGGCGAGCGACGTGAGAGATCCGACGCGAGGAGGTATTCGTCTCTCGATTACAACGATAACGGGCGCACGCGGTTCGCCGCACAACACGGACCAAATTTTGCCGCACTTTGTGCCTGTGCGGAATGCACGGACACTGCTGCGGTCGAGCACAGGCCTACGGTGCCGTAGGCATCGCACCCGTCCGCGAACCGTGTCTGACCAACGCAGACTATAACTACTTGCGCTCTTGTTCACACAGCTGCGAACTGGATACTCGTCCGGTTTACTGTGTTTCTCTGAGTTATCAATTTCCTTGCGGTAACGAACTTCGGAGATTGTTTCTCGGCGCGGTGAAGATAAAGGGACGCGCAATTTCTGACGCCGATATTCTTTCGGGAATGCAGTATTTATTGGGAGAGAAGGATGTCGTAAAAAATTATAACGTATCTGAGGAAAACTCTTACAACTCGTACGTGACTTCTCTCGTTATGTGTCAACGAGTACTATATTTAACGAAAAATATTAACGCACATCTGGTAATCACTTTTTAAGCATGGTAAAAATGTTCAAGTTTTTTAATTTTCACAAGGATTCTGTTAACATTATAACGTATCTGAGACGATTTTCGGTCGACTGGTAGTACGCAATTCCCTCGGCGTGTATCGACAAGTGCTAAAATGTAACAAAAAGAAATGACCATACATGCGGTAATAATTTTTATAAGAATGGTAAAAATTTGCATGAATTTCGCACTTTCTTTTGCCGATGGCAACATTTTTAGTTATTTATTTTTTTATTTAAAGTCTCCAAAGAAAGTTAGAAAGGTCTCCATTTTATGCATAAAAAATCGTATTTTTGGAATTAAAATGGAAAATATTCGGTTGGGAGTATAATAATTGTTATATTCGTGATCAGCGGGAAAAAATACGTTGAAAATAGCCTTGAAACAAACAAAAAAAAATCGATTCAACCATGATTTTTCAATTTTTTAGCCATTTTTGAAAAAACGTAGATTTTCGTGATTTTCAAAGGTCGATATCTCGGCTTTCAATGGAGCTACGAAAAATCCGTGGTGCCCGTCGTGTTCTACGGGAAAAAATACACAAGATAGGGTCTTGCCCGAAGTTTTGGAAGCGTTTTATCGGGCAGTTTGAGAATAGGTAAAGGCTACAATGTAAATTTCTGTACACAATTCTCTCCATGACTGGGAAAAATATTGTGAAAACGACCTTAAGATGATCGCCATTATAGCAAAACACCCCAAGTTCAAGATCGCGCGGAACCGTTTACTTTTTGCCTTTTTGCTGATGCACGACCGCTGCTAGGTTTCTTTTTTTAAGCTTTGTCACGGTGAAGCTGGCAAAAAGCGATACGAAAGTTTCAATTTTCGACTTTTACGAGAAAGCTATATGAAAATTTCAATATTCAACTGTTATGAGAAAGCGATATGAAAATTTCAGTTTTCAACTTTTTTTTGTGTCGGGATTCCAGAAGCTCGTGCGTCTTCATTCACAGTGGACAGTCTTCCGTCCCTCGAAAGTCTTGAAGGGCGAGATTTCTATAGGATTGAGGAGAAAGAAAAAGGGAAACGGGCATTCGGCTAAAGCCAGTTGTCGCAAAGCCGTCACGGACGTTGTTTTCGTTTCCAATATCAGCGAGGAAAGATTTCGCCCTGTCTCCCGGGATTTGCCGACCCAGACGAACGACCTTCAGGAGTAGAGTCTCGATACACTCGCAGTTATGTGCGATATGCATTACGATGGATTTATTCTCTTTGCCTCTTACTCTCACGTAACGCGCAGTTATTTGCGATATGGAATTCAATGCATCTTTCCTCGCTGTCTCTTATCTCCGAATAACGGGCGACGAGGTTGACGATAAATCCAATCTTCCAACCCTCGTCGAAGATTCCCGTGGGAATCCTGAAACCCGCAAGCAATCGAAGCCTCTACGCATTCCACTTTTTTCTCCTGTTCTTACTGTCCACTGCGCCCACAACGAACCACTCGCTGCACTCGAGCGTCGATTCTTTTTCTCGGACAACAGACCAGAAACCTCAACTTTGTCCGATAATTCGACGAGTTTCAAAGATCTTCCGTGCAAAGTCTTCCTGAAAAATTATAATAAAAATTATGAAAACATAAGCACCGTGCAACTTTTGCAGAATCGATAAAACTCGGTAGAAACAAGGGGAAAAATGAATTTACATGAATGATTAAAAAGTTAAGGCTTGCACAGGAAACGGACGGAGTTTGGTGAAATTTTATTCAACTTCTGTGCCGTCCCGAATCTAATTTTCCGGGATTTCGCGCCAAAGGGAGAAAGAATGTGCGTGGGACGCCCGGTAATTGGCTCCCTAAATTGTTTTGTCTCCGGCAATCGGTAGGGGAATTCGACACGCGATAAATTGTGAAGATTACGGCCAGGCTACTGAAAAACGTTTATCGGCAACTGTGATTACAGCGGTCCCATTCAAACAGTCGTACGTTCGAATAGATTTACCGGTTTCACGTACTTCTGTCTTGTGTTTAGTCGAAACTGGCGACATCAGCGCAATTCTCAAGCTCTGGAATGGAGCGATCACGATACTCATTTAATACCTTCAAGTTTTTTTGTTATTTTAACGTTGATTTTTTTTTTACTTTTAGGCAGAATTAATTTTTGGGGCTCAGGATCGAATGAATCTTGGATATTTTTTTTCCTGGCGAATCTTACTGAAAATCCAATCGTGGCTGCTATTGAAAGCTGTTTGATTTTCGCCGTCGTTTGAAGCGACGGTAAACGAAGAAAACAAATTATAGCATTCGGGGCATTAATCGGACTGTGCTTTGATGCCATTTCTTTTGAGGTTTTCAAATCTCCCAAGAAAATTCATCAAACGAAGCTGAGATGATCTCCAAGTCTGTCGCTTTCCGTTTTGCGGATTTGATATTCGTTGCATCGACGCCGAAAAAAAAGAATGTCAAGTCTCCTTTAAAATCGTCCGGATCGTTTCATCTCCAAATGATCCGTTTCGACAACTCGCACGAAAAAAAAAACGTTCATCACCCGAAAGCTGTCGAGGCTCTGGAAGAAAAGTCTCGCCGTTCTCCTCCGCGACGAGCGAAGTTTTTCGTCAGAGCTGGTGTCGGTCGCCAGACAGGACAACAATCCCGGTACAGGCTGGTAGAGAGATGAAAAATGAAATTCCACCTCACTGTCGGTTGGTGACAAAAGCTGTCTGAGCCTCGTTAGAGTATGTCACAGATGCGGCAACGGATAAGGCAGCTTTAATCCCTTGTTCAACTTTTATCATTTGAGCGTCGGGGACGTTGAAACAGCTTTTCAGCTCCAACGGATTGTGATAACGAATCGAGCAGTGTGTGTCTGTATTTTGGCCGACACAGACAGTCACGTAGGCGCGGTCGTGGTGCGTTGGCAATGTTGATCTCGAATAAATATTCATGATTTTCGTTGCCGATGTCAGTCGGAACTGCAGGCTTCTCCAGCGTCGGGTCGGGTTGTGGGAAGGCTGTGCATGCGGGACCCTTTGACAAATGTATGCCAATGCCGAGGGGCGAAGCCCTCAATGAGGGCACTAATCTGGTCCAGCTATGGAGACGCACGCGGAAAAGCGAGCGCCCGTATGTTCCGAATGCCATCGTATTGTTTTAGTGGTGAATGCGCGCGAGAGATTGCTGGAAGCGCACGCATCAAAACTCAGACCGATTATGCAAAGCCGGAGGGCGAATGAAGTATGCATACGGTCGCTCGGTGCAACCTTTCGATTCCAGGTCATCGTCGTACAGTTGCATGGATAATCGATGCTCGCTTATGAGCACATGTTTTTCATTCGGACATCAGCGGCCATCAAAAAAAAAAAACCTCAGGGCAAGACTTAAGCGATTGAACGCATTTCCGGTCCTCCCCGTTCAATCTTATCTTTGCTATGCTGCTACACCTAAAAAAAGGTTTCGTAATATCAACTAAGCTGAAGTTGCGAGTGGCGAAGGAAATTTTTGGTCGATTGAACAAAATATTTGTGTTGTGTTTGTCCAATTCAAGTAACTATTCGTTGAAGTTAATATTAGGTAAAACTACTAAATATTCATTCAATCAACGAAATATTTCTTTCAATCGACGAAATATTTCCTCGCCACCCGCAACCGCAGCTTAGTTCGATATTGCCATTGATATTGTATCAAAATCATGGAGTTCAGTGACTAACTTTTGAAATCAGCTACCCAACTGTACATTCATACCAATTAAGTAGGTTTGCACTTACGTTCCGACATCGTTTTTACCGTTTATAAGCATATTACCGATTGAGCGTTACTGTTTTTTATCTCCAAGGTCATTTTTCAAATAATTCCAATACGATATTTCAAGCTGGTCTGGGTAACATTTTATCTTAAAGTTTTCCACATTTTCGACATTTCCGATGCCTTCCGTTGGATCTAATATTTGCTACATGGTATCAAAATCATGTAGTTTGGTGACAAACTTTTTATTTGTTTATTTATTTATATGTGAATATACGGAAAATGCCCTTTTTACACGAGTATACAAACAAGCGTCGCGCTCCCTACGATGCAATACATTATAATCAGTTGGTCGATATCGGGAGGACAGCTGTGTCTTTCATTTATTTAAATTTTTCCGTTTTGAGATCAATTATGCCGCACTGCATTCGTAGCAATGAGACGAGCGTTGCAGTGCCACCGAATTCAGCTCGAGCACGTGTGGGACCGGCGTTGCTATTAGAAGGCTATGGTAATTGGAATGGACCCTTTCAGCGAGTGGTCCATTGAAATGATATCCTACTTCCAAACATTCTGATTTCAAGCATAATTGAAATCATTGGTAAGCGGACTCCATGCAGGTGCTTCGCAAATTCCCGCCCGAAATCAATCTGTCTTCCCCAAGCCCTTTGGGGTACTCAGGCGAAGGGCCGATCTCGCAGTGTTCGAAGTGTCGAAACTTCACCGGTGAGAAGTCTGCCCTACGATTTTCCTCAAACTCCGTTCCTCTCGATCCTCCTCGTCGGTCGGAGTGAAACGACGGAAGTGGCAAGGCGTAGTACCGATACAAGCCCGAGGCGAAGCGGTATAGAAGTTTCCTACATCTATCGATGGATACTCCTCCAATTACCTTCGAGAGCTCCTGACCCCGTTTTCGCAGCGTGCATCCAGCTTCCCTGTGTTCCGATCTACCCTATCTGAAATACCATCGAATTCGGCGGGTGTCGCAGAGCAGAGACTCATTAGTTTTTGCTACATTACAGCCCTAGCTACTCCCGGTAATTTCATGACTCTTGTTAGGCCCGCTGGGTTAATGCCTAGTCGACGTTAACTGGTCCTCTCCTACGGTCCACTTCACACTCCGTCGTCGGTTGTTCGCACACGTGCCCGACTCTCTTTCTCTCTCCGCTTTTATTTTTTTCGAGGATACTTCAAAGTATCGCCTTTGACTCGGATCCTCTATGACTCTTTCCCAACTTTCCCCGGACGAAGCTAACATTGGATTAAACATTAAAGCTCTTTCCGAACGGCACCCCGTTGGTCCCTCTTACTTTATTAATTCATTATCTTCCACAGTCTGCGGACCTATTTTTACCTCCGGCTGCCTTCCGGGCAAAAGACGGGAGTTATGCGTTTCACTGTGATGACCCACTTTGGCGTCTTTTCGAAGACGACAGTGTTTGTCAAAACGACATAATGTTACTTTAACGAATTTGGCTTACGTTTCTCTGTATAATTATCTATGTTTATGACCAACAAAATTTACGCTAAGGGGTGCACACACGTAAACACGTAAACACAGATAAATAAACCATATTCGGATAAACAATTTAATGGTTCGCGGTGTCATGTTGATGAGCCAATGAGATGAGGACACCAAGGCGACTATTGCCTGTACGATGATTTCTGCCGTTCACTGTGAAAATGCTAGATTCCGTGTGCCGTACTATAATCCATTTACCTCTTGAACGTGTAGTACATAACCACAAACAATTTAAGTATATAACCGCAAACAAGTTAAGTATATAATCGCAAACTATTTAAGTATATAACCACAAACAATTCTATAGTTCTATAGTTCCAACTCGATGGTTGCAGGGTAATGTCATATTCGCAAAGCGATATATGTCAGCGATGCAATTTTCCGAGTGTCGTTGCTCTCCAATACAACTTTCCAAATGTTGTATCTCTTCAATGCTAAAAAAATTAATCTATATGGTAGAATTAACAAAGCATAATATAAGGAAAGTTTCAACATTTTTTAAAACTCTCGACTGTAAAAAGTATTACTTTGCATATTTCGCTATAAAGAGAATAAACCGACAACCGTTTATCCTTTCAGCCTCATTTATCGTATTTATAAATGAACTAATAAGGTTGACTTAATTCTTTCTTCGAAAGACTTCGCCCGACTGTTATAAAAATGACAAACGAATGGTTATTATTTCATTCTTTTTATAGCGAAATATGTAATGTAATTCTTTCCGGAGTCAAGAGTGGATTTTTTTTTAAATTTCCTGTTCAGAACAGTGCAGTCAGCGGCAGTGTGCTTGGGACCAAAGTTCAACACGGGTTAATCCATGAGCACAGCACAGCAAAGCGGAAGCAAATTTCCAGCTCGACTCTCGGTCTCATCATGTATTCACCGGAAGAAGTATCACATCGAAGTTACATCCCGTCGAGTGGTTCCTTTGAAACTTCGTTTCGCCGGTGTGCGGTTTGCCCTTCGGCGGAAGATCGAGCTGCTTCGGCGTATAAAGATCTTTCCGAAAGAGAAAGAACGGGAAACCTCGAGGATAAGGGAAACGACCAGACGAGAGCAAAGTGCGTTCCACTCTGGCCGAGGCCCGACTTTAATAAGCAATTTACCACCGAAGAGGCAGCTCCCAGGCGGGACGCGGGCGAAATGCACACCGGGCCATCAACGACGGATCGGACTAGAGGCGATATGGTTCTTGCCTTCACTACGTTTCGCTACATTAGCTTCCTCCTCCCTGTCTAGGCGATTTACGGAGCGAAACGTACTAAAAGCCCGTTTGAGAACTTTGGGAAAATTGCGGGGCAGTTGCTTTTTTTTTGGTACCCCAATTTTTTTTTGTTTTTTGCTGAGTATAAAGAATGCTTCGAGGCGAAGCAGAGTTCATTACTTGCGCCACTTATGCCCGCTGTCGCCGTCCGCGGCCAGTGAATATTTTCTCTCGAAAGTACCTTCGGGAAAAAAAATATAAACCATGTAGAAAAGTAGAGGTGAAAAATACTGGCATTGTTCCTATTAGCCGCTCGTTGGCGCTTCGTCCTCCAGACCGGGATTTTTCGCCTCGAATTGTCTGGTTCTCCGAGCAATCCTCGAGCACAATTGCCGGTCTCACACGTGTGTCCGGGTGAAAAGCCCGCTCCGTTCATGAAGGATTTCCCACGCCCTTGCAATCTCAAATTCGCCGTCGCTTCGCCATTCGTCGATTCTTTTATTTACGGCTAAGCAGGCAAATACACACACTAAGCGCCTGGCGCTTTCGCTCTGAATATCCCAGCGTCGAGTCTCCTCATCCGGTTTTATCGTCCCGAGGGTCACGAACGGAAGATCTCTTATTTTCCAGTGACAGAATATTTCGCAACTTTTATGAATCGACCGTTCGATTAATAAAAATTACGTTGATGGATCGAAAAAGGGCTCGCGTTTCTCTCGTCTCCAGACTTTATCTCCGGAATTCTTTGGTCTCGCGACTTTTCAACTCCCGACTGCCCTCCGGGCTAAACGAGAGTCATGCGTTTCACTACGAAGAACCCACTTTGGCATCTTTTCGAAGGCGTCAGTGTTGGTCGAAACGACCGAATATTACTTAACCATATTTGGCATATGATTCTTTGTATAATGATATACGTTTGTGTCCAAAAAAATGTAAGCTAAGGTGTAAACGCAGGTAGTTCGCGGTGTCATATCGATTAGCCAATGAGAAACAAGAATCCTTTCTTTCATTGGCTGTTTGTTTCTCAATACAGGAATAAGAAAACATTTATATACGCGCTGTTATTGTTAGTTAGTTATATGACGCTTATTTCGATGGTAATTATTATTTTTGATGTTTCAAGTAGTTTATGCAGTGGCGTAAAATCGATGGTGTGTTAAAACTGTGTTTGAAGACTGGTTATCCTCGTATTGTGCTCGTTGTTGTCAGGAAGGTTTTTTCGTTTTTTTTTTACCTTATCGGTGTTTATCCAGACTTCCGGATGATGCGTGCACATTCTCGGACGACACGCACGTACCGAGAGATCGCAGAGGCTTAAGCGTCGCCCCGTCCGAAATGTCGCTCCACACTACATGTGCACAGTTTGTCCGTCTTTCTCCCAGTGCATAACCGGAGATGAAAAGCTTCGCACTCCCCCTCGAATCAGTACGTTCCGTGTGCGGTCGATGTGTTACGGCTCGGGGCGGTACGAAGCTTTCTCATCTACGTGCTCGGGCATTGTCTTTGTTTTCCCTCCCCCGAGTAACACCGGGTGGAGTACGACGCGACTAGCTCACGCTCCGGAAGCCCGAGGGCTCACACTTGACACAATTAATATCGACCGGCGTTTCTATTTTTGCTATTCGTCGTTCTCCTCACTCAACCGAGAGCGGAAGCTACGTCATGCGCCGTCTTATTTTCTATTCTCGCTGTCCATTCGCTAGGCTCGTCTATACTTGAGGGGTTCAAAACTGTTACCGTTCGGCATTCGTTATAAAATAATAATAATACTTTGTTCGTTACAGATGAATCAGCTCTACCGAGGACCGTGATCAATTCCGATTGGATCGGGGCTTCGACGCTGTGATTGGAATGATTAATATTGATTGCCGGGACAATTTTATTTGGTCCTCTGAAGAGGAGAAACCGAGTTATCGACGGCTTGATCCCAGTGTCGAAGCCTGTTTTTCTCCGTGATTGGACGCTCGTCTCTGGGGAGGCAAAATGGACAAAGTTCGTCGAGGAGAGCGGACCGATTAATGGACGAACCGCTTCCGGCATCGGGTTTCATTAATCCCACGGAAACACCTTCCGTGGCCTCTCGGAGATTTTTTCTTTTTGTGGGGTCCGACACATCCAGTGACTCGTCAGTGGAAGCAAAATCCACGCAAGTCCACTGATCCCGTCGTTCAAGCTGGTAGCGGTTCATTTTTTTCCTCGTACGATGCCCGGCTTATGTTTGAGCTTCTATTCAGGGAAAGTCGAGGATCCTCGCGGTCGTTAGGTCCAGCGGTAAAAATGGTGTTTCCGTGATGTTCCTCGCTGCTCCAGTTATTGTCCATACAACTTCATATTTTCTTATATTTTCTTATATTTTCTTATATTTGGGATAAAATTTCGGAGTGGTCCTACCATCGCAACGATTCATTTGCTTTGCACTCCAAGAAATAATTCTTCAGACTCGTACCTCGATCGAGGTGGCCCGATGGCTAGTTCGAGGGATAAAATTCTCATTATTATACGAAGTGCGTCAAGCCGGTGGACTATAGTTAATTATCGACCAATCAAAATGGCTCGAACGACCCTGTTCGTCGTAAATTAAATTTTCCCCAGAGAAGGTGTGAGTGAAGCATCACTTCAGCGATCGCTGCCCTGTTATATTACCTCGGGAAATTGAAATCGCCGGTAATTCTCCGCCGTCCCAGTAGAAGGCTCGTCCGGCATGGAGGCGTCTTTATGAAATACATTGCGAGTTTCGTTGCTTCGGATATCTTCCGACGAAGTTTCGGAGCCGACCGAGTAGTTGAACTTTCGATTTCGAGAAAATTCTCTCGAAACGAAGAATTTTCCGACAAAACGCGGTGAGGTAAAACCAGCAGCTCGCACCCTCGGCGTTTTTCAAGCCAAAACCTCGTTACAGAGCGTAAATTCCCAGCAGCCGATTGTGCAGTCCAGATAGAAATTCCGTATCGGCAGGGTCGAAAGTTCGAGAAAATCTCGGAACCGACCATATTTCCCAGTAAATCTCATCTGCATTCACCGCGAAGAATTCTCCAAAGCTTGCGAAACGAGAAATCGCGTTTTCTTTTTCACTCGAAAGTTGATGCGGTAAACTCGTCAAAAAGTTATGCAAGGCAGATGGATTTGTATGTAGGTGAAATGTGCGAGAAGTCGAAGCACTGACGCGGTATGTCTCGGGCCGTAGCCATTCCGGGAAGCTCGACTGGTCGATTAATTCCAGAGTCGGTAGGTCGAGCGAGACTATCTGGAGTAAACGAAAAATATAGGCCACGCGCTGGTGGGTCATTTATTTTAGCCTCGCCAAATTAACGAGACCAAAAGCGGTCAGAATTTTTGGTCAGAATTTCCCAAGGCGATTCACGTTTCGAACCAAATTCGTCCGGCTCGCTGGTGCGCTTTTCCGCGATTGCCTTTCGGCTATTTTTTGTCATTTACACAAAACAAAGTGCTGAATAGCGGTTTTTTCAGTTTTCCTAAAACTATATTTCAGCAACGGGGAGTCTCAAACGGAAGAAAAGTTTTCCAGGTCGACCGGAGGGAAACGGAGTCCCGAGGGGACCGGTGCCATTTCCGTTCGAAAGCGCGTGGATACAATTCGCACGCCTCTACGCGGTTCGAGCATCGAATGTCGAACTTTGAATCGAAAGCCAATGTAGTTGTGCGTTCGGGTTGCTTCGGCAATTGGCACGCCGGTTTTTACCGCGCTCGCTGCGGAAAAAAAAACTTTCGACCTCACAAAGTGGAATTGACGATCTCATCGCTGATCCCATTACTGCGAAGAGTCGGACTATTTTTTTTCCCGACTCCTTTTCCTTGGGGATGTATAAAGGATACCTTCCGATACATAGAGGAAAGTCGACGCCAGAGCCGGAGTCGTGCAGAGAGCGGCTAGGCTCGACTTCATCGCTCACGCCGGGCTCTTTATGGGCACATCTAATCCTTAAAAGCACTCTCATGTCATACGATCGGGGCAACGTTCGCTGGATGTTATTCAACCTTTTTCTCCGAGAAGGAGCATCCGCTGATACATTCTTATTCTCATACTCGCAGGTTACATGACACGGCCTCGTTAATTCACTCCTAGGTTACCTATCCGTTTCTCGATCGAACCACCCACTCCGAACAACCCGAAGGCTTTGTTCGCTCTTCGCTACTCTCTCGTTTATTCCTTCGTCTGCGGATGAATTGTACCGCTGGTCTTCTGTTACCTCTCGTGCTGAAACAATTGACCTTTTTCTCGCGAAGCCCTCGGCGCTGCCGACTCGAATGCAAAACAAAAGGATCCTCTCTCTAATAGGTCTGATAATTCGTATCATTATGTCGGTAAAACTGACCGTCTGACGAGAGACGGTTTCTATTTAAATCATCGACTTTAATTTACATTCTAGCGTCGCTAAGTACACAGTGGACGTATCGCGGCTTGCGTAATTATAATATATTTCTTACCTGGCGTGTTCGCGAATAAGGGTACATGGCACACCGCCAATTCCAACGAGAATTCAAATATTCATGGAACTGCTAGACGAATACCAAAATAGAATTTAATATGTTTTTTTTTTCACGAGTAACCATTCTTTAGATCGCTGATGTATTCATTTACTTTTTTTCCTCATCGTCAACGAATGTTGACGACGGAATAAGATTTTATTGTTTACGTGCGAAACATCAGTGATCCGTTAACCCTAGAACTCATGTACGGGGTAGAAAACCACCCGGTTATTCAAACTGCGCTCCTAAAGTAGAAATTGGCATGCCTCATTTACTGCTCAGAGGACCCTTGTACGTAAAAGAAAAGCAACGCGAGGGGTAGACATCTGACCCCGTCATGAGTTAGAAGGTACAAAAAAAAAAAATGATACATGAGTTCCAAGGTTAACTTTAATGGCTTACGAACAAAAAAATCAGTACGAGAAACTTTGTTTCTCGAATTTCAGGTCTTGCAAGTTAATCGATTGTCGTCTGTTCTTTCACCGACGTCTGAATTGCGATGGAATGAAATTTGATTATCCCCCAAACACCCCTGATCCATAAACATTAATGGATCATGAAAAATAGAAAAAAAAAAAACTATCAGTAACGATGTTCCTCGAATTTCAGGTATCGTTCACCGATCTCTATAACCACCGGTATCCGCATTGCGATGTAATCCCGCATGATGGATACGTGCTTATTAACCGGTGCTCCTTACACAGTACGACCGGGGCGCAAATCACTTGGGAGAATCACCGGAGACGAGTCGTGTTTGTGGGTCAACAACGTTCGTCCGCGCGCCGCGCGCCCGAGTCCATCGACCAAGTGGCAAGTCACAACAGCGAGCTCTTCTCTTCCATCCAGTTTTCTCCAGCCTTGGGAAACTACCCTACCGATGGTATTCCGCCACGGCAGGAGAGGCGCCGTAACTCGCGAGAGATTATCGTAGCGAGCTTCTGCAGACCAGCGAGCGTCCCGCGCTACTCGCTACATCGGAAGCTCTACAGAGTGCGCTTCCTCACGTCTCACAGCTGATCCTTTGTGTTTCCGAGCTTTCGGGTTCCGTGACCATCCGAGTCTGGTTGGTCGGATCGATGATCATCACACCCCTCTAACTCGACGAAGTTAGCGTGGTAGAAACCATTACCACATGATCAGTGCTGGCCGACATTGGGCGAAGACTGGCCCGATACTGGGCCGGCGTGTCGCTCCTAGTTGGTCCAATTTTCATAGCTTTTTTTCCTCTTATTTTTCTTCTCAAAGAGGACTCGTCGAAGAGTCAGGATTTTTCGGAGAACCAGGTCGACAGTAAAGAGTGGATCACAGACTTGAGCTCTCGTGATGACTGCCATTAGTAAAATTGCTCTCATCCGGGACATCGTTAATGAAAAAAATGCTCGGATGAATGCAGGACGAATTTGTCTTATTCTACTTCAATCTTCGCGAGGAAATCAACGGGATGCCTCGTCGACGATCGGAATTCTTGACAATACGTCCAAGGATCCTGGCGAGCTGTACAGCGAACGCTTGGCGCCGGGTTCTCCTCCGGAGCAGAAGTCATTAATCAAAGGGTTAGTAGGGACAGTCCGAGCGAAGGCTTGATCCTTCTGCCGTCAAATTTAGCGCGAAGGATTAATGGTCGTGCCTTGGGGATGCGGCTGAGTCGAAGCAAAAGCTCGAACCGCGGTCAGCGGAATTTTTTTTCATTGTCCGTGACGTTTAATTATCGCTGGGATGTAGCGAAGACATTCGCCTCCAGTACATTTATTAATTAATTTTCTTTTATCGGTGTATTGGCGGGTGCTATTACGGACTCGATACGTAAACGTATCGGTCGAACTGACAATAGCAGACCGACAGAGTACGCCGTGGAAATAAATAAATATTGCAACGAATGTAGAGATGAGGATTGACCGAGAGACACGATATTACATAAATGAACGGCATAGCTCGGTCTGACAAATGACAAGCGGACAGATTATCGATTGATCAAATGACAACAGTCTTCATCGGATTTTCTGAGAGAACAGACGTGTGACAATTCGTGCTTGAGATATATTTAGCTAATCCGATTGTACTAATAATATCCGCCCCAAGAGCTTAACGCGCGTTATTCATTCCACGATAACGTAACAATATATTCGCTGAACAAAGTGAAAGAATAGTAACGATAAATGAAGTCATAAAATGCTAAAATAACAAAAATTCGACTTACAAAAATTTAAGAGCGATAAGCGTCACAGCGAACTCGACAACATACGAATTGGACAGTAAAATGCGATAACGTCATCACGGCGATCTTCGGGCAAAGGTACAAATCGCAAAAGCTCGAACTACGGTCATCAGAATTTTTTCTCGCCTTCCATGACGTTCAATTATCGCTGGAAGGTAACGGACACGTTCGCGTCCGGAAAATGCGATAACGTCACCACAGCGACGCTTCCATTAATTCATCCGCGAGTAGAAAATACGACACGCTTCACTCCACGTGGCGGACTGCTGGCATTTTGAGTTTCCGCGCTTCTCCGAGCGCGGAGAACCGCGCAAACGCCGCCCCCCAACTTTGTGTCCATTCTGGACCGAATCGATGCTGACATCTGAGGCCTTCATTCATATCGCTCCCATCGTCCGATATTCCATTCGCCGCGGCAAAAATTCCCTAAAAAAATTAACTCTACCAATAAATCGCAAAATCTCGAACTACGCAGATTTTCAGCAGATTTTTTCTCACGCTCCACGACACTTAATTGTCGCTGGAACATAACGAAGTCATTCGCCTCCGGTTAATGCGACAACACTACGGCGATGTTCCATAATTTCACCCGCGAGTCAAAAATATGAGACGCTTCAGTCCACGTGGCCTGGCATTTTGAGTTTCCGCGCTTCTCCTAGCTCGGCGAATCGCGCAAACGCAGCCTCCAACTTTGTGTCCATTCTGGACCGAATCGATGCTGATATCTCAGGTCTCCATTCATATCGCTCTCGTAGTCCGATTTTCACTCCGATTCCCTATAAAAAAACCCCTATAAAAAAATTAGCAGCACGACCAATAAATCGCAAAAGATTTTTGGAAATTTGGAGCAAACATAAGCTTGTGTGTTCCCAATAATCCCAGCCCAAAAAAAAAAAAATCAAAGCCGCCTCTCATCGATAGGCCTCGGCTAGCGCATGATCAATGTCGTTCCAATCGTCACTCGATCTGTCTATTCTGGGCCGCCGCTAATCGCATAACGGATGAGATCGCTGGTCCATTTAACATGGTCTCGGTTTAAGGCGGCGCGGGACGGAGGGGCACGCTCGCGGTGGCGCAGTCGCCTTGGAAACGTTCTGGCCACGTGCATGTGTGCGGGTATCCAAAGCGGATGATTCGGCGAGGGGGGGTGCGAGTGAATCGGCTGGTCTGCGTGGTTGTTCGGGTCCGAGCGGGAAGGGCAGAGTTGCGAGGAGCGACGAGCCGGAGAATAGTACAGAGCGGTCGACCGGGGCGGGAGGGAGGCGCGGAAGGGGGTTTGACGCGGTGCGAGGGAGAGAGGAACGGCGAGGGGGTCGGCGAAGATCGGGCAAAGGTGCGCCAGCTGGGGGTGGGAAACTGCGAGGGGGCGGACGGGGGGTGCGGTGGAGCGATCCAACGGAGGAAAATACCGCGCTACGATCTACTGCAGTGAGAGGGGTGTCGTTGCTCTGGGCCAACTCTGCGGGCCAGCACGCGCTCGGCGTGTGTGCGTTTATATTTTTTTTCCGTACGGTGGATAACGTTTAAGTGTTTGTTGTTATCGAGACGCGCGCGGCTCCTCGAACGTGTACGGCGGGCAAGGCGCGCGCGTGTGTGTAGCCTTAAGCTTTTTTTGTCATCCCTCGTTTTTGTTTCCTGAGTTATCTTATTATTTGCTGTTTTCTTTTCATTGGTCACTTAGGGACGCCATTGGCGAGGAAGATCCGTGGGAACTGTGGGATTTGGTCGGAGGACACCAGCCAGGGAGAACCGAGGATTGCGACGATGGCAGAGTGGCCCAAGTACCGAGGGGTCCGCGAAAGCTCGCGGACGGAACCGAGATAGAATCGAGGCGGCGAGGAGAAGGAGGCTGGAAGAGATAGCTGGAAAGCCCTCTTTATCCGCGCAATTTCTCCAGCGAAATCCGGACGGAAGAGCTCGAGAGGGATTCGATCCTCCTCGTCGGCATACGCCGAGTGTCCGGTGATTTTCTTTGGATCCCCGGATTTCACGAGTGCTCTGAGAGAGGGAATTTCGTCGCGGTGCGAGAGACGTATCGGGCTCGTTTCGCCGAGTTCAGCGTGGACGGGAGGATGAAGAGAGCGTCGCGGGCTCGTCGACAAGCCTTCGTCCCCTCCGCCTCGACCACCGATTTCATGAATGAAAGTCTCGGATTTTATCCGACCTGAGGACACAATTCGACGGGCGGATTATCGCCCGAACTAGCGAGCGGTGTCCGCGATTTCATCGATCAGTGTCGTGCCCCTAAATTGTAACCGAGTTTCGTGCACAACACTGTCCCGACAAAGCCCGTGGCTCGCCTCCGGCTGCTCCGCGTCCCGTGTTCCCCGACCTTGGACGAGGGTGCGCCACATCTACTTTTGCTGTGCGCTCTATCTGTCTCTCTGCCTTCTACCCTCGCTCTTCGACACTCTCTCACGCTCGTCGCGGTATGTGTACGTCCTCTCCGACCGTACTCCACCGAGAGCTCGTGCCGCCTGGAGTCGATAGTAATTTCATTCGTTCCGCTCGTGTCGGGCTACGCGTCGTCCAGCGTTGAAACTCGTTGAACAAAACGCGATCAGCGATTTGCGTGATAGCGCGCAGCGTTGACCGGTCGGCTCTCTCGCGCCTCGATACCCTCCGGGTTGGAAGTGCAATCGCGAGTTCGCAGCTCGAGGGAGATCGTCATTCCTCGAGCTTTTCGTAGGCCCGAGAAAAGCTTCGAATAAAAAAGTTCGAAGACTCGTTGAAATGATATTTGGTTCGCGCCGCTGTCGGGACAAGTTCTAGAAGAGACTCGCACCTCGCAGCCTACAAAAAAGCTGCACCATTCGCTGCGATTCGGTCGTCCCGCACTACAACTTGTAAAGCAAAACGCGAGGAGCGACAACACGCTACCGTGCAGGATTTACCAGTTGGCTCTTCCGCATCTCTTCCCGATCGATCTTCGAGATTTTTCATAGTCGTGAAAGACATAAAACTCTCAGCCGGAGCCGTCGATCGACTGAACGAGAAAACCGAGACTACGATTGTTTGAACATTCATTGAAAATTTGTTGAAACAAGCTCTGCGGGTCGCAGCATCCGGAGCCGAGATGTCTCGTCGAGAAGGATAAAAAGCTGGCCATCGATAGCAAACGGCGATGATAGGTTGACCTTTTGGCATCGCGCAATAGTAACTTCATTCCGCTCGTGTCGGTCGGCGCGTCGTTCCGCATTAAAACTCGTCGAACAAAACGCGAGCAGCAACACGCCAGCCCGCAGCATTGACCAGTCAGCTCTCGTACCGCGACACCCTCCGGGCTGGTAGCGTGAGCGCGAGTTCCCAGCTCGACGGAGATCATCAATCTTCGAGCTTCGCAGTCTCGTGAAAGGCTCCTCTCAGGCTTCGCCCGCAGCCGTGGGTCGACTGGACGAGAAAGCCGAGGCTCCGATTATTCGAACACTCGTCAAAACAAATTTGTTTGAGCCTGTAGAACAAGTTCGAGGGTGAGGAAGAGTGGCGGGTCGCAGCGTCGATAGCCGAGACGTCACGTCAGGGAAAATAAAGAGCTGCCCATCATTCGCAGACGGCGATGATTGGTTGGCCTTTCGGCATCGCGGAGGACGAGCCGACCTGTTCGAGAGACACGGTGGGTCGATTTGCCGGCTAACGGTGTCGCGTCTCCCCGGACCGTTATCGGGGACGAAGGTAACGAGACAATCGCGGCGATTCGACCGAGATAATCTGCGTGAATCCACGAAGGAGTTAACCGGAAGTCCCCAGCTGCAGCACGCCAGCGGCGATCGGGCAATCAATTAAGAGGGTTTAAGGAGAACGGCTCGTCAATGAGGAGGATCTCCGCGAAGGAGCCGCGACGTTCGGCGGGCCAAGACACGGAAGGAACCGCGAAATCAATAATCGCGAATTAGCATATCCGGGTGAACGACCGGGAGGTCGGTGATAAACAAATATATAAATATTACGTTTGATCGAGAGTTTTTCTCGCTAAGATAAATGCGTGATTACAAAAAATACCTGCTGAATTGTTGAAGACATAAAAAAAAGAACGTTGCATAGTTTTTAGAGCCAATTGTTGATGAGACTTTTACCGTTGCGATCGTTTTATCTCGAGAGTTTAAATCAAAGTTATATTTAATACGAAACAAAAATGTTAAGAGTGTTGCTAAAACGCTTGTTGAATTAATCTTTAAATAATCGCGCTTCGCACGAATGTTCCGCTGAGCGTGGAGGATCCGAGACACGCGCGGAAATTAATCGGGCAAGTCTTCAGTTCTCTCTCGCGTAGGACAGGAGCGCCAGCGGCGAAACGACCCACCGGTGATTAAACGTACACGGAGCTTCGCGCATCGTGGGAGAAATATTTTGAATCACGCTCGGCACCGTGGATGCGCACGGCGTCGTCGATGGCCCGGGATAGGTAAAAGCATTTCCATTAACAAGCCCGCCGCGGTACCGCTGTGGATATCTCGTCCCGGTGAGGATAGAACGACCATCGGCAAAGAGAGTAATACATGCTCGAGAGTGATAATGGCCGAGTCTGCAAGTCCGTCGTTGATGTACGACCGAACTGAAATATTCATCACTCGGTGACCTCGTACGGATACCGCGAACGGGGGAACGGTAGCGCGCGTTTCCATCGTGCACATGTGTGCAGGTGTGCGCCGAGAGAAGCCCGAGAGAGAGAGAGAGAGAGAGAGAAGCGCGTGGTCGCTTGGGGGGAAAAAGCTACGCCTGTGCTCTCCTCGCGCTCTATTTCTTCGTTCATATAAACGATAAAGTGCGGCCAGAAAAGAGCCAGTCGGGATACGGCACAAAGAAGATCAAAAGGGGCGCACTGGCTCTCCCATCGGCGAGAATAGACCGTGATAATAACACCTGGTAAATTGTAAACGGAACGACAGTGTTGCAACGAGAATAATTTCTGGGAAATTGCAACCGGAAGTGTGTAAGACACTCGACGGAGAACTTTTGACGTGAGAGTCGCTTCGAGAGGACGAAGGGAGACCAAGTTGGATTTCAAGGAGAAAATTCCTGAGCGATAAAGTGCGGTGATAAAAGAGCCAGTCGAGGCAAGAGGAAGACCAAAAGGCTGGCGATAATAAAGCACGAAAGTAATTCCTGGTGAATTGTAACCGGAATTATAGAAAACACTCGACACAGAACATTCGGCGGGAGGATCCTTTAGCGAGGGAGAAGGGAAGTATTTAGCTGGATTTTAACGAAAAAGTGCGGTCAGAAAAGAGCTAGTCGGGATACGGAACGAGGAAGATCAAGAGGGGCGCACCAGTTTTCCCCTCGTCGAGAATAAACCTCGATAGTAATTTCTGGTAACTTGCAACCGGAACTATACAAAAATACTCGACACGGAATTTCGGCGCGAGAGTCCCATCGCGAATACGAAGGAAAATTAATCTGGATTCCAAAGAGGAAATTCCAAAACGATAAAAAGCGACCAGCAAAAAGCCAGTCGGAATACGGCACAAGGGAGATTAAGTTGGAATCCAGCGAAAAAATTCAAGGACTATAAAGTGCGGCCAGAAAAGAGCCAGTCAGCATACGCCACAAAAAAATCAAAAGCGGCGCACCAGTTTTCCTCTCAGCGGGAATAAAACGCGATAATAACTTCTGGTAAATCCTAGCCGAAATTATATTCTTGGAGCGAGAATAACTACCGGCAAAAACCGCAACAATACAAAAACACGACACAGAATTTCGGCGTGAGAGTCCCTTCGCGAGGACGAAGGGAGATTAAGCTGGATTCCAAAGAGAAATGTGGACTGCAGAGCAAGGAAGACACCTGCCGTATCGATGAGTCGAGGTGCTCGGTTTTCTCTCTGTTTCATCATCGCAAGCCTCGGGATCCGCTGCGGGGCTCGAACGCCTCGGCCGAGCCTCTCCTGGACATGGGAGCCCGTGGATGGGAATACGAAGCATTGCCGGACCTCAACACACCGGCGGCCGTCACGCCGTCGTCAACACCGCCCAGCGCCCAGAATCAGCATCAACCGCAGAACCAACAGCAGAAAGTTCACTCGTCGCCGAGGGTCTGCTTCGAGGCCGACAATCTGGCGTCTACCAGGAGGCGAAGCAGCGCCCGACTGCCACCACCACCATCCAGGCGTCGAAGCCGAAGCATGAGCGCATGGAGCGATCTATCTAGATGTTCCTTCAGGCTCGATGAAAGGTAGGACTGTTCTCCGTGAGAGTTGGGAACATCCTATTGCGTTTTGGGAACGTATTTGCGTATCGAGAGTTGGGAACATCCTATTTTCATTTTTTTTTTCTTCGTAAACTCAGCTCGTTTTATTCGTCGGACTTTTTATCAAATGACTTATGGAGAAATCAAGAACAATTTGCAAACGTTTAGGTAATTCTGAACGCGGGAAATTCAATGACCGGAGCCACTCTTCGGGATACAATAAACCGGTCGAAGCAAAAAAGTGATCGGAGAGACGTAGAAATATCACTGGCATCGACTAAAAAGAACTCCGGTTATACCTGCTTGGTTTTTTTTTTAGTTTCACTCTTCAGGGGTATCGACAAAGTGCTGGACTCTTTGCGGCACAATAAAAGGGATACTTTGCTACTATTTTCTATTTTTTTTTTTTTTGCTTCTTTGAATTGTTGGCGGGTCCCGTTATCCGGGCAAAGTATCGGAAACCGATGCGACGGCCAAGCGGCCTTCGGGCTTTCCAGTGCAGAACGAACAATGCGGTGGACGATTTTCTCGTTGTTCTTGGATCTCGCTTGTTTTGCCAGTGAAAGCTCTTTTTAATATTTCCATTCGTGGAACAAGAGGTACAACAACCGGGTCTTCCGTGAAAACAGTTATGCTCAGGAAAATTACATCTGTATGGTTACGCGCTATCTGCAATGATAGCAATCGGAGGTAGAGTACGAGGGAAGCTCCCGAGACTACGTAAAGTGTTAACCGGTGCGCTATCGTGCGCGCGCGATCGTTACCGACAATTACACAAGGGCAGGCATGCTAGGTCGGTTACTTCTTCGGCACTTTGCGTAAATCGAATAGTCCATTGTATTATTACACATTCAAACTGTTGTTTGTTTCAAGACTGCAGTTGAGCTCCGGCATCTTCACGATAATTGGGCAAAAGAAAATAGCTAAAAATCGAGTTAAGAGTTACCGACAGTTTCTTCGAGCACAATTTTCTTATCATAGTTCCTATAAAATAGAGATCCAAAATCGCACTAAGGGTTCGTTTTTGTATCCTTCAGGGCAAGGCAATTTGTATTTTCTTGAAGCAATGACTTACAATAGAAAATAGTGCAAATTTCCAATTGCAGATCTCTGTTTTATCCTTCGAGCTCCCTCGGTTGAATCTTCAGCAACTGAAAATAAATTTTTTACTCGATGCATTGTCTGTACTTCTCAGTATAATTTGAAGTACCGACCGTGCTCTGCGTGTTCCCCTGATCGCATAATCTCCCGAGAACGCAGTACCGCAAACTACTGCCGAGATCAATGCCAGCAGAAACACGAGCGAAGTCCTCCCGCAATTGCGCCACATTTCGCAACGGGAAGAAGTTAATATCTCCTCCACATTAGAATGTCATGTACCCCGTCGTTGTTGCTTTCACGATCGTTATCTAGGCGGACGTTTCGTTCGCCTTCTCTCCCTGGCAGTTCAGCTAACAGTTACATCGTCGGCCCAAACCGCAGAAGTACTACTTACTCTGTGCACTCGAGCGTACCGTGTCCATGGTCGAGAACGACGTGCCAGAGTAGTTGCCGCCTCGTGTGGTCGGACAATCAGCTCTGATACCTGAAAACGATGCAATACTCTTGTCTCGCGGTGGAACTGCTCGCGATCGTGCTGGCGACCGTGAAGGACCTTCCGGCCCGCTTCCCAGTTAAAGATCAAGGACGTTTCCCACTCGCGTCCACTTTGCTCGTTGACAATGAAGCGCACTGTCCGACCTCCGTCGCTCTCGGTCTTCCACTGGCGCGTATCCGTCGACGTTTCCCTCACTGGCCAGCCCCGCGTCCGAGCACTCCCGCAAGTTCCGAAACGGAATTTCTTGCCCTCCCAGGAAATCGGGCGTGCATGCCACGGCGATAAGTTCGAGCTTTAAAGGACCCCACCAGAAACTTTACAAACTTTGAAGTTTGTAAAAACATCTACGACATACTTTTCCGGGACAACGTGAGGGATTATTTTAGCACTTAGTTGTTTTTTTTTTTGTCCCCAAGGTTCTCGTCGGGCCGCGAGGTTTTGCGGTGCGTGTTCCGGGATGTTAATTCCCTGGTGGCACATCCGTGCATATATTCTCCTAAGGCCAGCTTTACGAGAATGTATATCGGCGAGGCGAAGACAATTTGTAACACGCTACGGAACTCGCCAGGGTGTCCATGTTCGAAATTTATTCCGGTGTGTACGAACCCGGAAAACTGATATTACCGGCCGGCTAAATTAACGCCGAGCCCTTGGCGGCCCATATATCGAGCGGATGGAGTTGTGACGCTGTGTCCACCCAGCACCAGTTCGCTAATTATCGATTATGGAATTTGAGACAGTCGTGTTTGACTTAGCTCGGTTTGGATAATTTAATTGAACCATTGTTTTGAATATTCCACTTTTATCAATATTTGGGTTTCTGTGGTCGGAAGTGGGTAAACACCGGGCGAAAGTTGTAATTCGAACGCAGCCATCCACACTGTTGACACGTAGTAACTGGAATTCTCAGCCTGTAGTCCGGTGATTGATTACCGGTAATTGATCACCACACCACATGAAATCATGGATGTATCCTTCATCGTATAGGGGAGAGCGAGGCAAAATTGGACAGTGGGGGGTAAAAATCAACGTTCCAATAATTTTTAGATGCCCCATTTTGTCTTAACGATACATCCGGATTTTCAAACCCGTTTCGTCCCCACTCATCACCACCGCCGCCATCCAAAAGTTATTGGAAAATTGCGTTTTGCCCCATTATCCCGTTTTGCACCACTGTCCCATGTTTACCCGTTCTCCCCTACCCTTCCATCGCCCTACTGGCTGTATTCCATGAATTACGGGTGTTGATTTCGGCTTTTAAATAAAAATGACGAATTAAAATTTGAACAGAGAAATCCAGTCTACGTTGACCGTCGTAGCGGACATTCTTAGCGTGTCGTCCGATTATTTTTTTAACCACAATACATGAAGTCATGGGTACATCCTTCATCGTTATACCCTGTCTCAGCGTCCACGGTGAACAGGCGAAATGCTGAGTTATGCTGAATTCTCTTCCGTCGCCCTACTAGCTGTATTCCATGAATCACGGGTGTTGATTTTGGCTTTTGAATAAAAATGACGAATTATTATTGAAACAAAGCCTTCCACACTGTAGACCGTGATAGCGGAAATTCTCAGCGTGTCGTCTATGCCTTTTATAAATAATTCCAGGAAAAGATTATATTTTGAAATCGACGGATAACGGGTATTCTTAAAAATTGAATCGCGATCATCAATTGAACTAACACAGAAAAACACACATCAACAAATAAATATAAAAATTCTGGCTGTAACATTTATTCAGTCACTTTTTTCTTTATTCTCTTGCCGAACAGGGGATTTGATGGACGCAAATTAGCCGGTGAATGAAGCGACGAAAATAGCCGGGTAAATCTCGCTCCAAAAATCCAACAAGTATAAAATCAATACGATTCCGCTCATCACAGCAGTAGATATTTAATTCCTCGAACTTCATTCAACCATTATATTACTACATATACACGATTTTTCGGTCGTCGTTTAAAATTTCGAATATAATTTTCAATTCCATAAAATAAAAATGCCACAGATATTATGAAATATTCCTCAAATTGCAAATGTTTTCGTATCGACTACATCGTCTCTTTATTCATCTCCTGGTGCTCGCAAATTGCACAGTAGACAACGATTTCCCGAAAAACAGAACGGTTGGCTTACCAAGGACAATTTGGAGCATTCGACACGAGATGTTTCACGTTTCGCGATATGTCATACGTCGGTGGATGTTTGTGGAAGCGTCCTTCGCACTCGACCTCCCCAGGGTGAAAGAGACTGTCTCAACGTTTACATTTCGCTTTCGAGTGTGATCGGTATAGATATAATTTCGATGTTCGATCATCTTTATTGCTTCGGCAGGTCCTTCGTTCGACAGTCTCGAGGGTCGAAATTCCAATTTAAAAGCAATTCCTTACACGTCCAGTAACTTATTAACCACACGACATTTATTTATTTATTTGTATAAAATAGCCCATTCCCAATTACAAGTAGATGAGAAATCCCATCCATAAATTTGACATAGTCAGGTTGACCTGACGCCAGACTGATACAGACGAGAACAAAAGTTTACAGAGCATAAATTAATAGTAAACGAGTCTTAGAGCCTAATCGTAGGGAAATATTGCGAAAAGACGACTTAAAACGTACCAGTTAGACGACGAAGAGAGGAACTCGGACACAATAGAGATTACACAATCTACAACAATGTGGAAGCCTGCTACGGAATGCGTAATTCATTCGGTAAAACCGAATTACATGAAGAGAATTTTGTCGCCATAATCCCTATAAAAATATGGGACAGAATCCCAAACAGCATAGCAAACTGAAAATATTCTGGCGGTTTGACGACGAGTTGGGGGCGGCGCGATCAGTTTGGGAGGCAGTTGGACAGTTGGCGCGATTTGGAAATCTCCCCATATTGTTGAGTGGAAATGAATTATAGGTGCGTACAATGTAGTAAAAATGTTGTAAAAAAAATCAAACAGCTTACGCGGTGCTTCTTTATCGGCATTAATATGGGGGCAATGTATGGAATACAGTTTTTTAAATCTTTCGATGAACAGACAATGGAAGTTATTCGAGCGATGATCTTTGTATGACTCTGTATGACCATCGAAAGTAAAATAGCACATTTTCTTTTCACGATAGTTCACTCGGTATAACGCTTCCTACGCTTCCTGAGATATCTTTGCCGCAAACTGAGGCAAATATTGGAAGAGTAGGGAGAACATGGGCGACCGCTCACAACAGTATTGGGAAACTCGCTAAACTGTTTCGCTATAATTTCTGTCGTTATTGGACGCGCCCGTCGCACGCATAACTGAAAGTACTAAACGTGCAGGCTCGTTTCATGGAAACACTGATAATTGAGTATACATTGCCATCTATATATGTTTTTGATTTCAATGCACACGGGAAAACACTGCCAAAATTATAAATACTCTTAAACTACTCTCAATACCTTTGTTTCCTAATATTCAAATAGTGAAAGAAACTCATGATTCGTCGTAGGATTACGCAATTTTCCGGTCGTTTTTACAAAGCCAGCTAATATAGTTCTCAATATGTCTTGAGAGGATTACCAAAATACCGAGAGACCAGAAATTCGGTATAATTCCTATCTTTCGTCCATCACATAAAACCACACGCAAAGTAAAAACGAGCTGTGTATAGCGTATATAACATAACTACGTATATAAGTCGCTCTGAAACTGAAGTATCATGCGATTGTTATGTTCAGTCGAGAGATTATCTTCATATTCTTCTCTCCGTGTACTTGAAATCATACAAGACTATAGCTGACCTTGTGTTCTTATGCAACATCGTGAACCGAAAGTATGACTCGCCGTCTCTGTGTCCCCTAATCCGTAGTGGTGCAGGCAAGAGAGGAACTCGCAACATGGACATTTTTGAGATCCCATTCTACCGGGTGAATTATGGTTTCCACAGCTGGCTTCCGCGTTGCAGCAGGTTGGACAATTTCTACTGCCGGCTCGTTCCTCTCTTCGTTGACTTTATTATGATTTAAGAAGGGTCTTCTTCCGTTATTTCCGTACGAACAGTAATACAATAATTGGGGTGTTACTTATTATGAATCAAACATTATCTTTAGGGAAAGAAACTCTTAAGTAACTCATTATCATGTAACAGAATTCATTATCATTCAACGCATGAAAAAATAAGCTTTCGTTGTCATTAGCATCAATGCCAATTGAGGAAATGTGTAATTAAATGTGTCACAATTGATCTCTTTCACGGCTTTTGAGACTAAGAAATCAGTTTATAGCAACCCTTGTTGGATTTTTGCTACCAATATGCTGCAATCTCGTGCCTATTATTGCAATATTGCTGGCAAGCATACGGCAAAGCTTGGTAGCAAGCAATTGCCCTTATTTGCCTGTGCTACGGTTGGCTATCTGGGAAGTACAATGCTTAGTTGTACCGATTTATCTTCCGGCGCCCTGATCGCTGCGTCCCAGCAATTCCGGGTGTTGATTTTGGCACGTGGACCGTTGGCGATTCGTCGATCCGCGTCTCGGCTCGAGCTGAGCAAACGGAGACTCTCAGCTCTCGACGCCGGAGCGAGATATATTCATCGCTGCCGCTATTATATTCCGATACTATGAAAGAACTCGGTCGGGTCCCAGAAACTGGATACACGGTTCACTCCGGCCACCTCGATAGCAAGTTTCTTGCTCCTCTATTGCTGATTGAAATCCTGGACAAAAGTATCACCCGTCGGCCAGCGAGGATGATTCTATTCCCCGACGACGCGTTCGCCGTTGAGACGAGATTGGCGACGTTCGCTCTCGAGTCTTCACAATTGAATTTTCTTCTATATTTATTTTATTTTTATTTTTATTTACTTTTTTTTCTTTTTTTAGAGTGACAAGGAACTGTGATCCTGGCAACGAGTCTGCGAGAATCGAAACACGGGAACTTCATTTTACATCGGCGAAAACTTCCGATCTCCGTCTTACAGCCTCAAGGAAATTTCTCGTTTTTCATCCATTCGCCGCGATACGACGAAGGAGTTACAACCCTCTCCGGTACAAAAATAAAAACTGTACCGAGGATACCATCCGAATACCTCGGAGTAAATTGCCGGCTGTGGGCTCCCGCTGCCGGAAGTTAAAACCTAACGGGATATCGGTTATCCATAAACCGACCAAAGGCGCGCGTGCATTCACGAGGAGAGGCGGCGATGTTCTTCTCTGGACCAAGGAAAAACATCGCCGCACTGCGGGAAAACCCTTTCCGAAAGTTTATTTCGTTCATCGCGGAAGGTACACTCAATAGAATGTGTACTCTGCGTTCTCGATTCCGATGAGAGAATATACTGAGAGGAGCCTGACCTTTTCGCTTGTTAAATTCAGGAAATGGAAGCGCACCGACGGATGTCGAGATCCGGAGTGGAAAAGGTTCGCCCTCCGAGCCAACTCGAAATGTCTCTCGAAGCGATATCTTTATTTTATTTTTTTAATTAATTTTTTAAATTGTTTTAGAGGAAGCTATGTTTGCGTTAAACAAAATTGAGATTTTAATGTCAGAACAGTTAAAATAGTCGAAAACCTCGAGAAATGCGATTTTAGCTGAAATCCGTATGCATGAATGTGTGTATATATGTGACAGACTTGCGTTGTTTAAATGAATTATAAGTTGGAAAGGGTTTGAGATAGCGGGTTCAAATGGTGTACACTAGTAGAGTGGTCGCGTCTCTTCATTCAGTGCAATTTTCATGAAGATTGAGTTCGAGATTCCCCACGATTTTGAAAATGTTGAAAAGGTCTATGGTAGCTCTAACTTGCGTATATGTTGGCTATCGTCGTAACACTGCATACAAATATAACACTATAATCAAAGATTGTTGTTATTGAGTTTGGCCGAAACCTATCCAGACGGTCAGATTTTATGAGATTTTGAGTTTTTTTTTTTTTTTTCTTTTAATGCCATCAATATTTAATACCGGTATAATCCAAGTAAACGTGCAGGTATTGAGCTTAAATTTGACATGAAAATAAACTAACACTGTACAATGTTTGGAGTTACATTTGGGGAAAGTTGTTGTTATCGATTTTGTAATTATTGAATTATTCGAAAAATGTGTGTTTCTCGTCCGACACGAGGTTATGCATCAAATGTCGCTCGACTAAAATAATTTGGCGATGCGACATCAGTGCTGAAAAATACATGGCCTCAAAACGACGAATTAAACATGGCAAATTTCAGTTACCGAATTTCTGCAATAGATTTTGCCGCAAATTTTGATCGTTTCAATTTTATGATATGTGGACATTTTTTTATGTTACGGAAAAAGGTGTAAACCGATTTGCCCACGTCTTCCTCATTTATTACAATTTAGCGCATAGCTTCTTCTACGAGAAAACCAAAATCGATCAACTATCTTTCTCGTAGACAAAGCCATGCGCAAACTATAATAAATGAGAATGCCATGTGCCATTTTATTTTCATTCCTTCTTTCTCCGCTAGAAAATAATACGTGTTTTTCGTAGAAAAATGATCTCGCGTCTTTCGTGAAAGAAACACATCGACTCCGACGATTTTCCGTTCGCAATTTATATCGAGATTTGAAAGCCGGTACTATAATGAACTTTTCCTCTTGTCTGTTTCAGGTGAGTGGTAATCAGTCTCCCGTTATGTCGGACGAGCTCAGCGATATACACGGTTCGAGAGCCACCTCTCCTCGCCTCATCGCTAGCGCGGAGTGAGTAACTCGATTAACGTTGCTCGCAGTGTATATTTTTTTTCCAAACTCTCGTCTATCGCAGCCGGTGCTCGTCGTGCGGGTGTTCGGTCCGGTGGTGAGACTGACGAGCGATGAACCGGCCCGAATATTTCGACGCTAATAGAATCCGATGTCCGGTGATTTGCCTACGGGCTCGGACAGTAATGAAATTTAGGCGAAGAGGAAATTTGCCACCCCTGCTCGCTCTCGCCATGTGAATTTTACAATTTTCATCGTGCTCCGAGGTGAAATTTCGCAGCACTGCGATTTTACATTCGACGAAACTATTGAAATTAATTTGTGGACGAGGAGTACGGGTGGTTATTACTTCGCACGGAATGCAATAAAGCAATTCGACGGAAATTCATTCCCATTTGCGTAACCTGTGTGGGAAGTCGCTTTATCCGTGCGAGAGACAATATTTTCGTTCGGCACTAGCTTGGAAAATTGGCACGTGTTCGCCGTTCCGATAGGCACAACGCAGCTTTCATTGCCGCACTCCCATTGCCTCGAGCGTGGATTTCGCGCGGTTGAGCACTCGGAGATTACAGTCCCCTATTGGCTGACGCGACTGTATCTTAATCCCTGAGCTATGATTTCCGATGTTCCCGTTCGAGGCACACGGGACCCGTAGGCAATGGAGCTGTGCCTTGACTCTTGAACTGCAGCATAAGTGGCCTTTGAGAGGGTACTTGAAAGCGGGGGGGGGGGGGGACTTGTATGAAGTACAGGAGTTGCTCCAATATTTGATGTACATAAATTGTCCCCGCTGTACATCAGAACTGGCGAATAGCGGGTCGATTATCTCGAGAGATAATCCAATGCTGCCGTAAGGAAACTTTTTTATTGACGTTTCTTATAAATATTGCTGTTACGATTGAATGGAGACAAACTATTGAATTTTTGCGCCGAGATGATACGGTCAGTTGAAAGGGAATTTATGCTAAAGGGAGATGTTTATTGCAAACTGGCTTGCAACTTTTATCAAATCAGAAATCACGACGACTAAATGTTGGAAATTTAATGTACTGGAACTTAAAATTTTCTTACATTCATTACATTAATTCAACATTATCGTATTTTTTTGGCAAAACTAAAATACCAGATATTAAAATTACAAATCTTTTGGCCGGAATTGACAAAAATTGTTATTAAAAATACAATTTTAAATTTAATATTGCAACGCACAAGTGTTTGAAATTTTAGAAAGGGTTTATGTAAAAAAGCCTCCAATACCGTTCATTAATTCTCAAATGGAATTCTCTTACAGTGCGATTCAATGAGGTCATTGAAAAAGACCATCGTATCCACTTGTCTTGGTACATTTTTGCAATTCTTGAAAAGTGGGAGAATGGGTGGTAATTTTACATTTTTTATTGCGGGTCCAGATCCGGAGTACAACAGCTGCTCCAATATTTGATGTACACTAATTGTACCGGCGGACCATCAGAATAGGAGATTAATAAGATTTTTATACCGAGACGATACAGTTAATTAAAAGCTCATCTATGCTAAAGGGTTACATTTATTGGAAACTGCAACTTTTATTAAGTGGGAAATGACGACGGACAAATGTTGCAAGGTCGTTGCGGAATTTGACTGATGATGCTACGAGGTAGTTGAGAAAAGACCATCGCATCCACTTGTCTTGGTACGTTTTTGCCACTCCTGAGAAGTGGGAAAACGAGACGGTATTTTTTTCCTTTCTTATCGGGACGCGGTTCCAGACGTATAAATGATAACAAATGGTCTAACTTTTGCACTTTTCATCGCTGCGATCCCAACTTTGGTCGATTTACTTTTCGTGCTTCCATAAAGAAGCTTACAGTTATAGGGGATACACTTTCAGATGTTTACTGTCCAGGTCACGAACGAAATTTAGAGCTGTTTTTGTCTTGCTCAATTTATTATCGTGGAAAACAAGTGTAAGAAGTGTGAATTCGTACCCACGCTTACGATATTTATATACTTTTTTACGCAAAGACTCCTATTTAAAAAATCCATAGTAGCCTTATTTTAAGATAAATCACTGTCAAAAACTGATGGATTATTGCCCCAGTGCATTAATGCAAGATTTACGGTCTTGAGATATTTTAAAAATTAAATAATCGTCTAGAGAAAAAAATTACTTCATCAATTTTCTCATATGAGAAAAGTGCGTATCCCGTTTTGGATCTGACCCAAGCATGACAGCGTCGTCCTTGGCTCGTTATGTACCTTTTTGTCACGGTCCGTCTGTACCCTTTTGAGACAGATTTATCCACAAGCAATTTTCATGCCAATAACGACCCAGATGTGTCTCCTTTGCGGACTTTACCGCTGGGAATCTCGGGGTATCATAAACTATGTGTGTAGTACAAACTATATTGCCGGTACTATATACCTATAAGCTCCCGGCCTGAAAGTTATAAAAGCTACTCAGTATTCAAGTCCCTTTTGAACCGAGAATCGTCGTTATCTACGCATTTCAAACGTGCCTCCGACGGTGCGGTGGTCTTAGTTAATTTTCCTCTCGGCTTATGTAAGGCTGAAATCCAAGTTTACGGACTGTGAAAAACTGGCGGGATTTCGAGAATTACCAACTAAAATATAAAATATAAAATATAAAATATAAAATATAAAATATAAAATATAAAATATAAAATATAAAATATAAAATATAAAATATAAAATATAAAATATAAAATATAAAATATAAAATATAAAATATAAAATATAAAATATAAAATATAAAATATAAAATATAAAATATAAAATATAAAATATAAAATATAAAATATAAAATATAAAATATAAAATATAAAATATAAAATATAAAATATAAAATATAAAATATAAAATATAAAATATAAAATATAAAATATAAAATATAAAATATAAAATCGCATCCATCAATAAATCTTTTCACGATCGGACGATACGCTATCGGAAAGGTTCATCGATTTTTATACCAGACAGATAAAACGCGAACGATACGACCTATTTTTCCGGCGATAACTATTTCGACCACGTCCACAATAGAAGTGATCAAGTGCTTTTAATGGCGTATCCTCGCGAAGCCCGCAAACAAAAAATTTTGCCCACTATACATTGTACTCGTAACCTTTTCGAAATAGTCACGAGAAAGGAAAAGCAAAAAAAAAACGAGAGTCAAAACAACGCAAGCCACGTGAATCGTATCGACTTTGTAATATCGGGTCATTCGCATGAGGGAACAATTTTCGGGTCTGAAATCAGTGACCCACAAAGCACTCATCCCCCGAAAATGGCTCGAAATTGTCGCTGGTACCGACCCTATTCCCGCCGGTAATGATCACCGCATCGAATATAAATTTCGTCGGAATCTAAATGGAGGAATCTCTTACGGGGAGTTCGCTGACAGTCGGCCTTCCGTTGAGCACTGCAAGGCGGAAATTCTCGAGATTGTATCGTCGTGAATGTGACGATCCGCCGGGGAACCAACGGGTTGGCTCTCCGGCTCTGGGAAACTAGACGTATACAATCTACGATTGAAACATCGATACCGCCAAGGTCGCCAGCTCGTTTATTCCCGACTGTCAGGCTGCAGCCGACTTTTAGCCCCTTCCAGCGTTTAACGTTGAATTTCCTCGATGTCCGCTCCATTCCGGCGCTCACCACTTGCCGAAGTGGGGAAAGAAACAAAAACCCACTTCGGATACTTCGCTCGCGGGGATGGAAGTCGATTTCCTGTTTACCGGTCATCGACAACGAGAACTTGTCTCGGTCACTCGGCAGAGTTCTATCTTTTCTCATCTTTGGTTTTGTGTTTTTAAGGTCGCTTCGGTGTCGAGGAGGAAACTTTCGTCGAGGACGCTCTACCGGCCGTGCGATGGTAGGAACACGCACCGGGTTTCTCCATCAACCGGAGTCGATATTCGCCGCTCGGAGCGAGGACGAGCGCACGTCGAGAGGAGGGTAGTAGTCGGCAAGGCAGGCTGCTCCGGGAACGCTCACTTCTCATTTTTAGTTCATACGGGTGTGCGTCACGGCACTACGCTCGGGTCATCCAAGATTCGAGTCCGCGTGTCTGCCTTATCGACGGAGCATCCGTCTTCTCTCTGGGCGCTGAGAATTTCTCGGATCTCTCGCGGTGAGAGGCAATCGCCGCGAGGATCTTCCTGTACTCGATTAAAGGAATCCTCGCGAAATACGAAATCTCTAAACAGATTGAATTTCGAGGCGGCTCGCCCTGACATGCTCAATCATTGGCTTACTTTTTCATCCTTCAAGGAAAAAGCTCGCGAGATTGAAGTTTTTTCCTTTGCCGAAATGTTATTCGGTTTTCGGATATCGATTTTTTTAGCAATTTGGTATCTGAAGCTTCGGTAAACATTATTCGGTTCACCTTTGAGGAATTCGAGGTACCTGGGAATTTGGAGATTGGATAAGTTTAGAGGGTCGAGGTGTTTCTGGCTGGGAGTCCACTCGCTTTTTTCTACGGTAACTTTTTACCCGAGCGATTATTAAAATGGCACTGCTATATAAGCCGGCCGAAAGCTCCGGGGAAAACGAGATGGACTCAGCAGAGCTTGAAGCTTAGGATGCTTTTTTTTAAATCCGGATCCGTAGGATCGCTGAGTCTCTTAGAAAAGATTACCTACTCGGTGAGGCTTGTCCCCGCAGCTCCTTCTCGCGCCCTGAAAGCCGCGACTTGTGCGCATCTACTCAGTGATCCGCAACTCGCAAGCTCCACGAATCCGCTGACATGGGATTAATTTTTCCTATTGACGACTTTTTATCAACGTAAGTTGCTCTCCTCCGAATGTCACGGTGAATCGATCAGCAAATTTTCTGCCTCTCGTGAAACATTCAGGGTGAAATTGTGCTTCACGGAATTGGTTTTTTTACAGATGAAAGAAAAATAGAACATTTCAACAGCTACATGACTTAGTATGTTGTCATATATGTCCCCCTTTGGCTTTAAAACAGTTAAAAAAGTTTATCCATAACAGTAATTAGAGATGAATTAATTAAGTAAATTGCCTTCGATTAAATTAATTATAAAATAGATAAAAATATGGCAACATGGGATCTGATCGTCCGGTCGATCGACTCCATGTACTTAAAAACATTTCTCGAAGCGTTCAAAGACTGACCTGCGGAATATATTTTTTATGATTCAAGCTCACATAGCCTTATGCTCGTACTACTAAGTTCGCTGTATTTCCTAAAGCTACCTGCACCATAGAATTTTTAAAAATTCGTTCCAATCGTTTTTCCTTCTTTTTAAAAAATTTGTTCAAATTAAAAAAAAAAACATTTAATCTCATTGACGCTAATATTTTGTTTTTTTTTTTAATTCCAAGCCGGATCGACGTTTCCCGGAAGTTTCATTAAGACGATTACTAATCGCGGATTAGACGATGCAGCCGCTGAGTCATCCGCGAACGTCTCGACGATAATCCCGTCTGACATTAGTGGTCGGCAAAGTTGGCGATATCCGCGAGGAGCGTGTCGTCGCTGATGGAGCTAATAGGAGTGGGACTTAAACTTGTCGATATTCGGAACTTGGAAAATCCGACCACGGGATAACGTGACTTAGGGCGAGAGGAGCGTTGTGGGATCCAAGCGACGCCGATACACACTCTACGAATGATTAATTGGCGAATGCGCGGATCCAGTCATGCGTGGTACGGAAATTTCCTACCGAAGCGAGAAATCGTCAGCGGGCATCGATTTCAAGCAACCCAGCAATTACAGCGCGCCGACGACAATTTCATTTTTTATTTCACCTAACGAAACTGTTCGGCTGATTACTATCGATCAGACGGAGAAGGCAAAGTCGTCCAACTACGTTTTACTGCGACGAATTTCGCGAAAAGTTTCTCCCGGCTAAATCGTGTCTTCGGCACGTACTCCGGTAATCCGTCGTCGTTGTAAACGGCTTCGATGCCACTAACGATACACTTTGCTGTGTTCATTTTTTGGCGTCGCGCCTGTTTTATTGAGCCATTTAGAATCAATGGTAAATGAACGAGGTATTACGAAAGGGTTTGCAAAATTGTCGACCCCTCGACGATGGATTGTTAACGAGTTATCGACGAACGAGAATGGTACGCTGTAAAAAAAATCTTATGAAATTGAACGTACTGGTACTGGAAGTTTTTATGCATAGTTTATGATATATTAAATTTCATGAACAATTGCGATGAGAAATTAAAGTACAGTATCATTAAAAACTTAAGAAATAATTCACTCTACTTCACTCGGTCCCAAAATGGCAGTTAATGGCAGTGTGCATAAAAACCCCGTTTTCACACCTTGCGAAGTAAAATTTGCTACGATACTCGTGCGAAAAACTTTTCCTCAACTCGTACGACTGCATTACTCGCCTTCGACGCGTGCTGCAAATTCACACTCGTCAGAAAAATGTTATCGCACTATTATCGTAAATTACTATTAATTTTGCTATAAAAGTACTTTGCTTCCAATAATGTACTTTAATTTCACTCCAAAACTCCATTAATTTTTCATGAGATTTGTACATTGAATTTAATCTACCGGTTTTTGCATAAAAACTTCCAGACCTGTACATTAAATTGACATTCTTTTTAACAGTGCATTGTAGTCTGAAAAGAATTCGAACCATAACGTGAACTGAAAAATCTGCAGCTCAGCTCGAAATCTCGTTATCCGTCGGAAAAGACAATCCATCCGAGAGGCGCCTTGCGCGTTGTTAATTTTTCGAACTCTTCGCCACATCCGCACCCGGACCGGCTTCGAAACTCTCGCCACACGGTTGCTTCCCCGGAAAACGTAATCTTGCTTCCTGCTGCAAGTTGCCGTTGCTCTTTAAACTTTTTACGGTTGTACCTTCCGCCGCCGCGGCTGAAAATTATTCAAGCGATTTTACGTTAGTCAAGCCGGGCTTGAGGGGATGGTCTGTGAAATCTCAAAAATTTTAGCTTTTTCCTGTTCAACAGAAAATCCACGTAAAAAAACAAAAAAAAAAATCCAGAATATCAAAGGGCACTTTGGTCGTTTCATCCGCGCAGTCTCTCGTCCCTCTCCGCCGTCCCAAGACAAACGTTCCGGTTGAGGAGCGAAAATCCATAATCGCACTGTCGCCCGAAGCTCTCGCGCGTTTTTCGGTCGTCAAACTTATTTCCCTTCCGGTCATAAATCGGTCTGAAAAAAGATAATTGTCCGTACCTTCATTTCAAGGATGTGGCTTTCAGCCTGTCCTAATGTGAAATTTAATAATTTTTGGCTTAGCCGATGGCCGTCCGCCGGTCGGGACGGCGTGGAATATTTAACCCGAGGTCGACCATCAGCCTAGATATATCGATCCTCGGATGGCTAAAGGATTTGAGAAATCCACCCATACGGCGCGCCCGGCCTATTCACGGACTCGCGCCATTCATCGTTTTAATAATGTATGCGATATTGTTCGGTGCTCGTCCGATATTGCTGGTCGCAGCCGGCCACGGAGAGTCGCGCGGAGCTTTAATCGGAGCGCTCCCTTTCCGGCGTTAATCTGACATTTGCTAGCCCGATGGCAATTCGCAGCAACGACGCAGGAAGGCCGCGCATTGAAGTCAGTCTTCCGGACAACCGAATCAGAGTCGGCAAACCACTCGGCCCAAACACCCCTCCCCTTTGGATTCCGTCAGTTCGATCATCCTCGACCATATTTCCGTCTCTCCAGCCCCGGGCTCTGTTGATTTCTCCCGTTAATTGCCAGTCTCTGAACGCCGCCTATTCAGCCCCGCTTCAGCCAACCGTCATTCCTGGAATAATACTCCACGATCCGCGAATATTCGGCGTATGTAGCACTCCATCCGGCCGCACGAATTCACGTACCGAGAACTAATGACGACGACCCGTGATATTGTCATTAAGGTCACGCATGCGCATTTTTTTTCGGGCACTTATTTTTAACATTTAAAATCAGAGAACATTCTTTCTTGTTCTGACTGTCAATCTGCTAATGTGACGTTTTTTTAATTGGCCAATTTACAGAGTTTCTGGTGCGAGTTCCTGATTTCCTCAAACGTAAATCAGAACTTTAACAAAGTACTGTTTTCGGGTAAAAGAAATCTATTTGATTTTCTACTAAAGTGTTATCACCAGTACAAAAATTAAATTTAAAAAATCAATTATCCAGCAATATTTTTAGTTATCCAATTTCTAGAGTTTTCGGTCCGAGTTCCTAATTTTATCAAACAAAAATCAGAACATTGACAAAGTATTGTTTTTAAGGTGAAAAAAAAATCTTTCTGCTTCTTCGACTTGTGTTTTGGTGAGCAAACAAGTCGGAAAACATTATTCTGACGATACCTGCCAGTCGAAAAAGTTGTTATACGATGCGAACATCGAAATCTTTTATGCACGACAGTGTTTTCGGATGGTCAGTAACGGAGACTTTTTTTATCGCTCTGCCGGGATTCGGGTGTATTTTTACACCCTGGCATTACTCTTTAATCCGCGCTTTTCTCATTTTTAGCCAGCCGACTTTCTCATCTCCATCGTTCCTCGGAGTTTTTTGAGGAATGGTCGGATGGCGTGAATAAAATGAATTCCGAAGCTCTAGGATGGAAAGCCGAAGGTACGAGGCACAGTGATTGGCCACGCGCGCGAAGGATCTTCCACGGCTCGCTCGCCGTAAAAAAAAAAAAAGAAAAAAAAAGGAAAAAGAAATCGAAGAAAGCATCGGAACAGGAGGCAGTTCGCCGAGGACCGGTCACCGGACACCGCCTCAGTTTTGTGGAACGCGGAAATAAATAACACCGCGAAGGTTTATCCGTACGGCTGTATGGATCATCTTGCGAGGAACGTAAGGAGACTCTGGAGACCCTCCGACCTCGGATAATATTCGTAATATCCCCGGATGACTTGTGCACATGTTTCCAAGCTCGTATTTTCTTCGAATTTCATTTTTTTTTTATTGCTTTTATCTATTTTCATGATTGCCCCTCTGTTAGTGGCCATGAACGGGCTCCGCTCGCGCGTTTTATGGTTTTTATTTCGTGAAGCAATATTCCCCTCGACGTACTTTTCCTCAGGGTTCGATGCGGAATTTGCATCGTGAAAGTGAACATAATTTTCCGTTATGTTTATAACCGAGCCCTTCCGGCTCGGCAATAAAAAGAATGAGGTGTTAATTACATTTTCGTGTTCTGATATGTTGCAGGTTTATAATTTGGAAAGTTCGCACGCGCGGGGTGGAAAATTGAGCCTCGCTGTACCGCCTTCGGTGAACATTATCCGCGATTTCCCGACCAATTACGCCGACCACCATTGCCCGCGTCCACTCGGTTTAATTGATAGCGGGCAAAAGCTCCCTGGCAACATCGCAGCATCTCGATCGTAAATTCCCAGCTCGATTCGGTACCTGATTCGCTTACGCGTTGGAAAACTAATGGCCTAACAGGGTTATCGGGTACGAGTGTACAGTATGGCACTCGCTCGGTGAGGCGCGCGGTGTCGAGGAGCCACCCGATCCCGCAGGGGAATTGCCACCGGATGATTCACACAGCGCGTCCACCGTGCCAGCCGCCAGAAACTCGTCGACGTATCCGGAGAGAATAAAATCAGGAGGAGCAATTTTATTTCCACCTAATCGAGGAGTCATAAATTGCAGTGGGGGCGAGTCGCGACCCTCCGGCCGAACCCTCTATGTTCGTTGGGATGGAACAATTTTTTTTTTGTAGCGAGGTTTATAAAAATTAACGAAACGTTATCAATTTTGAAATACACCCTCAAAGGATAACATCTGGTTAATATTGTATATAGATATTTTTTTATTTGCTTAAAATTTCTTCCAATCTTTATTTAAAGATAACAAGCCAGTCGCCAGACACTCGTCAATGTATCGAGAGAGAATAAAATCAGGGGGCGGGGACAATTTTATTTCCAACTAATCGAAGAATCATAAATTGCAGTGGGTGGGAGCGTCGATTCTCCGGCCCTACCCTCTACGCTCGTCGAAATGGATCGATTTTTTTTTTTTTAGCAAGCTCGATGAAAATGAATTAAACGTTATCAATTTTCCAATACACCCTCGAAGAGAAAGACATCTGGTTAATATTATATATGAATTTTTTTCTTTGAATTCTTCCAATCTCTTTTTCACGAGAATAAGCCATTTTACGAGAAAAAAGTATTCCATAAATATATATCTGATTATTATTATATATAATGATTTTTTTTTTATAAATTTCTTCCAATTTATTTTTCAAGATAACAAGCTATTTTACACTGAAAAAAAATTCTTCGTAGACCGTACACCCTAATCCACTATGGCTCAGGTCTGTTTTCTCAGCCCTTCAGTCAACACCTTAAATCATCGAAGTATTGAATATCAAAGAATTATAAATACTCCATTAATTAATCATTTTAAAAGTTATAACCCTTAAGATATCTGCACGAGACTAAATTGTGTGCTTTTCATCGTACAAACTTTGCTCGGGCAGTTCACTGGGGGGGGGGCTAAAATTCTACAAGTGAACAATTTGTTTCCTTGGTAAAGCAGTCAGTTAATAGAGACTAGACCAGGGATGAAATTTGATGTGCAGATATCTTTAAGGTCATAAAAAATTAGTTAATAACTTAATAAACCCTTAATTTATTAATAAAACTTCCGTTTTATTAATACATCTTTCATTTTATTAATAACACTTTCGTTTTATTAATACATCTTTCATGTTATTAATAAAACTTTCGTTTTATGAGTAAAAATTTCGTTTTATTGATAAAATGAAAGTTTTATGAATAAAAAATTTCTTTATCTTATTAAAACTTTCCTTTGCAAATGAAAAAAAAAAATAGAGTCTGATTATCAAATTTCTCCTCGAAGAAACTTAAAGTTCCAGTGTTTAAATATCCGCTCCGCAGACCCCAATTTTCCCACCGACTCCAGCCTCAGTGATTTTCGCCCTTTCTCACGGAATCTCTGTTTGCACACTCCGCAGTTTCGTTTGTCAGGCATCGGCAGAAGCTCGGGCATTGTAGCGAATGACCGCTCGGCGGTTCGATCATCGTCGATGACACCCGGACGAGGCACAGGAGAGCCGTGCGGGCCGGCTCTGTGTCCGGATTTCTTTTCGGGGATGGACGAGGCGTCTGCGCCGGAATGCCTAGCGAGTGTCCCGGTGGTGCTGTCGCCGCCGCTGCTGTTGCTGCAGGGAAAGGACCAGGAGGCGGACCTTCGTAGAGCCGTCGGCGTTGCGTCGACCGAGAGAGGCACCGCCGGTTCCGCCGTCGTCGGGAGGACCGCCGCAGTCGTCCCCGAACCGTCGTGTTGTCGAGATGCGAGCGTCCCGACGTCTCCCAGCGCCGTCCTCGCCGTGCACGCTCGCGTCGATCCGCGCCGACGACAATCACCGTTGCTCCTCATCGCCGTGCCAGCGTCAACGACCCCGCTACCAGCGTCGACGACGACGGTGAGGACGACCGCCGCTTCCCACCACCTCCGCCGTTCGCCGCGACGCCGACGCGTCGAGACTCTTCACGCATCGGCCGACCTCACCGGCGATCGAGAGCGACCCGGTCGAGAGAATCGTCGTTTCCGACGAGGAGGACTTCCGGTCGAAGCACCGAAAGCTCGTCCGACCCTGTCGGTCACATGACTCGGAGCGTCTCGCTATTTCGACTGATCGAAAGTAAAAGGCGATTTATATATATATGTGTATATATATATATATATATATATTTAGAGGGGAAGAGGAAGAGCCACGTGACGATAAAGTAGAGGCTTCGGCACCCAGAGCT
The DNA here is from genome assembly GCA_963922035.1 of Amblyjoppa proteus. Classification (NCBI taxonomy): domain Eukaryota; kingdom Metazoa; phylum Arthropoda; class Insecta; order Hymenoptera; family Ichneumonidae; genus Amblyjoppa; species Amblyjoppa proteus. Next base: position 23,286,895 of record OY998234.1, on the reverse strand, counting down.
GAGTCCGCAGGTGACTGCGGCGGCGAACCGACCTCCGGATCGCGGTCGAAGTTGAGTTGATTTCTTTTTTTTTTTGCATCTTGGATAAAAGCGCGAGTACGCGAGTGACCGATTTTTTTTTTAACGCTCTTGGAGACTGCGCAGTGAATCGGATTTTTCTTTTTTTGGGAGATTGTTCGGCTGGATCGCGAGAGACTGGATCGTGGAGGGTGAGGCAGATGGCGCGCGGCTCGAGGATCTTCGGAGTGTCTCGGAGAAAAGGAAAGTCTCGTGCGATGAGTCAAGCTAAGAATAAACGAGGTACTTGGTTTATTAATTTGCTGTTTTGATTTTTTTTTTTTTTTGGGAGAAAAACGGGGACGGAAGCGACCAAGATCACGATCGAGGAGATTCTCGGGCAACGGGGATAAATCTGACGAGGCGGCGGGACGAGGAGTCGAGAAAAACAATTGAATTCGCTGGTTACTTTCTGCGTGTTTGCTTAGGACTTGGATCTTGGGCAAACTTGGCTGATTCGGACGAGACGTGCTCGTCTCCCTCTCGAGGGTCTTATCAGCGACTTGTTAACCGTAATTGAGAACGAGCCGCGTCGCATCCGAAAAAAAAACTCGCTCGAGCGAAACACCAACGGGAAGGGCGAAAAAAAAAAAATTGAGAGGAAAAGTTTGAAGAAAAGAGTTTTTTTTTTAACTCGTCGGTTTCGCGATTGGTCTTTTTTTATTTCTTGCTCCGAGGTTACCTTCGAAAGGAAAATAAATCAAGTGGCGAAGTTTCGGGGAGGATCGTCGCGTCGGACGTGAGAGTGGGACGATAGAGCGAGGAACACAGTTTGATCTTCAAACTTAGTAAGTTTTTTTTGTTTCTTTTTTTTTTTTTTGTTTTCCGGTCTTTTCGCTGCGAGCTCGTCTCTTTTCGTCTTTTATTTGCCCGTCACTCGCGGCGATAACAATGAAACTCGCCGATGGCTCTCGTGGCTCGACGGCGACTTGCGCGGTTGCGCGAAGAGAGAACAAAAAATGATCAGCGAACTGCGACTTAAACAATCACGGCAAACAGCATAAATCCGGAATTAATCTAAATTCAACCTTATCGAGAAAAATGATATAAAAAATTACTAAAAAATTATAAAACATATATATATATATATATATATAAAAATACAAAAAAAGAAGAAGAGTGTATACGTGTTTATATGTCCAACACAACACACACAACACATATACACAGCCACATAAAAAATATATACAAAAAAAAATCATAAATTTGAATAGTTTTGTACTCGTGATTAAAAATAAGTGTAACGTGACTAAAAATTGATTTAAAAAAAGGGTTAACGAGCTCCGGTGAAGGATTCGATGTATAGTTGGTAAAAAATCTATTAACACGTCCGGTGAGTAAATATTCGCCGTTCGAAGATGCTTATGGTAGTAAGGCTTTAAAGAGAAAACTAGCACTGTTAAGAAAAAAACAAAAATTATATTTAATCGAGAACGTAATTAGCGGAGGAAAATAATAAATTCTGCGCGAGAGCTTATAACCCAGTCTGTCGTAACCGATAATAAAACATAACGTCAAGATATCCTAGCTGGCCGTGCTATCGAAGATTTTTCGCGGGAAGAAAGTGCGCCAGCAAGCTAAGATTTATCACGGTAAATATCCCGTACCTGTCACCCTCCGCGATCCTGCAACCCGGTCGAGGCCATGTGCTTGGGGCGAACGAGTTTGCAATCGGATAAATAGTACGAAAAATAGAAGAAAAAAGAACTGCGGAAAATTTAATTTGCACACAAATTGGATATTTTTCACGCGAAAAAAAAAAAATGAAATATCAGCAGTTATAGAATAAACAAGCCGACCCTAAAATACGGATTTATAACTGGACGATATAAGAGAGGCAATAATTAAAAACAAATTTTTTGTCATTCTATTATGTTATTGTTTATGTTTATGTGCTTTGAGCGAACGTATTTGAGATCGGATGAATAGTACGAAAAATTAGAAGAAGAAAACCGCGGATTATTATAATTCGCACAAAAATACGCTATTTTTTTACACGTTTAAAAAAAAAAAATGAAATATCAGCGAGTGCAGGATAAACAAGTCAATTCCGGAAGACGTTTCTATAATTGGACGATATAACACAGGCAATAACAATTAAAAAACAAATTTTTTAATCATTCAACTCTCTCGGCAGTTACGCGTTTATTTCATTACATCTCGTCTACTAAGAGTCAAAAGGATCTGCCAGCAATCTCGCAGCGATACTCAGCTTTTGCGATTTTTTACATCTCATTTCTCCCCAACGGACGAACAGTTGTAAGAATTTCTCTCAATTTACTATCTGCCTGATGGGGCTCTTAAAGCTTCCGACAATCTAATTCTCCGGAGTTAAAAAATTCATTCATTTCCATTTTACATGCCTCATAAAAACTTGAATTCAGACATCCCCTTAAAAAATAAAAAAAAACACTGTACTTAGCCATTCTGTAACCTCCGTCAAGGTATTCTTTAAAAGCAAACTATTTACCGAGGGTGACGGTCGCAAATTCCTTTTAACTCGATATCAGAGAGTTGGCCATCGCTCTCGGAGTTGCCGATTAATAATTTTGTATCGCGAAATTGATAATGATGAATCGTGAAATATTAATGATAAATCGCCATACAAGTCCCTGTTTCAAAAGACTGGAATATAGACATTCCATAAGAAAAAAAAAAAAAAATGAAACTTAGCCATCCTTTTACATCCCTCAAGGCACTCTTTAAAAGCAAACTATTTACCGAACGTAACTATCGGAATTTCCCTTTAACTCGATATCAGGGAGTTCGTCCACGTCCACCGAGTTCTCGGTTAATTATTCGGTATCGTGAAACTGATAATAATGCATGGCGATACACGCCACTGCCTCAAAAAACTTGAATGCAAACACGCCCCTAATAAAAAAAAGAAGAAAACAAAAATAACGAAATTTAGCCATTCTCTCACCTCGACCAACGTAATTCCCGGTTAATTATGTTGTAGCCCGAAACGGATGACGATGCATCACGTAACACGTCACAGCTTCAAAAAACTTGTGCAAAGACATCCCTTTAAAAAAAGCTTCCTCTATGAGGGAGCAAAAAGGGGGAAAAAAACAGACTTAGCTATTCTCTGGCTTCCGCCAATGCACTCTTTAATTAATTACGTTGCATCACGAAACTGATAATGATGCATCGCGATACACGTCACTGCTTCAAAAGAACTTGTGTAAAAACATCCACTTAAAAAAAAAAAAAAACGGGGTAAAAAACCAGACTTAGCTCTTGCTTCCGTCAACGCACTCTCTGAAAGCAATCTATTTACCGAGCCTAACGATAGGAAGTCCCCTTTAACTCGATACCAGGGAGTACTCCATCGCCCTCCGTGTTCCCGATTAATTATGTTGTATCGTGAAATTGATAATGATGAATCGCGATACATTAAGCAGGGGTGTGACGCGGGCTCCGTTCGGGTTTCATCATCGATCGATATTCGCCCCCATGCACATCTCTCCCTCTTACGATAACGGTACAGCTTCCACGCTGGGTTATAGAGCGTTTGACGGAGATTACACTCCAGCGAGCATGCACGGATTACAACCCTCGCTCCGAATGGTATAAACCAACAATATTCCTCGTTACCCCCCCCCCCCCCCCCCCGCGAGACACGCGATTCCCCGATCTAGTCTGGAGTAAAAAAAAAAAAGAAATAAATCCGCGGAATCGTTGCCATTCTAAAAATGGTTTTGTCCGTCGACCGGACGGGGATTACCGTCAGATTTGCCAGTAATTGCTTTCTGCAGAGGTAGCGGATGAGCGGATTCACTCGTCGAGCTTTGAGGCCCGGAGAGCCGTCGATCAACGTCGGTTCCACCGAATATCGATAAAATCAAACGAAAAACCTCATCTCCGCCCCCGCCTCGCTGCAATTATTCGAGATAAATGAAGAAAATAAAAAAAAAAACAAAGATTGTCTCGACATTTTATGGGCCAACTCGGTCAAACTGATTCCCGGACAATTAAAGCCTCGAAGCTCCCCGCTACAGATTGAAAAAAATTAATTTAAACATGCTACGTTTTAGAATCCAAGAATCACCGGAGTGCGCGACTGCGAGGTCTCTCACGTTTCACCGGATCCGTCCCGAGCCGCCGGTTCGCGAGCTCTCATCTCCACGTTCCCGAGAGCGCGAAGAGAGGAAAAAATAACTCGCAATCTCCACCGACGCTCGGTTCTGTTTCCTCACGCGCCTGTTCGCGCCTCTCGAAGGTCCCAACGACGAAGAGGACCGGGATTTATCGGCTCACCGAGAAAACCGAGACGGCAGTCGATGCAGCCGAGCCTCGAGTCGTTTGTCCTCTCCACGTGCCATTCGCAGTTTTTCCTTCGCGACTCTGAGAAACACATCCTGCGATTTGTCTTACCGGGACACTTTTTTTGTCATCCTCGTTCGCCGCGCTTCGCGCTCTTCGGTTACAATGTCAAATGGCAATAATTCACCCGAGGTGATGCGATATTTCTTGATATCGACGTAAGAGAGTACGCACACACAGTGCCTGCTTGTTCTCCGACGATTCCGACCGAGTTTAGCGTTCGGGCAGAGTGCAATTCGACTCAACAGGTGGATCGGATCCGCAGCCGATGATAAATAGGGGTCGCTGCAGGGGCTTTGGGCAAACTAAGGCGATGGAAATATGGTCGTGGGTGGAATCGAAATTGTAATTCTCAAGGGCGGCGGATGATCATCTTGATGATGACTTCACAGATAATATGTTGCCAGCAACTCGCCAGCAAATAGGCAGTGTATGTCCGTATGGGATCGTCCCAAAGTTGCGGCACGTCCGTCCGCATTTTTCTATGTTTTTGCCAGTACCACGCAAAAAAAAGTATTTAAAAAATAGTGGAAATGAAAGTATTAAAAGTATGTCGTATTGGACTCAATAATACTCCAATCTATCGCTGAAGAGTATTAAGTGTGCATCTGATATACGTTACAATATACGAGTATCAAGTACGAAGCTTGCATAAAATTAATTAAGATTCGAGCTTCATGCTTAATACTCGAACCTCAATGTGTATTCTAACTTAATACTTAATACACGTATACTCTTGGGTATACTAGCTTCATACTTGATACTCGAATATTCAGTAACTTTGAATAGTCAGTAACTTCGTATACTGACTTCAGACTTGATACTCGTATATTACAACGTATATCAGATGCACACATAATACTCTTCAGCGATAGATTAGAGTGTAATTTGAGTGATATTGAGTCCAATACGACATACTTTTAATACTTTCATTTTTAATATTTACTTAATACTTAATTTTTTTGTGTGGGCATTCAATGCCGAAAATTCTTAGGAGCATATTGTCAGTAAGTTGTCGGCAAGGGTTTGCATCTCATTCGAAGATTAATTTGCTTGAGTCGTGGTTACTTTGGCTGAAATTTTGTAAAAATTCGATTTTTTATAAAATTTAAGTGCCTCTATCGATTCTCACAAAAATTTAATTCCAAGGATCGCTAGTGCTGGTCCATTTGTGTATCATGTTTTATATAATACACAAATGGACCATTCGGAATTTTGACCTCTTTCACGGCTGTTGAGAATAAGACATCAGCTTATAGCAACGGTTGTTGGATTTTTGCTACCAATATGCTGCAATCTTGTGCTAGGAACTATTGTTGCAACATTGCTGGCAAGCAGCAAAGCTTGGTTGCAAGCAATTTGCTATTTGGTCCTTGTTTGCCTGTGCTACGGTTGGCTATCTGCATATTGACCTTTTTCATTGTCCGAGCTATCTGTTCGACCACGCTGCAATTAATTTTTTCTCGTCGAAGGTAACGTCAGCCGCGTTGGCCGAAGGCTGAATGCAAAGCTGGTGAACTTTCACGCTCCATTGAATTATTGTGCAGACCGCAGGGTTAATGTGTTGAATATGGACCATCCTTTTCGCATGGATTTTTCCATGCAAAACCGGATCGAGATATTCACCTTTTTATCCGTACGAATAAAGCCCGCGATAACAGCTTTTCATTCACTCCGATGGAAACAGAACCGATAGACTTTATCCACTGGGTGTGAATAACTTTAATCCCCTGTTGCTTCTATCAGGTCCGATTATCGCTACCCGCTCGTTCGCATATCGGCTTCGTGTTTTTACTGTACTCTTCGGTCTATAGGTCGGTACTGTACTCTTCGGTCTCCAATCCAATCGGCCCGATCAGTTCGCACTCGAATACCCTCGAGGATGTCCGGTCGATTGAAAATTTAGGGAGGTTGAAGCCCTTCACACTGGTCAAATGAGTGCTACATTTCAAAAATTGTTTACTTTTACGCATTTATTGAAATTATAATGATGGTTATTGCTTCCTCATGGAAGAAGATTTTTTGTATCACAGCCGATGCCTTTGACCTACAAAAAAACATTAATTGCAACCAATTTGCAAAATATTAACGGGTTTATGCTCATTTCCGAAAAGATACATATTCGTTCAGTTTTTTCAAAAAATAATTCGTAATTCTCGCTCGAATTTGATGTATCACGGCTCATTCTCTTCCTTAAATGATGCTCTACAAATTCACCGTTTAGATATTCGATAATATTTTCCGTTGAAAAATTACTGTCCTTTTTTTATGAAGGGATTTTGTCGACGGATAGAAAGGCTGTTATTTTTTAACGGAAAATACTAGACGATATCTAGTTGATGAATTCTGCATTATGAGGATCCTCATGAAGACCCTATTTCTCTTTTTTATTGCCCAGGCTACCATTCGACCTCTCAGCAATTAATTTTTTCTGATCGAGGAGAACGTCAGCCACGTTGGCCGAAGGCGTGGATGCAAAGCCGGTGAGCTTTTTCGCTCTACGGAATTTTTCTCTACGTCGCAGGCTGAACAGTATTGAATATGATCGACCCTTTTTGCATGGATTTTCTATGCTCAACCGGACCGAGACATTCACCACTTTTAGCCGTGCGAATAAAGTCCGCTATAGGAGCTTTTTATTCAATTTATAATTATATAACTCCAATCAGCGCGATAAGTTCGCGCTCGAATATCCTCGTGGATGTCCGGCTGATTGAAAATTTAATATCTGCCTTTTACAATCTTGTAATTCAGCATTATAATCATCCTAATGAATCTATTTTTTCGCTTTTTTATTGCCCAAGCTACGATTCGACCTCGCTGCAATTAATTTCTTCTCATCGAAGCTCTCAGCGACTTTGACCAAAGGCGCCGATGCAAAGCTGCCGAGTTTTCTCGCTCTACGGAACTTTCCCGTACACCGCACGCTGAACAGTCTTGAATATGGACCACCTTTTTTACATGCATTTCCCATGCTCAACCGGACCCAGACATTCGCCACTTTTACCCGTGCGAATAAACCCTGCTATAACGACAATTTATTCACCCGAACGGAAACACAAACGACAGACTTATCCACTGGCTCTGAATAACTTTAATCCCCTCTTCGGACTGGGTAGAGTCCGATTATCCTTACCGCTCGTTTCTATATCGGCTGTTTTTCCTGAACTCGTCGATCCACCGATAACTGCAACAGCGATAAATTCGCACTCGAGTACCCTCGACTATGTCCGGTCGATTGAAAATTTAACGACTTCTCCGTGCAATCTTCTAATTCCGCACTACTGATTTCAGCCCCAATCCGGAGTCTCTTCCTTGGATCTTCCTTGGATCGTCACGAAGCCCGCGCTCCTCCACGGGCTTTCGAGTGCCTCGTTGGATCGCAACTCTTCCTGGGATCTTATTTCGTCGGAGCTTCGTCACGAAGCTTACGCTCTTCCACGAGCCTTCGAACGCCTCGCCCGAACGTAACGGCGAATGACCCGGAATGTCGTTCGCCCGAGAGTCCGGTAACGAGCCGGCCGGCCTCCGTTGCCATCATCCTCGAGAATACTCGCAATGAAACGGAATGGTCCATCGGCTTCCGGTGAGGATATCGCGGGACACAGAGCGTCCCACGTCGGGGCGGAGGAGCGGCCGAGGGGAAGAAACGATAACGAGCACTCGCGGTCTTCTCTCCCTTCAATGGGGTGCGAAATTGTGACGACCCACCCCGATCACAGAGGCTCATTCTCGTCGCAGTGCCGCGCTCTCGGAACGGATTCAATTGCATTCGAGGAATCCTCGCCGGCAGGCAAATTTTCAATGGTCTCCGAAAGGAATCCTTGAAAAATAATTCCCGAGGCGGAAACTCTTCACCGTCCTCCTCGACGGGCGATTGGATACGCGCTCGTCCAATTATCATATCGAGCTCGAACGCGAGACTCGCAATTTTCATGCCATACACCGGGGACGTTTTGCATAAAATATCACGAGTCGCGGTCGCTGCAACGGAACAGTACCAATTGACCATCTTTATTATTCATTGAACACATAAAACTTTTCGACTCCTCTCGTTCGCGGATCGAGACGAGAGGCGGAAGTTTTTGAAATTGAGAGAGAAAAGAAGGATCTTCGAGGTTCCGGACGGAAGAGGTGGGAAGAGAGGAGGGACGCGATAAGATGTGACAGTGTGACTGATCGAATTGGATTTTCCGGATCGTGTCCCGTCGCATTCTCTGATTAATAGAAACCCGACGCGGCCGAGGGACCGCTAGGAAACCCGGTGGGAAAAACCGATCGGAATTGGAGGACCTTTCGGTGGAATTAAATAGAACCCCGGAAGAATAATAATCGGTCGGTGGAAGTTTTGCCTAACCGGACAGTTCGCCGCCTTCACCCGCTTGGTTGTCTGTATCGCTCGATAGGAATCGATCTATTTCGGTCGTGTCAGACCGACGTCGCTCGCGTGTCGACAAAAGTACGAAACACGACGCGGACCGCCGGGAAGAGCTTACGCGGGGAATTCAGGTGCGTTACGAATAGCAATTGCCGTCAGGAAGGGACCACCCGCAGGCATTTGTATCGCGAACACGCGCCCGCTCTCGTACGCTCTAATTTCATTCGCACGGATTCGCGAGGGAATGGATGACCCGGAGGCTCCTCCCATTTTTCATTAGCGACGCTTAGCACGCTGCCTCAATAATAATTAAGCGACGCGCAAACGCCGTCGGGCTCGTCAATGCGCGGCTCGTCGCGCCGATTTACCCGAGCGATGGGCAATACATTTTTCCAGGGTTTGAGATAGCTACACTGAAGCAAAACATAGTTTTTTTTACTATCATTTTATAAACGTAATTTCCTAGTGTGACCAATCGTTCCCAGGGAGAACGTCTATATAGACTAAAAAATGTTGTTTCAAAGTTAATGAACAGTTTTGGAAGCTTTTTTACATAAACTGTTTCTAAAAATTCAAACGCGTTTGCGTTGCAACTTAACAGCGAAATTTGTATTCTTCAGCAACTTCTTTGTAAATTTCAAGAAAGCGATTTGCAATTTTGATATCTGATATTTTTATTTTACAAGCGAAGTATATTAATTTTCAATTAATGAAACTCATGTTCGCACTGGATTTGTATTGCATGGGTCCTCAATCAAGGAAATCAATCAAATACACAAATTGACAAATGCAAATTGCCATGACGATACATTGACGTTGAGTTTCTCCAAAGAAGAATCCTTATTTTTCAACCAACTTCAATGTACCCCGGCTTATTTTGTTTCTCAAACGTTGCTCTACGAGTTCCCCATGTTGATTGAAAAAAAAAAAATAGTTTTGGCCATTTAAAAATGACATTTTTTGTTTACGGGAAAAACGTACCGGTTGAAGTTTGGATCGTATTTATCAAAGGTCTGACCAACAAAAAATCTACTTGGTGAATTCGTAGAGCAAAGTTCAGGAAACAAAATGAGCCGTGGAACATTAAAATCGGTTAAAAAAATACGGATTTTACTTTTAAAAAACAACCGAACAAAAACGTACTCAGGAAAATTTGCATTTTCCAGTCGTTGCTTTTGAAATTTAGTATTCATTTGACTAGTTTGCCACGCGATAGTTAACTTAAAATTTATTCGCTGTCATTTTTTATTGCTGTAACGTTGAGTCCCCCCGGGAACCAGGAGGTACGACCGGGTATCGATCAGACGCCGTAACTTAATTCACCTTCGAATTTGCGAGCCACGAGTGCTCTCACAGTCTCGGTTTTTTTTTTTTTTTTTTAATTTCTGAAATATATCATCGCGATTATCACGATGAAACTTTTAATAAAAGCACGAAACTCGTTTAAAGGCTTTTTGCCGAGGGAGGTTGATTAAATTTTTAGATATAGAGGTTCTCCGTACAAGCTGGAGTGGGTGAAGTTGGGATTTTCGGCCAGACAACCCCGCCTTGGTTATTGTTATGTACAAAAATGCTAAGGAGAAGTGAAACCTTCTCTGTCGCTCTCCCTCGTTCAAATTCAATGTTGTACATGTTTTTCTACATAAAGTAGGAACTCTTACATATAGATCCACCTTAGTTCGCACTAGTTATCCCTTTAAAATGTCTACAAACCACATTCGAAATCTTTGCACTCGATTGACTGAACTACCTTAAGGAATGACTGGAATGGTTATTTACGGAACTTTTGAACGGTACACAAAAGTACTTAAGGTAGTACTTGCGATGGAGTCCCGTCAAACGTGAGTTTCAGAGAAAATTTCGAATACTTCTCGATGGGATAAAAATCTGAAAAATGAAGCATATGGGAGGTGGTCCAAAGATTGTTTTTATGAAATAACGATTCCAATTTGTCAATAACACATTGAAGATAACAATTATCATCCAAGAAATTACCCGGCAACTGAACTGTTTTCCTTCATAAAAATAATTCGTTTATTTTTCTGAGTACGTATGAATTATTTCAGAATTTTTTGTAATCTTTGAAAATTGCGTTTTCTCACAGCTTGAACATAGAAAAACGCGATTTTCAAAGATTACAAATTTTTTTTTTTTCATTCATAAGTATTCAGAAAAATAAGCGAGTTATTTTTATGAAGGAAAATAGTTAAGCAGTCGGGTAATTTGTGGAATTATAATGTTTATCTTCAATTTGTTAATGAAAAATTGGAATGATTATTTCACAAAAACAATCTTTGCAGCACCGCCCATACACTTGATTTTTTTTAAAGATTTTCTCCCATCGACAAGTGTTCGAAATTTGCTCTGAAACTCACGTTTCTCGAGACTGTATCGCAAGTACTGCCTTAAGACGGGCTGGAGTTCTAAAAAAATTGTTTTCGCCCTTGGCAATTGCCGAAACAAATGTTCGTTTAGGTAGGCTTAGGTTACTTTTAATGAGTTATAGGAATTGTTATCTTGCAAGTTTCACTTCGCACCGCGGACGGCTCCAATTTCCGGACTTACGGTACTTCCGAAGTATTAATTTGCCAGAGGACAGTCGTGCAAAGAAAAAGTTTATTTTCCTCGAATTTCCTCCAGACGAGAGACTGAAGACCCGACAAAGCATCCGAGTTCGCCGCCGCGACGGAAATCTCTTTGCGAACCGGGAATGAATGCCAGACTGTTATCAATCAACCCCGGCAACTCATAAGGTCATCCGAGGCGTCACATCGTTCGTTAAAGCTTCGGGAACTCGTGACGCGCAAACGTACCGGGTGTTCTCCCGCTGGACCGGCGGGTCCCCGCAGATCCTCTTAATTGGATGTTTCGGGGTTGACCAGCTTTGACGGACGCCGGCGAATGGAACGTCGGGCATTCGCAGTTCATCGCCCCGGCTCACGCGATTGCCCGCCCAATTTACCTGGAAACGAAGTTTCGTCGGACGCTCGTTCGCGGACGTTTTGCCCGTTTCTTGGTCGAACGCCACTCCGACGGACGTCACACGCTCGGCGGCAAAGACCACTATTGGAAAATCGCCCCGTCCAGCGAACAGCGTTAGCCGCTCGAAATCCGTTATTTCCGCCAACGGACGTTCGCTTAATGAGAAATCCGGGGAAACGATGAAAATTTGACGAACCTGGTGGTAAAACGGTTTTTCGCGGTAAAAATGAATCATTGAGAGTCGGAGTGTTCGAGTTTCGGAGTGGCGAATCGTCCGGAGGGACGACGAGATATAACTTCGACATCGAAACTCGAGACCGTTAGTCGGTGGGGACCGAAGGGTGGCTGCAGGAACAGTGGATCCTATTATCGGTGGGTCACCGGGGACGAACTCCATGCGAAGGGCATACGAGGCTCGGCTGACGTCGCACAATTTCAAAGTTTTCATCGCCCCGATAGGGAAGAAACTTTAAATCTCGGCAACGCAAACCTCGAAGCCAATATCGTCAGAGATTTTGCGACACGAGTCTTCTATTGGAGTTTGGGTTTCCAGAGGTCTATCGATTGATGGACGATTTTCAATTTTTATCTCCGCGTGTGCCGAGTATGAAACGAGGTGAAAAGCACCTGTCGTTAGATTTCGTGTGGAGTTATTCTTGCTCCGCTTTCATTCATCTTCTTATTTTTAAGGTACACTGATGAAAAATGGGTTTCAATCGACTAAAGATTCGGGCAGGGATGTTCAAATAAATGCAAATATATTTTGGTGAAATTATCAAAAAAAAAAATTGATGAACTAAGCAATCTTTCAGCTGTACCAAGAAAATCGTTACTTGAATACTGGTTAAACGAGTGCTAAATTTGCAAAATTGTTTATTCACAATGTTGTGCATTTATTATCAGTAACGGAAGTCGATTTATATTACTGCATGGGTCCTCAAACAAGAAAACTTTTGATAACCATGTTTTTGCAAATACGTAAACTGATAAATGCAAAGTTCCATTATTTCCGTTGACATTTTCGTTAGGTTTCTTCAATGAAAAATCCTTATTTTTCAGCTCATTTTAATATACTATAACTATTTGTCGTTCCTCAAACGTTGCTTTATGAATTCACCGAGTCGTTTTTTTAAAATAGTTTTGGCTGGGTAAAAATGATAGCAGTTTGTTAATTAAAAAAAAAAAAAATGCACCGGTTAAATAATGGCCCTTATTTGACAAACGGTCAAACCTACACAAAATCTACTTGTTGAATGCGCAGAGCAAAGTTTGAGAAATAAATGAGCCATCGTAGATTAAAATCGGTTAAAAAATACGGATTTGACTTTGGAAAAACCCAACAAAAAGTACTATCGAGGACATTTGCATTGACCAGTTGTTCTTGCAAGACCATCGTGATTAATATTTTTCTTCGTTAATTTCACATGCAATAATACAAGGTTACCTCCTTTAATGTCAACAAATGCATACAGTCTTGCATAAAGAATTGAGAAAATTTGGCACTCTTTCGACTAGTGTGCCACGAAGTAGCTACCATATTTAATACCGTACAAAAAACTAACATTGCGAGTTTCTATTCGTTGGCTTAAGCGTCCAACCGTTTTGGTCAGTTCCGACTATGAAAGCAGTTTTTTATTTATTTTTTTTTAATTCGTACAAAGTTACGTTTCACGTGGAGTTATTTCCCACGAATAAATTTACCTTCGAATATTTAATGCGATACAAAAAAAAAGAATTAGAATACCAGTTTTTATCCGCCGGAGCAACCGTCCAACCATTTTGGCTAGTTCCAACGACGAGAAGAGGTATTTTTACTAAAAAAAAAAAAAAAAAATTGATAAAATTGTTGAATAGAACGAAACGCGTTTGCGACAAGCGAATCAGAATTACAACGATTGTTGTGTTCGTAAATACGAGGATTATGGTTTCGCTTCATATCAGTTGGCGTTCCCACTGGTTTATTCAACATGCCAAGCTTGCGTACGCAGCTCGGTGTGCATAATAGAAACTCCTTGAAATTATTAATATCAAATGCACTATACATTATTCGCAACGAGACCGCGGTAATTCACCGAACTTGGCATAGCTCATTGTTTCCCTTGCCACATACAGCCCACGTCGCTTCCACTCAGCCCCTTCCGCCAGCGGCGGTGCGTGTTTAATACCCGGTTAATGCACGACGATTAGATGGGCGAATAATAATATTAACTAATGCTTCCCAGCAGGCTGTGGATAAAATCCTTTTATCTTTATTTCTATGAATTTTTTTTTTTTTTTTTTATTTCCATTCACTACCTGTTCGCGAATCCCATTCATTTATTCATGCGTGTATCCTTGAATCTCGTTCTACGGATTCCTTGATAATTCACTTTCCTTCTGACGCTTCAAACTTTTACGACTTTTTTTTTTCTCCGACTCCGGCATTGCCCTTTGGCCACTTCGGCGTTCATAGTTCATCGCTCTCGTAACGTCTCTTCGACCGCAATCGAAGTTATCGTTTCGCGTGCAATGTTTCAAGTAAATTTTCAAAAAATCTCAGAAACAAGAAATAAAAGGTGCAAATTGAAATTTTTATGTTGCTTTCTCATAATGTTCCTTTATTCACGAAGTTTCTTTTGTGAGAAAGCATTTTCTGTGTCGTTGGCTTCGTCATAGAGGAAGCTTCGACAATAAAAGGACATTATGATAAAGCCATATGAAAATTTCAATTTGCAAATTTCATAAGAAAGCGATATGAAAATTTCAATTTTCAACTTTGTGCAATCCCAAGGTTGTGTTTGATTTTTATGCAAAACGACTGGCCGATTCAGGTTCTGCGGGAAAAAATACACCAACGCAAAAAAAAAAAAAAATCAAAAATTTGAAAATCTAATAAAATCTAAAGGTTTTTATTCATTTTCGCCAAATTCAATACGAAACATTGTACCGTGTTAGTCCATTCCCGTATAGAACTTCGGCTCGATACCTCCATGTTTACTCGAATTAGAGCGTTTTTAGTAATTTTTCAAAAAACAAAAAAAAAAAAAAAAAAACTCTAAATTCCATAAATCCTAACCGCTTCCATAGATTTTTACGAAATTCAATGCCAAAGATTTTTGATAAAAATAGTATATTTGTGTGCAGTTTTAGGACGACAGCTCAACATTTACGCAAGTTAGAGTTCCACAGAGAATTTTCAAAAAATTCAAAACAAAAATGAGGAAGCAAAATCTCACGAAAAATCGTTCCCAGACCGGTCTTAGTTTTTAGGCCACGAAGCTTCGACAATCTTTCTTAAAAAAAAAAAAAAAAAAAAAAAAAAAAAAAAAAAAAAAAAAAAAAAAAAAAAAAAAAAAAAAAAAAAAAAAAAAAAAAAAAAAAAAAAAAAAAAAAAAAAAAAAAAAAAAAAAAAAAAAAAAAAAAAAAAAAAAAAAAAAAAAAAAAAAAAAAAAAAAAAAAAAAAAAAAAAAAAAAAACAGTTAGAGGATCAATATCGTAGTCTCGGATGCAGGGCCCTCCGGAGTG
This sequence comes from Amblyjoppa proteus, assembly GCA_963922035.1. Classification (NCBI taxonomy): domain Eukaryota; kingdom Metazoa; phylum Arthropoda; class Insecta; order Hymenoptera; family Ichneumonidae; genus Amblyjoppa; species Amblyjoppa proteus. The sequence goes on along the minus strand of OY998234.1, from coordinate 23,271,645 downwards.
TTTTGTCCACAGCGAGCCCGACAGATGTGATGCTAATGGATATTAAAATTCACGAGGGCGCGTGGCCACCTTCCCTTCCAGGGGCTTTTCACGAGGCGCCTGCCTCGTCACTTTATCGTTCTCCGTGTTGTGACGTAAATTCACCAGTCTCGGCCGACTAACCTTCTCCGCTTGACTCGGCCTACTTTTTTTCCCCTTATTTTTATTTATTTTCGTCCCTCCCGATACCACCTTCGTGACCGTTATTACGTTGTCTCGGTTTTTCGCCGCCCCCCTCTTCACCCCTTCGAGAGAGTAACGCGCCGATACCGGTAGGTGTCGTTATGCCGATAAAGTATTCAAGATATCGGGAGAGTCTGTCTGGCAACCCTCCTTCTTATTATTCCATCCAGCGTCTCTCGCCACGTCCATTGCTTGACAAAATCGACGCGGTATAAGGTACCGAAAAGCCCTTGAGCTCCACATCGGCGAACGATCGAGTATATATTCCGTGGCTCGACCCCGTGAGAGTATTACCGAACGAGACATCCGCCAGCGCACAATATTCACTTTTATCACGGTCGTGACGAAAAAATTTACTGGAATATACGGAGCTTCTCCCGTGGAGTCTATTATTCCATGCCCCGAGAGGAATCCGCGCTGGGGTGCGAACGGCTTCGCCGACACGCGGGGGAAAAAAAAGATAAAAGCGCTCCGGATTTTATGTACGTCTGCGAGCTTTTCTTTGTTCGCGCGAAACGAACCTGCTCGGTTTTCAAACTGTTGATTCGATGACTGTTCGCATTTCCGGCTTCAAAGGGACATCCGAGACACAAAAGGGAACGTTTCGATGGCGTGGTACGTCGGTCGGGTGAAAAATGCGTGGATGTCCGCTTGACCCGATTTAGAGTCCGACTCGATTGAGCCAAATTGTTTTTTTTTTTTTTTTCATTCTTTTTTACACGTTTTTGGGTCCAAGTTAATTTTTTTTTATTGTCCGAGTGGCGAGTCTTCAGTCATTCTTGTGTGGCGTATTTTTTTACATTGTTTTTAGTTACGTAAAAGATTGTGGGGTGTTCCCTTTAAATATTTGGGGAAAATGTTGAGCGATGGTTGTTAATAATCAAGGGACACGGAAGTGTTTCGACGCCGAGTTAAAAAAAGATTGTCTACTTGTCCATTTGAAGGTGCTCGTAGATTGGGAGTTGGCATCGGTATTTTCCTTTCGGAGGAGATGCAATCATCATGTATGGTGGGCATGGAATTGAAGATCGGGGGCGATCGCCCCTAATTTTTATTTTATCACAGAAAAAGTGAAAAACTGCACTTATCACTGAAGCTCTGAATAAGAGAGAATTGCAAACACTTCTTAAACAGATAAAAAAATTTGAAAAAATCGAGCATATGGAAGGTACTGAAAAGATTGTTTGTACATAATAATAACTTCAAAATGTTATTAACGAATCGCTGAAATAAAAAATGATGCAACAAATTATCCGGCAATCTATTTTTTTTTCCTCATGAAAATGATTTGTCACGTTTTTTGAATACGTACGAATTTTTTCAGAATTGTATGTAAATTGTCAAATTATTTCCGTGATAAAAATAATCCCTTTGCCGAGTAGTTTGTTGTACAATTTTTATTTTTCAGTAATTTGTTAACAACAGTTTGGAATTAGTATTATTTTAAGACAATATTTTCAGCGCCTTCCATATGCTCGATTTTCTTCAGATTTTTATTCCATCGAGAAGTGTTTGTAACCTCTCTCATTTCTCTATCGAACTTAGGTGGCGTCATAACGAAAAGACCTCCCTTAAACTAGGTAAAGAAGTGTTTTTTTTTTTCCCCACAATTTAGACTTACACCCTACTGTACAATTTTCCTATACACAATGCCCATTACCGATACCGGTAATGCCTGTCGGCAATTTTAGCCGTGGCCGTTCCGCCCACCAGAACGAACCGCCGACCAACCGCGAGTTCACCTCGCCTCGTTCTCGAGTTCCCAAAATACAGTCCGCGCTGTTTTGACGCGTCACCAAAACTGCTCCAAACAACCCGATTCGTAACCCGGTCCGCCTTGATTAAGTCAGATTTTTTAATGATTAAAAAGGGTTTTTGAAGCCGAACCATAATTATAATTTTTGAAGTATCCGAATGGCGATTCGTCGCTCACTTTTCTGTGATTTATTTTTTGTTTTGTCCTCAAGCGACTTATGCTCTACCGTACAATTTTCCTGTACACGATGCCCATTACCGATTCCGTTGATGCCTGCCGGCAATTTGTCCACCCACGAGAAACGAACCGCAGGCCGGCCGCGAATTCACCTCCTCACGTTCTCGGTGTTCGAATTCCCGCAGTAATGTTTTGATGCGTTACCGAAACTGCTACAAACAGCTCGATTCGTAATTGGACGTACGAGCCCCGAGGCCTTTATCGCGGAGAAACACGATGACGACACGTGAGCTTATTTCCGGTCTGCTTTCAATGATTTCAGATAGCAAAGCCGTGAAAGACCGTCGCTCGGTCGGTAACGACGAGCCTTTTGCGAACGAGGCAGAGTCACGCACAAAGAGACGTAACAGGGCTTCGAATAACGTATTCAGCCGGTGCCTCGTGGAGGACTTGAGAAGAAAGGACGGCGTAATTGCAAAGGGCTCCCCACCTTCGGCAGGAACACGTGCACGCAGCGACGTTCTATAGCCAGCTTGGAGTGCACCTGGATGCGTATATCGAGGAGCCATTAGAGACCGTGCAGGTCTCGTCCTCGTGCGAGCTACATGGTTCGCAAATTTCAACTAAACATCCATTTACCATTCTATGGTTTGCCTTTAGTCGATAATTGGCAAGATCGCTACTTCGATAGAATTTCACGTTATTGGAAATCTGTGGAAAATGTGAAAAAAGCTTTCGGCAAATTTCTTCAGCGTCAGAATTCAAATATCTCGGACCTTTTGACCCGAAATTGGGCAACTACTTAGAAATTGGGTGTTTTCATCCTCTTCCGTCGTACACGTTTTGTGAATTTCAACCAAACATCCATTTACCATTCGATGGTCTCCCTCCATTCGATGAGTGGCAAGATTGCTACTTCGATAGAATGACCTCTTATTGGAAATACGTGGAGAAAGAGAACGGGCTTTCGACGATCTTCTTGGCCTTACGCATCCTCGGAATTAAAATATCTCCGACCTTTCGACCCAAAATTCAGCAACTACTTAGAAATTGGGAATCGATATCGAGGAGCCATTAGAGACCTCCCAGGTCTCATCCTTTCACGATTTACATGGTTTGCAAATTTCAACCAAACATCCAATTACCATTCGATGCTTTGCCTTCACTCGATAATTGGCAAGATCGCTACTTCGATAGAATTTTACGTTATCGGAAATACCTCGAGGATCGGAGTTAAAATATTTCCTACCTTCCAAAGAACCTGCCAGGTAGAAATTACCTTTTCAGTATTATAGCCAAGAAAATTACCCAGAAATATTTGTCTCGGATATATGGAAATGAAAAGTGCGCACGATTCGTCGTTCTCGCCGAGAATCCCCAGTGATTTCCCCAACACTCGCTTCATCACGCACTCGAGATTGCTCGACGTTGATGTGGGTAGATTACACGGCGAAAGAGTCCGAGCTTTCAGCATACCTCTCGGTTTAACGCAGCGTCGGAATTAAACATTTTCTGACCTTTCTGATAAGTGTCTTCTTTTTTATTAAGCAATTTTGTATTGCCAAGAAATTTCTCCAGAAACATTTCTCTCGGATATGCGGGAGTGAAAAGTTTGTACGATTCGTCGTGTTCCCTGTTTATCACCCTGAAGTTATCTGCGTGAGACTAAATTTCAACAAGTTATAACGGCCGCGTTTTGCCTCGCACAAACTTCGCTCGGGAAATTCACTTAGAGAATAAAATTTCGCAAGCGAACAATTTTTTGTTCCTAAAGTTTTCCAATTTTTTGTTCCTGCTTGACATCAAATCTCTTTGAAATTTGATGTCGTGCGGATATCTTCAGGGCCATCCCTGTTTCAATATTTTTTCATCGAGCTCCTTTCTCGAGGTCTTTTTTTTTTTAATAAATTTTGCATTGCCAAGAAATGTCTGCAGAATAATATTAAAAATATATTTTTCTCGGTATCGCGGAAATAAAAAGTTTGTACGATTCGTCGAGAATTCCCGGCGTTTTCGCGAACGCGCACATCTTCACGCGCTCGAGATTTCTCGACGCGAATGTGGATAGATAACGAAACCTCTTCCGACTTTCGAAGCGCTCCGGAGTCGCCTCCGAGCCGCTTCTTATTCCATATGGAAATGATTTCCCGCACCCGCGCAGGGATCTTTGCCGTCCTACTTGACTGCTGAAGCGTCTGTCAAAGTTTATTCTCATTCGGGCGCTCGCACGAGCTCTCGGGACTTCAGAGCTCTCTTCTGTGTCTGGGATGAAGCGATCGTTAAACGCGAGGTAGAGCCAGAAGTCGCACTTCGCGAGGCTCGCCTCTCTCACGCGTTAATTAGCAATCCAGCGTCGGGAATGTCGCAGAAATTTCGTCACGGAAAATTTGTTTCGTCAGTTGTCGTTCCTATTGTGAAATGGAGGCGCGTCGGCTGCGAGTCCGTGCTTCACTATTTTGGAGTTGACATTAATTAGCGGTGGATGTAACAAAAAAATTATTACACAAAATTCCTGACTTTTATGATAACAAAAAAGATGAAAAACATAGAATTTCATTGGAGAAGTTTTTGCTGACGTCGGGCATGTTTATTCGGTAAACTGAGAAGCTTGGCGAGTCGAGTAGCCCACGTAGCCACTCCACGCGAAAACATGACCAGATCGTTCACGGAGAATGTCACAAGTAATATCGTGATGGAAAATTTATTTCGTAGTTGTCGACCCTATTTTGAATTTGAGCCACTTGGCCGTCAATTAAATGTTAATCAGAGCTGGGCAAAGTACCGGAAAGTACTCAAAGTACTAAGTAGCGCAAGTACTTTAAGTACAAAGTAATTTCCGTACTTGAAGTACTTTTATAAAATACAAAGTACCTTTCACATCAAACGGCCCTGTTCAGAGCCGACATTTTTTCGAAACGTCAAAACTCTTCGTTTTCGAATTCTTGGTAACAGACCGATTGACTGGAGCTTGGAGTAGTGAACAGAGGTCGACTGGATGTATAGCAACTAATTCTGGGATATACGGATCTAGTACAGTGGCCGAATGTGAAAAAGGTCTCCGTTTCATGCATAAAAAATCGTATTTTTGGGATTGAAATGGAAAAAATTGGGTTGGGAGTAAAATAATTTTATGAGACAGACATTTTTTTACCCCACGAAAAAGGTGCACAGTAATATGCTCATAATCAGAAAAATCATTTATTTGACGGCCACCGTTTATTTAGATTAGGTAAAATATTCATTTGATTTAAATAAATATTTATTTCATTTAAATAATCACTTAATCACTACTAATTATTACTTAATTTAAATAAATACTTATTTAAGTGTAATAAATATTTTACTCAATCTAAATAAACGGTGGCTGTCAAATAAATTATTTTTCTGGTCGCATTTATTACAATTTTGAGCATGGCTTCCTCAAAGAGCGAAGATGTGCTCAAAATTGTACAAGTACTTTGGTCTTAGTACTCAGTAATAGTACTCAAGGTACCGAAAAGTACTCACGTGCTTTAAGTACTGTCCAGCTTTGATGTTCATTAGATATTAATAAAACAAAATATATATATATAGTAGATACCTGACATTTATGATAACGAAAAAAAGGTGAACAATATCGAATTTCGTGGCCAAGTTTTTATCGACGTCGTGATTGTTTATTCCGTAAAGTGAGAAGCTGGGCGAATCGAGTGGCCCACGTAGCCATCCCACGCGAGAACATGACACGAAATGCATGCGCCGACAAGCACCCAAGCGCATCTGGCTCGACCTGATTGTAGCCCTTCCTCATTCGGACGTGACCTTAATTTTTTTTTATGATTTCCGACAGCGCAGGACGAGAAATAATCCTCTCGTCCCAACGCGAAGATTGTAAGTGGAATTTATTCGTTGCGAGTGACGAACAGTGGAAACTCCCGAAAGTGCTCCGACGGAGCAGATGGAATTTAGACATTATCATCTATTCATGAATTTTTTCGACGATTCTTAATAAAACAAAACAAAAATTTCTTGGACCAAAAAAACACCTTTGATCTCCGACCAATTCAATACGAAGATTTATCGGAAGAGATACAAAATACCGTACGACCAATAGCCTAAACAATATAGTTTGCTACGACTCTTTACCTTTACAAAAATATTATAAAAAGTAAAAACAAAAACATACCGGTGGGGCCATTCGGTGGATAGAAAAATTCACAAGCGAACTAGTTCAACGATCAGACATATTTAAGCGACAACGCGAGAGAATAAAAGTGAAAATTTTTTAAAAACACCAGACGACTGTCGTAGCGCGTAACGAAGATATTTTATAAAAATGTATTAGAAAGAAAAGTCAGAAATAACGAATATCCATCATTGTCTAAGAATATTTATAAAAAATATTTTTCGTCAAACTAAACCGTCGCTCGAGGGGCTGCAAAAGTGATCCAATGACAGAGACAATACATCAAAACCGCGGCCTAAATCGCGAACGCGCAGTGAATAAAAAAAAAAACATCCATAAAAAGAGCTTCACGGAACAGCAGCGGAATAGTCCAGCAAAGTGATTGAGTGATAAATAACCAAAGAGAGAGGAGGAAAAGGAAAAAAAAACAAGAAAATTCGCAGGTATTGTGAACAAGCGAATAAAGGTGAGCTACGAGCTCGCCTTAAAGAAAATTACTTCGTGTTATATCCGTGTTGCACGTGGATGTATTGTCGTCAGTGTAAGTCGACGTTTGTCGAAGTCGGAGAGAACGGAGCTACTTGAGGCATCTTCAATTTAAAATTGCAATTTTTATTTTCGTTGCTGCACGAAAGGATTCCCATAAGAAAGGATTTCAGCAGCTCTGTTAAACTGTTTGCTACAAACTTGCAGTTCTAAGATTAATTTCTTCCATTGGCAAACATTTAGATATAGCTTCGGTCTATCCATAAAAACGAATTGCAGCAGCTCTGGCAAATTCTTTACGACAAACCTGCAGTGTTAAGATTAATTTCTTCCTTTGGCACACATTTATACACGGTTTTGTTTCCGTCACAAAAAAGAATTGGAGCAGCTCACACAAACCTGTGGTTTCAATATTAATTTTTTCTTTGGGACACATTTAAATATGGCTTCGCTTCAACAATAAAAAATAATTGCAGCTTCTCTGGTAAATTCAAAATAAATTAAAATTAAAAAGAATTGGAGCAGCTCACACAAACCTGTGGTTTCAATAATAATTTTTTCTTTGGGACACATTTAAATATGGCTTCGCTTCAACCATAAAAAATAATTGCAGCTTCTCTGGTAAATTCTTTGACACAAAACTGCAGTATCAAGATTAATTTTTCTTTTAACGTACATTTAGCTATGTCGTAAGTCCATCCATTAAAAATAATTGCAACAGTTCTTATAAATTCTTTTTCACAAACCTGCAGATTCAAGATTAATTTTTCCTTTGGCACACATTTAGAAATGGCTCCGGTTCGTCTCTAGAAGAGGATTGCAGCATCTCTGGCAAATCTTTGCCACAAACCTGCAGTCTGAAGACCGAGTGCATCGAGTAGCTCCAGTCTCCCCTACACAGTAAAAAAAAAAAAAAAAATGTGTACTTTTCAACTTGTGGACAAATTATTGTCCACAAACGTCCGCAATTTTTTATTTGTTAATTTTCTAGTTTTACAAACAAAAGTACAAACAAAAATTGTCAATGATACGGGAAATAAAAGGACATGTTCGTATATTCGAATAAGTGACAAACAAGTTTGTCACTTATTTAACAAAATAATTTTTACGAAATTTCGCATTCCAATTTTGGGAAATTATTTTTTATGGTGTAGAGTAGAAGTCAGTGGTTATGATCTTAGATTCTGCACGAAAAATGTCTTCACTTTTAAGTATTTGATCAGTGAATCAATCGCCTGATTGACGGTCTATCCACTGACAAATATACGCTCCGACGTAACGACAACACTTTTTGCATGAAAGCTATAGCCGGCATGAATCCTCTCGTTCGGGAAGCAAACACCTGTTTCAAGCGTGATATTGAGTGGAGCGATAGCTTCCAATAAATATTTGAACTGTGCTGTATGATATCCGGAGGCCACAGAAATCCGTCCGTGTCTCCCCGCAGTGTCCGCTCATATATCCCGAATGCCATTCGAATTTGCGGCGTTCATATTGATTTAACTCTTTCAATGACAAATTTCCCCACGTACTTTCATGATACCAGCGATTTCACAAATAATATGAAAATCCCGGAATTCAACCGGTGACGATTTTACTTCAATTTTTATCGAGCTCGTCCACTAAAAATTTCCGCCACTCGAACACATTTGTGATCTGACCACACAAATCATAAATGATTGAGGGTTGCATTTTAAGACGATAGTTTGAACTTAAGATCGCTCTTGAGATCGAAGTCGACATTAATTCTGACCTTAAGTTCGACATTCAGTCTGAACTCAAGATCTATTGTAGTTTGAGTCCGACATTAAGTGAGAATTTAAGATCAAACTTAAGCACGAAGTCAAGTTCGAATCGCGGCTCGATCTTAAGATAAATTTTAAGGACGCAATGAAATTGCGACCAAACCTCGATCTTAAGTTAAATCTCAAGACGGATCTTAAGTTGAAACGTCTTAAAATTCGAGCCTAAAAGTCATCTAAGTTTTTCCAGTGCAACGGACGAGCTCCAAAGAGAACAGAATCGACCGTCACGCTCCAGAAAAAATCGTCACATTGAGAGAAAAATTAAAAAGTTCAAGTGATCATAGTCACTTTTCACTATAAAATATGATCTCCTGAGGAAACGTCTATATTTTATGCTCAGGACAATAATAACAAATTATAGTGGCAAATATAATTGTAGTTCAACCAATTATATAGTATATGCTGTTTCCTTGGAGAGTTATTCCATATAGTAGAAATTACTATATTTTTGTCTCACTGCAACGTCCACCTCGACCACAGTCACCGCCTTGTTAGGAGAACGTTTCCACGTGCATATCCGTGAGGGTGGTTAGCACGGGAAATGAAAACCGAGATGAATATGAAACGACGAGAACGGAGTCGTTGATGGAAGGAAACCACCGTATGGAAAATCAAGAGGACCTTCAAGTCGGAGGGACGCTGGGTCGTCATTGACGCGACGTCGCGACAGATCGGCGCGTTCCCGAGTCTCGACAACCTGGCGGCAAATATCTGTGCATCTCTGTATCTCCGGATGGGAGCTCGAGTTACATTGGAGCTCTCCCGGCGCCACTTCAGTTTCCATCAGCGTGGATATTGGACTCCATTTCCGTTGTTGGCGGCAATTACCGGCGGACACGTGTACGCCACAATCCACATACCCGATCGGTATTTTGCGATGCGTGCCGTGGAGAGAAGGTCCGTGCGGAGGTGATCGTTGCGGCGGCGTACGATAGTGGAAACGCCACATTTTCCTGAGCAATCACATCCGAGTCTGACTAACTCGTAGCCGAGCTCTCGCCGAGTTTCTCCAGTTGGACATCTCTTCGGCCCTTCGTAATAAGTCTCGCAGCGTTGCGGGTTACGACTTTGTCCGGAATGTTGGAAAATTTGGATATAAAATGTTCAGACTTTGTTCGGCAAAAATTAGCCACGCAACAAATAACACTCAGAACGTTGCGATGCGTGCTGTCTCTGCAGAGGCGATCGTTGCACCGTCGCACGATTGTGGAATCGTCGGATCTTCCTGAGCAACCTCATCCGAGCCTGATAAGCTCATCTCTGCGAGCACTCAACGAGTTTTCTACTTTCAATTCTATGTTCAATTCTTGCAATTCGAGATGATATTGAAGCAACGACTGCAAGACTGTCAAGGTGACTTGTTATCGTCCCAATCCGGTATGAAATTGTACGAATTCAGAGTAGATATGAAACAACTTTTTTTTTTCTTGGGCAGCTCGCAAGCAAGTTTTACTTGAAACATTGGTATTTTTTTCAGGGTTCGGTCGGACATATTTTCGTCGGTTGGTAATAAGCCTCGCAGCATTGCGGATGACGACTTTGGGCAGAAAGTTGGAGATGTTGGGTACAGCCGGTTCAGATTTCCTTCAATCAAAATTGCCCACGCAGCTAGTTCTCTGGCAAAGAGCAAAGACGGACGGCTGTCTCCTTAGGGAGACGAGAAGGTTGCGATGTGTGCTGTCGAGAGAAGGTTTGTGCAGAGGCGATCACTGCGATGTGACTCGACAGTGGAACCGCCAGATTTTCCTGAGCAACCTCGCCCGAGCCTGATAAGCTCATTTCCGGGTTCCCGACGAGTTTCACTGATCAGTCATATTTTCGGCGCTTCGTGAAAAGCCTGGCAGCGTTGCGGATTACAACTTTGTTCGGAAAATTGGAAATGCTGGATACAGCACGTTCAGATTTCGTTCGATCAAAATTGCCCACGCAGTTAATCCTCCAGCAAATAACAAACACGGACCGCTGTCTCGTCAGAGAGACGGAACGCCCGATAGCGGAGGATACACCCGATATTTTCGATCCCCATTAGTATTCACGTAATTTGCATATTCAGGAGTCCACGCCGGTCCTCATCAAACTCGCTTGTTTCCATCCGCGCGGCTTTCAGTCTCGGCGGTTTCGGCATCGACCCTTTTCGAAATTAGTGCTATGGAGCCTATTCCTTTGGATGAGCTTTTTGAATCTCTCTGATCTTGACTTGTTATTTTTTTTCTCACGTACAAAGTACGTAGAAAGAAAGTAGATTCATTTATTTTAAAAAATTGGACTATTGGATTATAATTTTTTTCACTGTCGATTCCAATTTATTCTTTGAGGGTTGTTTCGCTTTTTTGAGTCTTTAACTTTAACTTGTTACTTTTTCCTCACACACGAAGTATGTATGGCAGCGAAGTATGGCAGCGAAAGTATTTTAATTCATGTAATACATTGGAAAACTGAATAATTTTTACCTTGTCGATTTGCATTTTTTTCGAGGGTTGTCTCACTTATTGAAGTTTTTTTGAGTTTCCAATCTTGACTTGTTACTTTCTCGACACATAAAAAGTACGCAGGGAGAGAAAACAGTGCAATTTAAGAAAGAATTGGACTGCGGGATTATCTTTTTCTTCCAGTCCATTCTCATTTTTTCGAGGCTTGTCTCGCACTTTGAAAGGAAACTTTGCTCGACTTTCATCCGAGCGCATATGACGCACACGTACGACGGTGTATGCGACAGCGTCACCAAACCGCGGAACGGGAAGGGTTTGTGGAAGAAATCCGATAACCAGAAATCGGTGGCTTTCAACTCGGGGCTCCGGTTATTTGCTGGAAAATTGGGTATCATGGAGAGGAAAACATCGCGTTCACGAAGGGGAGGGTTTCTTGCAGCTACAAAGCCGACACGACAAAAGGGGATCTCATTTCGGGTCGCGAGCATGATGGGTCGCAGAATGAACTTCGGTCGACGTGAAAAAAAAAAGAAAAAAAAGCAGTCCGCTATTCCACCCATGCCACAGTTGCGAAAATACATTTCAATTACAGCCGACAGAGACCAACTTTCGTCCGGACTTTAATCTCGGTATGACGCACTTTGCGTTGTGGACGGAAGTAACGAAAATTTTCATCAAATGACGATTAAAAGTTCCCGAGGTAATTCTGTTACCACGAATTACGGAATACGGAGTGAAGTTGTTAGTTGCGAAGCTTCGGGGAAGTTACATTTCTGATAGTTGGACGGGGCAAAACTCGGAGGCACGGTGAATCGTAATTTTATTAAATGCAGCAAGAAAATTTCAACGAGCGCCGGTCTAGTCGAGTCCGCTCATCGGCGAGGGTGACGTATGTCGAGGCAGTGCACCTCCGGCCCTTTCCGCACATTATTGCATTAAACAGACGATATCCATATGTACCATGAGAGTCTACTCGTAGAGTCATAAATAACCCGATAAAATATGCTTGCAGGACGATGATATGATGAAAAAGTGAGCTTCATTGCTCCATCGATCGGGCTTGTCAATATGAAAAATGCCGTTTCATTCTGGCACCGGAAGAGATCAACCACCGGGTCGTCGAGCAAGAGGACCTTTCCTCGCTCCGTAAACGGCGCTGTGTAAGCGGCAGATCAGAAGTCAAAGGACCTGGCGTTTCGGACCTTTCGCTGCAGATTCGCACATGAGACTATGGCTTGCTTCGTGGAACGAAGTTAATTAGCTTTCGTGCAAAATTACTTCGGGCTTCGAGCTGAAGCCAAAGTTCTTCGCGAACCAACACCGGGCGGCTCGCGGAGTACGATACCGATATAGGTCTCGAGGATGGAAGAGTGAGCTTCTATGCTCCATCGATAGAATGCCTCCATACGAAAAATGCCGTTGCATTCTGGGACCAAATGACGGACTACCGAGTCGACGAAACAGAGGACTTTTTCTCGCGCGGTAAACGGCACAGTGTAAGCCACAGACGAGAATTCAAAGGACCAGTCGCTTCGGACCCTTCGCAGCAGATTCGCCTCTGCGACTATGGGTTGCTGCGTGGAACGAATTTAATTAGCTCCACAGCAAAACTAGCTCGGGCTTTCCAGCTAAATGCAAAGTTCCCCGCGAACCAACATCGCCCGGCTCACGGAGTACGGTCGCGATATACGACTCCCCCACCGAACACGTCCCGTCGTAGGTCCTTCAGGGCTTTTCGGAGTTGGGCGTAGCGTAGTTCGCCATTCGCGTATTCCAGTCCCTGGCGTGCCCTACGACAGTGCGTCACCGCAGACTTTGTCCCTTTCGACCCGGATGACGGATCTCCATCGGTGCGGGTTGATTTTCAGCACGTTGCTGGATGACTCACCCAAAGGGTGGATCCTACTCCATCACCGACTGACATACTCCTTAAATAACTAAGGCTGGAGTCGAGAGCACTCTGACCGGAAATGACTTTCACCGAATGGGAAGATCTCCGAGTTTTTCCGTTGAGGACCTGCGCACAGAAACCTTTAACCGTTCATCTCTACAGCGGTCCTTCATGGTTGGTTTCGCCCGCGTCCCGGAGCTCACCGGCTACATCTCTCGCGGGAATTATGAGGCCGGCGAGGATAAAGAAAAAATAATGGAGCCTCTGGGGATGGAACTCGAGCTTGGATACGCACAGCCGGGAAGAAAACATTTATGTTCATTCCGGCACAACCGCGATGTTCCGTGCGAGCTCTCGAGCCGCTGCAACGTCTCAGTATCTCTTTCGTCCACGTTCCGCATTACCGAAATTGGACGAAGGGTGCTTGGAATTTTTTTCTGAGTTGTTCGAGGCTGGCTCGCCATCCGAGGCGGTATAATTGTCAGAACTCCAGGAAAGTAACATTTGCATTTACTTTCCAGTGGATGTTTCTTCAGCTCTGGGATCGCGGGAAACCTCGTAGCCTTTTTAATCCTCATTGAACTCGGATGGAATGGAAAGGAACGAACACCGATGGGGTCCGAGAGGATTAGCGAATCTTTCATTCAGCCATCCTGACGAAGCTAAAAGTTTCCTCCGATACCCATAATGCAATCCGCAGCGGTACGAGAGTGTCGGGCTTTCGGAAATTTTTTCATCGACTTCTATTTCTATCCCGATCGGTCAGCGTACGCGGCCGAGCCCTCGCGCCCTTGTGAGACTCCAGAGGGTCGATGAATCTTTGTTTTAGTCGGTACCTAAGTCACTTAAGTCGGGGCTTATGGGAATCCCACAAAATTGGCTTTCCGAATGCCCCGAGTGAAGGTTCCTTTATTCGCGGCTTCAGCGGTTTTATATTCAGCCCTGCTCTGTCGGCGAGGACGCACTTCGAGGTACCAATTTCTCGCCGACGAGTCGTTAACCCCGCGGTCTCTTGATTAGTGCATCAATCATGCAGCTTCGAGTTTACCGCTGACGAAACGACCAATTCCTTATTCATCCTCCTTTTGGTGATGAAATGCCAAATAATTGACGACCAAAGTTTGCAAGTTCCAAAGTAAGATCATTTAATTATTATTGCTTTCCTAATTTATGCTCGGAATTACAGCGGTCCTATCGGGAGGCTCGAAAGTTTTACAGAGCAAGGTGGCGTGATCGATCGTCGTTTAAATCGGACATCTTCGATATTCAAGACAGCCCCATCCGACGATATTTCAATTCTAGAAGCGGGCCAGATTTGAGTCGTTGCTGGGTTACCCGGACGGTGAATCCCGAAGCTGCCTTCCAGTATACCGATAGCGTTTCAGAGTAATGGCGCGTACGCGTGAACGGTATAAATCAGCGAACTGTGGAGGTAGCGACCGAGCATCGCAACGTCAACCGGCCAAAGAAAGACGACGTCGGCCCGCTTCTTCTGTCAAATCGAGCGAGATAATGTCCGTCGTAGGCTCTCCGGATTACCTTGTTTTATTTTCACTTACTCTGAGCTCTACACTCGACCGAAGGCGGGACAACGATCTTTACTCCCTCGCGGAATCTGCATCTCGGTCATTATTCGGTTGAATTACTTTTACGATAGAATCACGCGTTATCCGGAGGTACTTTTTTACTTTTATGTAGTCTCTCACTTTCTTATACCGAATCAGCAGAGTTTAGTGATTCGTTGTTCGATGAAAATCTTATCGAGGATCTTCGATCCGACGTTCTGGAGCGAAATTATCCTCGAACGTTCACGAGCTTTTGAGATTCTCAATCGGAATTTCCCAAAATTTAATCAAAGGAGAGAAATGACTCACTTTTCGCCAGAATTGGTAGATCCTTCGCAGCCATTCATTCATTCTCATTGCCATCAAATAGCTCACAAATGTGGATTAAGGAGAAACGTGGTCTTATCGTTGCCCTGAAAAAAAAAAATGACATAGTAAAGGCAACAATATTGACTTTTACCATAAAAAATAGTTCCCAAGGTGAACGTTTTCGTTTTATCATTATGACAATGACAAAAAATCATGCAACCATAATTATAGTTAAACCAATTGAATATTTACTATCAGAAACTATTCATGTGGACGTTCCCCCTGGGAATTGTTCGTTGTAGTGGGAGATATAATTCTTTTCCTCGGTGTAGGAAAAAAAGAAAAACAGGAAAGAGGAAAAAGCATCCGGTGGCAAATGCTTACAAGCGCCACGACTTTTTAAATATTTCTATAAAATTGTCTCACTTTTTGATACCAAATCAGCGCAGTTTAGTGATCAAATTACGCCTCGATGAAAATTCGATTAAGAACTCTAATCCGTCGTTCCTGAGCGAAATTATCCGCCGATCTTCACGAGCTTTTGAGATTCTGAACCTGATTTTTCCCAAAAATGTTACCAAAGGGAAGAAATGACTTACTGTCTCCCCCAAAATCCGCAGACCCTTCGCAGCCATTCATTCGTTCTCATCGCCACGAAATAGCTGACAAATCGTGGATTAAGGAGAAACATGCCTGACAAAAAAAAAAAAAAAAGAAAAACGATAAAGGGGAAGAAGCGTCCGGTAGCGAGCGCTTAGAAGCGCTACGCGGGATTTAGGGCCTTCCTCGCTGCGCGAGACATACGTCAGCCGGCAACCGCGGAGGAGTCACGGGGGTCGAGGATGAGTTTTCCCCGGTCCGGGGGGCGATGTGTCTTAGTCACTGTTCTCCGGAGACCAAAGTTTCCGAGGGTCTTCCAGACGCCGGTTCCTCCGGTTTTACTACCTATACAGATTCCTAGCTGGAGCGGCAAGTCCGAGCCCCTTTGGAATACACCGCGGTATCCAAACGCAGACGATTCGACGATTTATCGTCTCCTCACCCCACCCCAACCACTCGGCCTCTTCTTTGTCTCAACTCCTTCCAATAAACCTGAGAGTTACTTCAACCACCTGGTTCGTTTTTTTTTTTTTTTAACTACTTTTCTCTCATCCACTAGTCCCGTCTCTCGGATCCGAGCATAGAGCGAAGCTCCCCACTTGTGTTTTCCGATGCCACTCGGTGGGTCGTATTCGGGTCGAGTACTTTGTGCTCTATGGTTCAATGGGCTCGAACTATGGATCGCATTCGCAACCTACGAAGTTACCTACCCCGTGCTTTTCATCCCCTTCTGCAACCAGCAGACGTCCTATAGATGTACATAGTGAAGTAGGAAGGCGACTGAGGTGCCGGTGGCCGGCTGGGGAATTGACGGGATCGATTGAAGGGTTCACTTCGTGTAGGGCGGTACTGCACGCGTCCGAAACTCTCGCCACTACATTCTCTTCGGCGGGGGTTGAGGATGAGGTAAGAGGATGAGTCTCGGACGACCTCCCTCGAGATGTTCGCCCCGTCGGTTCCGCATCCGCCGAAGGGGTCACCGCACCACCTTCCGCACGCTACTCCTTCGTCTCGCCAATGCCCGCTGTCCACTTTCGCTACGAGCGATTTAATTAAGGCTGCATAATACCGCTGCGGATCCAGCGCCGTTGATTGCCAGACCAGCGTCGCCTCCGACCGGCTAGACGCCTGGCATTCCCTCGATCACTTCGCGACCCCGAGGCCTTTCCTCGGGAAAACCTCTCCGGGAAAGCTATCGCCGACGGAGACGCTAAAATAAATCGCTCATTTCCAAGATTAAATGCAAATGGACTCTCCGGCTCATCGGAGTAATGATTTTCTACTCCGAGGCGCGATCCGAACGAAATCCATCAGATTGATCTATCATGGTTTTTCGATTCTTTCAATTTTGGATTCCGCAACGGCGTTCGTAGACTGAGAGTAGGATATCGAAAAAAACAAAAAAAAAAAAAAAACTATCAAGTCGTGTGGTGAATTTCGAAATTTACGGTAAATTAGCGACCAGCGAAATTTTCACAGGGACCATTGTTGCTGTTTTTAATCAACCCATGTGGTAATTTTTTTCCAGAAGGGTGGACAAAACTGTGGATAACACTAAGAATACCGTGGATTAAAACTGAATTCTTCGTCGATCAAATTATTTTTATGTATGCCTACATAGAAAACAATTTGATCGGCATAATATGCTGGTATAAACTATGAACCCAAACCAAACTGTCCCTTATCGCACCGATTGTGTTTTTTCTAGTACGAACAACTTAGTCCCTTCGCTGTCGGAAGCCCCTATATGGGTCGCAGCCTATAGAAAAATACGTTTCTCTGACAGTGAAGGGATTAAATTCTAGCAAAAATGATGGGATATTCGGTGAATATCTGCTATAGCAAAAATGATCATATTTTCTAGCAGAATATGTTAAGTTTAATGCTAAAGTTTTCGAGGATGCTGATGTAGGTGCCATGTACCTGAAAGTTTTGTCGGCTTTTACCAGATTTATGGTAATTTCTATCAGATTGTCCTCTTAGCGTACGTCCCGAATGACGTCGAGCGGAAATTCTTCAGGAGTCGGCTATGAACTTTGCTGAACAGCTGGCAACTATTTCTAACGGATGTTATTCAACGGCAAAGTTCCGGTTGCGGGGCCTTCGGCTCCATTCAACCGGCATGATCCAATCGAGAAACAGTTCTATGTGCACGTTATGCCAATGAAGTCTGTCGTGTAGCAAGTGGTCCGGAAGCCGGCAGCAGGAGTTCTAGCGATTGGCTCGGTGCATCAATACTGGAATCTCGGCTGAACTAAGAATGTTGCAAGCTCTTTGATGAAAAAGGCGAGTTTCTGAAAGACGTACCCGATACAGAAGCCTCCAACGCTATCCGATATTCCGCTTGATCGAGTCACCTGGAATGCTCCCGGTGAATAGTTCGTCCTCGAAGAACCACGGAAGCGCGACAGATACCGAGGAATCAGCAAGTTCACCTTCGGTACATAAAGAATATCCATCCAGAAGAGGGAACACAGGAGCCTCGCTGTTGTCAGCGAAATTCAATGGAAGCTGTGCTTAGAAAAAAAAAAGTTGCTCACTGGCCTGAAACTAAAAGCCTCAGCGCGTGTCCGCTTCTGCCGCGCTACTCGGAAGAATACCTTTGGATTTCTCCGAGATATCTCAAGAAATATGTCACGGTGTCCCGACGAGCGTTCGCCTCACCGGGTGACTTTGACGGACTGTGAAGTCACCGGATGAAAGCGTGGCGCCTCCAATTGGCGACTGGCGAGTCGTCGCCCGGGAAACTCGCCATCCGAGAAACTACGATTTATGGTGACGTCGGAGAGAGCTTTTCCCATTCGTGTAAATTGCCTCAGCCGGAGAGACGAGGGACTCTCCGCCAGGAGAGACGCCGGTAAAGGGATTTTCACCACCTGGAGAGTTTTCGACCTTCGATCCTCCAGGGAGTTCGCCGTCCGCGTCCTCCGCGTTTCGGTCACACGTGCGTTGTCCTTTGAGAACTTTCGGACCGGATAAACGTCCTCTGCACACATGACTCGTAGAGGTTTCTCTCGTCGCCTGACAGTCCGAAACAAGTCCCCGGAGGCTCGGACAGAAAAGTTTCGGCTCGTTTGGAACCCCCCCCTAGTTTTTTTCGGTGACCACGAAGGAGAATCCTTGTCTCCGTCGCCGGTGGGAAATTAATTAAGGGGATAAAATGGCTTCCAATTAAACGTAGTTTGCGAGCCCGATTAAATTGGCTATCGATCCCCCATCGGCCGTATTCTTCGGGAGGCATTTTCGTAGGCAATATAATACCGGACCGGGCAAACAGGCACGATATACTTTCACCCAATAATTTATTAGCAGAAGTGGCCGCATTTCCGTCAGGGTTGTAACCTACATCATCCCCGAGTAATATATCCATTAATGGTATCGATGCGGTGGACGTGTACGGCGACACGCGAACACACACCGACCTTAAGGTCGTCAAGATATCGAAAACGATCGCAGGAGTCGTTCAAAGTGAACGACATGTTCGGCGCACCTTTATATCCACGACGAGGCCAACGACTGCGATCTGAATTCGCATGGATGGGTACTTCCGATAATAATACTAGCAATAATGACAGAGCTGAGAAAAGTACCAAAAAATGATTCGAGGACTACGTACGAAGTATCGAGTGTATGCGAAGTATTTCTCAAGTACTTTTCGCAATTCGGCTCGTAGCACTTGGCATTATCTAGGCTTGAAAAAAGGTGCGAAGTAATTTGCACATGGCATTTCTCCATGAGAAACTTGGTCGTTATTTGGAACCTTCATTCGTAACGTTAAAAAGTGTTTACATTTCACAAAATTTAAACGGTCACGCAAGACTTGTAAAAAATCCATTAAAAAATGTCATACAAAAAAAAAGAAGGCGAATTTTTTCTTAAATACATAAAAAAAAAAAATAGTTAGAATGATACTTCTTGAAAAGTTTAGACAGACAATAATATATGAATAGAAACAGGATGTCATGCGAGCGTGTACTCAAAAAGTATTCGTTCTTGGCACTTGAAACCGTTAAAAAAGTACTTGAAGTACTAAAAACTATCTGTGTACTTCGAGTACGTACTTGAAGTACCGAACAAGAATCCGTTATTTCGAGTACTGCGCAGTTCTGAATAACAATAATAATCCGGGTTTATTGTTATGAACTGATGAAACAACGATAACAATTTTCATCGATTAATTTTCGCAAGTAACTTTGGATACCAGTTTACCCATCAGGTTTCACCGTACTGTGATTAAAATCGTCGAAACTGGGTGTATCGTCGGACGGTAACGACAATATCACCTTAGGTAAATGGCTTCGGGCGGAGAAACTCGAGCCCTTTGGTTCCCGAATTGAAATAGGATATTCGACGTCTGCACCGCATAATATAGAAACCACCCTCGGGCTGTGAGCATTTGCCCGCACGTTCGACGTTTCTGATTGCCCTTGTATCGGGTGTCACGTACCACTGTTCCGCACTGTTCGGTTTCCGTTTGACGCGCGATAAGCCTTTAGTGGAGGTTTTCTCTGTAGTTGCATGCACCTCCGCTCACGCATTTGGCTGCCGCACTGGAAAACATAGCACGTTGTCGAAGACCCTTCATTTATGTGTTTCTTATCCTCATAAATCTTGCATGGTCCGTCGTGTTCTCGTTCTTAAGCTTCTATTCCGTAGTCTTAGCGTAGTCACGCTCGAAGCTTCGGGAAAGTAATCGAGGGCCCTCCCGCTGCTTCGGAATCACACAGAGATGTCGGTGTTCTTCTTCCGTCTGCACAACCTGCGCCGCCAGGCGGAGGAAGCCAGGAAGAAGAAGGAGCGACGGGGAACGGGACAGTCCGGCCAGAGAGGGACCAATTGCGCAGCCGATCAGCCCCAGCCCACAGCCGGATCAATGCAGTGCTGCAACAATGTTCATCGGGGACCGAGCAAACTCTTCGAACGGGCGCCACTCCAGCCGAGCGACTCCCTCGACGAGATCGCCTTCCAGATACCGAGGTGAGTCGATGATTAACTCGGAGAAAACGCTGATCGAGGAGTAGTTCAATATTCTTTTGCCCGACGACACGCAGGTGGGTCCGATCGCAAGTAGGAGAGACCGGAGTTAGTTGGGACATCGTTTGCACCACCATTTTTTTTTTTTTCGGCGCGCCAACGAAGTCTTCATCTCCACGAATGCCAGAGGAACATTTTTTTCGACCGACGATGATTAAAAGAAAAATTGGAACGCGGGACTAGATGGACACCCCAAGCAACCCCGGTCTCTTCTACAGGCGGCATTAAAAATGCCGCCTGCGAAGGCGAGCTCCACTTCGGGCTTCGCAAGTCGAATGTCGGTTAATGGGACGAAAGCAGACAACGCGAGGGCGGAGGAACGCTGCGCCAGGAAAGCTGGAGATAATAACGGAGGAAAGGAACCGAGAGGGTCAAGATTGCAGCCGGGTTTGGAGGTGCAAAGCTGACGGGAGGAAAGGGTCGGCAAGTGCCGGACTGAAAGGCACTTTTTACAGTAGCTTCCACACCGCTTCAAACTACCTGGCACTCCGCTTCTTCTTCCATATCTTTTCCTTTTTTTACACTTACTTTCTTATTCTTTTCGTCAAGTTGAGCGAACAAGACGAGTCGACGAAATACCGGATGCAAGGTTCGTCAAGACAGTGGGATAAATGAATGTCCCGCAAGCTCGGGCGCGCGAGAGTCTGCAGACTGTCTCTTCTCCTCGGCGCTTCTCCCGCCGTGTGTGTGTGTGTGAAGTGACTTCATCGGGATAACGAGGATGAGACCCTTGACTCTCGAGTGGGTGAATCGAGCCGTCGACGTAGCTGCACGAAAGAGGAGGCGCCCACGGTGGCTCGAGCTTCCGGACCGGATGCGAAGCTTCCCCGACGCTATCTCGGTGTAACCTCCGCGCGAGGCGGCATCTTCGCTGTCTTCCGACTTCGCTTCATCCTCGGTGACACTCTCTCGGAGAGACGGAGGGGGGAAGCTTCGGGAGATTGCTTTTTCTCGTTACCCCGGCGACGGCAAGACTCACGCTCATCGGGCAAACCGGTGGAACGCCAGTATGAGAATTACTGTAGCTCGCTGTAAAAGAGCACAACACTTCACTGAGTCCTTTGTACATTACTCACGCCGGGTTTCTTAAATTTGCTCGTTGATCGTGTCGTCGTTCGAAACTTCACGTAATTCAAGATCCTTAAAGCTCTTTGCGAGAGACCGTGAAGAAGATTGGGATAACTGAATATTACAACGGATGAGAAGTCGGGAGCTGAATTTTTTTTTCTGTTCCTGACCGAAACACTGTGCGTCTGAATTCAACTGAACGTTTCTTCTCTCCAGTACATGGTGAAGAAATAGCATGAACATAAAATTAAGGAATTTTTTCACGAAGAATAACAGATATTGACTCTTGAAAGTGAGGCCCGATGCACCGTTTCTATGAGAATTATTGTAGTTCGCTGTAATACAGTACAACACTCCGTCAGGTCTTTTGTGCATTACTCATGCCAGGTTTCTTGAATTTTCCCGTTAATCTTTGTCATTTGAAACTTCGAGGAACTCAACACCTTAATACCCTCCGTGAGAGACGAAGAAAATTCTAGACACTGAACATTGAAACGATGAGCTGGGAAGACATTACGAGATTAAAAAAAAAAAAAAATGTCCGCCTGACTGAAGCATTATTTGTCTGAATTGAAGTGATCGCTTCTGCTTTCCAATGGAGGGTGAAGAAATAACACGAACATAAAATTAATGAGTTTTTGATATTGATTGCTGAAATTAAAATCCGGTAATGTCATTCAAGATAGCGTTTTTTTTTAGCTCACTTGAATGTTTGTACCTTTTTTGTATAATCAATATCGAAGATGATGTTCCTCTCGCTTCTGGCTTGAATTTTCCCGTCAAATGTGATGCACGGTCATGGCGCAATGATAAAAGAATTTAATCTACCGAGGCTGTGAATGGGGAAACATGTCGAGCTTTTTGTCTCCGTAAAATTGTCTTTACATGGCTCACGCCATTGCGACGTTGCGTACGCGTTATCCCGTAAAATCAGGACACGCCGCAAACCGCGTTTAAAAAAACAAAAGTGAATTAAGACCGCCTGCTGTTACGGTCTGCATAGGCGAATGCAATTTGTTGGTAACGCGTGTCAAGATTTTACGACAGGCAGTTAAGGCGGGCTTGTGTCGTACTAATAAAATATTGACGGCAGCCAGCGACGAGACGGTGTTGAGATCGCGACTAACTGCATCGCCAGCTATCGCAGCGGCGCTGCAGTTGACTTTCGTTTCACGGTTTTCGTCGTCGAACACCTTGTCAGACGTTTGAACGAAGAATAGAAGAGTGACTGCGAATCCACTCGGCAGGACTTCGGAGTTTAATTCCTAATAGCTTGACCCAATTCAGAAAGTATTTTTCGTGCAGGTGTATGACTAAGTGTATGACATAGGTTTATTACCTATAAATATTGTTCAGAGTGTACGGTGAGACCCTCTTCTACGAATATCTCCAGTAATTGCAAAGCACCGAAATGCAAAGCACCGATTTGACAATTTAAACAATTGTTAAAAAAAAAAAAAAAAAAAAAAAAAAATGTAAAACACATTGGCCTTCGTCGGAGTGTTACGATTTATTTACAAAACGAAGGTCTTCCGCAGGGCGTGTAACCAAGAAAAATTTTCCAGAGCTGTACAGGAGACCTTCTTCTTCGAATATGCCAACAGTTGCAAAGCGCAGGGTTTTCATTGTTTCCGAAAAAAAACTATATATATAAAACACATTGACTTCGTCGAGCATTCGTGGCGTTTCGTTCCGAACAGCTTCCGAACTTAGGTTCGGAAGCTCTTCGGAACAAAAGTTAAAAAATTAAGACGAATAAGTTAACAAAAAAAAAAAAAAAAAAAGCGTTTTACAAAAACAAACTTCTTGAATTAGTTCAGGAAGTTTGTTTTTGTAACACGCTTTTTTTTTTTGTTAACTTATTGGTCTTGATTTTTTAACTTTTATCAATTGGATTTTCGTTTGCTCCCTCAGGAACTCACCTCCATTGATAATTGGCTATTTCACGTGTACGTGGACATCAAAGGACCGGACACGTTGGCACTTTTCCAACTTTACGGTCCGTCCCCACGGGAATTCACAATTTTGGAGTTGGACGCGCGTGTCAACGGATGGGTTGAGTGTCACGAATGCCCTTCCTTTATTAACACTCATATTTTATTTAACCGCATTTTCCGAGCGAAGCGGTCGATGAGACGAACATTCCCGTGCGTAGACATCGTAAACAGGAAATTATTTCTTCGAGACCAAACGTGACTCTCGCACATAGTAAAAGAAGATTTATACATTCGACAAACATTTCTTGTCGACAAAACGCCCACAATTTATCGCCCTGTTACTTTTAGAATTCTTTTACAAAAGAAAATACGATTATTTGATGAAGAGGAATGTACTAATTAAAAAAAAAAAAAAACAAGTGGATCCTTGCGGACAAGCATTGTTTGTTAAGCCTGTTTTTACCGTGCAAACTCAAGGTATTTCCCGTACAGCCAACCGCAGCACAGGGCAAATAAACGCAACTGCTTGTCCCAAGCTTTCGGGCAAATAAACGCAATTGCAATCTTGAACTACGTTCAGTTGAAATTTTGTTCAAATACTTGCCTGAGTGAAAAGACACCGGGATTAGATTTTATCAATCTCGGATTATGAATTTTTTCAGTAGCTCCAATTAATTTTTCAATATTCGCGCCCAATTCCGAGGTGATGCGAAGAATTCACGATTCCAAGCCAACCATGTAAAAGATTCAATCAGCAATTTATGACAACATGCGCCTGCACAAACTTATGTAATCGGTTGTAGTGAGACACAAAGCATCAGCAAGCCTCGTTGACAAATTGCTCAACAATATGCTCCTGAGAATTTTCAGCATTGAGTGCTGTCAAAAACATAGGCAAACACGCGGACGCACCTCACGCAATTTTTCCACAATCCCACCCTGACATATGCTGCCTAATTGCTGGCAGGTTGATAGCAAAATGCTATCCGAATTCTTACCTCTCTTTACCAATCTCTGAAGGCAGATCTTCATCGAAATCCTTCAATTACCACGATAATTATCTTAAAAAAAAAAAAAAAAAAAAAAAAAAAAAAATTCGTTTTCCAAGTACTTCGCATCCAGACGCCAGCACGTCCCTCAACAACAGCATCCTCTCGACACTCCCACCCAATAACGCAGAGCAGTACTTCGAGTGACATCGTGCAATGTCGCGAAGATAGCAAACAATCTTCGGGAATATCGCCCTTGCACTAAACCGCCCGGGTCTTATCGTTGTTTAAAGTTTCGCGCTGATCCTCCGAGTGACCCGATAATAACGCCGAGCCGCGGCGCGCCCCGCCATCGGGCGAACTTATCTCGGACGCACCTCACGCAATTTTTCCACAATCCCACCCTGACATATGCTGCCTAATTGCTGGCAGGTTGATAGCAAAATGCTATCCGGATTCTTACCTCTATTCACCAATCTGTGAAGGCAGATCTTCATCGAAATCCTCCAATTACCACGATATTTATCTTAAAAAAAAAAAAAAAATAGTTTTCCAAGTACTTCGCATCCAGACGCCAGCGCGTCCCTCAACAACAGCATCCTCTCGACACTCCCACCCAATAACGCAAAGCAGTACTTCGAGTGACATCGTGCAATGTCGCGAAGATAGCAAACAATCTTCGGGAATATCGCTCTTGCACTAAACCGCCCGGGTCTTATCGTTGTTTAAAGTTTCGCGCTGATCCTCCGAGTGACCCGATAATAACGCCGAGCCGCGGCGCGCCCCGCCATCGGGCGAACTTATCTCGGACGCCGCGGATGATAATCTCTCTCCTCATCGCCGCCCACCGAACCAAAACCCTCCGAACGAGAACTTCCCCCGTTTATCCGAGAAAAGACACCCGGCTCCGACTTCCTCACTGTCTAACGTTCTCGTTTATACTTCGTTCGACGTTTATTATCTCGCGAGAACTTTCGAACTTAAACTTCCCTCGAGTCGATTAAGACTTCGTCTCTCCGATCGACCCCGCCGGGTCGCCAAATAAATTTTTCTCCCCTCAGTCCGCCGTCGTCGCCTCTTTCCCGCCGTCTTTATCGTGCAGGCGATAAAGCGGCCAAACACAGGGAGAGCAACGAACGTCGGCCTCGGAACTTTCGCACAGAGGGCGCGAGCTGCTGGAACGCCGACCCCGGCGCAGGTCGTCGAGTGCTGCCGCCGCTTGAGACCAACCCGAACCCACCGAACCGTCGTCTCCCGCCTCGACACCACCCGCCCTTCCGCCCTCAGAACCCTCGCCGGGATTTGTTTCGGCGACAAAAAGACGAACGACAAAACCCCAGGATTCCGCCGCAACGCAGCGGTGCTGTTCGACGCCGGACTACAACCCTCCCAGCGCGCCGTGCGCGCCGGCCAACCTAATGGCCCGGAAGTGGACTCTCAACGACGTTACGATCTAATCGGATCTATACTTTCCGCCCCTTTCGGCGTGTAGAAGAGTTTATTTTATCGCAGGATTTTTTTTTTTTTTTTTTTTTATTTTATTCTATTCACCGATTAAAATAAATATCCAGCTCGTAATTAAAAGATCACAAAAACTTTGCTACACCCTTTTGGCGTGTCGAAGAGTTTATTTTATCGTACGATTTTTCTTTTTTTTTTTTTTTCTTTTATTTTATTCATTAATCAATATGAAAATCCAGCTCGTATTGTAAGATCAAAAACCTTTCGTTCGATGTAAATACGCAAGATTCAGGCGTTTCGAGCAGACAAACAGGCATCAATCGAATGATTTTTATTTTTATTTTTTGGTACTTTCGAGGAGCGTCGACGAATTGGGGGAGTTTTTTTTTTTTTTTTTTTGGGTATATAAACGCTTTAGCGGATTTCAATATCTTGCAGGCTCGTAAATTATTTATGGGTTCGGGGAGACAGCTGGCTGCGATCAAACAGTCTCACGCATTTCTTTTTTCTTCTTTTTTTTTTTTTTTTCTAATTTTACTTTATCGTCGCCGAGCATCGAGGGTGGAAACTCTCGTCTCGCCTTATCGGAGATTGCGTTGGATGTAATTATGCAGAGACGAAGTGACGTTTTTTTGCATATCCTGGGAATCTGATAGCTGCGACGTACAATCCGGAGTCGCGCCGGAGGTATGACTGTATCGATCGAGACGTCGTTAGAGGGTCAAAGCTCCTGTCGCTCCTTCTGCTCCGTAATCGCCTTTGACTTTGTGCCGCTGAGCCAACACCGCCGTCGATTACGATGTCATTTGCGAGGTAACAGGCGTTTCCGGAACACTCGGCGACTTTCGATTCTGGCCGGTGTCACGCGAGAATCTTTGTCGGTGGAGTGTAAAAAAAAAAATAAAAACCAAAAAAAAGATTCGATGAGCTTTCCTCGTTTTTTCGTCGGTCAAAGACCGAAACTCCGGAAACTTTTCTCCCCCAACGCCGAATGCAGCGACATGCACCGAGCGACATAGCGTCGGGGAAGCGATATGGCCTATTTGGTCATGTCGCTTCCGGATGTTCCTCAGCCGGAGTCGGGTGGGAAAATTCGGGGAAAAAATATTGACGAAACTTGAAGATTTGATCTACCAAAATTGTGAACTTTGGAAACTCGGCTGGTCCTCGGTGCGTGGTATGTCCAGTTTGACCGTATCACATCCGGATGTTCTCCGTTTGGACCTGAGTGGGAAAATTTGTGGATTTTTTTTTTTTTTGCAGTGGGAAAAATTATAGAGACTTGGAGATTTAATTGACCGAAATTGTGAATTTCGAAAACTCAGCTGGTCGTCTTTGCGCGGAGAGTGATGACCAAAAGTGCCATTCAAGTTGTTTTAAGCTAACCGAAAGCTTGTTCTCGCTGCGCCGCAATAACGTCTTCCTTGCGGGCGAAATGTGGCAAACTTTTGGAGTAACTGTGGGCCGTAATTTCGCCACTGACGAGACGAAGGCGTGCCATTCCATCGGGATCCGCGAAGCTAAGATCTGCGAGAGAGCCGAGCTTTCAACTTGTGCCTCTTCGCGGCTGAGGACGTTGAAGTTTCGCATTATGTACTTGGGGGGGGGGGGGTGGGGGTGGGAGGGGGGATGTAAAGGTTCAACCTCAGCGCAACGGCCGTACTCCGAGTTCTCGTAACGCAAACCGCTGACAAAGTGGGAATATCATTTCCTGCCCTCAGCGAGAAAACGGTTGTTTCGCGGAAAGTCACTCAAGGCTCCGGCGAAAGCTTGTCCTTTCAATTTTGCTCTCGGGACGCAAAGCATCAGCGATAAAACTCAACCAACGGCGTGACGTCGCAAGAACGAGGGGACCATTGACCGTAAAATTAGTCGCGAAGAGAGAAGAGATTCAATTTTCAGGGAATTCATTATCATCAAAGTTGAGTGAGATGATAAAAAAAAAAAAAATTTGAAACATTGCCTGAGAATATTGTGAATATTTTCTGGCCTTACGATCCGCCAGTTTTCCAATGACACAATTAATGAAGAAGCAAAAGAAAACGAATTATAACTCTTATTTCTGTAGAGTCCTAGCTAGGTCGTTCCAATAACGAGATCCCCTTAGCATAAAATTACTCGCGAAAAGAGGCGATTAAATTTTCATGGAATTCATTATCATCGAAGGTGACACAATTAAAAAAAAAAAAAAAAAAACAAAATTTACATTGCGCGAGAATATTGTAAATATTTTCTAGTCTTACAATTCAATGGAAAAATTAATGAAAAAGAAAAAGAATGATAACTATTGTTCCTTTAGAAGCTTGGTCGTTCTAATAATCAACGAGATTCCTTCAGCATAAAATTACTTGAGCATAAAATTACTCGCGAAAAGAAGCGATCAACTTTTCATGGAATTCATTATCATCGAAGGATGGTTGAGACGATTTACAAAACTGGAACTATTACAAATATTGTTCAATCGTACTCTCCTCCAGTCATCCGAGGGCATAATTAATGAGGGAAAGAAGAAAGGAAAGGAACTATAACTTTTGTTCCTGTGGAAATTCAGCTTGGCCGTTCCAATAAATAACGGGTTCCCTTTGGGGTCTTCCGTCGAGAAGACCATTGATCGCAAAATTACTCGTGAAAAGAAGCGATTAAATTTTCACGGAATTCTTGATAATTAGAGAATGGGTGAGACGATAAAAAAAAAAAAAAAAAAGCTACAACCATTGCATAAGAATATCGCAAATATTGTCCAGTCTTACTATATTCCAATTACCCAATGGAATAATTAATTAACGAAAAAAGAAACTATAAATTTTGTTCTCGTAGAATCCCAGCCTGGTCGTTCCGATAAATAACGAGATCCCTTTAGGGTCTTCGGTCGGGAAGACCGTTGATCGCAAGATTGCTTGCGAAAAGAAGCGATAAGATTTTCATTGAATTCATCATCATGAAAGGATGGACGAGACGAATTTTAAAAACTGTAATCATTGCATGAGAATATGGCAAATATTTCGCAACTTATCCAATGGCACAATCAATGAAGAGAAAACAGGACCTATGATTTTTGTTCCTATTAAATCCCCGCTTGGTCGTTCCAATAAACGAGATTCCTTTAGTGTCCGGCTTTCGTCGATGCATGTAAAAGAAACGTCTTTGCCCCATCCATCACCGAATTACCTTATGAAAAGCTGTCGTAAATTTCGACAAAACTCTCGCTGCATCGTTGCATTAGCGAGCGTTTTCTCAAACT
The DNA here is from genome assembly GCA_963922035.1 of Amblyjoppa proteus. Classification (NCBI taxonomy): domain Eukaryota; kingdom Metazoa; phylum Arthropoda; class Insecta; order Hymenoptera; family Ichneumonidae; genus Amblyjoppa; species Amblyjoppa proteus. Next base: position 23,242,510 of record OY998234.1, on the reverse strand, counting down.
CATGAAAGATTCATGTCGATTGCGGTCCACGGGCTCGCAAATCCAACTCTTGCCTTTTCACTAACCCCCCCCTGACAATGACGAAGTTTTACCGAAGCCGTGGACTAACAAAAATGTGTGCGCTTTTCATTCACCAGTTTTCCCCCGAATGGCAATCACTCGGGACACTCGTCGAGGATCCGGTGCAAATATTTCCTCTTTACCGTAAGCGGGAACGCTTCGATGCGGGGTCGTCGAGGAGAGAGGAGCGTCATCCGTCGGAAATCTCTTGATGGATAGTGCCACTTAGCCTTCGCCCACTCGTCGAGATATCTCCGAGGCTCGAGTTTGCCGTCGTGGCGTACAGGAAAGACGGAGGGACTTGTGTGTGAATGGAGACGGTGCCGGAGTTTGAAGGCCGACGGTGTACCGGTGTCTCTCCCACCTCGAGCCACCGTCGTTCGATGCATCTTGATTAACTGCCAATTATCCCGGCTGGGGTATCGAGGCAAGGACGATTTCGAGACCACAACTAAGCTCGCTCTATTGTCATGGTAGATCGCGAGGACTTCAGCCTGTCTTCCCCATTGTGAGGCTTCAGCGAGGAGCGAGCTGCTGGATCTTATCCCTCGAGTTATCCTTGCGGTCAGGGTTTCGAGGGTAATCAGCGAGAGCAAGTGGAAGCTGCAGACAATTAAAAACCTGATAACTAAAAACCGGAAGTTCATCATCGATAAATGGAAGTTGATTTTTTACTTAATATGGTTGGGTCAGGAAAATTAAAATCTGCTTTCCGGGTTTCAATGTCTATATATCACTTCTTGGGGATGTTTTTGTTAAGCTGCGACTGCCGTTCCCCCTTCGAGATTCATCCTTCGGAATGCCGAGTGTTCCAATTGACGCGTCCGTCGCGCTGTTTTGGATAAATGAATCTGAAGAGGGAGATGAGGGTCGGAGCTCACTCTATTGTCATCGTAGATTGTGGAGACTCGGGCCAGTGTCCCCATTGTGAAGCTTCCACGAGGACCGAACTCCTGGATCTTATCCCTCGGGTTATCCGTACGATCAGAGTTTCGTGAAGGGGTTGCTGATCCATAACGGCAAGCGGGAGCTGCAGATTTCCTGAAAGTAAAAAACCAGAAGTTCATTATTGATAAGCGGAAGTTCATAATAGAGAAGCGAAAGTTCATCATTGACAAGTGGAAGTTCATCATTGATAAACGGACGTTCATCATTGATAAACGGACGTTCATAATTGATAAACGGACGTTCATAATTGATAAACGGAAGTTCATCATCGATAAACGGATGTTCATCATTGATAAACGGAACTTCATCATCATTGATAAACGGAACTTCATCATCATTGATAAACGAAAGTTCATCATCATTGATAAACGGAAGTTCATCATCATTGATAAACGGAAGTTCATCATCATTGATAAGCGGACGTTCATCATCATTGATAAACGGAAGTTTATCATCATTGCCAAACGGAAATACATTTTTTTTCTTAATATGCTTGAGACAGGAAAATTGAAAGAAAAAAAAACTCGTCTTTGAGACCGATTGTCTATTTATCACTTCTTGGGGGTGATTTTTTTTTTTAAAGCTGCGCCTGCCGTTCGCTCTTCGAGATTCACCCTTCAGAATGCCGAGTGTGTCAATTGATTCGTTCGTCGCGCTGTTTTCGATAAATGAATCCGAAGAGGGACGATCAGGAATCGGAGCTGCGGGAGAGAGAGAGGGAGAGGACGCGGGTAAAGCTCCTTAGAGCAACGGGGAAAATTAATCTCGGCCTTCTCGAGAGTCTCCTCGAGTCGCGTCATGTCGCTTCGCGGAATGATCGAGGACTCTACGAGGCATAGAGGTAATATCGCTCGCCGATTTTGCGGATTGTAGGGGTACGGACTATCGCGGACTCGATTCGCTGCGGATTATCTCATCCAGGAAAGAATGATTCGGAATGAAATTGGTACTTATGAGACTTCTGATTACTTCCGCTAGTATGTGCTAACATTATTTTATTCCATTTATTGTTTGTTTCGTATCGGAGCTGGTCAATGTACCAAAAAATACTTGAAGTACAAAGTACACAGTTTCGCGACTACTTGAAGTATATCTCAAATACCTTTCACAATTGAGTTCGTAGCGTTGAACGTTATCTGGGATTAAAAAAAGGTGCACAGTAATTTGCACAAGGCTTCCTCATTGAAAAAAATTGCTAAATGAAATGTTCGTAATTCGTCGTTTCTAAGCTATTTTTTTTTTATTATATTCTTAACTTTTGCTTCCTCGTAGAGAAAGTTTTGTTTTGGTGAAAAAAGTTTAAAAAAAAATTGAAATTTTCATATTGCTTTCTCATAAAAGTTGAACATTTTTATTTTCGTATCACACTTCATCATAAAAGCTGAAAAATGAGATTTTCAAATCGCTTTCTCATGAAAGGTGAAAATTGAAATTTTCATATCGCTTAATCCCAATGTTCCTTTATTCGCGAAGCTTCCTCTATATGGAAGCCGAAAATACAGAACATGCTTTCTCATCGCGGAAGCTTCGCGAATGAAGGAACATTATGAGAAAGCGACATGAAAATAAAAATGTTCAACTTTTATGATAACGCGATACAAAAATTTCAATTTTCCAATTGTTTTTTTTTTCATAAATAAATAAAAATCATAAAACAATAAAAAGTTGCCTTTTTTAAAAATATATGTTGTTTCTAATAAAAAAAAAAAAAAAAAATCGGCGAAAAAGGGATTCTTCTCGTTGTTTATGGAATTCTATTTCTATAAATTTCAAAAAATAAATTCTCTTTAAAATTATACGAATGAAATGTTTAAAATGACAGGATGTTATGCTACTCATCGAGTTTCCGTAATGCGATCCTGTTCTGAGAAAGTCCTTGTACTTGGAACTTGAAGTCGTAAAAAAAGAACTTGCGCACTTCAAGTACTGCCCAACTCTGTTCCGTATAATCAATAATTATTTATTTTTTTTACTGAGGTAGAATGCGACGAAAATCGTGGAATTTTTGTCTCTATTATGAAGAACTTCCCAAGATCGACATTGTCTGATTTCCGCCCGCCTCGTTCCCTCGAATAAACGCCGGAGCCACTTTTTTCCAAACGGGTGACTCGGTAAATTCTCGGAGCAGCCGGAGATGGTTGCGCCACATTTTCATGATGAAATATCGATTCTCCGTACCCACGATGGAGAAGCGAATTGACGAGCGCACATGACCCTACGTGAACCTCGAACTTCACTCCGCATTGGCGTTGTCCGGGGCTTCCCCGTTCAATCCTCGGTCACGATTGATTGTTCAAGAACGATCAGGGCTCGTTCGTAAGTTACGATTCCGATTTTATGACCGGCCCGTCTTTGATTCCTTCGCCATCGGAGCGCGCGGCTTGAATCGAAATTCACAGAAAAAAAGTACCTCGAGCACGGTCAACAGAAAACTCTTCACGCACTTCCGCGAAATTCGAAGTTATACGCGACTTTTACGATTCCACTTTGCCATTCGAGTTGCAGCCCGGGATTTATTCCTTCGAGCATATCCCTAAAACCTGACCTGAAAACTTTCTTTTATCATCGCACGATGCATAAACTTTTTTTTACAATCATCCACTAAAATTATTCAAATAGACCCGGAGAGAGGTACGAAAATTGTGCTCGAAGTTTCCAGTTTCCCGTGCTGGACTCCACTTTGCACAGTGGCTCGTTCATCGCTACGTGTCCCGAATTTATACCGAAACCACCGTTCCGTACCGCGTATAACATCGCGATGCCTCCACATTCGTACCTAACGAGAGCCAACCGAATATATAGGCAATGAAACAAAGTGAATTTGAGTTTCACATTGTCGCTGACCGTCCTATGCAAACAGAAATCTCAGATTCCACTTAATGGCCGAATTCACCGAAAGCGGAATTTGTTATGCGTGACATCGCCGGAAAGTCCACTTCCAGTGAAAATCCTCGTCGCCCATCCGACCCGATGTCCGTCGGTAAATCGGCTTACCGCCTACGCCTTCTCATTAATCGGCCCCGAAAACGGAAGCGACCGGCGAATTGGTCGTTCCACTCCGTAAAACCGGAGCTTTCAGCCGCGAGTAAATCGCACGAAAGTACGGACGTAGGTGAAAGTGGGGCAAAACTGGACAGTGAGGCAAAACGGGACGGTCGAGGCGAAACTCAACTCTCCAATAATTTTTTGCTGGATTTTGTTCTAACGAGATTTCCGGATTTTCAACTGCGTTTTGCCCCACTCACAACCACCGTCGTCATTGCACTGAAAAACAAGGTTTGGTAAGATCAAACAAAATTATACACTGAGAGAAGGATCTAGTAAAAATTACCAATCATCTAAGAAAACTTATCGTAGTGCATAGTGGTAGAGTGTTAGAGCGCCACCTATGGTAAAAAAGTACCGGATTTATAAGAATTTTTCTTACACTGTAAAAAATTTTATGAAATTTACAATACGTTTAATATACAAAGTTATACGAAATACACAACCTTGGTATATGAAATTAGAATTCATATACATTGAATGTAAATTTTAATAATTTAATATTAAATGTAATACCTTTATATTAAAATTACCTGTGATGACATTGAAAATTAAGACAATCGTATATGAAAATTATATTATTATTACAAATATTATACGAAGAATATTGTATTTAATATACCCGTAACGCAATATTCTTACATACGCGTCAATGACAATTCATACACCGTATATGCATAAAACTTCATATACATCTATGAATTTGCAAACAGAAATTTTTTACAGTGTAGATATTATGGTAAAAAAATCTTTGATATCTCAGACTTTCTACGATAGTTGTCGCGCTGGCGCCGTACTACTGTAAGCTATGATAATTTTTCTTAGATTATTGGTTAATTTTCACTAGATCCTTCTATCTGCGATACAATAAACTTTTATTGTTTCAACAGCGATGCAGCCTATTTAAATGCGGCTGGATTTATTGAAACCAATTTTCCGTGAGCGCAGCTGTGAGGTTTATGAAGTTACTGGAAAACGGCGTTTTGCTCCGTTGTTCCGTTTTGCCCCACTGTCCCATTTCGCCCCGCTCGCCCCCCCTACCGGAGGGAAAAGCTGATTCTAATTATCAACGATTCGTATAACACCGATGAAACAGCTGCATTATCGGTGGGTTCGCGGAGAAACATGAGTACCATGGACCTTCCGCTCACGACTGCGGATCCAATTTCGTCTCGACGTTCGGTAGCTCCGCACCCGTGAAGATAATTACTTTCGTTCCCGCCACACCGGCCCGACAAATTAAGGTCGCGATATTTAACGCCGACTTGACATATACATTCGCCAAGTTTGTGCGGTACAATGCAAACGATAGTTGTGCATGCACAAACTGTGGCGCGACGGCTCTCGCGAGCGGATAAATTGCGCTCGCTTAATTGGCGCGACTGAAATTGCCCAAGGAGCCGTAAACTTTCGGGATATCCACGGAAAGGACGAGATAGACGCGATTCTCGGGGGGATATTCTGAGCTTTTAACTCCTTCCGTCTCGTGCCTCGTAACCCGTTGCACGGAAAATGGCAAACGGAAAAAGCAATCCGATGAGATTTGCTGAATCTCGCGGTAAGAGGCGGAGTGGAAAAATTGCATTGGCTGCAATTAATATGAAAGCGTATACATTTTTCTTTTCTTTTTTTTTTTTTTTTTTTTTTTTAAGAATTTAATCCGATCGAATCCTTAAGCCTCTGCGGAAATCACATCGAAGATACCTAAAATCTAAGCTAGCGATACGATGATTAAAGACTGCGGAACCGCGCAGTTTGCCTCAGAAGAGTCAAGCTTCACTTTAGTAATTGCCGAATACAATCGTTTTATTTTTTTAAGTCTCATCACACAACAGCCAGAGCGGGAAGATGTAACCTTTGATATTTTCGACTTTGATTCTCATCAAATTATGTTATTGGTTTAGGTGGGATGAAAATCCATCAAGATTTTCATTTCCTCTCAGATTTTTCTGTGTAGCACAAAATGACAAACGGAAAAAGCAATCCGATGAGATTTACGACAGAATCATGCGATGATAAGAGTCGGAGTGGAAAAATGGCGTTGCTTGCAATTAATAAGAAATCGCGCACTTTTTTTTAATCATTTACAATTTAAGCCTCTTCAGAGAAATCATATCTAAAATTCCTAAAATCTAGAAAATTCCTGAAATCTAAAAAAAAATCATATCTAAAACCCCTGGAAGCTAACCAGTTTCCTCGATATCTGTTTAATGCTTGAGCCACGGCACATGGAGTACCTTATTGCAAGGACCACACGGCACCCAGCAACTCCCTGAGTCCCTGGAAGCTAACCATACGAACCTAAGTAACGTAAACGAAACGAATATCCTTCCTGACAACGTTGAGCACAATACGAGAACAATCTTTCTTCGAACACATTATTAGCACATTTTTTTTTTTTTTTTTACGCTACTGCATAAACTACTTGAAACAACAAAAATAATAATGACAAACGAAATGAGTATCATATAATTAATATTTTTTTTTATTCCTGTACTGAGAAAAATACACCAACCAATGGAAAAAAAAAGGGATTCTTGTTTCTCATTGGTTAATCTTTATGACACCGTGAACTATTAACTTGTTTATCGGAGTATGGATTATTTACGTGCGTTTGCACCTTAGGTTACATTCACTTGGTCACAAACCAAGATCATTATACAAAGAATCAATATAGAAACCTGGGTTAAGTAAAATTTTGTCGATTCGACAAACACTCGCGCCTTCGAAAAGACACCAAAGTGGGTGTTCGCAGTGAAACGCATAACTCCCGTTTTGCCCGGAGGGCAGTCGGGTATTAAAAATATATATATAACACAGCCAAACCGTATGAAACGCAATTTTTTTTTGCCTAAAAAAAAAAGAAGCACAGCTCTTCACAAACCGGATAGAGCGACAACAATATATTCGACATTTTCAATTTTCATTTCCACCGTGCATCGTATTTTCTTTTACGCGGGATGAAAATCTCTCGCATACCACACAATTCGATGATATTCGCCGGGTAAAAAAAAAAAAAAAAAAAAAAACACCCCCATGCACCGTCGAGTTAAGCTATGCAATCACTTATAATCGTCGAGGATTTCCGTTACAAAACTCGTGCGCAGCGCCGGAGGCGAGGAGCGAGAGTGACGGTGACGGGGAATGAGGAGCTTGCGAGAGAAGGGTTGGAATTTATGATTTTTCATTCTGTCCTCAATGTTTATTCGTCCCGTGCGGCCGTGCGGGCCGGGGTGGGTTGCAAGTGGGGTTGCAAGTGGGGTGTTCGCCGCTTGCGCGAGCTTGCGCGGAGCTTTTCTGCGCGGCGTCACCGCGACGCATCGGACGGCCGCCAGTCGGCGCCGCCAGGGTGGGAACTTGCGGTGAAAGCTCACGAGCCGCCTCTCCCGTCGTTCGACGGCGGGCAAATGAAAGCGCGCGGCACGAGCGTGGACGGCGAGGCTGCTCAGCGCGAGCTTTACCACTTACATCGGGCCGCGTCGAAAACCCGCGGCTGTTACACTCGCCGGTAACGAAAGATCACGTACGGAAATGCTATTCCTGAAAAGAAAGTGCCGGTGCCTCTTACCAAGTAGTTACAGTTGTATCAATTTTGTATTGTAGAGAAAAAAAAAAATTCAACCTAAGGAAAAAAAAACAAAAATGGAAAGAAATATCGGAAGAAATAGAAAGAAAAGAAATAGTCGCAACTCGAGAAATAGAAAATAGAGAGAAATTGCCTAAAATTGCGGTCAATTTTCCTTGGTAACTACAAGAATGTGATAACAGTGGTAAAAAAAAAAAGAAACTTAAGTAACAAAAGAAAATATATATATATATATATATACACATAATAAACTGCTCGAGGAAATGATCCGACGGTGCGTCGAGGGGAATCCAAGTAGTAGAGCCAGTGTGCGATCAGACGCGGTGCGAGTGCGGTTGATTGACAGTGTAACTAGAAACGAGTTTCGAGGACATAGTTGAAGAGACTTAGAGAAATAAAAATACAAATGATTTCAAAAAGTTTCGGTGTTTAACGAATGTGTGAAAGTTGACAACGTGCATAGACGCATTTTTCGATGACATATATATATATATATATGTATATATATCTATCTATATATATATTTTTTCCCTGAAAACGATACGAGAAAGTAACGAGCGCGAATAGGAATTAACGACGGTCGTCGGTGCGGTGGAACAAGAAAGGCGACGCGTGGGAAAACATTGAAAAATAATAAAAAAAAAAAAAATTCGTATCTTTGTGGAAGTAAATTTATATTACAATTGAACGCTGGTTGGCGGGTCCAAAAACGTAGGATACTGTAACTAAAAATCTAACCGACGTTTTTTTCTCGATGAAAATCGTCGCGAGGGGACGCAAAGCGGGGGGGAGCTTTAGAGCTTAATAAACAAACAAAAAAAAATTCGCGTTTCGCAAAGAATGGTCCAAGGAAGAAATAGTGTCGTGGTCCAAAAGTAAAAGAAAACAAAAAAAAAAAAAATCTATAGTGGTGTAGTCGAAGAGAAGAAATTTTTTTTTTTTAAATGTGTCTCAACGAGTGTCGAGGTGTATTTTTTACCGGTGATTTACCGTTCGCGAAGCAATGACTGGTCGATCGTGCGACGAGAAAGTAAATAAAATTCAGAGACTCGTGTTGGATGAAAAAAAAAAAGAAAAAAAAAGAAAATTAATGAATCGATTAATAATATTTTTGTTTGCCAAAAATTGGTTGTCGATTCAAATAAATTGGTGTGCGAATTGGGCGTTTCAATTTCGATGCTCGACGTCGGGAGCATTATAACGTGCAAGGTCGCAATAAGAAACACTTTGAATCTCGATTGGCTCGTGCGACAGAGCGCCGAACGAGGGACGGTTGGGAAACGGTAGTGGGGTCTCTCTCGGAAAGTCGATGTCCTTTGAATAAATAATAATGATCGATACGTAGCGAGGCGGCGGCGGGAAACGAGGCGACGGGATTACACTTACCTTCGAAGATATCCGAACGTGATCGACGTTGGAATGGTAGCGATGGCGACCTCGAGTAGATACAGCAGTTACAATTGTCTCACGAGCTGGGACAGCTACGACCGTATTCCAAGGTATATTATAGACATACGTCCAAAAAGGTTTATCCCGAGTATGGTCGGAAAAATAAAAAAAAAAAAAACCATTTCCATCTCGTAGCACCCCAAAGTGGCTGCTTCGTTGTCGGAGCACGGCAGTGAAAAAAAAGTTTTTCCCTATCTGACTTTTGATATTCGATTTAAAAAATCGAACATCGAAAGTCAGAGAGGGAAAACCTTTTTTCAAAGGGAAATAATAATTTGAATGAAAAAACTATTTTGTTTTTTTTTTTTTTTTTTTTTTTTTTCATTTACATTATTTTAACCTGGTGAAAAAGTGAGCTTTTGAGGGTATTTGAAGTACCGGGCAGTTGTTTGGTGCTTCGAGTAGTTACTCGAAGTATACAGGCATTTTTTTTGCACTTCGGGTAGTTTTTTTTTTTTTTTTTTTTACGATTTCAAGTAGCAAGTACAAGTACTTTTTGAGTACTGGCTCGCGTTACGGATACTCGAGTATTAGTGGAAACATAAGTTTCTACTAATATATGATTGTCTGCCTAAACTTTTCAATAAGTATAATTTCAACGAGAATTTTTTGTTTTGTTTTTTTTTTTCTTTAAATTCCAGCAAAGGGATTTCAATGAAATGTCTGCAAGAAAACCGAGAATCATCGGACAACCAAGGGCCGAGATGTCTTTGTTAATGACGTGTTTTTTTTTTTTTTTTGGATTCTGTTTTCATCGAAACAGAAGTGAAGAATAGATTAAAAACAGCCTCAGAGCCAACATAATTTTTTGTACGCCAACATAACGCTTAACGCTACGAAGCTAATTGCTAAAAATACTCGGAAAAATTGCTCGATATTTCAAGTACTTGTGATACATTGTACTTGAAGTATTCTTTGGTACTTTGGTCAGCTCTGAAAAAAAAAAAAAAACTTTACCGTGCTCCGAAATATAACTGGAAGGGAATAAGATCGAGGATAATGAAAACATCAAGTAATTATTTGTAGTAATTATTTTTATTATTTTAACACTCTTGACATTGTACATGATTTGTACTTCATTAAAAAAATGAAGATACAAATTTTGGAACAGATAATCAAGAAATGTCGTTTTCGGAGCAACACTTATTTGCTTCTTAGCAATTTTCACCCCTTTCTAAAAAACCCCAAAAAATTAAAGTTTTTCATTTTTACAAAATTACCTTCCAAATTGCATAAAATCTATCGCAAACATAAAAAAAAAATCAACAGGAATATTCGTAGTGCCAGCGCAGTGAAAAATTGTTCGCGTCATTGCTCCTCAAAATAGCAAAATCCATTAAATTAATGGTAAACTTCGCCGAGTCCTCCGTCGGGTAAACATTCGGTCGCTCCGGTCCTTTCGCGTGGTAACGCAGGACAACGAAAACAGTAACTCCGTAACTGCTTTCGGTGTACAGCAAACAGCGTTTATTCTTTCCGCGTCGGAGTGGCTCGGCAAATATTTGATGCTTGCAGCGTTGCCACCAAACTTCGTTGGTACCGCAGAATCGGGTCTCGGAACTTTTGCCGAAGCGGCGGTACCGTCGAGTGGTTGGGCGGTCAATTTTACTAATTATCTCAATCCGGACGGAAAAGCCGACGTCGAATAGCTCGTCGAGGAATCCTCGAGGCTGGTCCTCGGCAAAGCCGCCCGGTGCCTCGGACATTTATTGTCCGTGCAGCCGGAAGATTCCTCGCCGACGATTGCAGAATCCACCGGGAAGAATTTTTATTCCCGATGCAAAGCGCGATTCGGTTTAAACGAGGCTCGAACGCGCGCGACTCGAGGCTCCCTTATCGAACCTCATCCCCTCCGACTCTTTACTGCAGTGAATGCAGATTCACTCCAGCGAGCTGACAAATTTTATCACGATAAAAAAATATTAAAAAAAAAAAAAAAATTGAAATACAAGAAGAATGAAAGAAATAAAGGTTGCGAGGGTACCGAACGAGAATGGAAGAGAGCTAATCAATGGATTATTCCGAGTTATTTCCAACAGCCCTCGAGCTAAGGACGGAGCGACAAAAGCGGAGCTTGCCGGGTCACGTTCGCTCGAGTACGTTCGGATTCCCAAATCGAAACTAATTGCATCGGCCGAACCAGTGGGCGGTTTGGATCCGGGCGCGCAGTTCGTATAACTCCGGCCTCTTCGTCGAGTAACAAGAAAATTCCTGGGAGCAAGTTTCGAGTGGGCTCTCGAGGTCCTCGCCGAAATGGTATCGTGGGTGGGGAGCGGGATAGTTCGAGGGAATTGGCAGGAATTGGGTGTCTGGAAGAACTTTTCGATACCGGACCGAGGCAGAGTGTTACGGTCGGTAGTGGGTCGACTCTATTCGGGCGACTGTCGCGGGGCCTAACCGTGGACGACGTGGCCAATATTCCCGGTCAAAGGGAATGCGGCAATTACCGCGATCGCGGATCGCCGGCTTAATTCCCGCGGACTCGATGATCGGGCTAATTTCGCCGCACGCTATCGGCGCGCTATAGAAACGCGGCTGCAGCCTCCTCGATTGTCGAACCCCAAATTTCACTCGCTGTCAGCGAATATTAAATAATAATTTCTACAAAATTTTATTCATTTATTCATTTAATTCAGGCGAAAATAAATTTTACTTACATTTTTTTTTTTGATTAAATCCTATATTTGATTAAAACAAGTACTCAAAATGAAACTTTAGGCGAGAGGCTACCAAGTGGTACTCGAATATGCCGAAAGTGGAATGTTTGAATCGATGTTTTGTTCGAAAGCGAAGGATCGATTCGAAATTTTGAAGACACTTTTAGATTATACTTTCACTTTGCCCTGTAAAATTACAAGGCAATGTGAAAATATAATCTATAGTGCAATAAAATATTAACCATATGTAGCATACATATTTTCCTTGAAAAACGGTCATTTTGACTATTGTCAGAAATTAGATTTATTTTTTAATTAAAAAATAAGGAGCAAAGGTTGGTACGAAAAAACAAAAAAAAAAAAAACAGAATCCTTCAAATGGCATAAGTATAGGAATAGAAATAATATAATAAAATGATGTCAATATAACATAATGAACAACGGTAATGGAAATGACATAATAAAATTATGTTTACCGCCGAGAGAGAATTATTGTAAATATTTAGGATGAATTTTGTTCCATGAGACCGAAGCAACTTGGACTGGCTGCAAAGTGGTAAAGAAATTATGACCATTGTGCCACGTGTGTATTTGATAAAATATGCATTCGCCGGAGGGAATCGATTGGCGCATAAGTCGAGTGCTTTCGTTTCTCTGTGCCGTGTGATCACGCGAAGAGCGCGCAGTGTCTGTTGTTCGCGCATAAAGTCATTTCTCGTTTAACCCGGCAAGCAGCGAGCAAACTGTTTCTTGCCAAAACGTTCGCGGGCGGGACGAAGGGCTCGTCGGGGCGAGAGTTTCCGAGACTTCCTATAGCGATTCTCTGTGTCTAGATAGACGAGAGAATAATGCGAGGGAGGCAACAGGTGTTACTGTGTGTGTACGCTGCTGAGGGGGTGGGGGTGGGGGGGGGGGAGCAAACGGCGGATGGAGCCAATAATCGTGGCTCGCCGATCGTATCTTCCGTTGAATCGATAATAGAGAGCCTGGACGAAGTAGAAAGTGGCAGTACGTGGTCGGACGTCGTTGGCGGCGCTGCGACCACTCTCGCGAAACACCATTGGGATCGATCCACACGACTTACACACTTGTTTCGCCGAACTTTAATGAAACTTTATGAATAACGAGATTTCTCCTTTTTTTTTTTTGTTTATAACAATTTTATAACCAATCGAATTTATTTGGATAATCGAGTGAATCAGTTCAATTATCAAGAAATGTTGAAAGTGACAAATCATTGTTTTTAGTATTCATTATTAGTAAAAGGAATTATTAATGAACGTTCACAAAAAAAGTATTGATTAAAATGATTTTGACAATTTATTAAATTTAATAAGCATATAACTAATCGGATTTATGTGGACAGAGCGATCAACTCGTTTCAATCGTTGACAAATGTTGAAAATTATAAATAATTATTTTTTGCATTAATTGTTATTAAAACAATTATTAGTTAACGTTCACAAAAATATATTAACTAAAGTGGTTTTGTCAATTTGTTAAATTTATTGAGCAACTCTTTAAAGCACTTTTATTTTTATTAGTTCAGTCAATAAACGTTTAACGGTTCTCTAAACGCCGTGATATTTATTAGGAGCTTAATGCACGAGTGTGGAAATAATGGTCTCGGTTGTTGAATAATACGCAGCATCCAGTGTATCGCAAATTACCCAATTTTGTCTGTTCGCGGCTCTCATGTCGGGAGCGAGCGCGCAATCCACCTATTAAATTGATCGATAGGGTTCCCGTCGGTGTACCGCGATACAACGATCGGGTCGCGCCGATGGTATTCGAGTCTCGGATCAGCTTGCAGCCTCGAGTCACGTCCCACAGATATTCTCTAGACGGGCTTTCGAGCTTCCGTCGGGATTGAAGCGGGACCGAAGGTTCACGACCGCAGATAAATTTCGGCTGAATCCCTCTCGGGCCAAAATCTGCCCATATGTGTGCGCACGCGAATGTCAATTCCCGTTAGTTCATTATACAGAGGGAAATAAAATAAACATGGTAAAATAATATTTTTAATTCGCATCGTGGATAATTAAACATTTTTTTTGTCAAATTTCTAGCCATTTTGAAATTTTCCTTTGCAACTGAAATTCCAAAGATGTTTTAAGTTTACTTTCACTGAAATGAGGGGTTTTTTTTTTTAACTTTTATTTATAAATTATTGTTACAATATTGTTTTTCGAGCAATAACGATAAAATATCACTGAATACGAATAAACCAATTTCTGTTTATCAACTTTGGAGGTGGAGGAGTTTAATCCATCGAGCAATTCTCTCTGAATCGCTCTGATGTTTGAAATAAAAAAATACATCTGCGATGGAATTTGATAACGCCCATTGAAGCATCCTCTTCGGATGCTTCAATGCCCGTTAGTCCATTACACGACGGAAAAAATAAATATAAATGGTAAATAATATTTTTAATCTACATTGTGGATATTAAAAATTTTCAGTTAAATTTCGACCAATTTCGAAATTTCCCTGTTCCTCTGAAACTCCAAAATTTGAGTTTACTCTCACCGAATTGTGAGCTCTTTTATAAAAACTCTTATATTATCCATAAATCTCACTAAAATATTGTTTATCGAACAATAACAGATTAAATATTGGTGAATACGAATAAACCAATTCCTGTACATCAACTATTACAGTTGATGGAACATAATCCATTCACCGATTTTCTCTGCATTGTGCGATTGTTCGATATAACCAGAGAAGATAAACGAGGTTTTCGTTTTTTACCGCTAACGAAATCATCTTCTGTTTTCATACAGGAATATCATATAAAGGAGGATAAATTCGTTGTTGAAATCTCATGATTTTAATCCCTGAATATAAAACATTTTTTTTATTACATTTCTACGTGTTTTTAAAATTTTCCGTTCCACTGGAATTGCAAAATGTCGGTTCCAAATGTAAAACTTTGCTTTCACAGATGTTAGAGCTTTTTTAAACACTCTCATTTATACATCTCTCAAAAATATTATTTTTCGAGCAATAACTTAGAAATATCTGTGAATACGAATAAATCAATCCGACATATAAACTTCGAGGCTGGGTTAGCATAATCGATCCACCGATTTTCTCTGCATTGCGCGATCGTTTCAGTTTGAAAATGCGTCTGCGAGATAACCAGAGAAGACTAACAGTTCAGCCATGCGTAAAAGCCTTTAATTTTCGTTTTTACTCGTGGAATGATTTTGTTTATTTTTCATACAGACAAATTCATTATTGAAATCTCATGATTTTAAGCTTCTCTGAACCCTCTCAACGCATTCTACAAAACCCGTCGCTGAGTCCTCGCGCGTTTCCGCTACCGGCGCATAATTCGTTGAGTTTTAGTTACGAAACAGTTATCCGAACGTACAATGATGAAAGCTTAGCGCTTCGAGGCAATAATTACGAGAGCTCGTTGCACGGTTATCCGGAACCGATGTTTGTTTCCTAGCAGTTTTAATTGCAAATCCAGTTATTGCCCGCCATTCATCGGTCTGCTCGCGCCGCGGCGTCCGGCGAGCGAATTCGCACTCTCGCGCGAACCCGCCGACTTCCGCTTAAACCGAAAAAAAAAAAAAAATTTCCCGGTGAAAAACGTTCACCCGCGTTTGAAACATTTCTATTGTCGGATTTCAAAAACGCGGCATATTCGTCGTGCAGGTGAGCTCGATTCGTCATCAACGCTTCGGTCGAAGCTTCGAGCGATTTCATGAAATCTCATCCTTTTTTTTTTCCTTTTCAGCGAGAAAAAGGGCTCGAATGTTACGGAACGGAGTCGACGTGCACGGAGAAAATTCGAACGGCCTTTCGCCCTACGTAGGAAGTCGCAGCGTGGAAGGGTTGGGATTGTTCGATATCGTGAGCCGGCAATATTCCCGGAGACCTTTCACGGAATCCCAAGCGAGCTCGGCGCACTCGTCATCGTCGCGCTTCGTCGGCTCGGGCTCGTTCGGAGGTCTCCAGCGAGAAATTCATTTCTGTTACCGTCCACCAAGTCACCGCGCCGCACCGAGACTGACGAATGAATTTCGACGATGGAACGGAGCAAATATCGTTCTATACGAGGACGAAACAATGAGACGGCACTTCCCGTATTGCCGGGCTCTTTTAATGAATTATTTTCCGCCGCACTCCTCTCCGGAGCTGACGATTTAACGGGGGCGGGGGGGGGGGGGGGGGCGGCTTTTTTTTCTCTCCGACGGTCCAAATTAATCCGGATTCATTCGTCTCCGAAGCCAAAAGAGAGCCGAAAAGCCGAAGAAAAATCTCGTTACTTCCATTCACTCTTGATTCTCCTCGCTGCCGCTTTGGGGCTCGTCGAGGGAAAGAGAAAAATAGGCTGATGGGCTTTAATCATGAAAATGGGATGTCCACGGGGGTTGCGAATCGCAACCCTGGCCTTTGATTAACCGTGGCTCGTTCCGACAAGATTAATTCGCGAGGGACAACAAAAAAAAACGCACCCTTGTAGATCCAAGATACACCGTTTCAATTACTTGTCTATCGAGATTTTCCCACCGACTTGCCCGTCGCTCGATCTCCGAGCTTACTCCATCGGGGCGGAGTGCAAAAATTATTTTAGCCCCGGCCCGGTGTGTTCATTAACGCGGCCGGAGGCGACGGCGGTTTCGCCAATCCTACCCCTGGAGTTAATGAACTAGCCCCGATCAATCAATCCAACTATTTGCATCGAGACGAGACTCGATTCCCGAGCTCTCCGGCCTCGATCGCAGTTCAAATATTCGAGACTTCGTTATCCCTGTTTTTCACGCTGGTAACCTTTTTGGTCTTTTTTTTTTCGAGACAACGTTTGAACTTTGGACTACGAGGGCGAAAAGAGCTCGTTAGAGTTATGCCTATGAAAATTCGCCTCTCCGTAGTTACTCAACGAAAAATTGTATCCTGGTTATCGGATTAAGTTTGAGGTGCCCAAAAAAAAAAAAAAAAATCAAACAAAATTCGGTCGATTCGAGATAAAAATTATGCCCACGGCAAGTGGATCGTCATTCTCGGCAAATCGAATCGGCGCATAATGGAATTATCGAGCACCGAATCGGTTTTTGATTTTCACGTTGAATGGAAAAACCTGAATTTACAAGACTCGATGACGAGATTTTTAAAGTTAGACCGGAGAGAGAGAAACTTCGTCACAGCCAATCCCAAAAAGGTCCGCAATTCCCAAGAGCCTCCAATTTAAATGACGTGTTCCCGCGACCGTCCTCGCACTTTCCACTTCGTTGACCCCTCGGACCGACCTCATTAATTACCTTCGCTCCCTCCGCCGACGCCCGGCCAAACCTTGCCACTCGTCGGGGAACAACCACTGCGTGTAACACGTCCAATGAGGCTTTTTTTCGCGAACCAAAGTACCGTCCGTAAGTGGAGCGAGAGCCACAGGGTGGCGAATTTCTTTGGTCCTTTGCTCGACGATTCGCCCTCCGGCTCTTTTTCCCTCCGACTTTCGTCCACCGCAGACGTCGCCGAGGTTCATCGGACTCTTTCTCTCGTCTCCCGCTGTGTCCAAATCCTCGGGATCACATCGAGACCGATCTCGCGAGGGTTGTACTGAGACGCTTTTTTTTTTCTTCCTCATCTTTCTCGGTACTTCGAGCGAAGATGGAGGATGAAGAGAGTGGAAGAGGGCGAGAGGTGAAAAAAAAAGGTGTTCGAGAGACCGTAACTCGCTCCATGGAATCGAATCATAGGACCCGCGGGAAATAACTTTCGGACGATCATCGAGGCGCCCTACCGGCGCCTCGATATGCTCGATCGCGAGCGGCTTCTCCGTTGACGAAGTTGCGAGTCGAGTCTCGAGGGCGAAGTATCGACCTCGGGCACTCGGCCGAGCCCGGCGGGGCTGACGAAGTTGTGCAAGAATCGTTTTACGTAACGTTTAATTGGAATGATTATTTTCTGAAGCAGGTAACCGAATCGTCGTTGGATAGGACTTCCCGATGGAATACGACGTTTCCATTTCCGACGCCCCTCCGGTGAAGCGCGCTGATTCGCGCTCTGGATACCCGAAGGCCGCCAAGACAGGTCTCCGGCCTCGAAATCCATGGGGATACCTGAGAGCTCCTGCGAGTGACGGCTGGATGAGCCACGCTGACCTCCTTCTCGCTTGCAACTGTTCGCCATTGTAGCACCGATGAATAGAGGAGCCTCCTCGAAACCGACGTTCGGGTTTACGGGTCGTCTGAGTGAAAACGCAGTGCAAAGGCACATTTACCGATCTCTGGTCCTCCTCTTTCCAAAATTCTTTTTCACCATGGAGAGACTTCGGTGCTTCTTGTCATGATTCGATGACGAGACTTCCAAAAAAATCGCCGCTTGATTAGACCAATTTTTATATCTCTCGATTATGCTGAAATCGACATTTCAAGTCTGAAGCTAAAGTTCGATTGCATCGGCGCGGACGCTTCTGGAGTGTTTAACGTAATCTCTGACGTTCGATTAAACTCGAAGAAAAAAACTGCGCCCCTTCTCACTCTCGAATCTACCTTGGTTGTTGATCTTCGTTTTTTTACTTCAATCGAAATTAAGCCTTGTCGGCAATTGCTTTTTTTTTTCTATTTTCTTTTTTTCTCTCCTGAACCAGTTTCATTTTACCACTGATATAAACGAAAGGCAAATTTATCATTCTGTTCTGCTCTTCGTACTTAAAAAATTCTTCACGATAGAGACACTTCAGTCTTTCCACACTATAATCCGATGACGAAGCTTCCAAGAAAATCGACTCGTAATCAGACGAATTTGTGTACTTCTCGATGATGCTGTAATCGATATTTCAAGCCTGAAGCTAAACGTCGATTGCATCGACGCTGACTCTTCTGGGGTGTTTTAACGTAATCTCTGACGTTCGATTAAACACGAAGAGAAAACTGCGCCCCTTCTCACTCTCGAATCTGCCTACGTTGTTGATTCTCGTTTTTATTACTTCGATCTAATACAATGCCGTATCGAATTTTGCATTTGTTTTTTCAAAACCGACACCAGTCTCATCTTACCATTGATGCAAACGAAGGGGTTTCTCGTCTTTCTCTCGCATTCCAATTTCGAGGCATCAGACGATGAGAAATTCCTCCCACATGTCTGCCAGTCGATATCCCATCGTCGTTCGTGCCGCATAGAATTTTCTTGTTTTTTTTTTTTTTTTTTTTTTTTTCTTAACCGATCTTTTTTTCGTGCGAAAGTTTTTTCCTTCGCGGATGAGGCGTAGCTCTCCAGCTCGCCATCCTCTCTCACGCAGATCCCAATAAATAACTCGCGCGAGCCAGCGAAGCTCTCGCAATTTTCTTTCTCGCGTTACCCTTTTTTTTTTTGCCCCACTTCTATAGCGTCTTCTCTTACAACCGACTTCTTTTTCTCGCGGGTGGCAAAGACTCGCTGAGTAGTAAATTTTTTTTTTTTGCTCCACCCAAGATCGTAATTTCCCGGACCGCAGGCCGAGAGCCCCGCGCCCGTAAATACGTGTTCCGTTCAACGCCTGTGCGTACCGGGAATAATATACTCCTCGTCGTAGTCTCTTGTACCTGGGGATTGCGTTCCTACTCTTGTCATCCCTTCTCAACAACCTCCACAAGCCGTCGGCGGTGCTGCGACGTCTCGCGAACACCACAGGCGGCGTGTAACGCCGCACGTTTTCTGGGACACATAAATTCTCAGGGCATGAAAATGCACATTCTTCATTCGTCGGTGAAACGGGTTCGGATAAGGTGCGACTGGCTGTGTATGAAGTTGAACGCAGTGCGGATGTGTGATAAGAACAGGAAAAATAATAGTCCGTGTTTCATCGTGGATCATTCTTTACTTTTATCCCATCATAAGATAGAACGTACACATTTTCTGACCGTTTCCGCCGTTTATCGCACATCATCGTCACATTGCTCCGAGGATCGTTACATAAGCAATGAAGAAGTGGAACGCTAAACCGGTTGTTTTTTTTTTTAACTCTAATTGAAATTTTGGAATGTTGAATCTGGACCTTAAATAAGCTAGACGTAAACATCCTGGTCGTTTCCACTTTTACCTTACCATTTCCCCTCAATTCTCTCTCAATGCGAAGCTACGGAGAAGACGGCGTTACCCTCACTTTTGGGAATTTGTGTTATCTAACCCAACCTATCCGTTTCGCGCGCTTCACATGTCTTACAGTAGGTTATGGTGGGGGTCTCTCTGTAGGAGGCTACTCTCTCTAGTACGACGGATATTCGGTCACGACAGGGCTGAGTCAGAGAGAATGGATTGTACAACCCGAAACCGGTTGCTTTTTTAAGCGTAATACAAATTTTGGGGTGCTTAATCTGGGCCTTAAATACGATAGAACGCAAACTTCCTAGGTGTTCCTAGCTGTTTTGGCTTCTTATCTACCACAAGGTTGGG
Organism: Amblyjoppa proteus; assembly: GCA_963922035.1. Classification (NCBI taxonomy): domain Eukaryota; kingdom Metazoa; phylum Arthropoda; class Insecta; order Hymenoptera; family Ichneumonidae; genus Amblyjoppa; species Amblyjoppa proteus. The sequence continues at coordinate 23,222,377 of OY998234.1, read as the reverse complement.
ACACATTGGTCTGGCCATCGTTACATAAGTAATGAAGAATTCGAAGTACATCCCTAAACCCGTTGTTTCGTCAACCCTTCAAAAAAATTTTGGAGCGTTAAATCTGGGCCTTATCGGAGCCGGCACAGGCTTCTCCTAAACCTCATCAGAGCACGATGCAACCCTCCGAAATTTATATCCTGAAGTTTTCGCGAAGAAGCCTCCCAGGGACCGAAGAACCAGCCTCACCCATGGAATCTGGCGGAGCTGGAAGACACTCGACTCTCCTCCGGGTCTTCTTGCAACCCGTAGAGCATCGACCACGCCAGTTCTCCTTGAAGTGCCAATTACCGTTTCACTTATCCCCGGTTCTTCCAGTCTGTCCTACCGTGTAGCCCTCATCCGCAACTATCGCGCAACCCGTCCGAGACGGAGCTCGCATATCGTTGGCCGTACGTACAGCCGTCCCCGTTCCGTCGACCGCTCCACCTACGTTTCCTCCTCATCGTTAGAAACTTCGGTCGTTAGACAATCTTCGAGGAGCCGCGTTGGAAAATAGCTTCGGTCTCACCCTTTCCTGTACCGAGCTCATTCTCCCGGTCTTATCGTTACCCCGAGTCCGACGTACAGACGAAAAATAAAGTTCCCTCTAATGAGAGCTTCGATACTTCGTTCCGTTGGATAGTCGAGAGAGCCGCGCATCCCCGCGGAGGAATGAAGACCCTTCCAGGATTTTATCCTCGAACTTGGCCGTACTCTCGCCTCCTAATTCCAACTCCATTGTCCGCCCGACGAGCGCCCGATGAGAGCCCGGCTCATCCACGTCGATGCAGAGAAAAGAGATAATGAAAGCCACCGTTGCCATGAAACCTCCGGTGTCCTTTCATTTAGTTTATGTGCCACGGTTTATTGTCCTCGGCACTCCATGAGCCATCCGCGCCAAAGGATAGGCATGACGAGAAAGGATACCAAGACACGCGACTCTGCCCTTCCACCCCTTCCGGTTTACGCACACGCACACCCCCAACGTTCGGACGGATATAGAATTTTGTCGGTACAGTTACAAGCATACCTTGTCGCACCGGCGGTACTATTTTCCACCTGCAATCGTCTCCGATCTCGGGCGCACAGACGCCTCGACACTGATAAGCCTACTTGCCTGCTTTTACGTCAATTTGCGTAATTGGGCCTGGCTCGATAAGACCGAACGAGCTGTCGTCACGGCGAGGGTGCTTTTTTTTTTATTTTTCCAACGTTTTTTGTTGTTTTTTTTTTTTGCCAAAACAGGTAGGAAGGTGCCAAATATTGTGCCTGTCATGAGTGACATACCTGGCAGGACTTATCGTTGACCTGGCGCCAGAATCTGCTATCGGCCATGCTTAATGGATTTGAGCAATCGATATCAAAGACTGACGAGGTCATTGATGGAACAATTCTTCGTACAATATTTCCGGAACTCACAGTTTGTCGAGTCCACTGAACCTCACGGGCGATGACGACCCGCGGGAGAAATCCTACAGTGCCAGTCGATATCGACCGGTAGGGGGTTTTCCTAGACTGTATGCAGGATAAACCCAACATGAACGCTCGGTTTACTGTACTCGTGCTGCTGCCAGCTGGCCTCAAACGTGTCCCTTACCTATCGATCTTGCCATCGGTCTTTCCCCGTCATTTCGTTCTGATATGGAAACCTGCACGCAGGAAACTATAGTTGAACGTCTTTTATGGCAGGACCAGGATGGATGTTAGACTTGCTCTTGCATGATAAAGCCCATGAAATTAGAGTTTTGATAACAGGATACGAACTTCTAATTTTCATCACTCTTGAGATTCATTTCTGCGTCTCCGCAGTTGATCCTTTCTCATGAATTCTTGATGAGCTCCCAGGCGGGATTCCAGATTCGCGGCCCCTAACTTGTCGACCGAGCAAGGGAAGCAACATTCGGCAGAGAAATTTGTCAATATTTCCTCGAGGAACATTCGTGAAGTGAGGATAAGCGGCAGGACAAACCGTTGGGAGGTTCGCATGTGTATGCACGTAAGAACATACGTGGTACATAGTACAAGTCGAGCGCAGGGGAAAAGGTTTGCGGCTATGCAAGTTCGCGTGACGAAGCGCGTACGGGGGTCACCCGAGGTAAATTGGCTGGCACCATTGGCTGAAAGTGGAGGTGGATCGAGGGGCCAAGCGGGATGGCGAAGTGAGGCTTTTACGTGCGGAAGTTGCGCCACGGGGTCCGTTCGCTACACCGTCGCAACGCGACGACCTCCTATAGCCGGTCTGCATTCAATCCTCCGAGCGTCATTTCACTGCGGCAACGCGACATGCCGAGTGAGCCCCCGAGCTCCCGGGCAGAACGTGTCCAACAGGAAATCCTTTGAGTGTAGCACGCAGTCACTGCAGTCTGGCACGAGGATGGTACTACAATGCTGTCGCGCTAAGACGGCGCTACACGAAAGCTTCCCGAGCGATGAATTGGTTGTACAAGTTTGTGGGAAAGTTTGGCCCGTGGCCCAACTTTTGAAAACAATTAGATAATATCGTATTCCCATTTGCCTCAGTAATCACATGGCCAATCGTGATCCTGGAAAAGGGTTTTTGAATTTCAGTGATGAGATTTGTAAGCTCCGCTCCTGATGGCGAGGATCAAAGTGGTCTCGTTTCCAGAACCTGTTTTGAACCTCCTGACTGAGCACTTGAGGGCATTGGTGAGGAATTCAGCTTTGAGGAAACGTGAAGTTAAATCTTATTCCTTTCTGCCTGCGTAATCACAGAGCGATGCATGATCCTGGAAAGGCGTTTGTGGCCTTTAGCGACGAAATTCGTAAACCTCGCTCAGGACGGCAAGGATCAAACTGGTCTGATTCCAAGAACTCATTTTGAACCTCCCAACCGGATACTTGAGGTCGTTGATGAGGAGTTGAGCTTTGAGGAAATGTGAAGTTAAATCCTACTCCCTTTTGCCTGAGTGATAACACGGCAAAGCCTGATGCTGGAAGGGTGTTGGTGGATTTCGGTGACGAAATTCGTAAACTCTACTCAGGATGGCGAGGATCAAAGTGGTCAACCTCCAGGAATCGGCTTCCAACCTCGTAATCGAGCACTTGAGGTCATTGGCGAGGAGTCGAGCTTTGAGGAAAGGTGAAGTTAAATCCTGCTCCCTATTGCCTGAGTAATCACACGGCACATTATGACGCTGGAAAGGAGTTTTTGGATTTCAGTGACGAAACTCGTAGACTGTACTCAGGATGACGAGGATCAGAGTGGTCTCTCTCCAAGAACCCACTGTGAACTTCCTCACCGGATGTTCATCGGTGAAGCGTCGAGCTTCGAAGAAAGGTGAAATCTGGAGACCGAGTCGAGAGGTAGTCCGGCCGACGACCATGGAGCCTAATCGAACTTTCAGCCAGGATGGCCCGCCGCGGGAGTATTGGTCCGGCGAAGTGAGGAAAAACTTTCTACCAAATTATCGCCCTCCCCATCCTCACCGTGTACTGCGAGGGACCGTTCCGAGGCTAGCTACGGGGGAGGTTGGTCATTCTCGGGAGCTTCGAAGTTGATCGGGGTCGAAGTTTTCGCACTCCCTGAACCACGAGGAAAGCCGTGCTGGCATGACCAAAGTCGATTGCCTGATTCGCCCGAGTGGACAGGGTGGGCAGCCCTCGATCCCCTGCAGCGGACACATCACATCCAGTTTCAACTTACCGCAGCTGAAACAACCATCGGGCCGACTTGCCACTTTCGCAGTAATCTCGAAGTTGGCCATCGAGTCTGCAGACTCGCGCAGGTGACACGGAGGTGGTCACAGCGGGATCCCAACAAGGATGTGGAAGTATCGCGAAAACTACTGTTTTTATTGAACCGCGAGAGGTGCACCGGAACGATGCCAGATCAAATTTTCCACTGGGATAAACCAATTCCGGGCTATCTCCGGAGCGGTTTTCCTTCTCCGATGGACCGAGTAATCTCCGACTGTCGTGGATTCATGACTCTCGTTACGGCACCGGCGTACATGTATCCACACCGGGGCGGCTCGTTGACTCGCACCGCTGTGCCGGAGGTGCCACGGTGGATGAAACGGCAAATGCGACGAGACCTCTATGCGGGACGAATCGATTCAATTTACGGAGACCTCGTACAGCGAGAGAGAAAAGCCCGTTTTACAATCGACTTGACTCGAAATGAAAGGAAAACCCTTCGATCAAATTGTAAATTTATTCAGCAGCAATCAATGTGAGAGGCGTACTCCGGTTGCTTATATCTATTAAGTCTTTAAACCATTCGCTTCGGTGTTTATTTCAGAGGCTCGAACGAGTCTCTTGGATCAAACATTTCGTAGCGATATTTCTGAGATGCGTTGAATCCGATACCAAAAATTTGGAGGCTCTTCAAATCCTCAATGCGAATGAAGAAATCTGGCTGTAAAAATGAAACTTTTAGCCAGTTCACGTTTAATCACCCAACGAACATAAAAAAATTTGACGAGTGCCGCGCTAATAAATATTTATTAAAAATATTTGAAATCAATATTTATTTTAAATATTTGAAATCAATATTTATTTAAAATGTTTGAAATCAATATTTATTTAAAATATTTTAAATAAATGTTTGTGAGGCTTTCGTCGAATATCTTCTTTTTTTTTTTTTTTTTGGTGACTCCGTATCGCGAACTCTTATCATTCTCATTGTTTTCGCAGTTTCACCGGTGCGCGTTATCATCGTTATTTACCCCGTAAAATTATCGAGCGCTGCTCGCCAAGTCCAAAGCGAGCGTCGATTAGCTCCGAACTTTCGTGCCCGCTGACACGTAAAGTTCGGGCTTGACCAGGCTGGAAATCGAGATTGGATGTTTCAATTTCCTGGTGAGGGGGACGATACCTGGATGGCACATTCGTGCGGCCCGTTGATCGTCACCGATCGGTTTCGTGTCTACAACCCTCCGTCGACAGAGCTTTTACGGACACACACGCGTGCTATTCACAGTCAATCGGGTACGATAAAACCCGATTAAGGCCCGCTTCGATACATGAACAAAGCTTTATCGCTACGTGTTCCACTCTAATTAGCTTTATTCGTCAAACCCTCAATCACCGGCCATTATACCCGATAATTTATCATCACAGTTGTCCCTGTTCGTTATACGAGAGGATTATCGTGTTACATTATTGCGAAATCAATTCTAATTGAACTGCGACGATTTTACCTGCCTCGGTTTATTGAAACGAATCGTCGATTTTAATGACTACTGATTTTAGGCTGTATCGATTCGAGGCTTTTGCGACGCTTTCATGGCTACATGGAAAACAAAAGCTTCCTATAAATTCGTAGCGTAGAAACGGCCGTTACCTAAATCAGACCCACGGAAATCGTGTGATCGCGAAAAAAAAAAAAAAAAAACAATTGTCGAACATTTCTGAAAAATGATTGCCGAAAATATGTGAAAAATAATTGTTGAAATCTTATGAAGAGTAATCGGGCGGTATTAATATTCGAATGCGCAAAAGCTCGCATCGAAATATCTCATTCGACACATTTTATGACAGGTCAATCCACAGAAAGTCTAAATAATCGATAGAAATAATCGTCCGATTATTATGGCTGCGAAGGTAAAATGATACGAAATTAAATTCCCAGAAAATACCAAATTTTCGAATGCAGATTTCTCCGAAAGGGCAAATCTCCGAATGGAGATTTCTCCGGAACGGGGCAAATCTCCGAATGCAAATGTCTCCAATAGGGCAAATCCCCGAGTTTGTACACTGCAATTGAAAAAGCTTTTCCCATCGCTGTTAACAAGTGTATACGGGGGCGAAATCGTGTTCGGATTTTCGACCTTTCGGATTTTTATTATTCAGATTTTTAACCATTCGGAGTTTTTTTTTTCGTAGTTCTTTTTTCCATTATTTCAAGTAGCGTGAAAAACAAAGTCGACAACGAGGCCTGTCTGACTATTCAGCATTCGGTATTTCTATCCCGCCCTTAAAGATCATAAATCTTTGAATCCCTTCTCAGGAAGACAAACGTCCCTTCTGACGATGTAAAGAAAAAATTTCAGTGAGAAGAATCTCGCCTTTGCGAAACTAGAAAAAAAAAAACAACAAAAAAAATTCTCTTCTCCGCTCCGTCACTTCGGATGTGAGAAAACTTCCGAGTATCATCCGCCGCGAGTCTCTATAATCCCCATCCGGAAAATCGAAGCCGCAGCTTCGGAGACTCGACGTATCCGCGAGAAAGCCTCTTTGTTTTCCCTCTCCATCGGTACTTTTTTAATCAATCACGGTAGCAAGTTTTTAACTTTGACGATGTCGCTTGGCGATTCCGTTCGCCCCCCCCCCCCCCCCCCCTCCCGCTCCGCCTCCTCAGGCGCGTCAACCGGAAGTCCTCTCCGTGACGAGCCCTCCGGCGAACTCCTGCGAGTTTCCGTGAGCCGCGCGCACACACACACACACACACACACACACACACACAATCGTCGCCGGTGTACTTTCGCGTACTCCGCACAGCTTCGTTCTCCACCAGTGCGAGCACGGAGCCGACTGTAGCGAGAAAAGCCTTCGGGGTCAAAGAACCAGTTCACGGAATCGGAAACGAATCGCTAAACCGTGCAGACTCCCGGCCCTTCCGCCCCGTCCTCACCGACTCGACTCTATTGGCGTTACGTCACGCGATTCTATTCCGAGACACGCCGCCGCGGTTTGCAGTTCTATAAATAAAGTGCGAACAGCACAAAACGGCGCAGGGCCGCTTGCTGGCCATGCGAAACTCACCGGCCCGACCAAGTTATACACCCTTCGTCCGACGAGTGAATCGAAACGAGGCGCCTCGCCACACTCGTCCGTTCAATGGGAATGGCCTACATGCGCTTAACACGAGCATGCGACACTTCTACCGGAATCCGACCGCTCGATTCCTCTCCGTTATCGCGCAACTGAGACTTAAAAACATCTAATTTTATTTTTTTTTCGTTCTTTTTTTTTGTGCGTTTTTTTTTCTTTTTAATTACCTTTTCCACCTGTTCTTCCGGCAGCGTTCACGCGAGCCTCTTTCGCCCGGTCGTGTGACTGAGGCCTATTCGAAAAGTTGGCAACCCTCTTTTCAGCCGCCTCGAAGCCAACAACCGATATAACAACATTCTTTATTTATTATGTTTCAGAGTTCGAGTCGAGTACTACGTGAACGAGAACACGTTCAAGGAACGCCTACAGCTCTACTTCATCAAGAACCAGCGCTCGAGTGAGTTAATTACCGACCTCCGGCCCCGGACTTCACATCGTCGGTGCACGAGATTGAGAGAGCATGGAACTCGTTTTTTTTTTTTTTTTTTCTTTTTTTTTCGTATACATAATCCGGTGTATACGCGAGCTTTAGCCGGAGCAGTGAGAAATGTTAATTTTTTGTTCGCGCTCTGCTCTGTGACTTGTAAATAGGGTTGATTTCCATTGCTATTCAGTCCCCGGCTTTGGCAACGGTCCTGACTGGCTCGGCTTAAGAGCTCTCAGTAATTTCGGTGAGGATATGTATTAATAAAAAAAAAAAAACACGCAGGGCTGCCTTTGCGAGACTGAAAAACTTGGGGCTTTGAGTGGGAGAGCTTCTGATGAGAGTCCGAGCGGGCGAAAGCGCTCCTAGTAGTTCAACACGGTGTGCGGTCAGACGCGCTGGGATTTTGAAGTTTTCGTTCCTGGGCATCTCTTGAGCGACTTTAACGAATCTCTCTTTCGAAGTAAACAAAATTTGAGCGTTACATCAGGCCCTGGCAAAGCCTCGTCAGGCCCCATTTTTTTTTTGGAAGCGTCAATTGACCAAAAAATGACCGTCAATTCATCGTCTTCTTTCGTTCCAGAAAATGTTTGTTACGCCATGATCGTCATTTTTTTTTCTGAAGCCTTAAAATGGTCGAAACAGCGAAAAACATCTATGTAGTTGATATTTGACCATAATTTTTTTTTGCTTCTAAATTTGGTCAACTTTTTAGTCTAAGTTGATTTCAAACAAAATTTTCTTCCCCGTTGACTTCGTAATCATTTGAATTTTCATTTTTTTTTTATCAATTAATCAATCAATGAGACAATATTATTGAATGAATACAAAATTGCTTTCTTTCTCATTAAATAAATTGGTACTTTGTTAATTTTGAATTTGGGCCTGTGGAAGTTTTTAGAGTTCTGTCGCTTTTGTCACAGTGCAGCAATTTCTGGACCGGTCAATCGACGGTCACGTGACGGTCAATTGTTAAAAACAAACTGATCGGTCATTAGAGCCGATATAACGCTCCAAAATTGTTACCCGTGTCGAGTGATAAGCCGATGATTCATAGCGTTCGTTTTGACAATAAAGTTACAAAAAAAAAAAAAAAATGTTTCGGACAAAACGATGGATTGCAGGATCAACTCGTTTCCTATAGTTGAATAACCGTAAAATCTCGGCTAATTGAATATCGGGTTTGATTGGACGAAAACAGCGGAGGGCGGGACGGAGGGTGGCGGAGATAAATTGACTCGAAACAAACGAGAGGTAGAATTTTACTCGCGGTCGTAATTTTTCGTTTCGCTTATCCGGCTATTTCGAATGTCATCAAACGAAACGAATTCACTCGGTTTCCCCTCTGTATCTCCATATTCCACTCCCGGCTCTGCGCTCTATTCGTGCGTGTACAAAGTGGCTCGTTAAATTACTCGCTCGCAGTAGATTCACGCGGGCAAACGACACACACCGGCGGCGCAGCCGTCGCGGTGACGATAAACTTTTCCCTTCTCGTGCCATTAGCGCTTCCGGGGTCGTTAAAAGCGTTTGAACATTTTTTGTAATTTCCCCAATTTGTCGTTTGAATTATTCGAAAAAAAAAAATTACGATTTATTGCCATTATTATTTATTGATAATGAAGCTTTACGACGGGGTGATTTGAGCACCAACTCCAGACACCGATGAGATAAAACCAGAGGCGATGCCGAAAGCTCAAATGATAAAATTGATATAGAGCGTATTTGACATGTTGTAACGAATGTGGAGATGAGAATTGACCGAGATACACGATGTTACGCATATGACCGGAATAGCTCCGTATGACAAACGACAAGCGGACAGATTATCGATTGACGAGATGACAAGAGTCTTGATCGGACTTTCTGAGAGAACGGACTTGTGACAGTTCGTGCTCGACACGTTTAGCTGCGATCGCACTTTTAACCCTTCAGGTACCGAGGACATTTTCGCCAATCGCGAACTATCATGCCTTCTTTTAAGCACAAAAACGATACGGATGTTCGTAATAAATTTTCTTTTGCGTTATCAAAAAAAAAAAAAAAAAAAAAAAAACAACACTTCATGGTACGTACCTGAATTGTGTCAGATCTTTTTTAGCATATGTTAACTTTCTCAGATCCGCCCCAAAATTAAATATGCGCGTTGTTTATTCTGCGAGAACGCTCTGTCATTCGCTCGGTCGTTGCAATATTAAAGGAGGTTGAAGCGCTTCATACTAGTCAAATGAGTGGTACATTTTTAAAGTCGCTTATACAAACTTTTGTCCATTTATCGACCATAGTGCATGGTTGTTTGTATTACGGCAGATGTCCTTAACCCAGAAAAAAACATTCATTGCAATGGATTTTTCAAGAATATTAACTGATTTGTGCTAATTTTCGAAAAGATGCATATTTGTTAAGTTTTTTTCAAGTAATAATCCGTAATTTTTGTTCCATTTTCATGCATTACGGCTCATTCTATTCCTCGAAAGATGCTCTACGAATTCACCATCTAGACATTTCATAGTATTTTCCGTTTGACAATCTCGGTCTTTTTTAATTCATCGACGAATTTCCTACATAAACAAATAGCTGCAATTTTTAAACGGAAAATGTTATCGAATATCTGGACGGTGAATTCCTGGACCATCTTTCAAGGAAGAAAATGAGCCGTGAGGCATAAGAATCGACCAAAAATTACGGATTATTCTTTGAATAAAAATCTAACGAATCTGTCCCTTTTAAAAATGAGCAAAAATCAGTTAACATTTTAGCAAAATCCATTGCAATTAGTGTTTTTCTCAATTCGGGACATCTCCTCTAATCCAAATAACCATCCGCTATAATGAACAGATGCCTAAAAATTTGTATGAACGACTTCAAAAATGTACCGCTCATTTAACTACTAAAAAAGCGCCCCAACCTTAACATTCGATCGGAACTACAGCATAACGGGACAAATATAAATATAAGTATAAGAAGACGGAAGCTAAAGTAACCGAATCGCTTCACTCTCGTCCACTGTCACTGAGCATCGATGGCAGCGGACGCGAAAAGTTTCAAGCGAAGAAGCATCAGTCACCGCCCGAGGCGGCTTCCCAAAATAAAAACAAAAGCCAAAATACTTTAGCAAACTAACAAAAACTATAGGCAAGTCGGGCTACTTCGTTGCAGCTCAAAACTTTTCCGTGGAGCGTAAACAGCGGCTCGAATTCGCGATGCGTCGCAAATTTTATGATTGATTGATTGATTGCTGATCAGGCGACAGGACTATCTAACAGTGTATCCAGCCAAAAATAGCTCCGAGCTAAATTGACTGAATATGCTTTCCGGTTTGATCGATGAATCGATGTCGCGTCGTCCGCCGCGCGTACTATAGAAATTTTCGTGACCGATTACGCCGCCGCGGAGAATTCCTCTCTTCGGCGTTACGGTAGATATTTTTTTTCGGGCAGCGTTCTTTTCGCCTCGCTCGCGGGATTTCTCCTCTGGCCCGGAAATCGCCTCGAGAGTCCCAGGCGAAGGCACAAACGGCGCCGCTGGCTCCGTTCGCCGAGCTTTGGCCACCGTAACGCCGTTGACGTTGCGTACTCCTGTATGCAACGGCAACGCGCCGGTCAGAGGGTGAGCGAGCACCATGCGCTACCGACGATTTCCTTTGTGGCGAACCGCCGTTTATCCGCGTTGCCCTCCCGAGGGCGTTTCGCACGAGTCCGCAACAATCGATATTCAATTAATCGCTCTTTTCCAGTTTCCCTCTTTATTTCCTTCTCTCGACAAAGTCCGTTTGTACTTCTTGGCGGGTTTTTGACCAACGAGCTAGGTCGAATCGGCCTGGAAGCCGAAAACTAAAGCCCCTCCTCGATGGAATTTCCCTGGAAGCCAAAGCTAAAGCGCCTCCTCGATCGTACTGGGCTAAGGTGGTGCAATTTTCTTTTGCAGGTTTGAGGATAAGGGTCGCCAATCTGTTCTTCAAGCTGCTAACATGCTTCCTCTACATATTCAGGGTTATCACGGACAGCGTTCCTACTTTTGCCACGTGGTGAGTTTTATTTTTATTTGAGATAAAACAAAAAATGGAGCCACATTAATTTGCCGATACTTCCAATCGACCGAATCGTCGTATGGCGTAAAATCCAATGGGTCATGATGGACTTTTTCCGTATCGTTGAACTTTCGAAACTTTATGCTTGCGAATCTTCATTTGAGCGAACGTTACTCTTTGGAAATGGTAGTTGATCGAACGTTTTTCCTCCGAATCGTCATTCAACCGAACATCATTTCTCCGAATAATAATTGTACCGAACTTCATTTCCTTGAAACATTAAACGACCAAAAGACAAGGCCCCGAATTATCATTCTTCCAAATATCATTCTTCCCCGAATTATCATTCTTCCAAATAGTGGTTGTTCGACAAGTCATTTATGCGAATCGATTCGTACTGAGATGATAAGATCATTTGCGAATAGATAAAACAGCAGATGGTCAGACCGTTCACTCATATTATGGAGTTCCGTTATTCGGTTTAATGGCAATTTGGAAGAATGACGATTCGGCGACTTGGAAGAATGACGAATCGGAATAAAGATTCGGCTAAATCTTCAATACGGTTTGGAAATTTCGCAATTCGAAAAAATGAAGATGCGAATAAACAAAGTTTTTGAATTTTTACAATTATGCAAAATAAAGTTAAATTAAAGTTCGGGTAAATAAAGTTTTGGAAATTTGACAATTCCGAAAAATGAAGATGCGGGTAAATAAAGTTTTGCAAATTTCATAATTCGTCAAAATGAAGATGCGTATAAATAAAGTTTAGGAAATTTTACAATTCGGAAAAATAAGGTTTCAAAAGTTTGACGATTGGAAAGAAGTGCGTTTGGACACACGATTTTCCAGCAAACAATGTGTGGTTCAGAAAAAAAAATAAAAAATAAAATAAAAATAAAAATGAAAGAGTTTTGGCGTTGCACGTACGGCGCAACCACGACCGTTGGTCTCGTTTCTCAAGCGCTTTTTCCTTGCAGCTATGGTTGCCAGCCAGGAAACAAAACGGAGATCCTGGAGTCGCAGATGCTCACGGAAGAGGAGTTTCAGGAACACTCGACGATAAACTGGGACGCGATTCTGTGGGTGAGGAGACCGCTGGAATTGTGGGTCGTCCAGGTTGTACTGGCGATGGTATCGCTAACGGAAGCTCTGCTCCTCGCCTATCTCGGTTACAAGGTACGTCGCTTCTCGTTACGAGGATATTTGTCCGATTGCATTGTCGTTTTTTTTTATCTCCTCTCTCTCGCGTGCAACACGATCTCGCCTCTCTGCGGAAACAACGTGCGCGCATCTCGCGTGTTCGCATCTCGCGTAATCTCAAAAAACCGACGGTGCGAGGAAATCGCGAGTCTCGAGAAATTGTTGTCTCAACGCTGATTCGTGGATTACGCTACAATGGAGTAAAGGAACGTCCGAGGAAATAAAGTTTATTAAAAAAAAAAAAAAAAAAAACGTTCGTGACCGAGGTACGAGAAAGGCGACCGATAAACGTCGTCGCACACCTCCGCAAAATTCAGGGCTTTGTTTTTCTAATTTTAGAACCACCAGAACGGCTCCCAAATTTAGCCTTTCTTATCCGTTGATAATTCACGCTTTACGGGACAAAAATAAATGATCCAATTGCGAACGAGCTCGTCTCGTCTCAAAGGCATTTAAGCTCCCTCGAGGTCCTCTTTTCGACAGTAAAATCTTGACGATATCCGATTACACGATGGTATCCCGCTCATTCGGGCGTGTGCTCGTGTTCATTAAAGCCCGAAGTCTACGGTGCACGAGTGAGGAGGCAAGAGCTTCATTACCGGCGTAAATTGGGAAACATTTTCGCCCCGGCGGAGGCTTTGTTCGCCGCTGTACGAGTTTATAAAGTCTCCGTGACTCGTCGTCGCCGTAGTCGGCCGTATCGGTGTGCGTTACTCGGTTCGCGAGACCTTTGCCGAGACGACTTCGTATTCCATACACTCGACGGGTAACTTTTGATAATAGGAAGTTTGAAGCCGTCCCGCAGACGCGAACGCTCGGGATGGTTCATCGTCGCAAACCGCACCTTCGCGTTATCTAACGCTGCCATCCACTGTGCGCTCGCTCGCTCTTTCACTCGCGAGACCGTCTAATGGCGATCTAATAAGCCAACATCGTCAAGCCCGGAAACTACTTGCCGACGTGTTTCCGCCACTCCCTGCTTTGGCCGGCAATTGACCCACATTTTAATTTCAACTCACGTTTAATTCGTTTCTACCACTTCTGAGTCGCCCCTTACGGTCGCGGATACTCGGACTCCGCGCGAGCGGCGCAGTCGTTGGCCGGAGGAAGTTTGGCTGTCCCGTTGGAGGAAGTCGGCAGCCAAGAGTAACACTGAATCTTTGGGAAAAATCTCGGCCCGATGCGCTGCTTTGAGAAACAACTACAATTGTTCGATCGTGGAATTTTATTTTCTCAGCGAACTTTCCCGAGTGAAATTTGTACTATGCGAAAGACTGCCGTTAAAACTTGATGGAATTTAACCGCATGAGGATATCTTCATTGTCATAGTGTGACGAGGCTGAAGATATCTGCATGACATCAAATGCTTTAGGAAGCAAGAAAAATGGTTCACGTGTAGAATTTTATGTACTAAGCGAATTTTCCGATCGCACCAAGCGGCTTCTAGTTTGATGTTTTTTTTTTTTTTTTTTTTTATTGTATTGGTCGTCTCCGCACGAGAATCCGACAGGAAACAGATTCGTTTCTCGGCAAAGTTATCTTTCACTCGAGCCCGACAAATATAAAAAACATAATAAACATAAACATTAAATGATGTAATATTTATCAAAAAAACGGATCCACTACGGGAGCCTTAAGCTTTTAGGTTTAGGTTCAGTTTTAATTTTAGTTTTAGTTTCACATTCATGTTCAAGCCGTTCCGCAGTTCCGGTTGGTTCTGTTTATGTTTAGTTACGTCGTTAATTGCCTCTTTGATTGCATCATTTCTATCCTGTGTCGGCTCTCAAGGGACGATGTCCTAGAGCTTCCTGTTCAATAATAATAATAATAATAATAATAATAATAATAATAATAATAATAATAATAATAATAATAATAATATTAATAATAATAATAATAATAAATAGGCAGACTCCAATACTGCGACTTCGGAGACCACCAGAGGTGGAGTGTGTCGATGTGCGCGGACAGGAAAAGAATCCTGGCCTCGATCTCCGATGGAAGAAACGCGAACGGCGTTGGCAATTTGTTTCGAAATCCTTGATACTGATATTTTTCACTGAATTCGAGCAAAAAATTACGATAAAAAAAATAAAGGTCTAAAAAAAGACTGAACAGCCTCGGGATTATCGGTAGTTTTAATTTTAATTTTATTCATAAACTTCTCGTGATACGGAAACATGACACTGAATATAACAATCTACATTCTGGCCTTAAAAAAGTAAATTTACTAAAGACTCGACGCTCGACACTGCCGAGTAGGATTTCGCTGATTGATCGCAAACTGCGCAGTCGAACGGATAAAACAATACCAACATCGGGCATCCAAGAAACAAGCCTCGTTACAGAGATACGATCGGTAACGCTCGAAACGCCCGTTCACCAAGTGTCGTAAAAAAACGTGTTCAGCACGCCAGTCCGTTCGTAGAGCTTTTAATCGCGTATTCCACTATTTCGACGACCAACTTTCAGCCTTGACTACATTTTTATGTCGCAATTTCCGTCGCTCCAACGTGTACCAACGGAGGAGCTAAACGTCAGAAGAGAAGCGAAATTAAAAATGTGGCCGGAGGAATGTCTGGTAACGACTTCGCTCAGAAATTGGGACGGCGGAGACTTCAAAAAGCCTCGCGCTACTGCCGAATTCTGTGGAATAAAGCGATGAGCCAGTGGCTCAGCTTCCCGTTCGCCTCGAAATTTTTGTGTTAGCTCAGGTGCTGTGTGGCAAAAAAGATCCGTGGGTTGATGCGGTGTGCATTGATTTCAGCGCTGGACGAAGAAACTTCGTCGGTGCTTCGTCGGTCAAAGCCCGAATGGGCGAAAACGCTGATAGTAGTTCAACCCGCTATGCGGTCAGACGGCCGGGATTATGAATTTTTAATTTCTGGAGAAAAAAAAAAAAAAGATCCGTGGAATGATCGATGTGCCTTGATTTCAGCGCTGAATGGAGAAACTTCGTCGGTGCTTCGTCGACGCAAAGCCCGAGTGGCCGAAAGCGCTCCACCGAGAAAAAAAATTTATTCAAATCAAAGAAAATTTATTTGCAGCAAATAAAATTGCTTATTTAAATACGGGCTTAATAGAGTTTTATTGAAATCTAATAAATTTTATTAGAGTTAAATGTCGCATATACTTGAATCAACTAAAAATATCCTTGAGTCAAATAAAAATTTTATTAATTCAAATAAAAATATTCTAATATACGATTTTATTGACGATTGATAAACTTTTTTTCTCGGTGTGCTAGTAGTTCAACCTGCTATGTGGTCAGACGTGCCGGTCTTATGAATTTTTAGTTTCTGGACATCTTCTGAGCGGTCTTGGCGTGGCTCGTTCCAGGATGGATTTTATGAAACGATGAACCGGTGGCTCAGCATGCCTTTTGAATCGGCGTAAGAAAAAAAAAAAACATCAAAGCCAGAGCGAGCAAAATTTTTCTCCCGACATGCGTGTTTGCTTCGTCGAGCTTGACGGAACGGCGAAAGGATCCATAGATTGATCTGTGTGATTTGATTTCAGCGACGGATGGCGGAACTTTGTCGAGGAAAAGTCCGAGCGGGCGAAAAAGCGCTACTGGTAGTTCAGGCGATATCTTATCTGGATATCTTATCGGCGGTTTTAGCGTGTCTCGTTTGGGGTAAAACATGGCAAGACCTTATCAACGCTCCGAAATTCTTACCGATATCAGCCAATAGATCGGGCATGAATAGCGTTGGTTTTACAAATAGAGTTAAAAGAATAATTTTAAGATAAAACGACTGATCGTATAATCCAATGGATTACCGGTAGTTAAATAACAATAAAATCTCAGCTAATTGAATATCGAGTTACGGAGGCGCGTAGACTTAAAAAATCCTCGCACTGCTGCCGGATTGCATGGAGCAAGGCGATGAGCTAGTGGCTCAGCCTCCCGTTTGTCTCCGCGTAAGAAAACAACGTGAAAGCCAAAGCGAGCGAAATTTTCTCTCAACATGCACGGTGTTTGCTCAGGTGAGCTTCGCGTGCTGTATGACAAAACAGATCACCAGTTTGATCGGTGTAACTTGATTTTAGCGGCGGATGGAGAAACTTCATCGGGCCAAAGTTCTAGCGGGCGAAAGCGCTGAGAGTCTGAAGTGTTAGTTTCATTTGAGCAATTTTGACGATGTAACTTTTGAGTTATTTAAAAAATTTGGAGCATCACGTCAGACCCTGGCCAAGCCCTGGCAAGGCTCTGGCGAAGCCTCGGGAGTAAAAAAAATAGGATGAAATTCGATTCCGCCAGTTGAATACCAATAAAATACCGACCAATTGAATATCAGCCCACGGACGGCGAATGCCGGAGTACATCAAAAAGCCTCGCACTGCTGCCTGGATTTCATGGAACAAGACGATGAGCCAGTGGCTCAGCATTCCGTCAGTCTCGGCGTAAGGAACCAACATCAAAGCGAGAGCGAGCTGAATTTCGCTCCCGACATGCACGATCTTTGCTCTGGTGAGCTTCACGTGTTTCACGGCAAAAAGTTGCGTAGATTGATCGGTGTGATTTGATTTCAGCGGTGAAGAGACCTCGCGGAGGGGGCAAAAGGACTCGGTTGTATGCCCGGGTTGAAGATGAAGGCGTATGCAGCGGATGCATGCGTCGTGCCTCGTCTGGGGAAGATTGCCGGATTGGACGGATCGATACCACTTGTGATTCCACGAGGGAACACACCGAAGAGACATGTCGAAGGACGGCTCTGTTCCGTGATGCATCCGGAATCGAGTAATCCCCGAGATTAAGCTCGCACTGTCGCGAACGAGCGGGCCCTCTCGATCTCTCGCCTCCGAGCCGCGTCCCGTCCCTCGCATGTCCATACACTGTTTGACGAGGTCGGTGTGTGTCTGTCGCAGGCGGTTGGGTTCGCCTCCCACGAGAATGGAGCGGAGGAAAGCGTCCCCGTCGTGAGGAGCTTTAAGACTCAATGTTCGTCGGGTTCAAAGGGCTCTATCGGGTATTCGACGTGCTGTCGATACCGTGAAGAACATTAATTAATACCAGCAATATCGTCCCATCCGGATGCTGGACCAAGTTAAATCGACACTTGTCGCCTGTGTCGCTGTTTCATCGCGCGAAAGCTAATGAGGAGGTTGGCAGAGAAACTGTCTCTGTCGGCCAATGAAACTCTTTACTGGACGGTGAAAAAATGATTTGCTGGAAAAAAAAGAATTTCGTCAAAGTAACTAAGTTACAATGGACTATCTTGGCTGTGGCAAATTGGATAGCAATTTTTTTTTTGCTGCGCGAGCGAATGTGCTCGCTGTCGTCTTAGTGGATTTATTGACCATATGTCAGATGAAACAATTTTTGGTACCTAGCATGACATAGCGCAGATTGTCGTGAGAACATATATATTGCCAATTGGCCAGAGAAAAAATAATTGTTGGGAGAACAAGAATTTTGTTAATGTAACTAGTGTGGTCACTTAATTTGGGACGACTATCTTGGCTGTTGCAGAGATATTTTTTTGCTGTAAGAGCAATTATTTTCGCTGTCGCAGCAATATATTATTAACGATTTCACAGAGAAAACAAAATAACATGTCATCGGAGAAAAAAATAGTACATTGAGACACTAGTGCGAAAAAAAATTATTTCTAACGAGTGTGAGTTCAGTTCATTACACGAGTTGAGAAAACTCTTTGCGCACAAGTATCGCACGAAATTTTATTTCACAGGGTGTGAAAATAGGATTTTTACGGAACGAGCCATTTTTCAAAACTCCCATTTCGCCCACCGAGCGAAACGAAATCATTTCACTCCGTGCAATAAAGAAAATTCGGCGTGCAGCCATACGGCCATTTTTTTTCAATACCAAAAAATATTCCACCCAGTCAGCGGCCTCGGATATTCAAACAAACGGCTGACTTTACGCTCCGCTTCGTTCACCGTCGCACTCCTCTCGGACGCGAACCGAGCTTTCGATATTTCTCTGATCGACGGTATTTACCTTTTCCAATTTCGCGAGCCGTCGGAAAAATCGACGGGACGCGTACGGAGACCGTACAGGTAGAAGCCATTTTTCAAAGGTAGCCCCGTTCCACTGTCCGGAAACGTTTGGGACGCGCGTCGCTCTCCGCTCTTGGCGTGCTTTCGTCAAAGTTCTCGAAAAGTCGAATATCCTGGATCGGACGAGCTCGCTTCTCGCCCCGCTCTCTATGTATGTATCTATGAGTTTCTATGTCCCGTGCTTTACGGCCGGATCGTGCCGCTGGAAGGGGTTACGAACTCACTCTCTCTCTCCAGTTTTCATATCCAGCAAGGATAAAAGGTCGGCGGTTATGGCGGCGATGGGCAGGAGTCAAAGGTTAGAAGGCGGCGAACCCTTGGCAACTTATAAAGCTCGTTCAAGAGGTTTCGTTCCTGTGGCAGTCGAGCGAGAGAGTACGCGATCGGCGAAGGAGCGAACGCGAAGCCGAAGGAGCGAAGGAGAAAGATCGAGAGAGCTCGCAGGAGCAACGGGGCAATAAGAGCGCGAGGAAAGACTTCGGTGGCTCCGAAACGCTTCGCGTCTCTTAACTCGTTCGGTGCGACGGTGTTGCTGCTCGACGGCCGTTACAGAGACGTAGGCTACACACACACACTGGAACTGCGTCACTTCCGCGGTTCGAAGATCTCACTTCCCGACCGGAAGTGATGGATTTCCGGTGTGACGGCACTTCAGGTCATGAAGCGAATATTCCGGATAGGAAGTTGGCGGACTTCCGGTGTTTTAAAATTTAAAAATTCAAAACGGAATTAAGACGAATATCGAGATATAGTGATTTCTCGATCGGAAGTGATGTGTTTCCGGTGTGACGTCACTTCCGGTCGCGAAGTGAATGCTTCGGACCGGCAGTTGAGACGTTTTCCCGATAGTTTAAGATTAAAAAAAAAATGAAAACGGAAGTAAAACAACTTACACGGTAAAACAAGGACCGACGTTTCTTGTTCACAAACTTCAACAATTCTTTTGACGTTAATTTCACTAAAAAATCTTAGACATTTTACAAGAATGCTTGTCAATTTTACAAGTATTTTCTGTGAAATTAACAACGAAATCGTTGTGGATCTTCGTGGACAAAAAAAAAAAGGTTCCTTAAATGTACAAATATTTTTTACTGTCTACTTAAAATTAGTACGATCAGTTCTTAATTTTGCAAAAAAAAAAAAAAAATTGGAACCTCGGAGTTCACAAAGGTACAGTGGAAATAAGTACCTTGTTTACATTGAGAAATCGTCATATGATGATAATTTGTATCCAGTCGGTGGGACAATTGTGGGAGGAAAGCCCGTTTCTCGTAAAACTCGTGCGGATCCCCCGAGACAGAGTCGATTCATCGTACGTGAAACACACACACACACACACACACACACACACACACACACACACACGGTGGATGTAGCGGATGGAAGAACTGTTGTTCTCGAATAAACTCGAGCGATCCGGATTGACGAGAAAAAGCACACCGGAGCCGCGAAGCGTGTTCGAATAATAAAAATATATAGATAGGACGATAGATCGCCGAGAGGTAAGAGAAACTCCCGAGGATGCCGTACAGTAGGTGTACAGACTGCGGAACGATTGCACCGACGTAAATCTCCCTTTATCCATGGCTGGAGAGAGATATCCGGCTGTTGGCGAGAAAAAGGGGTTCGAGACCGCGCGAACGATTACGAGTCTGTTCACGCGAGAGTTTATGCCACGTGTATCCGGGAAACTGGTTGCAGTCTTTTATACCCTCCCTTGTTTCATTCGACCGTCCTCTTATCGGAAGACCTTATCCGGTCGCTCCGGAGCTCGAGTGATCTCGGGCAAAATTCCAAGCTTGTCTCGCAGCGCGCTCGAATCATCCGATCCGAGAGTCCAACGCACGATGCGAACTCACACGAATTGCAATATTTTTTTCTATGAATTCTTGTGAGATTTTTTTTTTAATCCAAAAATGAAAAAAAAAAAAACAAAATACTAACCTCGGCTTTGAAATTTTGTATAAATCATAATTGTTAAATGGTAAATATTGATTAGCTTCTTTTAATCTTAATTTGTATTTTTAATTATCTTCATTTTTTTTTTTTAATTTTATTCTCAAAAATCGTCTGTTTTTACGTTTAAAAAGCCAAAGATTTTAAATAGAGTTAAAGTTAATGAATGTAAAAAGACTGTTCCCTCTCGTTCGTCCGCAAAGTCTCTCGCCGACAGGCGCACGCAGTATTCACCTCGCTTCGGTCACCGTTTATCGTCTAGATTTTCAAATTTTGCATAAATTCTCATTCTCAAATGTAAAACATTAATTATCTTTTTTTTAATCTCAATTTTTATTCCTAACGACCTTAACTTAAAACTTAAATTGCGTTCTTAATTGTCGTAATTTGAATGTTAATTTGTATTATCGACGATCTTAATTTTTTTTCTTTATCTCAAATAATCTATGAAGTTTTAAGGTTTTACGTTTAAAGTCAAAGATTTTCCGTAAAAACACTGTTCTCGTTCGTTCGTCTGCAAAGTCTCTCGCCGACAGGCGCCCGCAGTATTCTCCTCGCTTCGGTCTCCGGTTATCGCCCGACTGTAGGTTTATCGGCCGGCAAAACTTTCGAAGCGCGCGAGAGAGAGACACGATACCGCACTATTTCCAAACTGCATCGAATATAGAGGCTTCCATTGTATTTACGATCGGCCATATCGATAAAACCGCTACCGTTATGACGCGAGCGATACCGTTCCACCGCTAGGAGACCGCCGACTCGCGTTCAGGTGTGACGCCGTTGCGAACGAAGAGTCGCGAACGAGAGCGCCGAGATAAGGGTGAATGGAAATGCTGGGTGAGCTTTTTTCCCTTCATCCCGCGAATGCCGACTGCCATTGACAAGGGGACGCGGACTCGGCGCGCACAGTCGAGATTTTCCACCTGGACGGCCGATTGCGAAGTAGTTGCGAAGAATATCGCGATTCGCATCGAGAGGCGAGCGCGTGTATGGCGCGTCTTTTTCGTAGGCTATCGTCTACGGCGAACACATTTCAGCCAAAAGTAATTTCAGCCAGAAGGTAACTTGGATGCAGAAAAATCATGTGAGAGTTTCAGCATTCGCTGCAGAAACTCGCGACCATTTGAAGCTTCTTGCGGATCGTTCGATAGCGCTTTGAACATCTCAAAGTAGCTCGAAGAACTTAACAAGCAAGCGCGCGAATGAACACAAGTGACCGACACTTCCTCTTTTGGATAAGCGACTTGTCATTAGGCACACTAAAAAGCCTGTGATTAATAATTCCAGCATCGCGAGTTCGCAGCTGACTTATGCCTTTTTTTTTGTTTTATTCATCATTCACTAAGACGCAACCTTTGAACGATTGGAATGACAAATTAGTGCGCTGAATATTTTGTAAAAATGCACAGACGCACATTGAAGTGTTGTTCTTCTTATGACACAGAAGAAAGTTTATTACGAAAATCCCGTATCGTTGTCGTGTATAAAAGAAGATAGTCTTTTGCTAACGGCAAAAAGTCTCCGGTAATTGAAGGGTTAACATTTTTTTTTATTGAACCCACTATTGAGTTATCCTTCAAATATCGAACGACAGCTCATCATTCACTTGGCAACGTTTGATCGTTTTCACGTACGTTGTTAAAAAAAATTCGCCCAGAAAAGTCACTTGCAGTTTGCAAATCTCGTTTTTTTTTTTTTTTAACCGGAAGTGACGTGAACTAGGGCAAACTTCACATCCTGTTTGAAAATCTCGATTTTTACCGGAAGTGACGTTTCCCGTAGATGACCTAACTTTCGCTAAAATTGAGGTTTTTCCAAACTGACGAAGTGACGAATTTCATAGATGAAGCTATTTCCGATCGAAAAATGAAAATTTCGAACCGGCAATGACGTTTTCCCTAGACGAATGTTACGCGCCGTTTAGAATGTAATCTTATACTCTGTACGGTGACTTAGAAACGATCGCGAAATTAATTTAAAGAACATCCTTAACGACGAAGAAGAAAATAATGCACAAATCGGTCACAAACTCACGATTTCGGTATTGCAAGTTTGTGGCTCTCGTGCACGTAATCACAATGGCACTTATAACAAGAGAAGAAGTTTCGGCGGCTTATATTTATTCGCTCGATTGCTTCTTGAACTATTCGACAAAAGCTAAATTCGGTTCGATGCGGCCGTAGAGCGCTATCGATAGTGCATAAGATTCATGTACATGATGTTTCTCGAACCTCCGTTACTTTGAGCGGCAATGAATTTTCGCCGCAATGAGTTTGGCATAAATACACAAGCCCACCGTTCGTTTCTTCTTTCTTTCTTTTCAAAATCCACGTGCACCTCAATTCGTTCGGTTCAATCGACAATCGGGTCAATCGGGGATTCGCTGGATTATATATATAATAAAAGTTCCGTAAACCTCGCAATCAGTTTAAGACGAGACCTCGGATGATGTATTTGCACGGCAATGGCAATACATTTTCAGACATTAAACTTTTTTTTTATTTTATTTTATTTTATTTTTTTTTTATTAAATCGAGCAAAGTTTTTAAAGCGCTGCAGAATTTATTTTCCGGGATAACGGAGTAATTTATAAACGCCTCGTTCGTCAAACTACCTTAATTTGTTAAACGGAGGCTCTTGGAATCTCGCATAATGGCACAGATTTAAAGTATCTTCGGATCGATATTTTGAAAAATTCAATTTTCCAATAATTCACGCTTTATAAGCAAATTCTGCACTTCAAAAAAAAAAAAAAAAAAAAAAAAAAAACTTCTAATTCACGGAGTAACTTTTTAAACTCATCGGCGTGTGTTTTGGTGTGTCGAGTGACTAAAATCGAATGACACAATTACGTTGTGGTTTTTCTTAAACAAAAAATACAAACTCCCGATTGTAATCACACTCGATGTACTTATTTGTTGATTGCGTAATCGTAAATTAGCTATCGATAGACAGATAAATTAGTTGATTATTTGACGATCAATCCGCGCGCTTAACATTGTTAAGTATGTCGCTGGGTATGTTGAGCTGTCCTCCTAATGTCCACAGGGAAACGTCTGGCAGCAGCTTCTATCCTTCCACTTCATTCTGGAGCTGGTGAACACGATACCATTCACGATCACGGTGAGTATTTACAGCCAAGCACTGCATTACTTCAAAACTTCGCTATACTCAATTCTATTTTATTCTGTATTTCCGTCTCTAAAAAAAAAAAAAAAAAAAAAAAAAAAAAAGAACGAATATTTTTTTTTCTTTAACCACACTGGCATGAACTTATTTTCGAAGCAGTTTTCCTATATGTGCAATAATTATCGTCGAAAAATCAATATTTTCAATTTAATTCAACACAAAAGTGATAATTTTTTATTGTACGAAATTATAAAAATTGTGTAATCATTAACGATAATTAAAATAACCGATTCAACTTTTTTTTTTTTTTTTCACTAGGCACATCTATGGTCGAGTTTTTCTCGATTCTTTAGCCATACATTTCATAAGATTAATTGCTTCTGAGCATCAGAGCATTCCCGTTCAAAACGACTTTCAACAAAGTACAAACGACATTATTGTCATCCCAAAAATATAAATATATATTTTTTTTCTCTAAAGTGCACAATTTTCTTCACCGTGCGGTTCAATGAAATGCCCAAAGGTCGACTCGCCGCCTTTCGCTCGTAATTAAATCGCGCCCATCTCTAGACAAAAATCGATTGAACAAGAATAAAAAAAAAAAAAAAAATAGTTAATCGAATCGCCGCTCGTGGTAACTGGAAACGTTGATGCAAGTCGATATCTTTACTGTCGCTAAGTAGCTCCGGAAGGTCGCCTTTTCACGGGGTAAAAAAAAGAGAAGAAAAAAAACAGACATGTTCACTCAGTGCACTGTGAGTCTCGACTGCGCTTTACTTCTCATTTTCCTCTTACTTAGTTTCTTCGCTACATTTGTATTTAGTCTGCTCGTCGTACAAATTCTATTTTATCTGCCGACGCGTATGCAAACGCTGCTGTCTATCGTGCGCAGATCGCGTAACAAGCTCATACACTGTCCATAACAGAACCTGAGCGTTTTCGTCCCATTGGTATTGACCTTTATCGTCCATCGTAACACACGCTGGTTGGTTAGCGCATGGGGCGAGCGGGGCAAAATGGCACAGCGGGGCATAAAAGGGGACTAAACAGGATAATTTGACGAAATGCAATTTTCCAATAATTTTTAGACTCTTGCTATGATACGTGGGGCAAAACGGGCTTAAAAAACCGAAAGTATCGTTGGGACAAAAATGGGACATCCCAAAAATTATCGTAAGATTGAGTTTTGCCCTCACTGTGCCATTTTGCCCCGCTGTGCCATTTTGTGCCCGGTCTCCCCTGCGGGAAGAGACGAACATGTTTATAACTGGCTTTTGGAATTAATTAGCCTAATCCGGCCCATTTCGCCTCACGAGCTGTCAGCATCGCTGAAAACCGCGAGGACTGGCTGCGGTCGTGGTCGGGAGCCAAAATTGTTAAATCTCGTGGTGATTATTTTCGGTGAGCTTTTACTCCTGAATACTTTAGCCCCTTCGATATTATTATTCATGGGGAACGAAGGAGTTGGAGCCAAAAAAAAAGGAGAGAACAAATTTTTAACTCGCGAGCCGAGTGGTTGGCAGCGCGTTTGGCGAAAAGCCGAGGTTTTCCAAAATTTAGAGCTTTTTTTTTTTTTAAATATTATTCAGGGATATTGCGGTGTGGATTTTGGCGCATTTTACCATTTCCACTTACCGATGATCTCGGTGATGTTCGCGGAGGTCTTCGAGTCTCGTGCTTTTAGTCTGACTTTGCTTCGTGCATTCGTAAAAGTAAGACCGTCTGGGTCTGAGCTCGGTAGCTTTTTCGAAGGCAGGATGTAATCGGCTTGGAACTGCTTCCGAGGATCTTTACTTTTTGTATTTTATTTACCAACAAGAACCACATGCTCTGCATTACACGGTAGCTTAGCCTCGTAACGCTAATGGAACATTAATGGAGTCGACAAAGTTGCAAGCTCATGTGTGGTCCTCGAGGTTTTTGTTTCTCGCCGCAGCAGCGGTTCGAGGATTGCTTCACCATTCTGTTTATTTATGGATGCGTTCACCCAATTTTTCTGGATAAATCAATAGACGGAAAAATTTTAACAACACGACGAAACTTTAAAAAGTAAATCCAAAAGAGCAACCTTGAGTCTGATGGGCCGCGGGCGTTTATCTTCCAAAGCCTGTAATTTCTGAGCTATTGGCGACACTGGCGTGAAAGCGTGACAGCCATATTGCTGACATTCCAACGTATCGATTTCACTACAAAGAAGCCCAAAAATATTAATTTTTCGCAGAGTAGTGCAACGCCGAAGACAGGCGCGCAAAAAAAAAAAATGAGTCGTTTTCTTTAGTTCGGAGATCGGATTCATTTCAAGTTCTCAATTTTTGGATAGATAAAAATTGATAGTATTTGATTTAAAAGTTCTCAATTTTTGGATCTCAAGTTCTCAATTTCAAGTTCTCAATTTTTGGATAGATAAAAATTGATAGTATTAGATTTAAAAATTGATAGTATTTGATATGTCTTCGGATCTAAAAACAAATTGGACCAACCTTCAAACGTCAGCCAAATTCTCTCTGAAAGTCAGCATTAATATTGCACCGATATCCGTTGTCAAGACCAGACGGGGTCGATAACTAACCTTTTCCGCAACTGGTTGCCGGTTTTTTTTATGCGATATAAAGCACCGGTCGGACTCCGGTCGCATCTCGGCGATGATTAACCGATCTATTGAAGAATTTAAAGGCCTCGAGTTCTGGATCGATAAAAACTTATAGCATTTGATAACGTGTCTTAAGATCTAAAAAATTAATAGGACCAACCTCGATAGTCGTTGCCAAGACACGACGGATTCGATAACTGGACTGTAAAAATCAATTGTAAATTTAGTATACAGTAACTAGAAAATTTACTTACACTATTTCAAATTAATTGAACAATAATGTATTTTTTCGTAAAGTTGAAATATCGGATATTAAAATTACTTTTGCCTGAATTGACAAAACTTTAATAAAAAAAAATTCAAAAGTTCATTGTAAAATTGCAACGCACATGTGTTTGCAATTTCAGAAACAGTTTATGTAAAAAATCTTCCAATACCGTTCGTTAATTTGCAAACATAATTTTTGTAACTTACTCATCGTCCGCGACGCTCGAGCCTTTTCCGCAACTGGTTGCCGGTTTTCCCCGCGATATATCGCGGACGTTATCGTATGCTATAAAGCACCGAGCGTACTCCGGTTGCATTCCGGTGACAATTAACCGGTCTATTGAATTTAGAAAATCGAGCCAAGCTGGACAAGTGAACGCGATGTGACGTTACACGAGCTCCAGAGAAAACGCCGACTGTATGAATTATCGATAGATCGTTAACCCTTAAACGAGATCCATGTTTAATGAGGTCCTAGAATTTGCCAAGACGCAACCTTCGAACGATTCGAATAAATGTTTCCTGTGCTAAACAAAAATGTGTAAAAATTCCCAGACATACCTTGAAGTGTTGTTTTTTTTTTTTTTTGACAACAAAAGAAAATGTATTACTAGCATTCGTATCGTTTTTGTGTTCAAAAGAAGACCGAATTTGTGTTTGAAAGTTTGTCGTTTGCTCACGGAAAAAAGTTCCCCGTGCTTGAAGGGTTAATTATCGCCCTGTTTTTTCCGCGTACACGCGAGGCCAATCAATATCGTACACTTTTTTTCGCGAAATTATAAATATATTGACTTGATCGATGAACACTGCGCAATCGGAGCGAATAAAAAATGCCGATAATCCCGATCAAGCCGATTAATCGAGCGATCCGAGCGGTGCAGTGTGTGCCAATTATTTCGGCCAATCAGTCAGCTAAACGGTCGAAATTAGTCGAACCGGAGCTGCATATCATGATTGCGCAACCGCTACCCCTGAATCGCTGTTTGCAGTCCCCATTAATCATGTTACCAATAGTCTGCCTATATATACATGCGTTTATCGACGTATGTCCTCTACTTGCGCAAACTCGATCGGATAATCTCGATTAATTGCTATCGCGAACGTTGTTGCAGCTTCTCTATCCACCGATGAGAAACCTCTTCATACCGGTGTTCCTCAATTGCTGGCTGGCCAAGCACTCGCTGGAGAACATGTTCGTAAGTATAACGCAATCCGGTAACGAGACCGACGAGCGGTCTCTAATTTCCGCGACTCGTAGAGCGTATCTTTGATTTCTCATGCCAATAACTAAAGCAATTTTTTTCTCCTCTCTCCTTTCATGTGGAATTGCGCAGAACGACCTGCACAGGGCGATGCAGAAGTCCCAATCAGCCTTGAGCCAGCAGCTGATGATCCTCAGTGTCACGTTACTGTGCCTTGTATTTACCAGGTGAGAGACGTCGGCTTCACATCATTGACAAACAGACACGAGAGAGGCGCACGAGACAAATGCACGATCGGGTAGAATCGGGTGAATCTTTCAACGTCATAAGCTCGGAATTTCCTCGGGAAGAACGACGAGTTCACCATTGTTCTTCGGACGGAATGCCGCGAGGGCGAATCGCCAATTACGCTAATGACGCCGCTCGGAACTGGGAATGTGAAGTTCGTCGCAGGGAAAGAGATGCGGACCAATGACGACATGGAAATGTCGGAAGGTGTCGAATGTCTTTGACGGCTGAGGATTACTGCTTGTTCCAGCGATAGCGGCGAGAAAGGCGCATGCACGGAAGATCAGGCTTAAGGCGACTCCTTTGAGGGATCAGCAACTTGCTCTGTGAAGTCCGATGCGAATACTTCGCATTGTTAATCCTCTGGAAATTCTAAAGCCGTAAAAGGACATTCGGTACCGTGTCAGAGGAAAGTCGGAACTGGGAATGCGAAGATCTGAGAAAAGTTACATAGTAAAAGCAACAATACTGACTTTTCACCATAAAAAATGGTCCCCAAGGGGAACGTCTACAATTTATAGTTGCGATAAATGACATGGAAATGTCGAAAGAGTGTCAAATGCCTTTTACGGATGAGGATTACTACTTGTCAGAGCGGTAGCGATGAGGAAGGCGCATGCGCAGAAAATTAGGCAAAACACGAATCCTTTAAAGGATCACTGCTTGCTGTGGGAATTCCGCTGTGAACAGTTCGCACCTCCGACAGCTCCCTCTGAGCGACCGTGCGCTCATTATTAACCCTTTGGAAATTCTAAAGCTGGCCCGTATATAACAATAAATACTTTGAAATCATTTTAGAAACACTTTCTAAATCTTCAAATTTAGAAGTCCAGTCGCAAATCTTATGAAATATTTCAAAAATATATTGAAATAATATTTTGAAATATTCAAACGAAGATTTTCTTAAATATTTTAGAATCACAACTTAATCTTTCAACAAAATTTAAATATTTCCGAGTAATAGTGATAAAATATTTTGTGATATTTTTAGTTTTGTCTTTCACGCAAATGTCTCTACTAATCTTCCGTGTTCATGAAGGAGTGTATATGCAATTTGGATTGGTGATTCAATCTTTAACATCTCGCTGAAATGTTCAAAAAAACATTCCATCGCAACGTTTATGAATGTCAATCTGAATCGCACATCAACCGTAACGCGATTCCCTTGCAGAAGTTGCTCTGTGCGTTCGGTGCGAACAGCTCGCACTCCCGAACAGCTCGCTCCCTCTCGGCGAGCGTGCGATAATTATTAACACCCTCCGGAAATTCTGGAGTCGGCCGTCTGTAAGAGGAAATTCGCTGGAAGCATTCCGGGTCAGCTCTCGACGCAACATACGGCCAAATTTCCAAGTTCCACGGAAGCGAGTGTAAACCGAAAGCGCGCCGCCGGTAACTTGCGGTATAATACAGACCGTGCGTGCAACAAACACACGGCACGCTGGCCAAGCACGTCGGTCAATGTTTTCTCTGAGAGTCCGGAGGCCTCACCCGGAGGCCTCTGTTCTAGCAATCCACCGCTGCTGCATACTGTTGCCGCAGCTGCGGCCGAGCACACTGTTACCGTTACTCAGACTGTTCGACCGACTCACCGCACCCTTTATGCAGAATACACACGAGCCTCGTTCTCGCACAGCGCTGCCTTAGTTAGCGATTAATAGTGTTTATTCAATTGCAAATTCGGGCAAACCCGGCACCTCGGCGCTCGAAGTTTGGTCAAAGTTGCGAAGCAACATTGCCTCATTCTCGTCTAATAAACTGACGAGAGTTTCGGGCCCGAGGCTTACAAAAACATTCGTTCGCCGTGCCCAATCAAAATTATTCAATTTCATGGGAAAAAATACCGAAGCGTTAAATTGAAAAAATACCCAAAGGGTTAGATTGAAAAAAATACCCAAGGGGTTTCATCTTTTTAAATAACCAAAGGGTTAAATTTAACAAGAATATCGAAAGAGTTGAATTGAAAAAATCCTCAAGAGATCAAATTTTTTTTAAATACCCAAAGGTTTAAATAGCAAGAAAATACCTAAAGGATTGACTTGAAAAAATCCCCAAGGGGTTACATTTTTTTAAATACCCGAAGGATTGGATTGAAAAAATGACCAACAAGTTACATTTTTTTTGAATGCCCAAAGGGCTAAATTTAAAGAAAATACCTAAGGACTTACGTTTTTTTAAGATATCCAGAACGTTTAATTGAAAGAAAATACTGAAAGGGTTGAACTGAAGGAAAATAGCGAAAGGGTTGAATCAACTTACAGACTGTGATAACATTTGTTTGGAGTCTCGTAGCCGAGTGCCCTTCGGTAATGCCTGATCGATGTGAATAGCGCTGCACTAGGGAAACGGACCAGGTATCAATGAAGAGTGGTGCACGGGTGAATCGTGCGGTCAGAAGCCAAGTCTCGGGTCACCAATCTTCGACGTTTCCGTCGCGGTGTTTCTGACCTAAACGCCTTCGGGCACTATCCACGATGTGATACATGTATGCACCCGGGGCACTGTGTGTTTGGCGTGTGGTCATCCAACATCGATCCTCAACCGGTGTCAGGAGTGCCGCACCCACTTGTTCAACCCCGACTAGACCGACGTACTGGCACAACATCGCCGGTGAATGCTCCTCGAGACAGCGCATATATTTCCTCCTGACGGGACACGCTTCGTTACATCACGGCTTTTTCCTCCCCTATCGGGTTTCTCAAAGGGACGGTATCAAACTCTACCGCAGAAATTCCACCACCGTAACCGCAGCGGAGTTTATCGGTAAATCGGAACGTCAATTAAAAGCTGATTTTCAAATATACAATTCTTTGCCATAAATATTTAACATGAATCGTAGGGGAAACTTGGGAATGAGAGGAAAAAGACCTTTGTAAAAAAAAAAAAAAAAATGACTCCGTCACAATCTCTTCAAGTATTTTGTTGTAACGTAGATATTTTTTTGGGGCTTTTATACTTCAATGGTAAAGCATTGGTCCATGAGAAAGATATTCGTGATTTATCACTTTTCTGCAACGCAGTTTGTTTCTTGTTAACTCGGAGGGGTTTATTTTATTTTTTTATTTTTAAATAAAAGAAAATGTTCAAATGGACGAGACAAACTCCGCGGAAATTTCACCACCGTACCGAAAGCGGAATTTTTCGATAAATCGAATGGCAATTAAACGCTGATTTGCAGATATAAAATTTCTTGCCATACATGATTACCGTGAATCACAGGGCAAAGTGGGGTCAAGATTCACCTAAAAAAAATGACTTCACCGCAATATCTTCAAATACTTTTTGGTAACAAGGATATTTATTAGAGGTTTTTCTTCCACGCCCGTGAAGGCTCGATTATTTAATAGATATTCGTATTTTTCCGCGGTTGAACTACGTGGTTTCCCTTTTTTCTGTAAAGCAGTTTGTCGGCCAGAAGTCGACCTTGTCAACTCGGACGGGTTTATTTTATTTTTTTATTTTTACGACCACAGGTGCGTCAGTGAATACTAGTGGGTTGTTGGGTTCTATTGCGTGGTAGGGAGCAACCCTCCCCCTCCCAGACGATGGAAAGACTCTCGGCATTAAAGTTTAAGTGCGAAGCGGCGCTCTATCGTCGTCTCTGACGCCGACGACGTCCTCGTCGTCGTCACCATGGGTGCTATTTCCCAATAATAGCGTCAGCCTACTCTCGAGCTCCACTTTGTCTTTCGAGTACAGTGTTGAGCCACGTGTTCGCCACCCGAACAGTGCGGGAGAGAATTTCACCTCATTTCCAGTCCTCTTCATCCACCCTGTCGACGGGCCCGATCAGGAAAATAATTCAACTTATCCCGGCTCCGCTTCGAACAATCGACGGTTTCCCTTTAACGGGCGATATTTTCGAAAGAACAAAAAAATATCCTATTACAAGTCGCGTTTAAGGAGATTGGAGCGCTTCGCGCTAGTAAAATGAGAGTTTCATTTTTAAAGTCGAGTGTCCGTGCTTTTAGTCATATATTGATTATAGTGGATGGTTATTTGTCGTACAATAGTGTCCTTAACCTGGAAAAGCATCAATTGCAATGGATTTGCAAAAATGTTATATAATTTAAATGTACAATTTAAATAATCATCAACTATAATCCATAGAAGCATAAAAGTTTGTACAAACGACTTTAAAATTGTAGCACCTCGTTCGACTACTTTGAAGCGCTCCGACCTCCTTAATATTGCGGATGGAGAAAAAAATAGGGCATTGCCGGCATGCCCGAATGAAAGATTCAGCGAACTCTGCGTACTCCTTGGATTTCTTTCGAGTGAGTACAGTGCGAGCCGCGTGCTCGTCACCCGGACGACTTAGGAGACAGTTTCACTTCGTTTGACCCTTAACATTCGGCGAAAACTTGTTACGAGCATGAGCTCTGTTAGTTTCTTCTTTACTTCTTTAAAAAAATGTTATTTACTTCTTCGCCACTTTCAAAAATGGCTTTCAACAATTCGCGCTCAATATTGCAGATAGAAAAAATTAAGAGAGTGCCAAAAAAAATTAGGACGTGCTAAAAAAAAAAAAAAAATTAGGTATGCCCGAACGAAAGATCCAGCGGACTTCGTGTAGAGCGTGGATTTTCATGTGGGCACTTTCACCGGATTATCGTCGGCCGGGGGAAAAAAAGTGCCCCCAACGAGAGCCTGCGAATTGCATGAACGGGAAAAAGAGCGAGGCTCGAAGTGGATGGAAAGCGCGACGACGAGAGCGAGAGAACAAACTCGATAAGCGTGAGGAGACTCCCTCGGTCGTCGGTGCTGCCATTAAGGGTCGGTAAACTTAATTTTCGTTTTCCAGAGGAGAGACGGACGAGAAAGCTCCGGCACGCGAAAATCGCGCCTCCGTCGGACGGTTAACTTTGCGACTGGGTTTTACTTGTACTCCGACGCTGTTCCGCCAATGGGTAATCTATCGATTTTAATTTTATTTTTATTTTCGAAAAATGTCATTTGCACTCTGGCTCTTATAATCTTTAAGATATTCGCCTTAAAAAAAATGCGACACAAATCAACTATTATGGACTCGTGTTCCCTGTTAAATTTGGCATGAATCGTTCAGCCTGTCTCAATTTTATAAAATTTTAAATTAAAAAATAATCGTGCTTCAATAGAGACCTTTCCCTTTCAAATATTAAGGTCGAAGCTAAATAAGTGGTAGACTCCGGATCGACGTGAAAAATAGGTAGTCCCTTAGCGACGATTAAAAAAAAAAAAACCTTTTTCGATAATGTTTATAACCGATTTTGCAAAAATGAGTGATTTTGCATATTTTCAAACAACGTTTTCTTTGCTTCTCGAAGGCATCGCGGAACAACTCATGTTCTACGTCAAGAAATACCCAAGATCAAGTATATGACGCGGTTGAAAGCGCTAGATAAGGCCGCATTATTTTGATTTCTTGAGTAAGAGACTGCCAAAAAAAAAAAACACTCATAAAAAAAAATACGTTTGACTCAACTAAAGATTCGACCAACTAATATTTATTTGAATTCCATGTCTTTTTTCGCTGCGAGAAACCGAAGCGCTGTATTTTTTCGCCCTGAACCTGAGTCGGCCAGCCGTTTGTGTTTCATCCCCCCCCCCCCCAAAAAAAAAAAAAAAACCGATGTCTTCCAAGGGCAACGTCTCTTAAAATTTTCGTCACCGGTTGCACATTTCCTCGGGCGGATTCGCCGTTACGCCTCTCTTCGGCCATGGCAGCGCGACTCTACCACTTCTCGGATGCTCGTAGTTCGTCGAATAGCGACATTGCGTCGATATAAATGTACGCGCGACATTGGAATCAGCGGGAGGTTCTTCGTCGTCGTCGGGCCGGCGTCGCTCCGGGGTCAGTGCGGTCTGCAAATAGAAAGCGCTGGACAATAATACACCGAGCGTTGCACCAGCCGATAGCGGTGCGGTCGTCCAGGATCCAAAGTTAGCGACAGAAGTGGCCGACAGTCGGTGGAAACAACGCTCTCGACGTGGTGGAAGCGGCTTCGGGAGGGTTGCGGACTCGCGCGAGGAAGCGCAGTCGAGGCCCGTTCGACGGTTCGGCCTGGCCGCTCGTAATGTAGGCCAGCGATAAATACGTAATCGTGACCGACACACGAGCGAGCCGACCCGCCGACGGACCACTACTATATTGATCCCAGGATGATTTATTATTTATGGAGTCACATGCCAGAGTGCATACGTAATGGAGCTCGACGTCGATGGAACCGCAGCTGGCCGTTCGAGCGTGCAGGTGTTACGATGAACTCGAATTATTTACACGTGCTTGCCGAGACGCGGAGGACCGGTGTATATTTATTCATTGGAAAATTGACGAGCGTCATCGATCGCTACGATGACACGCTGCGAGAGAGATATCCTTATCTGTATTAATCGCTCGGTAACGCGCACGAAGCTCGATTTCATCAAATGCGAATGGGAAATATCGGGGGGAGGAGATTTGTGCATCAATGCACGGGGAAAAATTATTACGAGCGCGAGCACCGTTATCTTCTTTACATTTTTTTGATGTTGATTTGTTTATTTATTTACTATATTGGGAACGGGAATGCTGATTGCCCTTCCAGTAATGACAACCTATCGATTTGTTCATTGGAATATAAGGCGGGTGAAGCTCGATTTCATTGAATGCGACTGGGAAATATCAGGGGAGGAAATTTGAGCCTCAATGCATGGTGAACGATTATTAGAAGCGTAAGCTTCGTTATCTTCTTTACATTTTTTGAAATATTGATTTGTTTGTTTATTTACCTTATTGGGAACGGGAATGCTGATTGCCCTTCCAGTAATGACAACCTATCGATTTGTTCATTGGAATATAAGGCGGGTGAAGTTCGATTTCATCGAATGCTACTGTGAAATATCAGGGGAGGAAATTTGAGCCTCAATGCATGGTGAACGATTATTAGAAGCGTAAGCTTCGTTATCTTCTTTACATTTTTTGAAATATTGATTTGTTTGTTTATTTACCTTATTGGGAACGGGAATGCTGATGGCCATTCCAGTAATGACAACCTATCGATTTGTTCATTGGAATATAAGGCGGGTGAAGTTCGATTTCATCGAATGCTACTGTGAAATATCAGGGGAGGAAATTTGAGCCTCAATGCATGGTGAACGATTATTAGAAGCGTAAGCTTCGTTATCTTCTTTACATTTTTTGAAATATTGATTTGTTTATTTATTTACCTTATTGGGAACGGGAATGCTGATGGCCATTCCAGTAATGACAACCTATCGATTTGTTCATTGGAATATAAGGCGGGTGAAGTTCGATTTCATCGAATGCTACTGTGAAATATCAGGGGAGGAAATTTGAGCCTCAATGCATGGTGAACGATTATTAGCAGCGTAAGCTTCGTTATCTTCATTACATTTTTTGAAATATTGATTTGTTTATTTATTTACCTTATTGGGAACGGGAATGCTGATGGCCATTCCAGTAATGACAACCTATCGATTTGTTCATTGGAATATAAGGCGGGTGAAGCTCGATTTCATTGAATGCTACTGGGAAATATCAGGGGAGGAAATTTGAGCCTCAATGCATTGAACGATTATTAGAAGCGTAAGCTTCGTTATCTTCTTTACATTTTTTGAAATATTGATTTGTTTATTTATTTACCTTATTGGGAACGGGAATGCTGATTGCCCTTCCAGCGATGACAACGTATTGATTTGTTCATTGGAAAATTGACGAGCGTCATCGATTGCTACGATGACTCGCTGCGAGAGAGATATCCTATCTCTATTAATTGCTCGGTAACGCCGGTTAAGCTCGATTTCATTGAATGCGACTGGGAAATATCGAGGGAGAACATTTGAGCTTCAACGACGGGGTAAAATTATTACGAGCGTAAGCTCCGTTATCTTCTTTACCCTTTTGAAATATTGATTTGTTTATTTATTTACTTTATTGGAAACGGGAATGCTGTTGGTTCATTGGAAGAATTGACGAACATCATCAGATTGTGCATGATGACTCGCAGCGATAGAGATGTCCTGTCTGTATCAATCGCTCGGTAACGCCGGTGAAGCTCGATTTCATCCAAATGCCACATGGAAATATCAAGCCATCACATTTGACCCTTAACGCATAGGAAAAATGCAACATTCTCCTCTTTACATTTTTTTTTTATTGATTTGTTTATTCATTCAATTATTATTTGGAGCACTAATGCAACGAATCAATTTTTTCTTTATCGACGCTCATAAAATTTATAGAGTCAAATGAAAAATGTAATTATCGTTACGATATCGAACCCTTATATTTTTTCTTATCACCACCGTAGCTAGAATTCATTGAAT
The DNA here is from genome assembly GCA_963922035.1 of Amblyjoppa proteus. Taxonomy (NCBI): domain Eukaryota; kingdom Metazoa; phylum Arthropoda; class Insecta; order Hymenoptera; family Ichneumonidae; genus Amblyjoppa; species Amblyjoppa proteus. Next base: position 23,186,141 of record OY998234.1, on the reverse strand, counting down.
GCCACTCAGAAATCATATCGAAATTCACACTCAGATATCAAGGCACACAATTGGAGCCTTAACTTGCGGGGAGAATTTATTATGAGCCTAAGCTCCGTTATCTTACTTACATAAAAAAAAAAAAAAAAAAAAAAAAAAATTGAAATTTTCATATCGCTTCCTCATAGAAGTTGCAAGTTCAAAGTTGAAAGTTGAAATTTTTGTATCAATGTCTCATAATGGTTCTTTATTTCCAAAGCTCCTTCTATGAGAAAGCATTCACTGTATTTTTGGCTTCCTCGTGGAGGAAGCTTTTCGAATAAAGAACCATTATGAGAAAGTTACATAAAAACATTACGATTATGACATTAAAAAAAAGGTATCGATGTTGTTTACTCATATGCTCGTTTTTTTTTTTTTTTTTTTTTTCAACAGCAATTCTCATGCTCCTTCTCCAGTAACGATCGCATGTATCGGCGACTCAATGTGCCTCTTTATCGACGGTGATACAATTTGTAGAGCCGGACAAAGAATAAAAACGCGGTTATCGTTACGATATCGGACCCTCGTTAAGCAACCCTTCGTCCATCCGCGTTGAGCGATATTTTTTTCTTATGCCCGCCCGCCGACGAGATAGCATCAATTTTTTTTTTTTCCCCTCAATTTCTTTCGCCCCAGCGATTCATTTTCCGGTCTGGCACGCTACGCGTACATATGGCACGATGTAGCAACGATGAAATATAAAAAAATAATAATAATAATAATAATAATAATAATAATAATGATATCGTTCAGATACCCGAAGCGATGGCCCGAAACACGAACGACCGTTTGTCGCCGGCTATTGCCGAGTGTTTCCCCACTGTGAAAGGAGCGACAAATTAATTTGTCCCTCACGGAGGTCCGCTGCTCTATTTATCCGTGTTTTCCATATCGCCACCTTTCGCCGGTCGCGAAATCCCCCTCCGCACTGACGGCTCGCTACATCCGAGTTTACGGCGTGGGTGCGGTTAAACACACGTGGTTACCGCGCAGTTTCCTTCCCCCGGGACTCGGATAACCCTCGGAATGAGAACGAGTCCGCGGTGTAAAAAGTAATCAAGAGTGTGGGAGTGTTGACTCTCCTTTATTTTTTATTTTTTTATTTTTTATTTTTTTTTTTTGCTCTCGCGCACTTCTATACACAATATGGAAAATGCGAGGGGCAAAGAACCTCGTTCATTTATCGTGAGCGCGCACACACACACACATAAATCCGCATGCGGGCTGTCTCTCGATCCCGACGCCCATTGAAAGACCGTACAGTGCTCAATCAATTAGAAGAGCCTCGACAGCCTCGAAACTAATTAAATAAAATATCGCGTTAATTTCTACCTTTTTTTTTTTTTGTCCCCTCGATATTCTAATTAAATAACTCAACGCGGTGAGACGAGTTCTCTTGTGCACGACAATTTGACATTTAACCTTTTTGCACACGAGTCAATTAATGCACCTTAAGGTGATGCTAATGGATGCACCTCATTTATGATTACGTTGCATTTTTCTCAGAAAAGTAAAAGAAAATTGTCATGAAATGTTTTTTTTTTTTTTTTTTAGCACGAAGAAAAAAAATTGGGTCTGAAAAATAAAAACAAAAAATAATCGAAACAAAACACGAAATCTTTTTTTTTTGTCACGACCGCCCCGGTATTAATTTTTTAACAAGGCGCACCTCGCCTTGGGCGAAAGTTTATTAATTGACCGATGCATCTCCTCCAGCCCATTCATCGTTACCTCCTAACGAGGCGACATTTAATTTTTCCTTTACAAAGAACAACCCGAACTCCGACTTTTCGAGAGTGAGTCTATGCAAATAAATTCATCGTCGTTGAAACAGCCCTCCTTTTTAATCGATGCTTCGCTTCCAGTTCTGGCGTGCATTCGCTTCGCCGGACGAATAAATATTCGGCCCTCGAGTACATAACGGGACACAGCCGACTTTGGTCGTCGCTCAGGAATAAAGAAATATGAAAATACACCACGAGGAATGATCGTTATATAGATAAAAAGTATATTTTATCCGGGAGCATAAAATACTAAACGGGGCTGCATGCATAATGGAATCCGGCGTAACTCGATAGTTTTTTTTTTTTTTTTTCCCCCTATTTTCTTATTTATTAAACTCGTCTCTTGGTCCGTGTCGTTTCTTACAGCCGGATACGATTTGTGCGAGACCGCTTGACTTCTCGAGGGACTCGGAAAACCCCTCCGCCAGCGACGTTTAGGCGAGCCAATATTTACCGGCCAACACCGTCGTCCCGCGGTTGAAACGCCTCGTGTTGACCGAACCCGATCATTTAAAATAATTGCCAGTTCCCCCCCCCCCCCCCCCCCCCTAACGCGGAGACTATGTGACGAGGCGGAACTTCGGTTTGCACACCCGTTTCAAAAGTCCGACTCTATTGCCGCGGGCTATTATACCGTTACAAAGCCCCGGCTATATCTATGGGGAGGATTTAACCATCGAGCGAGCAACACGTTCATTAATCACACAAACGCCCGTGAAAGCGCAGCTAATATTGACCGAGCGCCCGTTCGTGTACTGCGGAATTTGTTTGCCGACAGCAGAATTGTTCCGTCAATTTGTAACTATCGAAAGCAATGTATCAGTTTTTTTTTTAAATTCGTTTTGTAATGATCGAGCTGGGAGTTTGGCAACGACACTGAGAAAAATAATAGTAGTGGATTTATTTCCATGGCGAGTTTTGATAATAATGAAGGGTTTTATTGACAATAATCATTAGGGTAGTACTCGTGGAGAGTTCGACCTCACGTGAGTTTGGAGAGAATTGCATTGCGAACACTTCTCGATGGGATAAAAATCTGAAAAAAAAATCAAGCATATGGAAATAATTCTTAAGGGTGTCTCCTTAAGGATTATTTTTCTTTCTTGTAATTCATTTCGTTTTTCCGTGCTGTCTTCTGTCTGCCCTCTTTTCTGTCTCCTCTGTTTTCTTTTCCCACGCTCATTTTCTTTAGAAAAACGTCCAATCGCACGTCTGCCCCATTCGTCCCTCCAGGCTTGGACGCAAGCTCGGTTTTTGCAAATTTTCTCTCCCGTTTGTCGCGCTATATCTTCGTTGCTCAGGGCGTAATTTCATCCTTCCCAGTATTTCCAGCTTTTCAGCTATGCTCTTTCTTCTCTTCCCTTTTACTTCCTGCCCAATTATTCCTCCACTATCTTCCCATATCAGCGCCTCACTTCCTATTTTCTTGCACCCCTCGGCGAGTCAGCACTTCAATTGTTCCGACACATCTTCATTATTTCAAAAATCTATCATTTTTGGTTATCTTCATTTTTCCACTTCATTTCCAAACCTCGTTGTTCTTTCCTTAATCAATTTTCATTCCTCTGAGAAAAATAATAGCATTTCTTGCTATAACGAATATATTTCTCTCATTCGAATTGTCCTCTTGCCGAGGAAACGTAAAAAAATTAGTTATCAAAAAGTGATCCGAATGATTTCCATAAATTCATCTAGACGATACACTGTGAAAAAACTTTGTACCTTTTACAACGACTCATTGTCCGCAAACGTCCACATTTTTTAATTTGTTAATTTTCCGATCGCATCATCCGCCTCTCGTTTCACAAACAAAAGTACAAACTAAAATTGTTAATGACGCGGAAAATAAAAGGACAATTTTGTATATTGAAATTTACAGTAACGAGTTTGTACTTATTTAAAAAAATTATTTTTACGAAACTTCGTATTCCAATTTTAAAAAATTATTTTTTGCTCTGCAGATAACTCTTTTATGCCAGATGCCTTTTTGCCACCTGGAATATATGCAATGCAGGGTCGATACAATGTTTCATCGCGTAAAAAACCAAATTTAACGTGTGCGATTGTCGTGAGCCTCTCTTGAGTGTAAAAAATTCGTGGAAATCTCAATATTTCTTTATAGTAACGATTTTTCGTGTGTTTCAGCGTTTGCGGAATTCAACACTTCCAGAGAGCCGGGCACAGACACCTGAATCTGTTCCAGAGCACCTACTTCGTCGTCGTTACATTTTCAACGGTCGGCTACGGAGACTTCGTGCCTGACATTTGGCCCTCGCAGCTGTACATGGTTCTCATGATATGCGTAGCTCTCATAGTCCTGCCGACCCAGGTGAGCTTTAGTCGGATCGAGCACGACTATCACCGCTGCCACCCACGCTACTGTGCTGATGAACGAGAGAAGCGCCAAACGACAGACTACAACGACTATCCACATTGACGATTAATCCGGCTGGAGTGACGATAAATTTTTATCCAGGCCACGGCGCGTCCATAATTCGTTTTATGGATTTTTTTTTTTTTTTTTTTCATTCTTCTCTTTTTCGCCGACAATCGTAAAGTCGCGAGTTTTACAATGCCACTCCAGGGAGACCGAGGATGCTCCGGCGGGAAAGCCCCGTTAAGGGACGAGATTGCTTCCGCGTTCTGTAGTTACACTCGACAGCTTCTCGGCGCCCTTTATTGGTATTACAATTAATTCGCATTACAGCCAAACATCAAATGTTGGATAACGTTTTCCTTAAAGCTAGAACTTTCAACCGTAGAATTTGAGAGAAATTTTATTTCTTACTGTATTTTTTTTTTTATAATCATTGTTGACTCTTTTCGGTTTACTTCAGTGCCGTGAAATTGTCGTTAAATCTTGAACTTTGAACCCGCTGATTTGAGAGAAATTCATTTCTTACCGTATTTCTTTATAATCATTGCCTGTTGCTTTTGTTCTTACTTTAGCGTCATAAAATGTAACGTGAATTCCGGTTACTTTGCGAAAAAAAAGTATTATCTTTGTACCGCGTTGACATTGAAGATTGTTAAGGAACGAGATTGTTTTCGCGTTTTGTGCTTACAGTCGATAGCTTCTCTGCGCTCTTTATTGGTATTACAATTAATTCGGGTTACATTCAAACAACATCGAATGTTGGATAACGTTTTCCTTGAAAGCAAGAACTTTCAACCGTGAATTTGAGAGAAATTTTATTTCTTACCATATTTTTTTTCGAATCATTGTCCGTTCCTTTTGACTTTACTTCAGTGGCATAAAATGTTTGCTAGTGCCGGTTACTTTGCGAAAAAAAAAATCATTGTCTGTCTACCGCCTTGACGTCGAAGATTGAGGAATCTCAGAATTGCGAATGCGATTAAATAAATCTTGGTGTTATTTTCTTGAAGTAATTCGGGCAGAAATAACGTGCTCTCGGCCAGCGGACGGTCGAGAGCGTCAGTGCAGGAGAGTTGAGCGAGTGGTCGACGGTTGTAGATGAGTAGAGTAGAAACACTCGAGAAGAGCTCTCGGGGCTGTCGCGCACCGGGATTGACGGATGGTCCGACAGCACCGACGGGAAAAGCAGCGTCAAATGTTTGGTGCAATTCGTCCGTTCGGCACGGCCGAGTGACCGGACGCCCCCCGGCAGCGTTGCCCACCCGTCAGATGCACGACGCGTGGCAATCGTTTCCGGTTGCAAGGATCACTCTTATGGCGTCGCGGCTCATCCGGACACGAAGAGAGGGCACGTGTCTCGAAACGAACGATTCGAGATTTAATTAACATCGAAGCTTCACCGCGTGCGGTTCGGATTTCGGTGAACGAGCTCGATATTAACACTCGAGAGACCCACTCCGGTCCTGGGACAGGCCCACCCTACGCAATCGGCGTCGAGAGCTCCTCTCACAATGGGCTTTTTTATTTCACGCTCGACATGCATTCGACTCGTGTAAAAATCCTATACTAATCATTTATGACCGATAGAGAAATTTGCAAACGATTATCGCATAATTTATTGATCGTATGGACTTATTATTTTTCCGTATATTTATAATTAAAAAAAAAAAATTGGGACAAGACTTTAATGATCTAAACTGGAATAGCTATAGGAAGGCCCATGGAAAATAATTTATTAATGAAATACTCCACGGATGATCGATAATAAAATTGGTAATACTTGGCTACTGCATAATTAATTGATCGAATTAACTTATTTGATTTCGTATATATATTTTTTAATTTTATTGGGACAAGAATGTAAAATCTCTCGTTGACCCTTTGATGATTCAAAGGGGAATTGTTACAGGGTGGCTCCTGTAAAACAATGAATTAATTAAATAATCGCAAAAGTTTTAATGAATTGGATCATCGGTCAGTAATTCCCTTCCAATACGTTCGAGCAATCGGCATTTACTTGGATGGAACCCCAGAAACTGCGCAGTTCCTCTCACAATGAGCGTTTTTTAAATTTCATGCTCGATATGGATTCGACGCATATTAAAATTCTATTTCTTTAATTAATCTTTTATGATCCATAGACAAATTTCTAATACTCGCCGATAGAATAATTAATTGATCGAATTAACTTATAATATTTTTGTATATTTATAGTTTTTTTTATTAGGAAAAGATTATAAAATCTCTCGTTAACCGTTTAATGGCTCAAATGGGGAATAGTTATAGGGAGATCCATGCAACACAATTAGTTAATTAAATACCCGCAGGAGTTGCAGTGAATGGGACAATCGGTCAGTAATTTCCTTGCGGTACGTTTCTGTTGTCCAGTTCGAGCAATTGGCATTCACTTGGATGGAACGCCAGAAACTGGGCGGTTCGTACTCGTCCCACAGAGCCCAGAGCGAGAAGCACGTGGTAGTATGCAGCACGACCCTCCAAGCTGACACCATCATGGACTTTCTCAACGAGTTCTACGCTCATCCTCTACTCCAGGTTATTTCACGTTATAATTCCATTCCACGGATTCTCCATAGATTGAAATGCTAAAGGTCGCGTGCGGCGCCGCTCGATTTTTCCCGACGAGCATGACGGATTGCAATTTTATATAGCTACGATATTTTATTTGTTTATTTATTTATTTATTTATTTATTTATTTATTTATTTATTTATTTATTTATTTATTTATTTATTTATTTATTTATTTATTTATTTATTTATTTATTTATTTATTTATTTATTTATTTATTTATTTATTTATTTATTTATTTATTTATTTATTTATTTATTTATTTATTTATTTATTTATTTATTTATTTATTTATCTATTTTCTTTTTTTTAAGGATTATTACGTCGTACTCTTGTCGCCTATGGAACTCGACACCACGATGAGAATGATTCTGCAGGTGCCTATATGGGCCCAAAGGGTCATTTATATACAGGGCTCGTGTCTTAAGGACGGTGATCTCGCCAGAGCGAGGATGAACGAAGCCGAGGCTTGCTTCGTACTCGCTGCGAGAAACTATGCTGACAAAACTGCCGCTGACGAGCACACGATACTCAGGTAATTATTTTCTCATTTACATAATTATCTGAAATTTATTTCGAACGATTGCAATTTTTTTTCTTCATTTAGCGAAATGCGGAGGTATTAGTTGTAAAAAAAATTGTAATCAACCTTTTAATAACACAATTTATTTGTCTGATTTAGATCGTGGGCGGTGAAGGATTTTGCACCAAACGTTCCACAGTACGTGCAGATCTTCCGTCCGGAGAATAAACTCCACGTGAAGTTCGCTGAGCACGTGGTGTGCGAGGACGAGTTCAAGTACGCGATTCTCGCGAACAATTGCACGTGTCCCGGCGCATCGACACTAGTTACGCTATTGCTGCACACGTCGAGAGGACAGTGAGTACTCGTGGGATAAAAATAATAATAAATAAAGTGTCCTTAACGCGTTGTACACGACCGGACATTGAAAAATGTTATGTACAGGGAAGGCCAACAGTCACAGGAAGAATGGCACAGGCTGTATGGCAAGTGCTCCGGAAACGAGATTTATCACATTATCCTCGGTGATTCTCGTTTCTTTGGTGAATACGAAGGCAAATCGTTCACCTACGCCTCGTTCCACAGTCACAGAAAGTACGGGGTTGCACTTGTCGCTGTTAGACCCGCGGAACTTCCGGAATTTTACGAGGACACGATACTCCTGAATCCTGGTGAGCGAAGGACCAATCCTATGGTTGCTACTTAGAAAAAAAAAAAAGAATTTGATGATTACCAAAAAAATATATTCTTAATTCGATCGTCCTTCACTAAATTCTGCGTTAGAAAAAAATTACACGTTTCAATGATTATTAACTATTGTGGACTGAGATAAAAATAAATCATTCGCTCTCTATTACTTTTGACTTGTCCAGCTGCAGGATAAATCCTATGAGACCCTGCTCAAAAGAAAAAGAATTTGGTGATGACTTACAAAAATATATTCTTAATTGATCTTCCTTTATTAAAATCATGTGTTTAAACCAAAATTACGCGTTTAAATAGTTAATAACTGTTACGTACTGAGACAAAATATAACATCCACTCTCTATGACTTGTGACTTGTCCAGCTCCACGACATATCCTATGGCTCCTTAGTAGAAGGAAAAAGAAAAGAATTTGAAGATGATAAAAAAATCATAAGTTGATTGCTCTTTGATAAATTCATGTGTTAAAAAAAAAGTATTACAATGGCTATTACCTGTGATGTACTGAGATGAAAATATATCATTCACTCTCCACCCCCCTTAACTCGTCCTGATCCAGCCCCAATCCTATAGTTTTTGCTTAAAAAAACAGAATTCGATTATTAGAAAAAAATAACGCGCTTAAATGGTTATTAACTGTTACGAACCAATATAAAACTTTATCATCCCTCTTGAATTGTCCAGGCCCTCGACACATAATGAAGAAGACGGACACCTGTTACTACATGAGTATAACGAAGGAAGAGAACTCGGCCTTCGTCGTCGCGAACCACCAGGGTGGCGGGAACGCCGATCCCACGCAGGTGGTCGTCGATTCGAAGACTGAAGGTTCGACCATGGGAATCGGAGGAACGCCGGTCGGCGGAGCCGGTGCGACGCCAATCACGTCGACGACCCCAACGGCGACTCTCTCGGCCGGCGTCGCCGCTGCTGGTGCTGCTGGTAGCAACGGTACATCATCGTCGTCAATTGGCCACGGTGCTATCGGTCATCAGAGATATTCGAACTGTTATAACGTGACGTGCGATACGAGCAGGGGCCAGGGGGCACAAGGGGATGCTCGGATCAAAGCCCGAACTAGCGCTCCTACGATCCGGGCACCCCTGCCTCCCCCAGTTATCTTGCAGGTCCTTCCTAGCACGCCCACACTCCAACATCACAACCTACTCGCATCCGATGTCCACCGTGAGTGTCGCATGCGCCTGGGCTTCTCGTAATTCTTTTCATTATATCGTCTTCGTTATTTATCTTTTTTTTTTATGACAAATCTGCTCTATAACAATTGATCTGCATTATAACAAATCGTTCGGCTCAACTATGCGCTCTGCTTCGTCGGTTCTTATCTCATCCTCCTTTTTTTTATACTTCGCTCGCCATGGCTTTTTGTGCTTTTCCCTCCTGAGCTTCGTCTGTTTCAGATACGGAGGCATCCAGCTGATAGGCCGTAGACGCTCGCATGCCGCTTTTTTACGATCGTACAGTCATGTTTTTTTTTTTTTTTTTTTTCATGTAGCTTTATTTCAGATTGTACTGATAGTGTACCGAGTGGGTCTTTACTGATATGTGCTTTAGATGTCGTTCGGTGGAGTCGGTTTTTTTCCGTGTCGAGAAGTGAGAGCACACTCGTCGACGCTTGCAACGTTCAGTGTTCGTGGAAAGTCCTTGCCTCACACGATCCCCATCGATAATTTCCTTGATACACTGGCCCGATCATGTACCGATTAAACAATTTCGATTATCTGCGAGTCGTACGGGAGCACCGACCTGAACTCGATGTAGAATTCATTGAACTTTGAGACAGATCCGTAATCTACGACTATTCGTGCAATTTATTAAAAGAATATTTTTTTTTCTTTAAATTCGATACGTATATTTGTATCTTACAAAAATTTATTGAGATCAGGGTTGTAGAGTGAATTGTGAAGCTTGGGGATTCGGGTTGCAGCGAATTATCTCGATCCCGGAAATCTCGGTGATTCGAGACAGTGCCTGAGGGAAAGCGCATCCAGTCCGCAAACACCCATCACCGGAAATCACCTCGATGTGCCACGATCTATGGATCCAAATCCGAATCTTCTCAGTCCGGAGATTCTCATGCAGAGGAGAGGTTCGAATTTACTTTACTGTTACGATAACCTATTCTCTTATCGTTGAAAAAAAAAAATCAATGATTGAAAATTTATGGGTTCATACTTCATTTTTTTACGACCATTTCATGTCTTCAATCAAATTCACCTTTTCCCATGCAGTGAAGAGGTTCGAATTTACTTTACTGCTATGATAACCTATTCTCATATCGTTGAAAAAAAACCAGTAATTGAAAATTTATGGGTCGACACTTTATTTTTTTTTACCATTTCATGTCTTCAATCAAATTCTCTTGTTCTCATGCAGTGAAGAGATTCAAATTTACTTTATTGATACGTTACCACATTTTCATATCGTTGAAAAAAAAAATCGATGATTGAAAGTGAATGGGTTAACACTTCATTTTCTTTTTTTTAACAACCAAAAATTATATCAATCGGTTACTGTGGATGAACTAATTGTGGATGATTTTTTTTTTCTCAGGAAGCAGACGTCCGAGCATACTTCCGGTGCCGGACATGCTATCGAGCTCGACGCTGCACCTTCCCGGCCAAGAATCCCTGGACCACGAGGGCGACGAGTCCGAGGACGAGATGGACGACGACGTGCCCTGGAGATCGCCCAGCGAGAAAATTGCGTAAGCACAAACACTGTTTCACTATACTATCGAAACCGCTTTAAAAAATCTAGACTCTTGCTAGGATGTTACTCGTCAATAACAGACAAAATCTTTGATCCTTTGAAAGCGGATCGAAAATATCGTATCGAAGTAATAGAGAAACACGATATTAGCGAAATTCACCATTGATTGTATTTGTTTATACGTAAAAAAAAAAAGATTCGTGACAAATTCTAGATAGATCTATAAAAAAAAAAAAAAAATAAGTGAAACGTTGTCGATGAGATTAGATAATGAACATGAGCTTAGCGAAGTCGTGTCATAGTGGAATGTCTCTTTTCAAGTAAATAAGTGAACGTATCGGCACGGTAATTAAAATTCCTATGAAATAATTAACAAAAAAATATTATCTTAATCGTATATCTAAAAAAAAAAAGAAACATACATTTATATATAATATATTACGTAACGCGATCGCATGATGAAATTGTACGTCACATTATTACTATACTTCCTAATAGCTGAATTATTCTTTAATTTTTTATCTCTCATTCGGACTCGCTATACGTCTCGCTGTTTCATGGCACTTTTTCAATTTAAAAAACGCCGCACCTCTCTTCCGCGTTCTCTCGCACAGTTACACGTACGCGGCTGTACAATTCGCGAAAGTAACGGCGTCCGCGTGTTTCGACGATGAAATACGATAGCGGCGTTAAATTTTCCACGGTTAGGAGGAGAGCTTTTAATTTAACGCGGCGCCTCGAGAGGCGGATACTTCTACTGTACACGTACACCGGAAGTACGTCCCGTTCTCACTCGCTCCGAAAGTGCTCTTTCTCGCTACTACAATCCTTACTCTTCTTTCTATTTCTATCACCTTTGCTCGTTTTCACATCTCGCACAATTTTCTACGTAACTCTCTCAAGCGCCCTTGTCCCGAAGAATTTCATCGATACAGTCGATAAATTATTGTTGAAATGTCGTATTTTTTATTAATTAAAAGAAAACGCTAATTGGACACTTAGGAGATTGTTTTCGATCTCGCCGTTTGCATCGACGAAATTCAAAGGGATTTCAGGACTCTGTCACAGATATCGGGAACGTTTTACTTTATAGATGAAAAAGAAATTATCTTTTTAACGATTTTCAATTTCCTCTTGTTTCTGTCTGCTTTGATGTGTGTAACAGTGTGTTTCCTTGATTCATCGGTTTCTGTCGCTGGCTAAGTTCGTGATTCGTGATTCCAAATATATTTTGAACGTATCACATACGTTCTTTTACCCACTTTCCTATGTTCCTTTAACTCACACGTTTCCGTCACTGGCTGCATTCGAGATGCATTCCAAAAATGAAAGATATTCTCCGAAACATTATTTCCTTAGGGCTTAAAAGTAAGGCTTGAAAACCTTACTTTTAAACCGGAAGTGACGTTACAGAAAACATGTTAAATGCATCTCTAGAATGCATTCCCATTGCAGCCAGTGACGGAAACTGATTTAAATAACAGGTCGTAAATGATTCTTCAGAGTCTTCCATTTCGCTCGTTTGGCCGGTAACTGTGACATCGAACCTTGCGGCATTCTCATTAATTTACGATCTCATTTCTGCATCATCCAAACTAGTCAACATAACATAGCTAACAAAAGAAAACAAAAAAAGCATATTAAAATCCAACGAGTCTCGCGAATTTTTTTTATTTTTATCGATTCACCGTCGATGTGTTTGTCCTCTCGATGTCTGTCTGATGCGTGTAACAACGTGGTGTCCGTTGCACTCGTCGTACCATGGCTGTGACTTCTCCCGCCTGACACCCTAACTTAAAAAAAAAAAAAAAAAAATATGTATACTTAAAAAAAAAAAAAAAAACAAATTCGTTTCGTGGATGTGTGTGTTCGATGTCTGCCCCCCTTCGCATCACCTTTGTGCACACTGCGCCTTGCCGCACGCCACGCCTCGCCCCTCTACGGCCCGCAGCTTCAAGGGGTGAGTCTATGATGCACCTATGTGCAACCACTATAATATGCCTTATTGTATCTCACTACTATAATTATTCTATTTTCTATTTAGTCTCTAAAGTTCAGCAAATTTATAATCTCTAGCGTAATATTATTAATTTATCTATTCTTTAATTCCAGAACGGAGGCGCGGGATGATTTTCGCACCCCAGCGATCGACGATCGAACCTCGGGGCTCAGAAATTATCTAAAAGGGACTGGGGTGGAAAACACCCCACGCACTCGTTCGCGTTGCATATTTCGCCGTACAGAATCATACACGAGTTTCATGTAGCAACGCATATAAATAATAAATTAGGTACTTATGAAGGCATAATTAAAGACACGATAAAACGCAAAAATATTTAACTTGTTAATATCAACGATTAAAAAAATATTGCCAATAATCGTTATCGCGTTAAAATTTGCTTATTTAATTTTTTCGTTAATAGAACAAATTTTTATAATCGTATGCAAACGAGCACGAAAGGCAATCGGAGCGGGCTAAAAGCAACGATAAGTTGCGTTTCCATGCACTTCAAGAAAAAAAATGGAATCATGGGGACTAAAACGTTTCGTTAATTAACATAAAATACCGATCGATAGTTTCGATTACCTTCGTTTCCGGAATGAAGAGGAAGGCAATCAGAGGGAGCCAATGATCGCGAATTTTTGTTTAATGAATTAATTATTGCGTTAAAAAAGTAATTTTCCATTTCGATAATCGTCCCCAAACGAGCACGTGAGGCGATCGGAATAAGCTATAGCAATAAAAGCAACGATATATTTCCTGTACGTGCACTTTTTAAAACAGCAAAAAAAATCAACAAACCGGAAACGTTTTGTCGATTAACATAAAATACTTGTCGATACTTTCGACAACCGCTGTACAAGAAAAATAAACTAAAAATCCCTAACCGAGGCGATATCGTCAAGAAACGAGAATCGTGCAGTCTTCGAGTTCATTCTGTATCTCGTGCAGGGTTTTACCCCTCGTTTCCGGTATGAAGAGGAAGGCGACCGGTATCCCGAGAGAGCCGACGATAGCGAACGAAGCGAATGCCAAACCCGAGCCCTGTCTTTCGCTCAGAGTCTCGAATACCGCCTGTATGACCATCGAGCAGAAGTAGATGAACGATATGCAAAATCCGATAATCAAGGTCTTGCCGCGCGAGGGAAAAATTTCGCCGGTTAGCACGGGCAAGATCGGCGTGAGTCCGAGGGTGTAAACGAGGTAGTAGAGACCGAGAATCGCTGACGGTAGAAGGGACGAGGACCTTTTGCTCTCCTTGCGTGCCGAACCGCTGAACTCGGTCAATGTCACTATTCCCATGATGAGACAACTCACACTCGAGCCGACTATCGAGATCGCCAGGAGTATCTGACGTCGTCCAAATTTTTCTATTACGTAGAGACAAACCGCCACCGAGCAAAGGTCCAACGAAGCTATGATGATTCTACCGTAGTTCGTCACGATTTCGTTAAAAAAATGTTCCGAATAATTGTCCATTCCATAAGCACCGATCATCTGGGTTATGCACAACAAAATTATTCCCAGAGTAGCGTACTTTCTCTTTCGCGAAAATACCTTGAAGGCGCAGATGTTGGATCGATTATTCTTCGGTGATTCGCAACTTTTGGCGTGAAAGAGCTCTATTGTTCTGAACTCTTCGTCCACCTCCAGAACTGTGCTCGCACCTCTCAGATCCTTCAGCGACAACTTTGCCTCCAGTGTCTGAAATTTCATAATCAATCGGTCGGAAACAATTCATCGAAAAAATACGCGATAATATCGATCGGCATTTTTTTTTTTTTTTTTTTTAGTAGGAAACATTATTATACTCTAAATTGCAGATTTTTCCAACTACCTTTTGGTAACGTTAGTAATAAACGTATGGGAATGTTTATCGCATGAGTGTGACAACAAATTATCGTAACAGTGACGCGCAAAGTAAAGTTTTTAGATTACGGCTTTCATGAGGCGTATCGTGGATAAAGTTTGTGTTTTATCGAAGTTTGTTCTATTTAAAAATGTTTACTGCGAATTTCTCAGGAAATGTCTCTGCGATAGCGCTGATGATGTTCGGTGTCGACAATTCGAAAATTCATTGATCGTAACAAATTCGTGATGTCTTCGTAAAAAAAAAAAAAAAAATATCGATCGGGAATTTTTTATAGTAGAAAATATTAAGTTTCTCAAAATTTGAGATTTTATCGAGTGTGCTTGGTCACTGTAACAATAAACATATATGAGAGGTATATCGCATGAGCGTGACAAGGGTGACGAGTAAAGTACAGTTGTTAGATAAAGATTTTCAAGAGACATATAGTTAAAAAAGTTTTTTTTTTTTGTTTTTTTTTTATCAAAGTTTGTTTATTTATCTTTTATTGTGAATTTCTCTAAAATGTCTCTGTGTGTGATTGTCGATGGTTTTACCTTGCCCTGCATGAAGAAGTAGTACGGCGACTCGACCATCCACATCCGCACCGAGATGAGAAACACAATAGCCGACAAAGCCATGACTAACGATATTATGCGATTGTACGTGATGAAGATCAAGCAGCTTCCGAATAGTACTCCGGCGTAGCCGAAGAAAGCCGCGAGTGCTCCGATCGTGCCGCGAGTACGGGGCAACGAGATCTCACTTATGTACAGCGCGGTTGTCGTCACATAAATTCCCGTCGCGAAGCCTCCGAGTGCTGCGCTGCAAATAATTTGCTGCGGAAAATTACATTCGAATATTGTACACTGGTATTGCAAAAAAAAAAAAAGAAATTCTGACGCCGCTTCCGGTGAAAAAACGAAGATTCCCAAAACGGAAGTCACTTTGTATGAAAAAAAAAAGAAATAAAAATTGTGCCATCACTTCCGTTTTGAAAATCACTCCGGTTTGGAAATCTCGTTTTTCACCTAAAAAAAAAAAAAAAAAAAAAAAAAAAAAAAAAAAAAAAAATCGTAATTTTCAAAAGCCTCACCATTTTCACTAAGCGCGATTGCCAAATTGCGAGAATCGTCCAGAAAGTGAAATTTAAGAGCGCAGCGACGGCGAAAGCGAATCTTCGACCGTAGACATCGGCGAAGCAGGATGGCAAAAGTGCGCCGATGCAACTTCCAAAGTTCATTATCATTTGTATCGTCGCACTTCCGTCCGTCGAAAGATCGTAGCACACATCGTCGCAGTTAGTGAGGATAACGTAGCTGAGGGACGACGCCGGCCAACCCACGGTCAAACCGATGCACATCGATCCTAAACACACTGAAGATATCCGTGAAGATGACTCGAAATCGAGATCGCCGCGAATCGACCTACGATTAACTTCTCTTTAAAAGCGAAAGAAAAAAAAAAAAAAAAAAAATACTCACGCGAACCGAGTGACAAATTTCGTTTTCGATGTCCCGCGGTGGGTTTTAACATTCCCGACTCGGACATTTTGCAATGCACCGTCCAGGCCAAGGCTCGCCCCGGCAAATCGTGACTGCAGAATAGTTTTCGGAAGACTCGAGCGCGCAGTAAAAACAGACGCAACGATAATAGGCAACGCTCCGACTAAGTCGCGGAACTTATTTTCCAGGTAGAAATAATTATTCTTCATTAGCTCTTATCGGTTTACGAACGACCTTCGGTCATTACTGAGGTTACACGTGGAGAGTCGACATTCAAACGCTAGTAAATACCTGCTACGAAAGAAAAATGTTGAAAATTATTCGAACAGTGTCGAATTTTATCGGTTATCGAGTAACTTTCTTCGGTTCCGAGGTCGTTAAATGGACGTTAAGCGTGTCGGTGCTGTCAATGCGTTAAAAAATATTTAAAAAACAAAAAATCGTAAACGTTCAGCTTAAATTAATTGAATCCATTCTTCGTTCGTTCGAGTTAGGGCTCATCAAAACTGCCAGCACGATGCAAAAGCACGCAATATCTTCTAAACCTTGAAAAAAAAAAAAAAAAAAACAATATTGTTACAATATCGTCGAAAATTAACTTGATGTATCAAGCGTAGATTTTTTATCAATGATCAACTATGTTGCAGGATTGTTAAAGGATTCCCACCGGTCTCACCGTTCATCGGAGTCTCGCCGACTCTGTGCTACCTTCTTAAGGAGAAGAAGCCCCTCTGTTGTCTTCAGCTGGCGCAAGTGAGTATTCTCAAAGTCCCACATTATCACTTGTCGCAAATTAGACATTTTCGCGATAACAGAATGGTTTTTCTTTTTCTGAAATTTACATTTATGCCGACATCCGCTAAAGTAACAACATTCCTTGCGTACAAAACACGGGCGTAAAATAACCTATTATCATCCAATGATCATTATTGAGCTTGATTAGTCTTCGGGTTCCGCAAGGTGTTCTCAAAAATGCGTCGGAAGAGCTCTTCCATGAGAACACACTTCAAGAGTGACAATAACATGTACACAGTAAAAATTGTACGAACGTTTCTTGTCGACAAACTTCCACAATTATTTTCTTGTTAATTTTACAAAAATATCTTCTCCATTTTACGAATACTTTTTGTAATATTAACAACAAAATAATTGTGAACGTTTGTGGACAAAGAAGGTTTGTTAAATGTACAAATCTTTTTTACTGTGTAGTGCTGTGATACATTAAATAGTAAAACTGTATTAAAATATATCCACGAATCATTTTTTTCTTTTTCATTCCTTTGGAACATAATTTTGTACAAATCTGCTAATATTCGCTTTGAAAATATTTTTTCACCTTTTTCGAAATATTTTATATGTATGAAAGATTAAGTGTATTACTGAAATATTTTAGTAACGTTTCCTTGGAATATTTTGACATAATAATTTAAAATACGATGTCCGTATGTTTCTGAAATATTTTGTGAGATTTGAAATATCGAAAATATTTCTCAAATGTTTGTGAAATGTATCGTTGCAATATTTCGGGAGAATATTTCAAAATATTATTTCCATATATTTCAGAAATATTTCGGAATATTTTAGAGGTTCAAAATATTTCTGAAATGCTTTCACAATGTTTCGTGCTATATGGGTAAACTCAATTAATTTGCAGGTATGCGAGCACTGCAGCTACAGAAACGCCAAGGAGTACAACTGGCAGAACAAAACGATAATACTGGCTGCCGATTATGGGAGCAACGGAATTTACAATTTCATCATACCGTTGCGTGCTCACTTCAGGTAAAGTGACTCCGAGGCTACGAGAGCATCGCCGTACGAGCGGTGGATCGATTATCGCGATGATCGACGGGACTGACATGGTTTATTGTGCAGATCGAAAACCTCGTTGAACCCGATAATACTCCTTCTGGAGAGGAGACCGGAAATTGCCTTTCTCGATGCGGTCTCCTATTTCCCGCTGGTCTATTGGATGCTCGGCTCGATCGACTGCCTCGACGATCTTCTCCGGGCCGGTATAACTCTGGCGGAAAACGTCGTCGTGGTCAACAAGGAACTGAGCAACTCGGCCGAGGAAGACACACTCGCCGACTGCAACACGATCGTTGCTGTTCAAACGATGTTCAAGTAAAATTTCTCCCCTATTCGTAGCTTCTATCTGGCGTTACTGATTTTTCTCTGCTATTTTCCTTGACGCTGATTTAATATGGTGACCGAAAGCTTGGCCGAGAAATGTCTGTGAATGGTCAACTTTTTGTAATCTTTTTACATCAAGTACAATCAAATAAATTCATTTATCTACACTGTAAAGAAAATTCGTATAAAATTTTATGCACCGGACTGGAAGGTGTTTTAGGCAAAAGCTTGTATGTTAAATTTCATGTACAATTGTGGTGAAAAATTAATGTTTAGTGCATTAAAAACATTGGGAATAATTTAATTTGAATAATTTACTTTAATTTCAATGAAAAAGTACATTTATTTTTCATTACAATTAAATTTAATGTACCAGTTTTTGCATTAAAACTTCCAGTCCGGTACATTAAATTTACAATTTTTTTTTACAATGTTCGGATAAAAGTTTGCAGCAAAAGACAGATAAGGAAGGGCCAAATTTTCGGCTGCTGAGGTTTTCGATAATTTATTTTTAAAAATGATTGAATGCCTGAGCAAAAAAAAAACTGACGAGGTCAAACAGTTTTTTTTTATACCTTGTAAATTTCGACAGATTCTTTCCCAGCATAAAGAGCATAACCGAGCTGTCGCAGTCGAGCAACATGAGGTTCATGCAATTCCGGGCTCACGACAAGTATGCCCTCCACCTCAGCAAAATGGAAAAGGTACTCCTCAGTGCTACTACCGATGACAACTACTCGGCCGAGCCTACGATGGGCTCCCCGGTAACACATAACACTCACTCTGACCTCTGATTGATGATTGACTGATATCTGACTGACGAAGTTGATTGTTTCGATTGTCTGTCACGATGAGAGTATCGATTGATCGCCCGTAGTTTCCGCGAGTAATTTCGAGGCCGTCGTCATGAATTATAATTAAAGTATATGTATATCGAACGTAGAATTAGATTATCAATCGACAATTATTTTTAAAAGAAGATCCATAAAATTTGTTTTTGTATTTCCAGAATAATATCGACGAAAGACTCAAATTCGAAGATAAGTGGCCTTGGACTGGCATAATCGTCGCTCATCTCGCACCGCGACAGTACACACTTTTTTCTCTTATCCATTATCGTTCCTCGTGAATTTCTTGAGTATAGAAATCGCAAGCAATCGATCGGCTTCAATGGCATTTCCTCTTCCGAAAGTGTTGCTGACATTTTTTTCCAACATTCTCAATCTCGGAAGCGTAATATCTCATTTTTATCCGTACATCCTTGATTATCGTACGTTTTTATACTAAAAGTCTGAAGTGGAGAACTATAAAAATGCTGAAAAAGTTTCAACATTTTCACTCTTTGAAAACATAATGTCTCTTTTTTACTCGTACAATATTGAATGAACGTAACTTTTTATCCCAAAAGCCTCGACCGACAAATTGTAAAATAGCAGAAACTTTTTTTTAAACGTTCAGTCGAAAGTATAATATAGCATTTCAACCCGTACATTCTTAATTATCATAATTTTTCATCCAAAAAGCCCATTCCAACAAACTGTAAAATAGCAGAACATTCATCAAAACGTTGACTCGGAAGTATAATATCTCGTCTCAACCCTTACATCCTTGATTATCGTAACTTTTTATCTCAAAAAATCTCGACCGAAGAACTATACAATTGCTGAAAATGTTTCATGATTTTCCCCCGAAAGCATAATGTCTCGCTTTAACCCGTACATCCTTGATCATCGTAATGTATTATCCTAAAAGCCCGCACCAACGAGGTATAAAAGTGCTGAAAATTTTTCAAAATTTTTCCTCTCGGAAGCGTAATATCTCATTTTTCCCGCACATCCTTGATTATCGTAATTTATTATCCTAAAAGCCCGGACCTCTGAACTATCAAATTAAATTATTTTATGAACTGCGCGGGACGCGCATTCGGGCTAGTACGAAAAAGTCTTCCACTTACATTACACCACGACGACACCATTACTCGATGTATCGTACCATTCACGAGGCCATATAGAATTTAGCGTGTTAATGGTGGATCTCCCGACGGTTCTCCCATCCGAAGTGCGGAAAAGCCACTTTATTTTGAGTGCACCGTGACCTCGCGGATTCCTCCCGAGTCGTTTCCACGAAAAAAAAAAAAAAGCTCCATTCGTTCGCGATCCCGAGAATGACATTTGACATTTTTCACCCGCGATAACAACGACGGCCTCGATTTTCCACTCGATCATAGTCGAAGCACCCTGCATCATTAGATCTAGAAATGTCACCGATTATAGATTGTTTATCAATATTAGGAATCAGATGTGCATGAAATGTTTTCTTCCACGGTTTTTTTTTTTTTTTTAATTTTCTTTTTTTATTCTTTCAACTATAATTCTCGATAGAATCTTCTAGTCCGAATCCTTATCGATCCATCAACGGCTGTGGCGGTAGATTGTTCATATCGCAAGCCTTTTGAGCGTCTAATCGGATATTGTGAAAAATTATTATTTCACAGAGGGAAAAGGAAAGAGGATCCCACATATCGTACATGTTCCGGTTGCCTTTTGCCGCTGGAAGCGTTTTCAGCGCCTCGATGCTCGACACCCTCCTGTATCAGGCCTTCGTCAAGGATTATGTCATAACTTTCGTCAGGTTGCTACTCGGAGTCGATCAGGCGCCGGGCTCCGGATTCCTCACTTCGGTAAAAAAAAAAAAAAAAAAAAAAAAAAATTATTAACCATCATCTTTCAAAAATAATCCTGTGATGACGCATAGGGGAGAGCGGGGCAAAATGGGACAGTGGTGCAAAACGGGACGGCGGGGCAAAACACAATTTTTCAATAATTTTTGGATACAAGAGTGAAGCAGAAACGACCTGAAAATCGGGATGTATCAATGAGGCAAAATGGGGTATCCAAAAATTATTGGAAAACTGTATGTTTTTCTCATTGTCCCGTTTTTCCCCACTCTCTCATTTTTCCCCGCTCTCGCCTACATCTGCATCGACTTCCGAGCGACAGAAAATGTTGTCTGCCTCATCTATAAAATATATTTAATTTTTTGTTTTGTTTTGTTACATTTTTTTTTTTTTTTTTCTGAGCCGCCTCGTTGTAGTATTGAATTGCAGTTTGTTCGACAAATTGCTCTAAAAATCGACGATTTTTTTTTTCCCCAGATGTGCATCACGAAGGAAGACATGTGGATCAGGACGTACGGAAGACTATATCAGAAGCTTTGCTCGACGACGTACGAGATCCCGATAGGAATTTACAGGACCCAGGACACCAGTGTTACCGATACTTCGAACGTGAGTAACCGAAGCTCCTCGACGGTACGGCGTAAATAAAAAAAAAAAAAAAAACTAAAGAAAACAGAGGCCCGAGAAAGCCTCGGAGGACCCGAGAACATTTAGTTGATGGTTGTGAGTAGCGCATGGCCGTGCTCTCTCGCTCTCTCCCTCTCACTGTCGCTTTTCCCATCTTCGTTGATCCGCCCCCAACGTTACGTACACAACGATCATTCGGATTCGTGATTTTCTCCGCACACCTCACGCTCCCAAAAAATCAGAACAAAACAAAAATATCTCTACTCAATATGAATTAGATTTCATTTGAATATTTATCAAATTTGTAATTAATAAAGAGGAAAAATTAACACGTCAGTGGCTAAATTGTTTAAAAACTTTTTAATGAAAAAAAAAAAAAAAAAAAAAAAAAAATTCGTGATCATTGTAGAGTTTCTAAGTAAGATTATTTTTGGAGCTACAAGAAAAATAATTCTTCACTTTGTATGAATTGGATATTCGAATTTTCTATTAAAAAAAAAAAAAAAAAAATCGTAAAAAATGTAGAATTTGCAAATAAGACTGATTTTTCAATAACAAAAAAAAAAAAACAAAAATGAAAAAGTCTAATTAACAGATAAAAGTAATGTATGTGGAAGAGGATAAGTCTCGTACTCCAAATTACGATGTACGAACGAAACTTACCCCCCGAATCACGATAAACCCCGAGTCACCGAATCCCCCCCCCCCCTACCCACATGACCCGCACGTAGTCTTATGTGACTGTAAAAAACAACACACACATGCGAAAGATCGTTGTACATTTCGAGTTTGTTTCTTAATGCAAATGACAATCATTCACATACTTTTTCATGGATAGAAATGTTGATGAATAGAACTCGATTGAATTAGAATCACAGAGAATGTCCAATAGAAATAGGGATCGCTCCATTTTGTACACGTAATTATAATTATAAAATTTCTGTCTATAAACATCTGACGAAAGTGTCCCTTGGTGGGTGAAAATATTTATATTTGTTCGTTCATTCGATCACTCGATCATCCTGTGATAGCTAAAAATGTCACTACAAAATCGTTGCACACCTAAATGTATGTATAAAGCATATAGGATTTCTTGGTGTATCTCATAGCGTTCCAAACATAGTTAATGCATCTTGATAATAATAGTGAAACAACTATAGAGCGACCCGAGCGCCCATAAAGTAGATCGAACGAGGAGCAACGGCCCGAGGGCGATGCTCTCGATGGTTCTTATTTCCAGATTTACAGATACACTTTCACATCGGGGCGATGACGCGCACAATCAGTCTTGAAATGGCTCGTCATCGGATAATCCGACAAATTACATCATTTTATTCTTCATCGTCAAATCAGGCAAACGAAAAAAAAAAAAAAAACAAAAAATCGAATAGATTTATTCCGCGACAAGAAAATATATTAATATAGTTACATTAAACGTGTTTTAATATAATTATTTCTGTAACTTATTTTTTTTTTTTTTTGTTGTTATCGCATAGCAGTCCAATTCCGCAATATAACATTTTCAGATATTGTGCCAGATTTATGGAAGAATAAAAAATAACATTGATTGGCTGGTCAAACCGATGACGAGTTGGATCTAGAAAAATGATAAAATATCGTCCCGCCGCACTGTGAGACCAGTGAGAGAAGGCGCTTTGCAAGGGAAAGAAAAAAAAAAAAAAAAAAAAAAACGAAAAAAATTTCGACGTGACGCGCGGCAAGCCTCGTAGTAAGGGTAGTCTTGCTTGTCCTTTTGGCAGGGTGACTCTGACGCCGAGAGCGATGCAGGCGTTGGGGTGACTTACAAGGTGCGTCGTTCCGCGGCAGCTTCGTGTCTTGCGAATTGCGCTACCCGCGACAAGGGCGCATCTGCTGTGAGTACAGTCGCGCAAACGCGTGACCAAATTTTCTGATAATCCAATAATTACTTTTTCTCTTTACCCCACTTTATATACATACATATTTCAATATATGTCTCTCTCTCTCACGATCCACTCTCTGTTACACGTGTGTATCATAAACGCTCTTGTCTCTCGTTGCCTGCTGTAACTTACAGCCGGAAATCCGGAACGCATGCGAAGTTACAAATTGAGTGGGTGGAACGATGCATGCTCGATTGCTTCCTCTCATTTGTTCTATGTCATACTGTCGTGAGAAGAAAAGTTATCGATTTCCAATAAAAATAATGGCCATATAACAAAAGTCACGCACGGTAAAAACAAAAGGTTTATTAATTTAGCGTGTCAAGTCAAACTTACAAATTGAGTACGACACAATTTTATTATAATATAATACAAAAATTGATCCTTATATAATAATATTAATATAATATATATTTATTGATATTAATAGTAATGGTATTTATATGTATTGTATTTATTATAATATAACGATAACTCTAAAATCTTTTCTGAATGCCAGAAATAAAAATAGCCAGAATTACCTACTGGCTAGAAATTGGAGCAACTTAAGCAGTTTTTTTTTTACTGGCCATAACTTTTCTTCGACTCTGTCTTGAAAAAAAAAAAAAATTTCTCTCTGCGTTGTGCGAAGCCTGTTTCATAATGTACCATGAGTCTCCGTCGCTTCGTCGATGTCGTGTCGCTTCTGTATTGTAGCCACTGACAGTCGCAGCTAATTTTAGTGCAACAGAAGTTGGGGCATCGAATAAACCCATCACACGAGATGCCGGTGATTACGATTATTATATTTTGCGTATGCAAGAGTGTGTGTAAAAAAAGAAGTATAAAACAAAAATCGAAGCAGGAATGCCCAAAATCTAATACCAAAAAAAAAAAAAAAAAAAAAAAACCAAAAAATTCGCATTACTAAACGAATTTCAATTAGACGCCGATAGTGATCTCTGCGACTTCGTAGAAAATTAGATTTCGCTCATCCCTGAATCGACTTCCCAAGAGAATGCTCCGTGCCACATAACCGCCACGAATCTTCAATCTTTTTGTCCGCAGTATTCAGTCAGCCTGGCGGACGAGGCGCGCGACAACCACGCTCAGCAGATCGAGCGAGCCGAGATAGCGAATCTCGTTCGATCGCGAATGGAGTCGCTGAATCTTCCGGTCGCCGACTACGACGACGTCTCCGAGAAGCGCAACAGTCTCTCCTACGTGATAATAAATCCGAGCTGCGACCTGAAGCTCGAGGAGGGCGACATCGTCTACCTGGTGCGTCCGTCCCCCTTCTCGGCGCAGAAGACCTTCGAGCGTCACAATTCCCGTCGTAAGAGCAACATAAGTTTCTGCTCCGCTCAGCTCGTGGCGCAGATGAGCGCCGCGGTCGCCTCGGCCGGACTCCAGGGCGGTCCGGGCAGTCGTCGGGGCTCGGGGATCGGTTTGGCTAGGGCACCACCTCTCGGTAGCACGAAGTCGAACTCGCTCTCCCTGCCGGACAGTCCCACCGTAGCCGGCAGCCTGCGCGGCCGTTCGAATTCGTTGCGCGTCGTCGACGACATACTGCTGAGACGAAGCAACTCGCTCCGTCAGGGATTCACCACGAGGAGGAAGAGCAGCCTCGAGGACATTGGCCTCGGTGCACTCTCCCATCCGTCCAATCACAATCCAATCAAGATTGCGTTGAACGGTTCCATCGGCCTCGAGGTGACTCCACCGGAGGAGGGTACTCCGGCCGGTGGTGCCAGTAACACCGGCATCCTCGACGTTGGACTTCCCTCAATGCCTGCACTCGGGACGACGGGCCTGATCGGGCCGAGTCTGGGTGCGGGCATCGGTGGATCTCTCGGCGGTCTCTACGATCCGCCGCCGCTCCAGGGCAACAAGAGCTCGCCGATGCAAAATCAGCAGGGACAGATACAGGGGGTGCAGCAGGACCCCCAGCACATACAGGGAACGATAGTATGATACAACCTCATGTGGGGACGCCGACTCTCCAGTGTAGTTCGAAACAAGTGGCTCTAGCGTTCCCACATAGACTCTCGTTCGCGAGATTTAGATTTTAGACGCGGCGGTGGATCTGAGATTGGAGCCGAGGGGAGACGTCCTGCACGGGAACGGGACGAACGATACAGGAGGGTCTAGGAAGAGATCCCGAGGATGCCGAAGAGCTCCGAGGGTAAAAGAGTTGCCTCGGCTGCGAAGGATTTCTCGAGAGAGGAAATCCTCGCTCCAAGATGGAATTGTAGTACATTTCCGTTTATAGCGGCAAACTCTCTTACCATCGGAGGGCTTCGGGATATCATCGGGGAGACCTTTTCTGCGGCCAAGTTGGGACTTTGTTCCCGGATGCTTCTCTTTATCGTTCGTCGATTCTCCGACGAGATGTAACGATATCTAACGCGAAGTGAGATCTGTCGCAAGTTCGAACGGTTCGACCGGCTCGGAGGTCACTCAGCCGGATGTTGGGAGGTCCGAGAGGTGGTTCTCGTAACACCCCGTGTCCCGAACGACGAGGAAGAAACACTCGGTCGGTAACGTGGCGTCCATGATGTTCAAGAGCTACGCAACAGGAAATATAAAAATTATTAAGACTAATATACCAAGAACACGAAGGCAAACATAAACACACACACACGATTAACTTACCTAAGAGGATAGCGACGATAGCCTTCTAGGTCCGGTACGCTGAGTCACGTGACGCGTGAAGAGCGTTGATAATTTCATACTTAGGTGAGAGAGAGAGTGTGTGTGTGTGAGATATATATATATATATATACATATATTTCGCGAGAACGAATTAAGTGAGTACATGACCATTAGAATCATATCACTGCGAGCTCACTCAAGCTCGATGGCAGACACTGCGGTACACTTGAGAGAAAAAAAAAACAAAACCAAACAAGACGTATTTTAGACGATGAAAATTATGAAGACGAAGATATGAACCAAAAAACAAAGATTTTCTAATTAAATGTTATCGAGCAGTGACTACGGACGAATCGAAGACGAGATTCCTCATAATTAAATTAGTGTTCGAGAGAAAATTAACGAAAATGATCAAAGTAACCGAGTAATTAAAAAAAAAAAGAAACAAAAACAAAAGTGTAAAAGAGGTTTCTGCGAGAAACGAACTCGATGGGTAATCGAGCCGTGAAAATTTATGCAGTTCACGGATTAATCGCGAAAGTCTTTATGGTAAAAATCGGCCTCGATCGCGAAGGCTTAGGACAATTTATTAATTAGGTAATTGTACGACGAATGTTGAGAACGACTGATCCAATCGACGCCCCGACAAATAATTTTATCTTCTATTACACTTCTTTATTTTTTAATTTCACCGAAAGATATTTTCAGAAATGATATGGATTATTTTTTGCGGTTCAAATCAATCGTTACAAAGATTTCTTGTTAATTTGACAATCCGTTCGATCGCGAGGACCCGATTTGTTGAATTTTTTTCAATCGATCCATCGCTATGAGAAAATAAAACCAAAAAACATTTGATGATCGACATCAAGCGGGTCCGCTTCGAGCCAAATCCAAGATCGTGCAGCGACCAATTTACACGAATCTATTTTCGTTCAATCATTCGATTTAACGTAACGTATATATATTTATCCGAAAAGAAACCTGCAGCGTGTTTCAGAGCGATATTATATTATAGTTAGCTATTTATTCCTCGATCAATTTTTCAACATTATTGGAGTGCTGTACCGAGCAATGATTTTGCGAGAGATCAGGCCATTAGCAAAAAATACTCTTAGAGTTTTTGTACATAATACGTAGCGCTTGATTAAAATTAATTCTTGAGAAGATTTATGTAAGCGAGGGCTCACTCCAAAAAAATCTTATTCCGTATACACCTTTAAACATTGATTGTTTGATTAGCACCGAGCCTGGACGAAATATGCGATTTTTTCCAATAACCATTCGGCTGATTAAGGTGGTTGGAGCGCTATGCTCGGTTAGTGCAGGGCGATAAAAGTATTCCAAAAACAAATTGTTAAATTATTTTCTGTTTGCGATACATATTTTCAAACCCTAAGGCCCTTTGCTATTTGTAATATTTTAGATTTTATAGCAAAATTGTTGAAGCCGCAACAGCTTTTCCGTGAGACCGACACTAGACGGCTCTATTTTTATAGTCTCGACAACTAAACGATGAATCTATTCGAAAATTTTGCACACTCCGAGCTTGAGAATCGATCTACAACATATCCTAAATTTAGCTTCGAATTTTCAAATTCGCCTAGCGTTCCAACCTCCATTAACTGTAGAGATTTGTTAAAATGTTATTGGAAATTGTTCTTTCAGTGCCGCTTTTCTTATTCGAACCCTTTCTTTAACAATTTACATTCTATCACTTTTACCAATGGAGAAAAAAAAATCAGTCTTTAGAATAGTAGATCAACTCGATTCCCCCGAAGATGCAAGGTGAAAAAAAGGTCCAATAATCATTGCCCGTTGTTCAATGAAAAACAAACAAAAAAATACAAAAAATGTTCGCCGAGTCGATAAACTCGAACACTTTTCAGCGACGAACCGAATGAGGCAGCGAGAGACAAGAGTTTCCTATGAAAAATTTCGCCTTACGGAAACCAGCGATAAAACAAATTCGCGCAATAGCGATGTAAAAAAAAAAAATAAAATAAACAAACAAACAAAAGATACACAAAAAGAAAACCGAGATCTCACGGTGGCGTAACGAGTTATATTCGCAGTCTAGAGACTTACACTTTAATTACTAAGGCATTCCTCGACCAGAAAACCGATTAAAAAAAGAAACTATAAACGGCTGTACGTAATGTAATATAAATGAAAGAGTTTAATGAAAGAAAAAAAAAAGAAAACCGAAAAGAGAATGTAACTATCGTGTGACGTGTCTGCCGCTCAGTCGCGTGAGTGCACGGCGTAAATTTATTATAAATAAATTATTATAGATCAAATATGCTAATTAATTTTCCCTATCCACTAATCGATCTATTCGCCTCCGAAAGAAAAAAAAACCTCGCTTTCTACATACATTGTATTTCTAGGTCAGCCGGCAACGGGTTCGACGAATAAATTGGAAGACGTTTTCGAATATATTTTACATGTGGAATGTTTATTCTACGTATATGCACGTACGGTTACGAGCAGAGTCTTAATTACTCTAATCAATCATAAATAAAAATTAAATTATAATCGCCATTCAGAAAAAAAAAGTCGTCGCCCAGTATTCATCTGCGTAACACAGTCATTGTAAATTTCAGGTCCGAATTTATATGTGTAAATAAGAAAACAATCAAAGAATACGTAATAGGCCGACAGTCACAATCATAATTTTCGTTCGGTATTTTTTTTCTTCTTTTTCAAGTATATGGAAAGTTAGATTTTGCTCGTCGCTGTGCACGTATGTGATATATACATTATAATATGCGTAGGCGATGCAAATGCAAGATATATAAATACAGCACTTTCGTAGATACATTATCGACAGGTTTGTCACGTCCGTCTAGCGGATCATGAGACGCTCTTTACCGGCTTCGTTACGTTCTCCGTAAACTGGCCGACTATGTTACCGCGGGGATGATAGCACGCTACGACTACGCAAGCTCCATCCTTCTTCGCCATCGCTATTCCCATCTCGGTCGTGTTTTTCCACACAATCTGGGTGAAGTGACCTGGAGAAAAAAAAATTAAACAAGGTTGATTCAAATTTCAGGGAAAAAATTGAATTAAAAATACATTACTTTCCGATCGTGTTTACTCACAAGTATTGAGAACTTTAGGCTCGGCGCCGAACTTGTGATCTTTCTTCTCGGAGTACCACTTTGAGACGACCTCGCGGGCAGACGCTATCAGGTTCGGATCGGAACACTGCATCGAGTAGATATTTTCACCGTACGGCGAGGCCGATTGTGGCACAAGTTTGTTAGTGTTGAGGAGCGTAGAAGCCCAAGCCTGAAAAAACACGAGTTAAAAAAATGTGTTCATTGATCGAAAACATTTCAATCTATTTTTACAATCCTTGTTTGTCCCAATTGTAAGTCGTTTATCGAGAATTGATAAGATAACCCGTGTCAGTGGTTAAAAACAATTTTCTTTTTTTAAAACGTCATTCGATAATGCAGAATGAGGCCTTTATTTATTCTTGAGAATGCGTCGATTCATTAAGCGAGTAAAGAATAATATACTTAAAAAATAAAAATAAGATGAGTGTTCATTGATCGAAAGCATTTGACTTTATCTTTACGATGCTCGTTTGTCCCGATTATTAATTTTTTACGAGGAATTGACGATATAACTCGAGTCAGTGGTTAAAAATAATGTACTTTCTTTAAATCGTCATTTAATAATCAATACATTGACGATCCAAAATGAGGGCTTTATTTGTTCTTGAGGGTTCCTCGATTTCATTAAGTGACCAGAAAATAATATACCGTAAAAACACGAGTTAAAAAAAATAAGACGAGTGTTCGTTGATCGAAACCATTTGAATTTTTTTTTTTATAATATTGATTTATCCCGATTATTTGGCTTTGCCACGGATCGACGAAACAACCCGGCTCAGTGGTTAAAAGTATTTTTCTTTTTTAAAATCATCATTCAACAATCGATAAATTGCCCATCCGGAATAAGATCTTTATTTATTGTTGAGGATCTTCGATTCATTGAGTGAATAGAAAATAATATACCATAACGTATGCGATCTGTTCTCTCCGTGAGATAATTTACCTTGGCAGCTGC
Organism: Amblyjoppa proteus; assembly: GCA_963922035.1. Lineage (NCBI taxonomy): Eukaryota > Metazoa > Arthropoda > Insecta > Hymenoptera > Ichneumonidae > Amblyjoppa > Amblyjoppa proteus. Next base: position 23,155,979 of record OY998234.1, on the reverse strand, counting down.
GGTCAATTCAGGGCTTAGTCTGAGGTCGGGAACTCTGTGACGTCTTCTGTACTCGTTGTGAACGAGAAGAGCTTCCTGCTGCCAGGTAGTTTCATCGCCGGGTGTTTGAGGTTGCCTGTTAGCGCCGAGGCTCGATCTCTTGCTCGGCGAACAACCACCCGGCGGCAATACGTTCTCCGTAAAGCTGCCGAGAAAGTTTCCGGCTGGATTGTAATTGCACACGACGTAAACTTCACCGTTGCGATTACGCGCCATACCGACACCGAGCTCGGTACTGTCACGCCATACGACTTGCGTGAAGTGGCCGGTCTTCAGGGTCGTTGGCTCTTTGGCGTACTGATGCTGAACTTCCTCGGCATACCTATCGGGCGACAAACAATAGCTTTAGTTCCAACAAACAATAAAATAATGTCTTAAATTCACGCAAAAGGGTCAAAACACTACTTTCAAATAATATCGCAGACATTTTTTTTTTTTTTTTTATTTCCCGTGACGTCACTTGCGGTGAAGAACTGAAATTTTCAAACCAGAAGTGACGCCACGGAGAAAGAAGTAATTTATCTTACATCACTTCCGGACTGAAAATCTGTTTTCCATCGGAAGTGACGTCACGGAGAAAAATATGAAATTTTTCTTCGTGATGTCACTTCCGGTTTTAAAATCTAAATATTTCACAGCTAGAGACAAAATAAAATTAAACTTTTCTCCGTGACGTCACTTCCGGTGAAGAAATGAGATTTTCCAACCGCAAGTGATATTTTCAAGCCAGCAGTGACATCCCAAAAGCATGTTTCAATCGTTCATCATGGGATAATAAAAAAAATATTTGAAAATCCCTATACTCGTGCCATTACATCTTAAGGTCTTAGTTTGTTAGTTTAACATTCGCTTTACTGTCACTTTCGCGTTCATCATACGCTCGACAATTTATTAAATCAACTCACCACTCATTAACGGGCTCGTCACCACCGACGATCGTCTTGGGATTCGAGCTCCACATACAATAAAGGTTCTCTCCATATTCGGTGTTCGTCCTGTGCTCCAGTCGTCCTCTAGTTGCCAATATGCTGGCCCAGTCTTGACTCGTCTTACACAGCTGCGTATTAAACGAAAATAAACATTAATTTCTTGTCCAGATGAGATTACAGTAAATTTACATTACCTGCTTGCTGAGTCTCAACGGCGGCACTCCGTGTCTCGAACGATAGAAGTTGTGAGTGTCCAGGCATAGATCGACGAATTCTTTGGGGGCTCCCGATCTGCGCACAGACGGTTTACGCGTTTCAGTCTTTGTTATCTATAACACACAGAGACACAACATCGGTACAACGACCTGCGATCTGTGCTGACACCGATAATACTGTTCGCAGGTTGTGCGATTAAATGAAAAGTGTTGAAAATAAGTAAATAAATGTTGCATAATGGTAATCCCGACACACGCGAGGCCACAGATGACCTTGTACGACTGTGCAACGGCGATACAACGAGACCGCAGCCGCTATTGTATATCCATGACTTATCTAATAACCCAGATAAAACATAATATGCGTTGCGCGTTGTACTACTGACCGATAGATGTAATTTCCCATCATCCTCGATTGAATTTATCATTTGCCGCACGACATCGTCATCGCCGCGAAGGACACGACGATCGCGGCACGATAGTCAGCTACTTCCGGTATTCGGCACGGCGAGAAATAATCGTTCAATCAAACCGACCGGAAGTTGCAGCTTCTCAGTCTCGTGTGCAGAGAACAAAAACCGGCCATTTCCATAAATAAAAAAAATTGCTTTATCGGTGGACTTATGGTAGTCTATAGACATTTCGATATTTAGCGAGATCTTTATAAAAACAAAAGTTGATCATAAACAGTATATCTATTTTGTGGGCTGAAGGACTCAAATCGATGACCCTTTGGCAATGTGCGTATTTTTTAAATGTTGTCAAAATAGAATAAAATGTTTGAACTATATTGATGTATATTGATCTATATTGATCTATATTGATCTGTATTGATCTATATTGATCTATATTGATCTATATCGATCTATATCGATCTATATCGATCTATATCGATCTATATCGATCTATATCGATCTATATTGACTTATATTGATCTATATTGATCTATATTGATCTATATTGATCTATATTGATCTATATTGATCTATATTGATCTATATTGATCTATATTGATCTATATTGATCTATATTGATCTATATTGATCTATATTGATCTATATTGATCTATATTGATCTATATTGATCTATATTGATCTATATTGATCTATATTGATCTATATTGATCTATATTGATCTATATTGATCTATATTGATCTATATTGATCTGTATTGATCTATATCGATCTATATTGATCTGTATTGATTTGTATTGATCTGTATTGATCGGTATATGTTCACAACATTCGAAATTTTCAATAAACTGCATATAAACAGTTTTGGTATAAAGTCGCTAAAAACAAGGGAACCAGCGGAGAGCATCTTGAAGAGAGATTGCGTTTAGCGTAAAACAAATGGAGTACCATACAGTCTTATTCGTGCCCAGACTCTCGCAAATTACTCCACGTCAATTTCTCGCCGTGAATCTTCTTCACGCTCGATGACTAATCGAAAACCGCTGGGTTGTTGGCTCACGATGTGCAACACGAGAGTAAGAGAAAGAGAGACCGATTTTTTCGCCTCGTTTAACGCACTCCCGACGCTTCGGAACCGCGCGTGCCGTCTCGTTCTCATTCGCTTTGGGATGCTCATCTCTCGAATCGCAAATATAAGATAAAAACACACACACACACACGAACACACGATTCGTCTATAATGGTGTACGAAACTATAATAACATGCGGTCTGCAATTTTCTCCACTCGCGAACGGAATTGCACGCTTATCCGAAGGAAATACATACAATTTTCCAGTCGCGATCACGACTCAAGTTTCCGGATTCTAATTTTCACGCTGTCCTCAATTTCTAAACGGCAAAACTTTTTCTAGGGTAAAAAAAAACGACGCTGCGTCCGACTTGTTAATTTATCGTGAAGCCAGATAACATGCATTTTCAGTCACTTAAGCTTTTACTCCCACAATGAAATCCTCGTACTTTTTCACTTCAAGCTATAGATTGAAATTTGCATTAAAAAACAAATGAAAATAAAGAAACAACATTTTTGTTGCTCATTATTTTCAGTCGCTTAAGATTTTAATTCCATACGGACAACCTCGTAATGTTCACTTTCGGTCAGTTTCAAGCTCCAAATCCCAATTTGCATTAAAAGGGAAATAGAAATGAAAAAAAAAAAAACATGCTTCTTGCATATTATTTGCAGTCGCTCAAAATATTTTAATTCACAGACATCCTCATAATTTTCACTTGCGGTCAGTATCAAGCTCCAAATCCTAATTTGCATTAAAAGGGAAGTAGAAATGAAAAAAAAAATAACATGTTTCTTGCGTATTATTTTCAGTCGCTCAAAAGATTTTAATCCTATACGGACGTCTTCGTACTTTTCACTGCCGGCCAGTTTCAACCTCGAAATCCTAATTTGCATTAAAAGCCAAAATCCTAATTTGCATTTGCAGCAGCTTATTGGTATTTTTCACTTCCGGTCAGTTTCAAACTCTTTGTTTTTTTTTTTTTTTTGTGCGTAAATTGTCATTCATAAAAGGATGTTTGATGCGGATTATTATCTCACGAAGAAGTCTACTGGATCGTTCATTGTACATGTCGATGTACGGTGTAGATTGCCTATATGATTTATGTTTGCGTCTTTTTGGAGTAAATCAAATATATTTTACCTGTGCTGATGTATATCGTGCGGAATCCGGCGATGCAGAGGAAGATCTTGCGCTGCTGCAGGACATTCCATCGCTTCCCAGACTTCCGTGGAAACTTCCGTGAAAAGAGTTGGACAACGGTCCCGGCGATGCCGGGGACGCGGTCAGGGGTGACTTCGATCTCACGGACTCGGCTCTCGATCTGTTGCGAACAAGAGATAACAAATTCTTAACTGTAAATATCTACAAAATTTTGAATTACCGACTGAAGCTCATATCTGGACACAAGTGGCGATAAGCGAGGCACAAGCTGCTTTTCATGCTTTTGAATTTTCAATCTTTCGAGTCACGAAGTATTTACTTTTTTTCAACACTTAGTTACAAATGCTCCGATAATTTATTTACTCTGTACTACTTCCGATATGATAAAATAAAAATTAAAAATCTAAATTAAAAACAAAAATTAAAACTGAACAACAAAATTGAAAACAGCAATTGAACATCAAAAATACAAAATGAAAATTGAATATCGAAATAAAAAATGAAAATGGAAAATCAAGGTAAAAAATGCTGCGTTTTGTATTTTCAACATTAAACTGAAACTGATAAATGTAAGCGTCTCATGGATTACGAGGAAGTCGAGTGAAAGCTGAAGATTTGAAGCATCGCCTAACGGGCCGTTTTTAATCGTGACGAAGTTGCAAAACGGCGTGAAAGATCGTTCGTAATTTTCTGTCAAAGGACTCCGACATCGTTCTGCGATAAATCGCCGAAGAGCGTTTGATAATTGTCGGTTTTTTAGCTACGGCGGTTACGGCGAGACGAATCAATTGTCAGCTTTCAATCGTAGCCTACACTGCACACTAAACTACTCTTCCGATACTCTAAAACACTAAACTACGACTATCGTGCTGACTAGTGCCTTAATTATTTACTTCGCTTCTAATAAACGTGGGTTTCCGGTACCTGTCTGGCGACAGCTGGTCGACAAAGCCGACCACCTTCTTTTTGGTCCCACTCGAGCTCAGAGAGGGCATACTACGGGGGTAGAACAACGATTCTAATGTTTTAACGGTGAAATTCGAGATATTAACAATGTTTACCTCAAATATGAATTTACAACTACGTCGTCAATGGCTCTACGAATTTTTCACGTCCAGACAATTCAAATGTCTATATAAAATTCGATACAGTTACATTTAGAATCCCAAACTAAACTGGCAGAAATTTTTCAGTGTTGCATCGAGCTCCGATAAGGCCCCGAGCCGTTCCCGATGTAAAACGCTCCAAAATGTTTACCGAGATATAAATACATATTTGCTGACCTCCAGCAATCAAACCCGAGGGCTTAAGATAGTTCGTCCGTCAAGTCAATTGAGTTCCCGAATTGCAAAAATTGTTTGTACACATTTTGAAGTAGACATTTTTGCGAACCAAGGTGGATCTAGATTAAAGAGTTCCCACTTTATGTTGAAAAAAAAAATGTACTACAATGAATTTAAAGAAAAATAACTCAGTTTACGTCAATAAATTCACGCGATTTTTGTGAAGTCAAATTTGTAATTTCAGTCTGTTCTTGACGCGTGACAGTTCTTCTGCGTTATAAAAAAAAAAAAACAACACTTCAAGGTGCGTCTGTGAATGTTTACAGATTTGTTTAGCGCATCAACTTGTTATTCGAATCGTTCAAAGGTTGCATCTTGGCAAAGTTAAAGAAGTCTCTCGTACTTGTGAAAGTTTAAAATATGTACAAACCGTTTGTTAAATCTTTGCACCCGATTGACTCGACTCCACCGCAAGGACTACCTTGACTCTCCCAGAAACAATCGTAAAAACAACCGTAAAGCCATCGACATTACAACAGTTCAACATCTAACAACAAGAAAATCAAAAAGATCGAATGAAATCTCAAAATTCAACTGTAACTGATCATTGAAATTTCCGCACGCAAAGCCCACGTAACAGTGTGGTGTGCGTGTCCGTCGGTCTATCGACCTGTTTGTGTTTATTCGTCTCCACCGGAGTGCAATACACTCCGGAAGTGTGCGCAGAAACACTGTGCACAACGATCGATCGCCCGTTGCGTGACACGTCCCTCTTACTATTTTCATTTTATCATTGTTTTACCAACGGTCGATAATGCAGATTTATCGAGGTTTGGCGAGCGATCGTACGTGCGCGCAGAACTGGTGTCGGGTCACTCGGTGGAGTCGATGGGGGCCCCAATTATTGTTCGGTTCTCGAACCCACCTGTTCGACTTTGGTGTCACTATGTCTCTCGTTTCGGAGGTGTATTTCCTCTCGGCACGTCCGCCGTTGAAGAGCTCGACGGTCTCGCGCGTAACTGTTTCGAGCAAGGGCTCGCCGCCCCTGCGACCTTTGCTGAAAGTTCGCTGATCCGTCTTCCGGACCATCACGACCCGCGACAGCGGCTGGTTGAACTCGTGCCCGTGCATCGTCGGCGGTATCATGGCCAGAGGCTGCGAGAGCGGACCGCCGATTCGCGGAGATCTGCAACAGAGAGATTACTTTGTATTTTATGCGGCGGAAACGTGAGCAAAGATTATTGTTGTTATATTGCGAACCGCTGCGAAGTGCGGTCTGCACGGAGGCGGACGGAGAAAGACGGTTATTGTCTCGGCCCGGCTTCAACGGACGGTACTCGTCGTATTTATTGCTTTAGCGGAGTTATCGAAAGTTACGCAATCGATAACGGGAAATAATCTTGTAACGGGGCGAATGAGAATTCTTTAAGTGGAGAGCTTTCGATTGTTTTCGATGGAAATTGTCAGTCTGAGAATTTGAGTTATTATCGTTGGAAAAAAAAAAAATAAACATTTAAGCTTTAATCCGATCGACAGTAGGACGAATTGTCAATTACATTTTTTTTAATTCACATTCTGTCGATCGCGGGGAAAATTTTTAGTAATTGCAAACAAAATCGATCGTATCGTTTTAGTGGAGTTATCGAAAGTTACGCAATCGGTAACGGGAAATAATTTTGTAACGGGGCGGATGAGAATTCTTTTAGTGGAAAGCTTTCGATTGTTTTCGATGGAAATTATAAGTCTGGGAATTTGAGTTATTATCGTTGAAACAAAAAATTGAAGTTTTAATCTGATCGACAGTAGGATTAAGAGGTCAATTAAATTTTTTTATTCACATTCTTTCAATCACGGGTTAAATATTCAGCGGTAACAAACAAAAACTTTCCTTTTGGCAGTGGTAAACGATAGATGTCGATTTGACTCTGGTTCAAGGAGTAACAACTTTCTATTATTGAAAAAAATCGACGTTTCGATCTGATCGATAGTATAATCAATCGTCAAGTAAATTTTTTTAATTGACATTCTATAAATCACCGTGCAAATACTTGGTAATGGTAAGCAAAGTCAATTGTATTAGCATTGGTAAACTATACATGCGGCTTTGACACTTGTTTAACGTGTAACAACCCACTTTCTGGAGTAACTGTTTCATTCGAATTACAGTTAGTCTAGAAATCTTCGGCAATGAAATATTGTTTTATATTACACGAAATCGCGAATGTATTTAAAAAAAAAAAAAAAAAAAAAAAAAAAAAAAATCACAACAAGTTCAATATCGTACAAAAGTTCAGCGCATAAATTTTAGGTTTTTCCTCCGAAGTTTTTCTAATCTTTCATAATCCTTTCCTTTTTCATAATCGCCCTAGCGAGTATTTAAACTGTTAAACAACAATAACGTAATCTTCAAAGTTTACAAAGTTGGGTTCGAAACGATCCCCTTAAGAACGCTTTATGCACTAAAAATGGAAAAGCGTTGTTTTTTCTTTTTTTTCTCAATTTGAAACAAGAAGCCAGGTCCGATTAGCCTCGGAGCGTTCGCGCAGGTAGCGCGCATGCGCGCTGGCAGTTCGCGAGCGATTATCCACGCTTGGCTAAACGCCCCGCGGTTAAATTCGCGTCTGCGAACTCGAATCAACCTCGCGAGCGTAATCCACGTGGCTCAACCGCGCACGCACACTCGTCGAACAATTATTCAATGCAGATTTCCGAGCGCAAGCCAAGAGAGCTCCGGCCGGATACGCCCGCCGGAACGGTGCCGTTTGCCGGCCACCGGTGTAACGCGGGAGAGCGAGTGATCCGTATTCCTTGCAGTTTAACAATCATCGGTATACATTAGATCTTATCTAATGAGCGCACTCGCCGTTTAGCGCTTCTGACACAACGATCCTTCTGTACACACTTTATTATACCACGATCGCTCCCTGTTCCTTTTGCCTCGTTTCATTCAGCGATTATTACACCGCGATTCTGCACGCGTTCGCTATACGGATTCGCTGAATGAAATCCTATGTTCGAACGGCTACGCGTTATCGCTGTGGAAGCTTGCTGAGGGAATATCAATAAGGAGGAACGGTCAAGTGTTTGGCTTCAGTTTTACCAGATCTTTTAAATTGAGGAATTTTTTTTTTTTATCGACATTTTTTTTTTTTTTTTTTTTTTTTTTTTTAATGTACCGAAAAATCGCTCGCAAAAGACTTTTCAAAGGTTTAATGGGAGTATCGTTGGTGCGTCAATATATCACTTGGAAATAATGGCTGTGGTCAAATTTTCATATCTTGAATTTTTTCAAAAATGCAGCCGTTTCATGGCGTTTCGTCGATGGGTAATCAATACTTCGGATTATCGAACGTTTGCCGATCGCAATAATGACTATGATATGCCATTGAGTTATCAAAATTTATTGCGGTTTTTACGTCACTTTTTAGAGATTTTTTTTTTTGAAGTCTCGGGCTTACTTTCTGCTCCAAAAAGTGAAAAGGGTGTTCATTTTTTTTTAATCACGATCACGATTTTCAAAAGTTATGTATGATTAGATTTTCACTTCACCTTTCAGAGATTTTTGGAAGCTCACAGGATAATTCTTACATTCAATTCCAAAAAGCGAAAAAAAAGTGTCCAATTTCTTTCTTTTTCTTTTTTTTTTTTGATATCCTTTGCGATTTTCAAAATTGATGTATAATTAAATGTTTGAAAATGATTTCGTCACAGACTCAAGTGTCGTATGCAATGTTAAAAAGTCGACGAAGAGAACGATGATGCAACGAACTTACGAGAAGCAAGGATTGAGAGTTCTATGCATGTTATTTTATCCAATTCTACAGGACTCCTCCATAATTTCTGGTTCGAACGAGGGAACACTCGCGCGTCCGTGGCTGCTACAAACTCGGCAAGTTGCCGGTTCGATGAGCACCGGAGGAGAGAACGCGCGCACCAGACACGCGCAACGGAACCGAATAAACTGGCACGAGAACGCCGTCGTCGTCGTCGTCGTACCGAGCACTCTCGAAGGGAGAGAGAATGCTCCTCTTCTTGGGCGAGGAGAGGTGGCCAATTAGCCGTTACTCGGCGCACATGCCTTCACCGAGGCTCGACCGAGCGACGAACCACCTCCTCCAACCTTCCTCCTGCCGACGTTGCACTCGGACGGTGAGGATCTCTTGCACTACTGAACGAGAGAAGCCACTGCGTGAGGAGTGCCGGGCAGAGCTCCTTGGCGACGCTACAAGTAAATCAAGAATGCCAATAGATAAGGTCATAATTAATTGATTCAAAAATATGAATATTTTTTGAGGGAAGAAAGCAATTCGATTGGGAATTTTATGGAAATCGTCAAACCGGAGCTCTTGAAAGGAAAATTTGTACACTTTGTTCCGGTAGAGTTGAGACAAAGTTAATAAAGTCCAATATTGCATCGGATAAAAGGATGTGGAAAAAATTGTGGATATTGTGAAACTAAACTATCGATCCTGTGAGGGTTTCATAAAAATGTTGAAAGGTTTTACCGAACTCCTTGGCGATGCTCCAAGTAAATCAAGAATGCCAATAGATAAGGTCATAATTAATTGACTCAAAAATATGAATATTTTTTGAGGGAAGAAAGCAATTCGATTGGGAATTTTATGGAAATCGTCAAACCGGAGCTCTTGAAAGGAAAATTTGTACACTTTGTTCCGGTAGAGTTGAGACAAAGTTAATAAATTCCAATATTGCATTGGATAAAGGGATGTGGAAAAAATTGTGGATATTGTGAAACTAAACTATCGATCCTGTGAGGGTTTCATAAAAATGTTGAAAGGTTTTACCGAACTCCTTGGCGATGCTCCAAGTAAATCAAGAATGACAATAGATAAGGTCAGAATTAATTGATTCAAAAATATGAATATTTTTTGAGGGAAGAAAGCAATTCGATTGGGAATTTTATGGAAATCGTCAAACTGGAGCTCTTGAAAGGAAAATTTGTACACTTTGTTCCGGTAGAGTTGAGACAAAGTTAATAAAGTCCAATATTACATTGGATAAAAGGATGCAAAAAATTTTGGAAAAAAATGTTCAACCATACATATTGATCCTCCGAGGCTCTCATAAAAATTTCGTAAAGTTTCATCGAGCTGGAAAAGCGTAGGATATTTGCTAATATGGCCCTTCATCCCCTTGACCCCTTCGAATACTCCAAAGTGAAAAATAAAATATTACCTTAAAAAAAAGTTTAAAAAAAAAAAATCCAAAAAAATTCTCAAACAACCCTATCAATCCTCTGACCGTCTCATAAAAATTCAGCGATGTTCCATCGAGCCGTTAAAAAGATACGACTCTCCGATCGAAATAAATTCAATGATTTCATTCCGCAGCACAACGCATCAGTTATAAACAAGATATCCCGAGGAGTGTATTTCTAACGACGTAGCATTATCATTTTACCCGCGGTCAGCATCGTCTCTGCCACCAGTGTCGGATGGCAAGACCGGAGAAGATTTCCTATCCGCAAAGTACACGAAGATTTTTCATTTGGTGGTGGTCATCGACGATGGCGAAGGCGTTCGAAGGCTCGGTAGGTTCGTGAGCGCGATTTACCGCTATCTCGTCTGACCGGAATCATTGCTCCGGAGCACACAGCGAGGCGGGCCAACCGGCAGGGAGTTCTCTCCGCGTGGATCACTGGCGATAGCCATTGCCGGTCGATAGCGCGGTCCAGCGAGGGAGCTCGTGCGCGGCGGCGATCTACCGCGCATGCGCAGATCGCAGCACGTGCCGGCGCAGATCATCTGCGACGCGCGGTCACGTGCTCTCGTCCACGGCGCCTCGCCGAAAGGAGCCGGTTCCCCGCAGCTGCATACTTCACGCACGTGGCGACACGACCAGACGAAGGAGCTTTACCGAGCGGTGGGAGCGTCCGGCCAATTATTTTCGAGGCGCACCGAGAGGTTGAGAGTACTCGTCTCGCATCAGCCATTCCCGGCTCTGAAAGGGCTGCCTTCCGGGAGGGAAGCCTTGCGGAACTTTACGGAAGACAGGTGCTCGCGGGTTCCCCCGACTAGGACTAAGCACGAAACTATGCGCTGCGGAGCAACTTGCGACACCTGACATGTACGTGTGTGTTACAATTTCTCATTATACCGTCGAACGATTACGGCGGCCGATAAAATTCCGGAATAAATTTTAATGAAATTAACATTAAGTAAAATCAAAATGAAATTAAATTAACTATTTTGAACACACTGTACAAAAAACTACAAAATCATTGATATTCAATTTAATTTTTCAAATTACTATTGTATCATCGGAATTTTTCTTTATTATATAAAAGGGCACGTCCCGTGAATGAATAAATAAATAAATTAATTAATTAATTAATTAAATAATATTAAATTTAATTTAAATTAGTAGTAGTAAAAGAGATTTATTGGCAAATGCTTATACTAATTTTATTCCTAACGATGATTATACACTTTGGCAAATGGCGCTCGACCCGAGCCCTTCAGCCCGAGATTGTCGTTAGTATTTGGAAGGTTTTTCCTTTTTTTTTTCCTTTCCTTAGATTACAATTAAAATATGTGTAGGTTTCGTTCCGTGATTCTGTCGTTGATCATTAATTCTAATTGCTGACAAATGATGTGTGTGGGAAATTTGTCTTTGCGCGTAACCTGTCGAAGCTGTTATGCAAACAGTGGCTTAAGTGGAAATCCATAGTGGATTTCAGCGAGATTAATATTACCGATCTGTTTAACCCGCAATATTTTTTGAGAGCACCTTGGATCTTTGAACTGTCAGGATGGTTCCTGTTGGTAAGTGCACGAATGTGTTCGGAAATTAAAATTAAATAAAATTAAAATGAATTAAAATAAAAATTAATGAAATAAAAAAAAAATCATTTGTTATTGACGAATGTTCGTCACGGATCGATTTCCCGAAACTCGATACGTCCCGAGGTCGTGAAACGTCTCGTTGCGGAATTGCGAGGATATATAATTTAGAAGGAAAGAGACGAGGTGACTCGCAGAGGAGGTTGAGTTACGCGAGAGTGTCTGTCGGCAAACATCGAAAGACACCTTGGATAATTATGTAATGAGGGTATACGCGTGTCGCGGAGGTATCATTACGATCTCCTATATTCGCTTCTGGTGGCGTATGACAGAGTCGTGACTATGTCAGGTTTTTCTCTAATAACAAGCCTCGAAGCATGTTTGCATGTAAAACGGTGGGAAACTGTTCGCCGCGTACTGATGTATGCGCAACGATAAACTCGATCGTTACGTTGACAAGGCGATAGCCGATCAATTTTCTTGTACACAATTTTTCTTGTATTTTTATCCGGCGAAAAAAAAAATTGATCTCATCACTCGTTCGTATGAATTCAAAGTACACTAAAAAAAAAAAAAAAAAAAAAAAAAAAACAGAAAAAAACAAAAAAAATACGCGTGCTCGATTATTCCACAATGCACGAAACGCGCCGCAAACGAATATTTCCTTACAATCGTTGTATAATTACTGAATTGTGATTCTTCCATTATCTTATTATATTTTTATAGCGATGATTGCGGATATTTTTATAAGAAACTTGAGTCGTCAATGTAACGAATAGTTCCATAAAATCGTTGTAGTATTTTTTAATTGTGATTCTTTCATTATCTTTTTATTTTTTTTTTTATTCTTATAGCGATGACTGCGGATATCTTGATAAGAAACTTAAGTCGTCACGGTAACGAATATTTCCTTAAAATCGTATAATTTTTGAATCGTGATTCTTTCATTATCTTTTTTTTTTTTTTTTTTTTAGTAATAACCGCGGATATCTTGATAAGAAACTTAAGTCGTCAAGGTAACGTGTGTTTCTTTAAAATCGTCGTGTAATTTTTTAATTGCGTTTTTCAACATTAGTTTTTTTTTTTTTGTATCTCATTGCAATTTTTGTAGCGACGACCGTCGATGTCTCGGCGAGAAGCTAGAGTCGTCGAGGTTGGCGCAAGATGTTACCTGTACGCGCTAGCGGCTATCCTTAATAGCCGATAATTAGTCAGCGCGGAGTGTACGCGCCCGGTTGCGCAACCGGGTACCCGCTCCATTGTCAGATAATATATTCTTAGCTCGACGAGGTGCCGGTTTTTGCAGAGAATTCTCCTTTGCACTTTTACCGGTACGCACCTCGTTCGTCCGACAATTAACGGCGAGATTTCGTTTTCGTTCCGGTAGATATTCGGCCGTTCGTTCCCACCGCTCGGTCCCGACTTCGATGCATGTTCCCGGAACGCTCAAAAAAAAAAAAAAAAAAAAATGAATGAAAGACAAATGAATGAACGGCAAATGAAATGGACCCGTTTCGCAGACTATATTGCGGAACGAATTCGGAAAATTAAAAGACAGACTTCGGTTTTTTTAGTCCGTCTTTCGGTTCCTCATTCTGTTCAGCACCTTCCATCCGGTATGGGGTAAAAATTGCCAATATGACATATATATATATAGTTTCCGCGATCAATTTTTTTTTTCAGAACAGCCTGGTAGAATTTTTTTGAACGTTACACGAAGCCTCGAGAAGGTCCGAAAAAAAATCGGCCGAGGCCTCAGAATGCCCAAGAATGGCATTGCTAATTCTATTCTTGATTAAATTTTCAAGCAAGTAATTGAGGAGTAATTACTCCTTAAATGTAATAATTACTCCTCAAAATTAATAATTACTCCTTAAAATTAATAATTACTTCTTAAAGAGTATTACGAATTATTATGAAGTTCCCTGTCTACTCGAACAGTACTCAGCGTGTTACTCGGGAGCTTCCGGTCGCATAGAAATGGTCCGGGGGGAATTTTTTGAGCGTTACATCAACCCTTTACAAGGTCTAGAAACGCCTGTCAAGGCCCTGACTAGGCCTGACCCAGCCCCGACATAACGCTCCAAAAATGCCCACCAATGGCATTGCTACTTCCGTTATGTGTTCCATTTTCGACCGGCCTGTGCAAAAACTGTAAACATTACTCTAAGGTTCGCTGCACCTTAAGGCGAAGTCCTCTGACTACTTTGTGGTACTCCGCAGCATCCGGTTGCACAGAAATGGCCCCGGTAGACATTCTTTAGCGTTACATCAACCCTTTACAAGGTCTGGAAACACTTGTCGAGGGCCTGACTAGGCCTGACCCAGTCCCGACATAACGCTCCAAAAATGCCCACCAATGGCTAATTCCATTCTCCGTTCCATGCTTGAACGGCCTATAAAAAAGAAGCCATTTCCTTAAGGTTCGTTTCATTTAAACGCGATGTCCCCTGTCTACTTTAACAGTACCCAACGCATGGTACTCAACAGCTTCCGGTCGCACAGAAACGTTCCGAATAATGGCTCTGCGGTCCCTCGCTGGTAAATACAATTTTCGACTCTTCCCGAGAGAAGGCGTCCGTCACTCCGAGCACCTCGCACATCCCGTGCGAGAATTTACGAGTGGGGAGAGCCACTGAACACGATAAGCGGAAACCACAACAGCGGGTGACAATAAGGATCATACATGACCGCAATGAACGAGGGAAACGTAAACTCTGGAAACAATCCTCGACTCTGTCTTTCGCGCTCTTCGGCTTGTTCACTAACAGGACTCCGCACACCGACTCTACCGAACTTCCGGTCACAGCGGAGGCTCTCGGAGGCCGCTAACTCGATTCACGACTCCTCTCGACAACGGCATTAACGGCGACACAGCGTGAGCACGGAGCTCAGCGGGTGACAATATAGCTTCGCGCCTCGTTGAATCGTCGACGTACGTCTTTTTTTTTATGTTTTTTTACGCAAATTAAATTCAAAGTGCTCTGCGAAAATTACACCTGAGTAGGTCAGACGACAGTCCGGAGTGTCGCGGTGCGAGAACCGCATTAAGATTCTCCAGGACGATGGTGAGACACTTCGCTCGTTTCTCAAGAGCGAATTAGCGTCGCGGCGAGAACGCGACTTCTTCGGATCTGTTTTACCATCGGAGCGAGTGTTTCCTCGTTGAATCGTACAATCGGACGGAAAGGAAGAAACTACATCAGCGGGGGATTTGAATTATAGAAAAGAACGGCAACATTTCGTTTAATTTTCAAGAGCGAATCAGCGTCGCGGCGAGTACGCGACTTCTTCGGATCTGCTTTACCATCGGAGCGACAGTTTCCTCATTAAATCGTACAATCGGACGGAAAGGAAGAAACTACATCAGCGGGGGATTTGAATTATAGAAAAGAACGGCAACATTTCGTTTAATTTCCAAGAGCGAATCAGCGTCACGGCGAGTACGCGACTTCTTCGGATCTGCTTTACCATCGGAGCGAGAGTTTCTTCGTTAAAACGTAAAATCGAATGCAGAAAGGAAGAAACAACATCGGCGGTGAATTTGAATTAGAGAAAAAAAAAAAAAAATGGCACAATGTTCAGCGTAAGCGGGTGACTACACCGAAAAAAGCATCGACTAAGCTGCAGTTGCGGATGGCAAAGGAAATGTCTGATCGATTGAACAAAATGGTTTGTTTCAATTCAAGTGACCATTCGTCGAAGCAACTGAATATTAGGTCAAACAACTGAATGTTTCTATCGATCGACAAAATATCTCATTCGCCACCCGCAACCGCAGATCAGTTTGATATTACCAAGCCTTTTTTTCCGGTGCATGTAGCTTCAGGCTTCGTTGAGTCTTAGACATAACTTTTCGTTTTTTTATTTCTTTTTTGGGCGCAAAATTAAATCGCAAAGTGCGCCGCAAAAATTGCAGCCAAGTAGGTCACAGGACAGTCCTGAGTGTCGCGATGCGGAGAATTTGCATTAAGATTCTCCAGAACGACGATGAGACATTTCGCTCGTTTCTCAAGAGCGAATTAGCGTCGCAGCGAGGACGCGACTTCTTCGGAGCTGTTTTATCGTCTGAGTGTTTACTCGTTAAAACGTAAAATCGGTCGGGGGAAAGGAAGAAACGACATCAGCGGGGCATTTGAATTAGAGAAAAAAAAAAAAAAACGGCATAACGAGGATCCTACTTATGCGTTGACCGAAACGGTAGCCAATGACGCGGGCAGCGAGAGTGAAAGGTCCCTCGTTATCGGGAAGAAAAATATACGACAAACCGGTACAGCGAGAAATAGTCGACGTTGAGTGGTTCGACTTTTGAAGTGGAATTGTTTTGAGATCCAAGAAAAACGGCCGTGTCAGACGACTGCGGTGGGAAAGAAGCATTCGCGGTGGCGAATTATTCAGTTTTGCGTGTTTCGTTGCCAGGACTTTCGTACTCCGATTATCGCTCTTATCGCCGTGAATAGTTTAGCCGATCGGTTGCGTAATGTATCGAGGCGGGTTCGAGTTTACCGCGTCGCAATATTTCGCGGGACAATCAGACAAGCAGCTCGGCCGGTAGCGGGTGAGTCAAGGGCGTTCGGAGCCTTTTATCGGCACGATTAGCTTTGGTCGATAAACCGCGCATACAATTTGTTGGAAAATATCGGATATGTGCAATAATCGATTGAGCCCCAATCGGGACTGACGTAATGCTTTAACATTTTTGTACAAAAAACTGAGCATAAATTTAAGTACAAATTTAAGTATAAATTTAAGTATAAATTTAGGTATAAATTTAAGTAGAAATTTAAGTAGAAATTTAGGTATAAATTTAAGTACAAATTTAGGTATAAATTTAAGTATAAATTTAGGTATAAATTTAAGTATAAATTTAAGTATAAATTTGAGTATAAATTTGAGTATAAATTTGAATATAAATTTGAGTATAAATTTGGGTACAAATTCGCGTAGAAATTTGGGTATAGATTTGAGTACAAATTTTTGTATAAATTTTATTATAAATTTGAGTACAAATTTGAGTGTAAATGTTACCATAAATTGTTCAGCCTTCCATAAGGCCCCGATGGATTCGTAAGTGGCCTATCCGAGCAGTGACCGGCTAACCCAGCGCTCAAAAATTTCCACCAGGCTATATCTCCGGAGCGATCCGACATTGAGATAAAGTAAATCACTCAGGTACATCCGACATAGCGGCAAACGATCCCCGAGCGTTAATAACGCAATTTCTCCGAAAGAACCGTTTCACGGTACCAATCAGAATATCGCTCGGTAACGGAGTTCATAAAACCAAAACTCACCGTTCCGATCGCCCAAACCGAGCCTTCCCGAGAGATCGTACAATTCGTCGACATTACCGGCAGCTAAACGGCGTGCAATCAACGATGTATCGATATCTCGTTGTCTCGATCGCGCAGTCCCGATAGGAGGAGCGAAATGAGTGTGTACGAGAATACCGGGCGATCTATCGGGGGCCGTTCGCCGGCGCGGCACCTGCTTCGCGCAGGATCCGTCGATCGGCGGAACGATCCATCCGTGCACGAGGCCGCGAACAAGTGGGAGGACCTCTGCGAAACTTCAATCGATCATTGAGCAAGCCAATTCCACAGTCGGCTCAATTTCCTCGTGGAACATTCGTCTCTTACGTCGGTCCGACCGCCATTCCAGTCTTTCTGGGTGCGCATATGCACGTGCACATGTATAAATTTAACGTGGAAGCACCTCGGTCAGGTTCAAGGTTGTCCCCCACGACGGCGTCGACGAATTACGCAAGTCCGGCTCAACGCTGCCACGCGAGGATGCACCGCGAACTGTTGGCGTTTTTTTTTTTTTTTTTTTACTCCGGAATTTATTTTTTGTGTTTTTTGTGTTTTTTTTTTGTTCTTTTTCATTAATTTATCGAGGAAAGAAACGCGCGGGAGTCACGCGATTTCTAATTTAGCACGGTAATTTGTGGCGCGGAGAGGCGTAACGATATCCTCTCTTAAAACGTAGCGAATTTCGACGAACTTGGCCCGAATTGGGTATTAATGACACACACACACACACAGTGGGGGATTTCATTCCGGGGAGTTTTGCCGCTCGCACGGACGGATGTGTGGATAAACTTCGAGGGCTTCGTAACGATGCGGCGAACCCGAGGATGTACAACGCCGCCGGTTACAGTACGACGTCCCAGGTGTAACACTTAGCTTCGGTGAGTGACGGGAAACTAATGCGGCTAACTCGATCAAAAAGTGCCAAGGTAACGGGGATTACGGACGTATCGAATCGTCAGCCTTTTGACGACGCGCCGGGAGAGAGAGAGAGAGAGAGAACCGAGCTTTTAAACTACTACGAGCGCGATGATGAGTCACCGTCGGATTCAGTTTACCTGGCTCACGGAAGTGACCAAGCGATTCTGAACAAATGGGCGAATTTTTATATTATGTTATATAAGATTTAATTTACGGAGTGTTTACTCGTGTTCACTTCTGGTTTGAAAAAAAAAGAGCTATTTTCCTTCAATAATAAATAAGTAAATAAATAAAAATTGAAGTTTCCTTGTTATTCAAAAAAATGTTTAGTGATAAATTTTATTATTAAAAAATGTTTAGTAATAAATTTACCCAAGCTTTCGAACTCGACGAGTACGTCGACGATTCGGAGTTGAATCAGTTTTGAAGAAGAATTTTTCAGCCCGTTGATAATAATTAAATAAATCAATTGGCAAATGAATGAAAATTAAAATTTTCTTGTTTTTTAAAAAATTATTAACAAACAATTTAAGCAAGCTCTTAAACTCCACGAGTACGTCGATGATTGAGGAGTTTAATCAGTTTTGTAAAAGAATTTTTCATCCCGATGATAATAATTGAATGAATAACAAAAAAAAATTGAAATGTTCTTATTCAAAGAAATGATTAATAAAAGCTGTAGCCGAGCTTTTAAACTCCGGAATGTCGCCCGAACAATGCAGACTAATGTGAAAAATTGAAGTTCCCTTCTCTACGAAATTATCATTAATTGATTAAATTATTTTAAATTATTGATATGAAATTATTATAAATTATTAATTAAAAAAAAAAAAATCAATAGACGCCGGAATTGGTTTTTGTTTTCTCGATTAGTTTGCAGGAGGGTTTGGGGAGGCTGTCGAGAAAATTCCTCCACGCCCACGTATACGAGAGCCGCGACGTTAACAACTCGCCCACTTTTAATCAACGAGCCGGTGACTTTGAAAAATTCTCTGAGTGTAGGTAGATTAAGTGCGACGAGCGCACGGGGCGTTCAACGTGTTTCCGGTTTGTGCTCTCGTGCGGCTCGTAATGCTCGATTCTCTGGGGGGGTGGTTTCGCGTCGCGACGCTGCAACCATCATCCCTATCGATCCGGCGGCCTCTCAACCACGGGGCGTCGTGCATAACGTTCTCATCGAATAAATCCGAACGGTCCAGGAAAAGCTAAATAAAAATTCTCTCGGAGAATAAAAGTGAGATAACTGAATTTATAAATAATTAACAATAATAATTCATTGAAAAAGGTGTGTAAAAAAAAATTTGACCAATTTTTATACTTAAGAATATATTTATTTTATTGATTTTATTTTATTTTATTTATTTATTAATATTATATTAATTATTTATTTATTTGTGAATTAAAGTGAAAACTCCAGTATTGAACTTAGCATAACGTCGTGCATAACGTTCTCATTGAATAAATCCGAACGGTCCAGGAAAAGCTTAATAAAAATTCTCTCGGAGAATAAATGTGAAATAACTGAATTTATAAATAATTAACAATAATAATTCATTAAAAAAGGTGTGTAAACAAAAATTTGACCAATTTTTATACTTAAGAATATATTTATTTTATTTTATTTTATTTTATTTTATTTTATTTATTTGTGAATTAAAGTGAAAACTACAGTATTGAACTGTACTCATCTCGCGACATAGAGTACAGTTTGGAGGAGAGTAGCAGTCGAGAAAGAAATAATAAGCTATGAAAGTGAAAGAGAAGAAAATGGGTGAAAAAGGAGAAACCCAGCAGACGGCGGGACCGGAATAAGAAGCCGAGCCGAGCGAAGTTATTTTCTGTCAGCTACAGACACGTCGCACTCCTTCCCTTGCTCGAAAGTCCCTTTAATCTTTGGCTATGCCTATCTCGCTCTTCTATTTTTCTTTCGGCCCTTCCTTCCTGCCCGCCCGGCCACGCATGCACTCGTAAAAACTATACCTACTATTACCTATCCCTATATATATACGTGTGTGGGTGCGTAGGTGGGGCAAAATGAATCCAATCGCTGGATCTTCATGTATTTTCAAATATATTTCATTTTAAATATATTTTCAATATATTTTTTGGGACTTCAATATATTATTATTATTATTATTATTATTATTATTATTATTATTATTATTATTATTATTAATGTTTACAGAAATTATTTTTTGTATGATAAATATTACCATACGTGACAGGGTATAGGATCGGAAAAAAATCGTTTATAGACCATTTTTTTAATCTTCTGATAGTGCAAATAGTGGGTAGGATAATTTTTTTTTTTTTTTTTTAAACTGGCATAAATAATATGTGATTTATGAGTTTAATAGTGTGAAAAATGAAGAAGCTTAGAAGCGTTTATTTTAATGTTTTATGCCCTCAAAAAAAATTCCAGATCGTTTTCGATTGAATGTTCACTTACAGAATTTCATTTAATTTCCAAGTTCGAACGTAAGTCGGACCTTCACTAAAATGTAAAATTTACATGTGCCAATTTTGTAACGCCTGCACTGCGCTGCGCTGCACAAAATAATAAATAATTCACCGCTTGCCAAAAATGATTGCGCACATACAAAATAAATGTTCAATACACGAAGATAAATTTGCCACATACAAATAAAAGATTTTGGGATATTTAAATAAATTTCCGACCGTCGCAAGAGTGTTCCGTATTGGCCCACATCGCTCCCACCCGGAACGCCCCGTACTGCACAATTTTCCTCTTACCTCGTCGAGTAGGATCTTCCCTGAGGTTTGGAGGTCATTGCACCCCCGCGCGATGCGGTAGCTCGCAAAAAAAAAAAAAAAAAAAAATCGATTTTCCTTCCTTTCCTCCCCCGCGTGAACGTTTACGCTGCGTGACGACGCCAACCACTCGGCGTCCGCTCGTCCACCCCTCTTCTCTTCCCTCGATGCTCACTCGTGCCTTTATAGCGCCCCTTAAGCCCGGCACTGTACTCTCATAGAGCCCGGACGAAGAGCCGCCAGAGGAAAACTACACGATAGCTGCGCGCTACTGTCCGAACAAGTCCATCCTCTTCAAAGCTCTCCATAAAACATATATATATGTCTATAGTCCAGCAGCGCTATATTATATGTAACGGCGATCGATGAAACGCCGATTCGTGGCGTCGCTGCTACGTCGCGCCGTCCACTTGTTCCGCACTATATATTTTTCTCAACTGCGCGCAAAATCAATATTTTCAATTAAAAAAAAAAATACAAAATTACAATTAAATTCCAAAAATTTATAGAGTTTTTGAAAAAATTTTACGAATTTTTAAGATTTTTTTTTTTAATAAGCCTTTTTCTTAAAATTTATTCAAGGTCACAAGGTGACGTCCTGCGTCGTTTGCACGTGTAATCTTCGTCGACGCCCACTCAAGGGCTTCAATCAAGGGCTCCAACAACTTGCGGTGTTTTCCGCTAGGTCGAGAGTTTTTTTTTTTTTTTTTTTTTTTTTTCTTCGACTGTAAAAAGACCGATTTTCGGAGCTGAAGGCCGGGTGCTTTATTATTTTTCACCGGGGTGGGGGGGGATCAGCGAAGAACTCGAGCAACCTCGCGGAGGGCGAACGAAGCCTCGCGAACTCTTCGTGCTCCGTGCATTCCTCACGGTCGCGCCGGTGACTCCGAAGCCGACGAGCTACCGGTGTCCGGCATCAAGATCGAGGTCGTTAAGCCTGTTCGAGGCTCTGACATCGTCGGGAATCTTCCCGGTGTCCCATTCGCTTTTACCTCCTCGATCGAAATTAATATCTTCATGAGATTTTCCAATTTTTTTTTTTTTTTTTTTTTTTTTTAATTTATTTATTAATATTCTGGCCTTGTATCTGCGATATTTCCTACTTCACGACCTTAGTCTATTTTTTTTTTTTTTTCTTCTTCTATTCACTCTTCGATGCCTGATGAGGTCCAATTTTTATTGTCTCTTTTTATGGATTTTTCTAGGCCTTGAATTTGCAATTTTTATTATTTCCTTTTTAGGGATTTTTTTTTCTAGGCCTTGAATTTGCAATTTTTATTATTTCTTTTTATGGAGTTTTCTAGGCCTTGAATTTTCAAATTTTCATTATCTCCTTCTATTTATTTCTCTGGACTTTATGTATTTCCCAATATTTGAAACTTCTGTTTATCGATTTTTTTTTTTTTTTTTTTTTTTTTTCAGGCCTTATAATTCCAATCTTTGTGATATCTTTACATGAATTTTTCTTGTCCTTGAATTTCCACTTTTTATTATTTTCCACTTATTTACTCGTCGATGCCATCGAGGCCTTCGCTTCGGGATAATTGCCCGGCTAATCGGATTAATCGTTGACCCGACCAATTGCCCGAGTAATCGAGAGAGCGCTCGATTAATCCCCGGAGCTCCTCTTCGGCCTCCTCGGGATCGTAAAACGAAAAAGAAAGAAAGAAAAAAAAAAAAAAAAAATGAAAAACTATCGATCTCCGATGGATCGATCGACGCTAAGAGCGCTGACTCTCGTTTCTATTTTCTCCCAAAAAAAAAAAAAAAAAAAAAATGAAATGGTAAAGAATCGTTCTCGTTCGAGCTGACGATAAGCGATAGATCGATCAAGCCGATCGTTGGATCGTCGATCCGGCCCCGCGGGAGAGATCCACAATCGAGCAAGGAATTTCGCCCTTCTTCGACTCGTCTGGAATCGATCGCACGATCGAACACGCTCGCGATCGGCACGAAAAATTCTTCGTTTCTACTCTCAGTCTCCCCGGAGCCGTTTTGTCGACCAGAAACTCAAGGACTCTCCACTGTACATCGTCCCGAGCGGTCACACACGTTTTTTTTTTTTTTCCTCCGTTTATTATTATGATTCTTATTATCGTGTCGCGCACTCTTGTGTACACACAGAACGGCGTAACACTTTTTTTTTTTTCGTCAACAGACTTCGTTTCAGGTGTTATTAATATCGGGCTCACGAAGAGCACGGAGATATTAATCGTCACTCCGTGCCGTTTAACGCCGGTGCGTGAAAAGAATTTTACTGCCCAAACACGCCGGTATTTATCCCAGCGATAAATACCAAAAAATGTATTGTTAAATTAAAGTAAAAAAAAAAAAAATAAAGAAAAAGCAATTTTTTACCGCACACTATCTGCTGAATTTTCAAAGATTCGCTTACTCAAAAATCTTGAGTCTGAGTTTAAATAAAAATTTTAAGTAATATTTGGAGCTTTTTTTTTTTTTTTTTGAGGATTTAGTTGTACGTTTACTTAGTCGTTTCGTTTGAGTATCGTCGTCGTTTTACGATTTCGAATTGGATCGCAGTGCGAAGTTAAGTTCCGTGAGTTCCGTCGCGGTTTCAGAGAGGCGAGTGTGTGTTTGACGCGACTCGTCGCGACGATATCCGAGCGAGGAATGGGCCGAGACTGCCGATGGGAGAGGCGAGCTGAGCTGTGTAGAGTCGGAGCGAACGGAGTGTCCAAAGGAGCGGGTGGTGAGTTTGCGTTCACCGGCCGTTCGCTCGGGCTGCGGAGGGTTGCGGTGGGGGTGCGTAAGGTGAAACTGACGGAGTAGAAGGAAAAGCACGCAGACCGAATGGTGATGGAGCGATAAAGGAGCGAGGGGTCCAGGACGAGACGGACTCCCGGAAGGGCGACGGCGGAGCCGGGAGATGAAGACGATATACGCGACGGGGGAACGTTGTCGTGCTCAGGAATTTCTGTCAGGTAGACGGGCGCGTGCTGATTCGTCAAATTCCACCGAGGGCCGAGGCACCCGGAAGAATGGAGACGTGCGTCGAGTTCCGCAGTCTGTGCTTGTTATGCCCAAAAAAAAATTACTAACAGGTAGTGACTTTTTTTTTTTTTTTTTTTTTTTTTTTTTTTTTTTTTTTTTTTTTAATCGAATGAGTGTGCAAGGTTTTTATTTTAGTGCTTTGGGAAAATGCAATTGTGGAGTACTTTTAGACCCGGAAGAATGGAGACGTGGTCGAGTTCCGCAGTCTGTGCTTGTTATGCCCAAAGAAAATTACTAACAGGTAGTGACTTTTTTTTTGTTTTAATTTTTATCGAATGAGTGTGCGAGATTTTTATTTTAGTGCTTTGGGAAAATGCAATTGTCGATTGTGAGTCAAATTTCCAAAGGCGCGGGCTTTTAGATCCGAAAGATAGAGAGGTGGTCGAGAACCGCAGTCTGTTTGTTATACAATAAAAATTACTAAGAGGTAGTGACTTTTTTTTAAAATTTTTTATCAAATGATTATGCAAGATTTCATTTTAGTGCTATGAAAAAATGAAATGATGGATTATGGAAAAAATGAAATTTCGTCTTATGATTTTATTGTATGGATAATTAAATAATTGTTCAAGAATGTATTGTTCGATCATTTTTTTTTTTTTGTTGATTTTAGCTTTGGAAAGATTTGTTGCATGTGCACCGTTCGGAGGATTAACCCTTCAAGTACCGGAGACTTTTGCCGATCGCAAACGACGATGCCTTCTTTTAAGCACAAAACTGATACGGACGTTCCTAATAAATTTTCTTCTGCGCGCTAAAAAAAAAAAAAAAAAAAAAACAACACTTCAAGGTGCGTCTCTGAATTTTTACAGATTTTTTAGCACATAAACTTGTTATTCTTTAGCATATTAACTTGTATTATTATATTGAACAAGTATCCGATACGTGAAGGATTAACTCCGATGAAGGTTAACTGCGCAATTCGAAGGGTCAACTCCGACGCAGGTTAAAGCAGCGATGCAAGGGATTAACCCTGTGACTTAAACGTTAAACCCGACGAATGTTAACTTTGCAGTTCAAAGCTTTAGAACTCACGTTAACCCCGATGGTGAAAAAAATGCTGCGGTTCAAAGGGTTAATAAGAGTCTAGTACGGAATTTCACTTAAAAAACGGAATTTTCAATTTTTTGTAAATGTGCATGATTCTGAAAAGAGCCAAGCGTCCGTGCAGCGAACCTATGCACAGGAGCGTGCAACGCGCAGGGAGCGAGAGAGGGAGACTCGACGGCTCTGCTATCGACCGTATCGCAGTGCGACGACGTAAACCCGGCACGAGGATGTACGTGGCCCCTCGCGAGCGACCTCGTGGCTCGGAGCCTTTCGTGCCGTTTCGAATCGAGTATCGGTGTATCGACTCGCTCTACACACGCGTAATTGTTTATTACGCGGCGTTTAGCGATCAGGCGTCATCCACTTGGCTGGCGGTCCATGAAGTCCCGAACAGCAAGTACAGATGCGCGCGCAGGTGTTTAGGAACTTATATTTCTCGCCGTTAACACGCGAGCCGGTAAAAACGCTTGACTTCGGTGCCGGCCGAGTTTCACAGCTCCATGCGATTCGTGCACAAAGATTTGTCTCCATCCATTCGCTCGGCGATCCATGAAGTCCCAAACAGCAAGTAGAGATGCGCGCGCAGGTGTTTGGGAACTTATATTTTTCACCGTTAACGTGCGAGCCAATAAAAACGTTTGACTTCGATGCTGTTTTAGATTCATATCTCTATACGATGTGCGCACAAAAGCACATAAAGATTTGGCATCATCCATTAGGCCGGCGATCTGTGGAGTGCCAAACAACAAGTAGAGATGCGCGCGCAGGTGTTTAGGAACTTATATTTTTCACCGTTAACACGCGAACCGATAAAATCATTTGAATTCGATGCTGGCCGAGTTTCATAGCTTCATGTGATTCGAGTATAAGGATTTGTCACCATCCACTCGGCTAGCGGTCCATGAAATCCCAAACAGCAAGTAAAGGTGCGCGCGCAGGTGTTTAGGAACTTATATTTTTCAGCGTTAACACGCGAACCGATAAAATAATTTGAATTCGATGCTAGACGAGTTTCATAGCTTCATGTGATTCGAGTATAAAGATTTGTCACCGTCCATTCGGCCGGCGGTCCATGAAGTCTCAAACAGCAAGTAGAGTTGCGCGCGCAAGTGTTTAGGAACTTATATTTTTCACCGTGAAGGTGCGAGCCGATAAAATCGTTTGACTTCGATGCCAGTCTAGTTTCATAGCTCCATACGATTTGCGCACAAAAGCGCATGAAGATTCGTAACCATCCACTCGGCCAGCGGTCCATGAAGTCCCGATCAGCAAGTGGAGGTGCGCGCGCAGGTGTTTAGGAACTTATATTTCTGGCCGTTGACACGCCAGCCGATAAAATCGTTTGACTTCGATACCGGCTAAGTTTCATAGCTCCATGCGATTTGTGCATAAAACTCAGTTGGGGTCACCGCGGACAGTTTACCTCATCAGCATCTCCAATCAAGCCGAGCATTGTTCTCGACGAAGGAAGGAATTAATTACGGAACCATCAGAAACCCTAACTGACGTTTATCGACCCGACTTTCCCTCCTCCTGCTTTTAACTTCCTTCGTCTCTCTAACAATCTCTGTCAATCAGGATTAATTGCCTGAAACACCGTGGAGCGACTCTTGCGACAAAGAAGAACAAAAAGAATGACGTTGCGTGTCTCCGGTTATTACTGCGAGGATGTCTCGCAGCTGGTTCTCCTCCAGCAAGAAAAATATATAGAAATAGAAAAAAAAAAATGAAAATTCCTCATCTTAAAAAGTCAGTTACAGATTTTTTAGGAAGAATTTTTTTTTTTCCTAAAATATTTCGAAATTAGTGCAGCATGACATGCGTTGATCTCTTCGAATTCGTTTCTTTCTCATATTTCCTCATTAATCTCCGTCAATCAGGCTTAACTCTCGCAATCTCCGCCGTGCACCCTTTTTCGTAACTAATCAGTGACGCATCAGTCGTTACATTGTAACTTTACTCGAACCTCCACGAAGAAATGTTTATGTTTATAAACAAACTGTATAATAATTATTATTAAAAATAATGAATTACTTATTGTCAATAAATGAATATCTCGAAAAATTATTGTTAATCATTATTATTCGCTTCATTTTTTATATAAAAATATATTATTAATAAATAATTAATAAAAGGCATTTCATGAAAGGTTTATTGTTACGGTGTCCTTCAATTATGCGGTTTTCTACCTTATCGGTGAATCTCTCCGCCGATCGCGATTAATCCCTCCGACCTCCGTCGGTGAATTGACAAATCACGCTCGGTAGCGTGCCGCGAGTTATTATTACGAGAAATTCCTCCGGTAAAATTCCTACTGAGTTCAAAATACTGTCTTCCTCTCGGCGTTCCTCTGTGGCTCCTCCGCCGTCTTTTCTTCGGCGCTCGCCGCGAGTCAGACTGTTTGGAGCCTAATGACCGCGAGAAGCCGCCGCCCGACTAATTGCGAGTGCGAACCGATGCGAGCCTCGCGCATACGTTGAAAACGCCGGGGGAAGAAGCCGGCTGAAGAAGGACAAAGAAAGGCGCCCGGCATTCCACGCGCGTTCCAGACGCATAAATCCCTCACTGCTCGGAGCTCATCGCGTCCCCTTCGCGGACCGCGTTGCTGCTGCGTTACGCGAGGTGCGGCGCACACCTATGCGCTCACCCGCCGCAAGCTCAGCATCTTCGTGACAAATATAGTATCCAAGATTCGAGGGAAATATGTCATGCCACAGCAGAACCCGAGTCACTCGTCATACGATCACAAGCTCGTGACTTCCGGTTCTTGGACAGCTACTTCCGAAAGTTGCACGACAAGCAACGATACCCGATCTCTTATAACCGAATTCCGGTGGAGGGAAGGTTTAGGTAAAAAAAAAGAAGTATCATTAAATCGAATGAAATCGAATGAAATCGAATGAAATCGAATGAAATCGAATGAAATCGAATGACATGCTTATGCGTATGTCATAGTTATCCATGCTTATGTAAACCATTCTTATTCTTATTCCAATATGTACGTATTCGCTCAACCTTAGTACTCAGCTGTCCTCTTACTCCATGAAAGGGATCGTCCCCTAAATTCGAATAAACACAATCACAAATCAAATCAATTGATTAAATTTAATTAGAAAAAATGTCTATTCTTTATTTCTATTTTTTTTTTTTTAAGTCAGCCGAAGGCACCTGCGAAAGGAGCAAAGTATTCCGTTCGTTCGAGCCCGAGCTCTCGCGTGAATCGATAACGGTCCTCGTGTCCGAGTTGATTTTTCATTCGGTGCGCGATTCGATCGTCGCGGGTTCGTTATCCTTGCGCGAAGAAACCGCGGCGCAGCATGCCGCGCTCGGCCGATGCTCCAGTTCCAATGCACCGTACGCTTAGAACCGATTTAGTCACGTACCGATGCGGTTCTGACGATTATTGGCACATCCGTTTACCGAGAGCGAACCAAGAAAAAAGCACGGCCGAGAAGATGTGTCAATTTACTGCACTCGCGTGTCTGCAATCCTGAGGCAAACCGCCGGTTTCCCGGCTACGGAATCGCGGTAGCGAAACGCGATTAAAAAGTCCCTGACTAATAGTCCAAGGGGGCATTAATTTCTCCGTTACTGAATTTACTATGCATCGGAACCGCGCACCTTTCACTAACGCGTGCACACGTATCTCCCTCGAACGGAAACCTCCGGATCGCACATGCACCTCCACCGTACTCGCTACCGCTCTCTCCCTCTCGCTGTATTTACGATCACAAAAGCTTTACGGCTTACGGAGATGAGATGAGATACGTGGCAAAGGTTTACACGCGGATGCTGGAAAGGTTAACCGCCTGATTTCTTTCCATACCGAGCTGAGCCGAGCCATCCAGCGGGAGGTCGAGGGTCCCCGGATCGCTCGATCGGGTTGAGAAAATCTTTATTTAAAAAAAAAATATATATATATATGTATATATTTATTATATTACCTTGCTTTGCCTTGCTTTCACAGTAAAGAAGGTTTGGAATTTTAACAAGCGGTCTTTATCCACGAAGATCCACAATTATTTTCTTGGTAATTTCACAAATATTTGTTAATCTTCGTTTGAACATTTATGTAAAACCAAAAACTTTTTTTTTTTTTTTTGAGGATCTAACAAGAAAAAAAATTGGGAATGGTTATTGACAAGAAACATTAGTATTCATTTAACTGTGTCCGTAAATCTGGCAGTGGGATTATTTTGATTATTTTTCTTAATGTTACAATTTTGGCAATGAACCGTACTTTTTGTCTGAAAAGATAGTAAAATTGGGGGGAAAAAAAAATGGTGAACGTTGGTGGACGATAAATTTTCGTTAAATGTAAATGCAAATCCCATAATAGAATTCTTCGGATAGACGTTCTTAGTAGCGCAGAGCGGAGCAAAACTGCACAGTGGGGCAAAACAGGATCCGCCAATTGAGATGACATCGACGTGGCAAAGTGGAACGTCCTAAAATTATTAGGAAATTGCATTTTAATAACGTTTTTAAAATCGCAATTTTCAAATCATTTTCGAATGTCCAATTTTGCCCCGTCAATGCGTCCCGATTGTCTGGCCCGTTTTGCCCCACTGTACCATTTTATCCCGCCCTCCCTTATTATCAAAAACGTGAAATGAAAAAAATGAAAAACGGCACTTCACAATAAAAATAAATGACAATAAGCGCAAATCCAGAAATCTTAGAGCAAGTGCACAAATAACAAAGAGGCGCAGTCGAATCGATAGGTCGAACAAGGTGGAGCAGCCCGAAATGCCAGATGGACGATCCCACAGCGAGAAATTTTTTTACTTCCGAGCAATTTTTCATTTTTATCGTTATCCGGCAGTTGTCGATCAGCGTAAAAGCAAGGCGCGCCCTAGTCGTCCATCGTACACCCGAAAGGCCCCGCTTTACTTTTACAGTTTGCTTCCGTACCGATCTATTAATAACCGGAAGCGGAACGTGCGTGTTCATCCGGAGGTCGATGATGACCCAGTTCGTCCGTCCATTATAACAGCTCGCTTGGCTTTCTTCGAAGGTCTTCTGGAAGTCGTTACATGGAGGAAGTATCCTTCGACCAACGAGTCGCCGAGAGCACAATCCCGGACAATCCATGGACGGATACTATTTCGGGACGTAGACCGAGTAAAACCGATCCGCCGTGTTGACTCGAGACGAGTCGATATCGGGGATGTTCTCCACACCCACAAAAAATATTTTTTTTAACGCCACTCGTCAAATAATTATTTATTTAAATTAAAAAAATGATTTATTTAAATTAAAAAAATGATTTATTTAAATTAAAAAAAAATGATTTATTTAAACAAAATAAGTAATTTCTTTAATATTGAACAAATCATTTTTTAATTAAATAAATTATTTCTTTAAATTGAACAAATAATTTTTTTAATTAAGCAAATTATTTCTTTAAATCTAATAAATTATTTTCTTATTAAATAAATTATTTCGTTAAATCAAATAAATGTTTTTCTGGGTGCAGCGAGAATGCAAACCATACGGAACTGTGGGAAGTAGTGGAGAATCCCCGCGAATTTATCACCATTCCCACCTCGTCGAATGCGCATTGGAATAATAATTATTATTTTTTTTATCATATCGAAGTGTCTTTCGCTACGATTATTTCGTTTTTATGCACGAGCGAACCTACACGGTACATTATATCTTGAAAGTCTGGCAACTGAACAGCGTTGCCACTAAATCTGACGAAAAATCATTTTAATCATTTATGTCGAACTAAATAATTTTTTTTTATTATGACCGAATGGTTTAAGATTTTTTGTTGGTCCAATTAAATTTTATTTTGACTCAGCTAAAATTTATTGACTTGATTAATGTTTATTTCGCCGTATCCGACAAAAGATAGCTCAGCTAAAATTTATTGACTTTGATTAATGTTTATTTCGTCGTATCCGACAAAAGATTTGTTGACGTTGAGCAAAGTGTTTTCTCGGTGCAACGAGATCGCCCAGTACGTACTATGTGCAGCTAACCCGCTCACCCGCTGAAATTTTTAAGGAATCGATTGCGCCGCATGTGGGTCAACGACAACGACACGACACCGAGACGACGATGACGAGCGATGCTGTGCTGTGCACGAGGAGTTCTCTCATTCTCTCACGGTGTAACAAATGTTTCTGCGTGCAGCCACAGTCGTAACTACTTTGGAGCTTTCACTGAGAGAAAAGTTTATTTAATGGTAACAAATCTTCTATTGGATATGGCGAAATAAATCATACATCCATAGTCGACAAATTCGAGGCGTGGCAATGAAATTGTTTATCGGCAAGGAGCTTAACAGTTCTCTTTGGCTCAATGGAAATTTCTTGACAATAAATAAATATTCGTTTATTTGTTGACAAATTTTAGTTAGATCAAGTAAGTCTTTGGCTCCAGAATAGTTTAACAGTGTTTTTTCTGTCGATTAAATTTTATTCGGTTCAATAAAAATTTGTTGATAACTAAATATTCGTGCACACTTTAGCAAATTTTAGTTGAGCCAAAGAAATTTTCTTCTTCATTTACAAATATTTTAAAAGTGTTTTTTCGGGTCAATTAAATTTTATTCGGCTCAATAAAAATTTAACAAATAAATATTCATTTGTTGTTCAATAAATTTTGACTAAGCCAAATAATTTTTTATATCTCCAAATAGTTTAGCAATGTCATACGGGTCAATGAAGTTCTACTTGACTCGACTAAAAGTCGTTGACGATAAATAACTGTTTATTTCGCCACATCCAATCGACAATTTGTCAACATTAAATCAACTCTTATCTCGGTGTTCCCGCGTCGAGAAACCGCGAGCCGAATGAAAATCTACCGCAGAGACGATGGTTGTTCTCTTACCTATATGGAAGAGGCATCCAACAAACTTGTAACGGTGATTCGTACACGGCGTCAAGTGATATGGCGAACGAGAGAAAAGAATTTAACGAGAAGATTCTCTCGGCGAACGCGAGTTGCACAACTCCCTTGTACAATCGGAGAGGCTCGCGGTTTATTGCGTAACTCTAGTGCACAAGTGAGCGCCAATGAGTCGCTGTGTTTCACAGTCGGGTTTTTAGCCCGAAGGCATTTCAGGTGCAGCTGGAGTGGGACCACT
This sequence comes from Amblyjoppa proteus, assembly GCA_963922035.1. Lineage (NCBI taxonomy): Eukaryota > Metazoa > Arthropoda > Insecta > Hymenoptera > Ichneumonidae > Amblyjoppa > Amblyjoppa proteus. Next base: position 23,123,896 of record OY998234.1, on the reverse strand, counting down.
CGTTGGGATAACCGAGCCTCTTTCTCGGTTTAACGGCAAGTATTGCATGGCGCATAATACTCCGGAGAAAAAGGTTACTGGGGTAGGCTCGCCTCGGGCGGAGATCGTTGTTCTCGATGGCGGAAGAAAGATTACGGTAATAGGTACATCGTTCAATGTTGAATCAAGGATATCGTGTTGAATGGGTATCATATGTCGGCTGGAAATGGAACTGCTCGGTGAATGTCTCGACTTCGGATTCGGAGTGGGACGGATGGACGGACCGATTCGCACGGACGCGTTTGACGTTTGGAATCTACCAACGGCCGGTGGCTGGAGTGATTGAACAGTTCTGCAGCTAATCTGCGGTTAATCTGCAGCTAATCTGCAATTGATCTGCAGTTGATCTGCAGTTGATCTGCAGTTGATCTGCAGTTAATCTGCAGTTAATCTGTTGTTAATCTGTCGTTATTCTGTGGTTAATCTGCGGTTAAGCTGCGGTTAATCTGCAGTTGATCTGCGATTAATCTGCAGTTAATCTGCAGTTAATCTGCAATTAATCTGCAGTTGAAGCGCAATTGAACCGCAGTTAATCTGTAGGTAATCTGCGGTTAATCTGCAAGTTAATCTGTAGTTAATCTGTAGTTAATCTGTAGTTAATCTGCAGTTAATCTGTAGTTAATCTGTAGTTAATCTGCAGTTAACCTGTAGTTAATCTGCAGTTAATCTGTAGTTAATCTGCAGTTAATCTGTAGTTAATCTGTAGTTAATCTGTAATTAATCTGCAGAAACTTACTAAATAACGCAGTAAAAAACGTAACTAAATCACAACTAATCCGCAGTTGAATCACAGCTAGTCCACAGTTAAATCAGAACTAATCCGCAGATGAATCGCAACTAACCCGCAGTTAAATCGCATTTAATCCGCAGTTGAATCGCAACTAACCCGCAGTTAAATAGCATTTAACTCGCAGTTAAATCTCAGAAAATCCGCAAATAATCCCCAATTAATCCGCTGCTGATCCGCACTTACAGACCGCCGCTCAGACTAAATTTGCGCTTTACAAATGAAACAACGAAGAATCACAATGCCTCGAAAAAACTACGACGTACGGTAAATTGTACTGGTCGCGCGCGAGGATAGTTGAACGTACGTATTTGCCCCAAAGCTAAAAAGGCGATTCGTTAATCTCGCTCGTCGTCCCGGTGATAAGTATCCCGGTGCAGACACCGTCCGTGCGCCGCGTTGAGAGCAATATAATGCACATCTCGTCGACGGTACGCTGACAGGCGAGTCGAGATCACGAAGGAAATATCGCGAGTTAACACTCTATTACAGGCGATCCTGGGATATGGCTTCATAGTACGCGAGGTCTATGCTCACTTAGAGACCTGGGAAAGACACGCCGCATTATAACCCATAGGTCTGTGATACAAGTTATTCCATCGGTTATGAGGAAGTGGGTCATTGACATAAAAAAAAGATATATACATATATATGAAATAAAATAGATATTATATATATATATATATGTGTGTGTGTGTGTGTGTGTGTGTGTGTGTGTGTGTGTGTGTGTGTGTGTGTGTGTGTGTATGTATATGTATTAAATAAAAACAAGAGTGTAATACACTCGGCGAACAATGGTTCGCGAGTTCTCTCACGAGAGGCATATTACAAGTGCCTCGGACGTCGAGACGAGAGTTATTATATTCCGTCTGTTATAATTCATAATACACGATTCCAACCAGCAATCGCAATCTTGGGCCATTAAAGAAGTGAACGCCATGCAAATGCGTTCTGCCAGTCTCGGGACTCTCGCGGTGAGAAAACGACCGGAAAAGCCTCCGAGTCGTCGGATGATTGAAGCGAAGGGGCCAAATATTATTATTATTATTATTATTATTATTATTATATATAATAATAATAATAAAAATGATAGTAAGTTAATGTTCGTGTATATCGTATCTTTTATATTATTTATATTTCAGGCACTCCTGAGTGAATTTTTAACGAGTGAAAATCTTCGTTGTTAGTCGAAAAGATCTTAAAAAAAAAATTAAAAAAAAAATCTTAAACGATCCGTGACCGCGGACGTTGAAGCGAGCGAGAATTTCGCGGATTCTCGGAAAGGGCGTTTTCTAAATTGCAATAAAAAAAGAACGGAATCTTTAGCATCCGGTAAAAAGGCGAAGCGAGGGAACTCCGTTCCAATGGTAAAGTCCTGAAAAGCGTGTCTTCGCATAGTGAATGAAGATGAAGGCCAACGAAGTGCACCGACAGGGGAGGGGGGGGGAGCGGGGGAAAGGAAGACGCACTTAGGCTTCCACTCGAGTATGTTTCTTATTGTGATTAAAAAAAGCGAAAGAAAAAAAAAAAAAAAACACGTCAAATTGACAGTAATAAATGCGAATGGTACGGTGTTGCGGAGATTTGTGGTCAGGGATGAGGATTCGCTCGCTGAAAGAGTGTGTCATTCGTCTTTATGCTCCTCCGCGCTGGTACGCTTTCTGTCGGGCTCGATGGGCGAGCAAGCGGAAACCCAAGCGGTGTGTGCATGTGCGCGAGAGGATTAAAATAGGAAGTTATTTTTACGAGTACACGAGGCACCGAGCTTCCTCGCCCTGCTGAGGGTCTTTCCGCCGATTATTGGAGACCCCAACGAGAAAAAGAAACTCTCGGTCGAACCTGCGGTTCCCTCGAACAATCGTTTTTTTCCCACGAATACACTCATCGACGCAAAATCCGACGATTCCGGATGAAATAACGATGATCAAATCGTTTTTTAAAACAATATTGACATTAAAGATTTTTTTTTTTTTTTTTTTTCCGTAGTTGAAACAAATTAAAACGATCTACTCAATCCTTTTGAAAAAAATGGTATCCTTACCATTTTTTTTTTTTTTTTTTACAAAAATGGTTTTTCAACAGAAATTTTTAGAATTTTTTTTCGTTAATAGAATCGGTTGGGAAATATGCTACTTGAAAACAATGGCGGAGGCTTTAATTCGGTATCTCGAAATTCGTTGAACAAAAAAAAAGTGCCGTTTCGCAAAATTTAACACAGGATTTCCTATCCTGAGAATGGTCAATTTTTTAGATTTCAAAAAAATTCCAAGTCTTGTGTATTTTGTGCGGAAATTGGTCACCTAAAGCCAATAGCGGTGGTAAAAATTCGATATCGCGAAAAAAAAAACTTTCACCGTTTTGAAAGAGGAAAAATGAGAAGGGGGTAGAATTTTTACCCCCTTACAATTTTTTAGACAAGAATGGTTAAAAAAAAAAAAAAAAAAAGAAATTCGAATTCTTTCTTTATTGAAATCGGTTGGGAAATATGCCACTTGAAAAAAAAAAAAAAAAAAAAAAAAAAAAAAAAAAAAAAAAAAAAAAAACACACACACAGTAAAGAAGACTTGGACATTTCATAAACTTTTCTGTCCACAAAACCATTCCAATTATTTTTATGTTAATTTTGCAATAAAAATAATTGTAAATCTATAAGAATTAGTTAATTTTACAAACAAACAAACAAAACATTTGTAAAATCAACGGAAATTCTCGTAAGGTGGACAATAAAAAAAAAGAAAAAGTTAACGAGAATATAATCGTGGAAATTTGTGGACAAGAAACATTCGTACCTATTTTACTGTGTTTACAGACCTGCCGAGTCTTTAGCGGTAACCGAAAAGGCAGCGATTTGTGCGTTCGCAGTTGACATGCTCCTATGCATGTCAACATTTATAAGAATTAGTTAATTTTACAAACAAACAAACAAAACATTTGTAAAATCAACGGAAATTCTCGTAAGGTGGACAATAAAAAAAAAAAAAGTTAACGAGAATATAATCGTGGAAGTTTGTGGACAAGAAACATTCGTGCCTATTTTACTGTGTTTACAGACCTGCCGAGTCTTTAGCGGTAACCGAAAAGGCAGCGATTTGTGCGTTCGCAGTTGACATGCTCCTAATACATGCATGCTTTTAAGAGCGCGTGTACAGAGTCCCGCGGTGCTTTCCGTAGCGCCGCAAATCGCGGTGTAATTCGTGTCGCGGAGCGAGCAGGAAAACTGTCCGCGGTGTTTCTTTTGGCGCGAGGAAGCCCGCCGTAAGCGTATTTTATCCGTCGGGCCGCGCGGACCCCGGAGAAAGTCTTCGATGCTCGGTCGAGCGAGCCCTCGGCACGATCGCGATTAATCGCATCGCTGAATCGTACGTGATCGCACGGGCACCGGAGACGAGTGAGCGAGACCGACTCTAATCCGGATCCGCCGTATACGAGAACTACCTGTTTCAGTGATTACGGCTTTTAATTGCATACGTATGAACTATCGCGTACGATTTTTTTGGCCGTGTGCACGTCGGGAGATCACGAAAACCGCGAGCGTCACAGCCACGCTCCGTCGGACAGGAGCGACGATAAGACCTCGCTCTGTTTATGATTCTTTTCGATTATTTCCTTTCGTGTTTCTCGATCAAAGTGGTTTTTTTTTTTTTTTTTTTTTTTTTTTTTAGAAATAATAAAAAATACACGTACCAGGGCGTTCCATGTCAAGGGGCTTAACTAGATCGCGCGATGTGCCAAAAAGTACTCTCGCTTATTTTAGAAAGCAGATTCCAATGTCAAGGATATTGGCGACTTAGATCTTTTCAGTATATAATATTGGTACTATTATTATTATTATTATTATTATTATTATTATTATTATTATTATTATTATTATTATTATTATTATTATTATTATTATTATTATTATTATTATTAAGGGATGATAATAATAATTTATTTTATTTCACTTGTTAACGTTTCGAGCCCTCTTACATTTACAATTTTTACAGCTCAGATAACAATAAAAATATGAACCAAAATGTAGCCCGTCTAAAGATAATAAGATCGTGATATATAGCATTTATTTTTTTTACTTTTCATAAAATTTTCGTTGCGAGAACATGACAAGGAATTCAAAGACCACAGTCGCTGAAGTATTGAAGGATTTATCATTATTACTGTCAAGTAATAATAATAATTTAATATCATAATTATTATTGTTATTATTTGTCTTTCGTATATTTGGATCGACTATTTTTTTTTTTTTTGCACAATATTCGTTGAATGTCTTTCGATCAATGTACAGTACACACTTTTGACGGTGTTGTACGTTACTTTGGTCCGCTCGATGCGGAATGACTCACGTTACTATCGGCTCCGCGTATCATTGTGCTAATACGCCGGGCGACTGGTTTCTCGACTTTTTCCCCCCAATATCTTCGGTAAAGATTGTAGAAATCCGAGACCGAGGCGTAGCTGGCACATGATATGCGTTTTATTTCGACCGACCGTGCCGGTAGTCGTAAAAAACCGTTCGGCAAGGACGTCGCGACATTTGTACGATGACTTCATACACATGCACGACTCGAATGCGGAATCGACTGCGGATAGGCGCAGCGAATTGTATACACGAAGCGTGCCAGCGCATTATTGTCAAGAAAATTTGAAGGATTTACATGATGCGATAAAGAACGATCGTGTGTGTGTGTGTGTGTGTGTGTGTGTGTGCCGTTAAGGCGAACTGGAGCGACTCAGTCGGTAAGGAAATCTGTAATGGACTTTCTTTTCCCTTTAATGGCTCGAATTTTTAATGATTAAATGCAAATTTTGACCGTTCAAGTTTTGTGAAATGTAAACATTTTTTTAATGTTCCAAAAAAAAAGGTGCAAAGTGATTTCCACATGGCTTCCTTATCGATTACAATTTTGCGTATAGATAGAGCTACGCGCAAAATTTTAATAAATAAGGAAGCCATATGGAAATTACTTTGCACTTTTCATTTGAGCATACGTCATGCTTTATGCTACAAATCTACTCGCGAAAAGTACTCGAGAAATACTTCAATTATAAAAAAGTACTTTTTACGGCAAGTATTTTTTGGCACTTTGCGCAGATCAGCGTAAAATGTGCAAGTGAATACAATGAAATGAATTCTAACCGGACAGGCACAATAATTTCGCATGTGGTTCGAATTTGCTGCTTTACCAACAAAAAAAAAAAAAATAGCAGAGTTGAGAAAAGTTCATGAAAAAATTGCAGTTATCTTTGCGTCCCCAAACAACCGTTTCACTGGACTTTCGTCGGGATTTCGCGCGACACGCATGCGCACCGGTTTGCGCGCATTCGAGGAAGTGCGCATGCGCGCCGCAACGGAATATGATTAGCTTTGAAAAGAAGGAAAAATATATGATTTTACTTTCTCGAGCGGCCTTGAAAACTCGACCCCGAATAGAAACGACGTAGAATCTTACGTTTGATTCATGAGCAGGGTTATTATAATGCATCAACGCGCTAAGTTATCGTCCGTCCCGTGTTTGAAAGCGACAAGACGAACGGCACCGCCGCAATGACTCGGCGTGAATTTTTATGGGCCTCGGTCGATTCGCGCATCTCCCTGGCCAATGGCCGATCGAGAGCGCGGTCTATGCGGTACGTGGGGAGGCTACGGGCTTATTAATTTGAATAATCCGCGCACGAATTGCAGGCCAAGGTATCCGGAAGTTAGGGCTGTAGTGGTGTATCATAGCCGAACGGGCGTTACGTATTCAAGCGGCGTGAAGACAATGACCCGGTTAAACGGTGTCAATTGAGGGAACTTCCCGAGCAGGTCGATCCGAGATCGACGATGCACAATCTTTTTTTTTTTTTTTTTTTTTTTTTTTATACGGCTCGAGTGACTGCGTCTTTGAAAAACTATTTTTAAAGCGAACATATGGATAATATTTTAATATTAAATACATCATATTTTGTGTCCAATTAATTATATACATTTTATATATATATATATATATATATATATATATATATATATATATATATATACATATATATACTCCTGGGGCCCTGGGCTCGCGCGCTCGCACCCCTTTATGAACTTAAGCCTTTATTATTCCAAGTCCCCTTAAGCTTAATGGGCTTAAGCCCTTATTATTCCAAGTTCCCTTAAGCTTAATGAACTTAAGCCCTTATTATTCCAAGCCCCCCCTCGATTCTTGAACACAGCGGCGGCGGCGAAATCTTTATATATATATATATATATATATATATATATATATATATATATATATATATATATAAAGCTGGTGACTCGCGCGCTCGCGCCTCTTTATAGACTTAAGCCCTTATATTACCCAGAGAAAAAATCAATTGAGTCAACAAAGTGTGCGCTGACGGGTGGCGAAACAAATATTTTTGTAGATCGAAAGGAATACCTCGTTGTTCAAACCAGCAGGCCGTCGAATCGAATGTTTCTTTACTTAAGACAACAATTTATTTCGTTCGATCAGCCAAACATTTGTTTCGCCAACCGTAAGCTCTCGTTTTGTTGATTCAATCGATTTGTTTTTCAGTGTCGCCCTTCACGCACCTATTGCTGACCTGCTGACCCTATTATCGACACCCTCTCACCCTATTACTGACCTCCACTTCTCTTCCTCGATTCTTGCTACGGCAGCGTCGGTGGCGGCGAAATCTTTTTATATTATAGAGAGATTATAATATATAATACAATATACATTATATTTTATATTATATATATGTATATATATTTATATATATATAATATTTTATTATACCAACTTTTTCAATAGTCGAAAATCTGAATTTACGAAAAACAAAAAAACCCGATTAAATGTCAATTGTAATCGCTGTTATATTCGAGAAGTCTTGCTAAGCTAAACAGCGAACGATCTACCCGGTAACAACATTTTTTCCATTTCTACCGGAAACGAAAAAAAAAAAAAAAAAAGCAAAAGAAAAATCGATCCAAGCAAATCGACACTCAATCGATCGGAATGACTCGGCATGTCCGTCAGCTGTCCCGGGAAAGCTATTAACTTTCCCAATCTCGAAAATAAACCGCAGAGTCGTCGCAGTGACTTTGGAAAAATGCGCGTCATTAAAGACGCGAACGAAAGTCATTTACTCTTCCTTTCGGTTCGGAATCCGGTGTGTTGGCTTCGTTCGAACCGGTTTTATCGTTCCTCTTCCTCGTCACCGCGCCTATCTGTCCCCGCCGCTTATCCGTGTACAAACCGCCTATCGCATGTGCGGAAAGAGGACTTCGACGGTGCGCGCCGTTCTCCGCGCTTACAAATCACAAACGGCTCCACGCACAGTTTCGATTATCGTACGTGACACGATAAACGATAAACAATGTCGCGATTAGAAAAAAAAAAAAAAAAACAAAACGTAATAACATATCGCCTGCCGAGAATCAAATGGACGCAGTTCCAATGTTAAAGCATGCGACTTGCGCCCTTTTGACGCTCAGTCGACGAAATCGAAGCGCCGAGAAACAGAATGTCGTATCTCACACGATTTGTCGTGAAAAATTGTGCGTGTTGCGCCTTTACGATGCTTATCCGTCAATATAAGAAAAAAAAAAATAAAAATTTCGTCGTTTATTATAAATCCCCGTTCGTATTAGCCTTTCTTACACTTTCTCAAGCTTACCGGTCGCTCCGGTCGATTCCTGAGTTAAATGCGCGTGGAACTCGGTTCTACCGCATGTGTAACATAACCGCCGACTGGGCGACTCTCACGGTGTCGCTGCTTCGCTCCACTTCGGCCCGAGTCGACTACTGTGTGCCTCCTTGCGGAATTTATCGTATACGAAAAAGAGGAGAAAAAAAAAGCGCAAATACGTGCTCGGATTGCGAAAAAAAAAAAAAAAAAAAAACGCGAACGTGACTCGTCACTGAGGCGGGTCAGAGTGAAACCGTCGCGTGAGAGTTCCGTCGAACGTTGAGCCTAAAACTTCGAGCGACGATACACTTCCGTCCTCCTTAGGCTGTTGGTTCGTACGGCATGAGCCAGGTGGCTTCGGGCCCGTACGATTTTCATTATCAGTGAAAGTGGCGGTGCGACACCTTTTAACTACCGAGCTATCGAGCACACGTTCACCTTTAACGCTCGCTGCCTCGTGTAATAATGATAATTATACAGCTGGCTCTCAAAAAAAATTGCAAACTTACTCGAGTTCCAGGCTCTCAAGTTCCTCCGAAACATTGTCCAGGCTGCTGAACGACTGGCTCAGGTAGGAGGTCTGGGCGTGAAACATCCTCAATGCTCGACTAAAAAAATACAAACGATCCAAAATTTAACAATATCGCCATAATTATTATTATTTACAATCCTTATTCTATAATTGCATTAATGCATGACTATATTACTGCATAACTGTATCAGTGTATCAGTGTACTAGTGTACTAGTGTACTAGTGTACTAGTGTATTAGTGCATTATTGCATTAGTGCATTAGTGCATTAGTGCATTAGTGCATTAGTGCATTAGTGCATTAGTGTATTCGTGTATTAGTGTATTAGTGTATTAGTGTATTAGTGTATTAGTGTATTAGTGTATTAGTGTATTAGTGTATTAGTGTATTAGTGTATTAGTGTATTAGTGTATTAGTGTATTAGTGTATTACTGAATTACTGTATTACTGTATTACTGTATTACTGTATTACTGTATTACTGTATTACTGTATTACTGTATTACTGTATTACTGTATTACTGTATTACTGTATTACTGTATTACTGTATTACTGTATTACTGGCAATAGAAAGTATCCGACACGTTTATCGATGGTGTTATCTGGCACGATTACACGTTTTCCGAGAAGATGTCTCGGTAAGCTCCGGAAGATATCCGAGAATTTCGTCGCAACGAACGGTTTAAAAAAACACGTGCTGTAATCGAATTATGGTGAGCAAACATTGGACCTAAATACACACTGACGGATGTACATCGGAAGGGAGATAACAGCTATACACACTGTATTACAGTCTTCCGCCCACGTTCCGGCTTCCGGAGCCACCGAAACTTGACGAACGGTGTATCAACGGGAGTCTCCGATCGTAGAAACGCCGAGTCGACCCCTCGGGAGAGAGCCTCAGAGCCCGACGATAGCGCCGGTCCAGTTTACGATTCACAACGCCAACGCTCAATGAGGCCGAAGAAATCGTAAAGGCTCGTCAGCATCGGGCCAGTGCGTACGAATTAACGATAGAAACGATTCACAAAATAACCGTCTCGCAGACGGATGAAACTCGTGAGAGCCACCCGGCCATCCACCCCGGCCCCGTAACTTTGGCTCTTGCGCAATGCGACTCTCGTCGAGTATATAGCACAACACAACCGGCCTTAATCGAGTTTAATTGGCACATATGGGTTTTCCGACACACTCTCCCGACCCACCGGCTCACACTGTTTGCTCAGTGAAAGTGTTACCACTTCGTTTTCTCGGTGGAAAGCCACACTGGGTGTTGCCAATCCGCGCATCTATTATGGAAATGTTTTAAGGTGTTTCAATGTTTTTTTTTTTGTTGTTGTTTAGTTGAATTAAATTCAAAGAATTTAAAAGTGAAATTAGATTACAATAAGAGAAAAGTTACATTACATTTTTTTTTTTTTTTTTAATTAAAAAGTTAAATTAAATTTACAAAAATTTCAGAAGTTAAATTAAGTTTAAAAAAACACGAAGTTAATTTATATTTGGAATGGACAATTACTCGCATATATTATGCAGAGTCCCGGTTGGCGTCGAGCACTCTTGACACCATTGTGTACTAGAAACAGCCGCGAAGTCAAGTGTCGAGCAGAGACCATCGTACGGCACGGGTATTACGGACCGTCGGTGGTCTCCCCTGCCTGACCCTCAAGCGAGGCGTACGCGAGTCGCCGTCGAACGGCACGACCTTGGTCCCAAACGTGCATAGACCGTCATAGACGAGCGAGCCGGGCGATACTCGGAACGGATCACGAATTCGTTTAAGTTTCGGACGAAAATAATAAGCCCGAGGACCAACGAATGTCTGTTCGTTTATTTATCTTTATCGTGTAGCATCAAATTGAATTTCAACGTAACAGATAAACCGTAAGAATAGAAGTGCGATGAATTTATATTTGAATATTTTTGCCAAAGTCGAGGAAAAGCCGGCCGATAAAAACTTGTTTGCACAGCAGGCGGAAACAAAACAACAACGACAGGGAGGGGGGGGGGGGCTGCTTAAACCTGCTGACTTTCGTGGGACCGCGAGCGCGGGTCTCGGGTTCGTGAGTTACTTCGTGCCCGATAAAAGTTGCGATAACGCTAATTACCCAGGCACCGGCAGGCACGTGAGTCGGCGCTGTTAACTGTGCGCCCGGCTGGCTTGAGCAATGCCCGAAGGAGAGGACTGGGACTGAAAGGATTTTTCGATGGAACCGCTGCGAAATCTCGTCCAAGTCGTCGTCACGATTTTGTTTCTATGCCCCCGAGCCTCGCGAGAACAGAGTCGCGCGGGCTCTGAGTCGAGCGCGATGCCGAAGTTATAATCGAGAATCGATGCACCCTCGTTTTATTGTGCCTAGCGCCGAACGAACGGACGATATACGGGCTCGGAGACCGTTGTAAATCAACGGGGAACGGTGTAGTGTTTTCGGGACGTTCTACGATAAGAAAATACCTCGGAGAGAGCATCGGCTTTTATTTTGTATACGTAGTCCAGTTCTTTCTTGTGGCAAGAGTAATAATATCACGGCAATGAATTCCTTGGTTTGTAACGCACGATTTGCTTGGACGAATTAATATTTTTCTCATTGGATCGTGTTATCTGTTTGTTTATCATGTATTTTATGGGTCGAGGGCTTTTGAGAATATTATTATTTACATACTTGCGCGAATAACGCGCATAATGTGCCCATACAGCAACAGAATCGATACGCAGGTAGAAGAATATTGTCGTTTTTTTTTTTTTGCTCAAAGGGAAGAAGAATAAATTTTATTTCATATTTCATTCGTTTAATTTTCGTTGTAAATCAACAGGGAACATTGAAGTGTATTCGTGAGGTTTTACGATAAGAAAATACCTCGGAGAGATTGTCAGTTTTTTTTTTTTTTTTGTACACACATTCCAGTTTCACTTCTGGCAACAGTAATAATATCACGATAATAAATTCCTTGTTTTGTAATATAAATTCCTTGGTAAACGCACCATTTGCTGGACGAATCAATGTTTTTTTTTTTTTTTTCTCTTACGATCGTATTATCGACCTTTTGCTAAAAAGAAAAATCACAAACCAGTTTTGCTTCTAACACGCAACAATAATATCACGGTATTAAATACCTTGTTCTGTAACGCACGATTTGCTTGGACCAATTACTATTTTTCTCATTCAATCGTATAATCGGTTTTGTTTTTTTGCTGAAAAGAACGAATTAAAATGCCGATCGGAATAAACGTATAGAACGATTAACTGCGTTTAAACGGCACGTTTAAAATATAACACATCATAATGACAATCTCTGTTCGAGAATTATTACCCATATTTTTTTTCTTCAATTTTGATGATTGAACCTTTTTTTCCCAAGATAATATCGCGTTTTTCTCTTTCCGCTTCGAAAACGTCTCGATATACGCAGCACACTGTTTCGAAGGGCCAGGGCATGACGTTGAATAGGTGAAAAATTGCATGCTGCGCGAAAGAAGAATGAAAATTTACTCACGCCTCGTTGGACTCTTTGCCGGACGACATCGTTCTCCGTTGACGCGACGGTCAGCCTGATTCGAAAAACAGAACGAAATAAAACCGACGCACAGCGACAAGCGCACCGAACTTAGTGACACTTGTCTCGCGCAAGACCGGCTCCTCGTGCTCGACTCCTCGTTTATCTAGAAGTAGCAAGCTGTCTCTGTTCCGTTGATAGGACGGCTCGTCGCGATTACCGCCGTTCAGCATTGTGTTTTTCTGCTGCCTTAAGTCTTAAGTTGAATGACGTCGTCCGGCCTCTCCCACGAACAAAAAAAAAAAGGAAACAAAAAGCAGAATACAAACGTCGTGTACGTCGCAGCGAGATAATAAATGAAAATATCTGAAAAAGCTATCGATCGTTGTTTAAGGTAAACAATAAAAAACGATCGATGAATCACGTGAAATCGCCAATCGTCGGTTATCGCGAATAACTGGACGACGAATGAGCCTCGCTATTTTCACAGTCACACGGTATCTTTCCGATCTCTTATCCAATCGGTGTTTCTAACGAAAAGAGCTGCATGTCGCGTACGCGAAACGATTCGACCGATGATTCGACAACGAAAATACTTTATTTGTCGACGCACTGGTCCTTCAGATTAGAATCGGCGTTGGCTAAAGGATTTTCTCTTATCTTATCTTTACATTCTTTTTTTATTAGCGGCTGTAGGCGGTAATTGCTGCTCGGGACGCCTGTAAAGATATCTCGCCTGTTGCACGGGGCGAGCGTGTTGAGAGTCGAGTTCCAGAACAATGGGCATGCGACGATTAGCGGTTTCCGAATCCGCATGGTTGAAAACAAAACTACCGATCGCAGGTCGACTTATCGCGGAACGTTTGTCGCAGAAATTTAACTCATGTTTTTGGGTAAACAAGCGAGTGCACTCGCATAGCTCGGGCTCTACCGAGTTCGTTCCACGGCTCACTAACAACGCGCTGCGTGTCAGGTTAGGCTTGCCTACCTGGCTAACGAAACGGACAGCGCCGATTGGCTGCGAAAACCGGCTTTACGATTTGATGGTTTTGTTGCTTTTTATTTAGCGTGAGTTTTATTTATTTGTTCGAGCAGAATAAAGCGAATAACAATCATGATAAAACTTTAATTATCGTGCAATAATACAGCATTCTTTATACTATTCTATTAAATTCTATTGGTATTCGATTACAAATAATAAAAAATAAACCCGATCGAACATCAAGTCGGAGATAAAAACCTAAGTTTAATGAGATAATTATCATGCAACATTGCGGCGTTTTTCTAGTATGATATTAGAGTTAGAAAAATAAGAATAAACGCGATCGAATATCGAGTCTAAGATAAAAACGTAAACATACAGAATGATCGGGAATTTTCTGCCTCGTCTTTGTTCTCCGATCTTACCGCACGTTGGCCACGTAGTCGGGCTACGATTTGAGCTTCGGCACTTGCTCACCTTCGTCGCCACTGTCCAGCGCGCCACAGTTACGCCGTGGCCAGTCTCGGAGTTCGGTTCGTCGTTCTATTACGCGCCTACCGTTTTACAAGTTTTCACGCAAACACACGTGTTCATTTTGCAATAACATTTCCGACACAAGAATCCAACTCAACCAAAAGAAAAGTAAGCAAAGACAATCAATTTCTTAACCCAATCCCGCTTCAAGCTTTTACAATGAATTTCATTCTCGTCCGACGATTCGTTGAGCGGTCAACAAACGAAAACATTAATTTAGGTTAAAACGCGTCAGCTGCGATGCACGAAGCGCGTGTTTCTCGACCAAAGCATTAATATTGGGTTTTCGTCGTTCGTTTTTAAAGGAAAATGGCAAAATCGTTGCGAAGCAAGTGGAGAAGAAAGTGCAGAGCGGTCAAGCGAGAGCGTTACGGCGAGAAGGAACTCGCAAGGCTGAAGAAGACTTTGGGAATCGATGAGAACGCTCCGGCCGACGCGGAAATGGCTGAGATATCGGAAATCGCCACTGGTAAGTAAAAATCACCGATTTGCGATAAGTCGTTTCTTCGGACGACCAAAATTAATTCCCAACCTTTCGCAGTCACGGACGCAAAGACCATCAAGGAAAAGGCGAAAGCAAAGGAGGACGCCGAAGGTGAAAAAGTGGAGCAGATGGACGAAGATGGAAAACGGGTTTACAACAAGAAAACTATGCTGGATCAGTTCGGCAATTATCCGGTCTGGATGAACAGGAGAAAGATTTCGTCGCACAAAAAGGGCAGAGCAAAGACAAAGAAGGCGACGAGGAAGCAGACAGCGAGGCTGACAAGAAAACAGAAGAAGACGAAGGCAGCCGCAAAGGCGTAACCGACGTCGGACTGTTTTACCGACGGATGGTATACTTTTTTTTCTTGAATTAATTTTTCTTTTTTTTTACAAAGCTCAATAATTGATATTGAGATACAATGATGCGCTTAACTATAAGTATGCAATAAAGCTATAGGGGGTGAAGAGAAATGGCAGTGTTAAATTTTTTCAGGAAAATTCTTACAATTATCTACTGTAATAATAATAGCCGGCTCGTCGGGTTTATGAGTTTTTTTTCTTCGTAAACTCGCGCGGAGCTTCTCAGCCGTTCATCGTCGTTCTGCAGCGAAGCCTCAGCCTGTTCTCCAGGTCGGTGACGCGATTCGTCAGATACTGGAGCTTCCGACTCTCGAGCTCGAACTGCTTGACTTTGCCGCGCATGTCGTATATCTCCTGCTGCATCAGTTGCTGGAACAGAAACGGAAACGGTGAAAGGGCTTTCTCGCAGCGGCGCTTCCAGATGCGCCGGCAATTGGCGGTTCTATTCCGAGAGCCGGTGTTGCGCGGGAAAGCGAAAGGCCATGTGGCACAGTGAGTCGCAATCGTTATCGT
This sequence comes from Amblyjoppa proteus, assembly GCA_963922035.1. Classification (NCBI taxonomy): domain Eukaryota; kingdom Metazoa; phylum Arthropoda; class Insecta; order Hymenoptera; family Ichneumonidae; genus Amblyjoppa; species Amblyjoppa proteus. The sequence goes on along the minus strand of OY998234.1, from coordinate 23,108,508 downwards.
TACTTTTGCGTTTTATGTCTGAACCTTTGACGCTCGGTCGGTAAAACAGCTTCTCATAAAACTACTTTTTTCAGACTCGTTACGCTGAGATTTTTGTCTTTTAATCGACACCTGTCGATTGTTAAATACGTTTTTGCCGACTTGAAAATTACGAGAATGCAAATATGATCTTTTTCGTACCTAGCTCGTTTGACTCGATTGCAACTCGGCATAACTCGATATTACAATCGCGATTATTCGAACCGATTTCCGTTATAAACTTCGTATGATTTATTTATTCGCGTGTAAAAAATAACATTTGAGATCTCGTAATTTTTTTCTCTTCGTAAAATATCTTTGAGTTTGAGAATTTATTATTTTGGGAAGGGGTTGAGAGAGATAATTTTCTTTCGAAGTACCGAGGATAACTCACGGTCGTAAAATATCTTTTTGCACACCGGAAAATTCCGAGAAAGAAAATATTATCTTTCTAATTCGCTCGCTTGGCTCAATTGTAATGTCGAGATACCTCGACATTACAATCGATGGTCTCCGTTTATAAACTTCGTACGATTTATTTATTCACGCGTAAAAAATGATATCTGAGATCTCGTAAATTTTCTCTCCGTAAAATATCTTTGAATTTGAGGATTTATTGTTTCGGGAGGAAAGGGTCGAAAGACTCTTAATTTTTCTATGTAATTTTTTTTTTATATCTCGACCTAACGAGGATAACTCACGACGTTGTCCACGGCTCGCCTCATAGCTCCCTCGACGGCCTGCGTTATCTTGGTGCTCATCTCGGACGCCTCGATCTCCCTCTTCCTGCCCCGAGCGATTTGTTTCTCCAACTTGGCGAGCCTCTTCAATATTATCTCGTAGTCCTGATCGAGATCTCTCTCTCCCACCTCGTTCTCCGTGTCTGCCGAGATAGCGCAAACGGAAAAGATAAATACAAAAGTAAAAAAACAAAAATACGAAAAATAGCATGAAATTTTCACACGCTGAGTCAGCGACTCGCGTCTACTTAATGCCCGCGGGATATTTTTATTTTTATTTCCACTCCGTTTCGTTCCCGCGACTTAAAGCATAAATAAACGGGAACCCACTCGGAAACGCACATATACACCGGTATAGTAAAATCTAAGTATATATGCGCTATAAATGTGGTGATGGTACAAACGATGAGAGACGATAGAAGTCGAGCCTCGCTAAATCCGTTGGGTTGCGGGAGTAAAGATAGTTTCCGCGAGATTTCCTTTCTCACTCCCTTCCCTCTCGCTAAGCCTCTCGGGGACGAGCCCGAGAGAAGCCGCAACGCGGTTTATACTGTGCTATATGGCATCCCAAAAAGCAACCGGGGAACGTATATGCCCCGTGTGTACTAATCTGCTTTCGCTAACCATGTGACGCCGGCGTCGTTCTTCTCGTCGTCTCGGTCGTCGTGCTCGTCGTGTAACCGTAGTCGTTCTCCAGGTCGCGAGCCTCGAAGGCCGTTCCGTCGCTGCCTGCGAGCACATGAAGAAACGGAAAATATTTTTTTTATTGTTTGATTTTGGTTTTTAAATTTTTTTATTTTTTATTTTTTAGTGAAAAAAGAAGAAACAGCGGTGAATGAGTGAAAAAGTTTGGAAAACCGATGGAAGAGGAAGAAGTCTTACCGTTCTTACGACAGGACTGCCCGTCTGGCTGCAGGTGAAACCCGTACCTGCAGTGGCACTCGTAGCTTCCAGGTACGTTTGTGCAGAGCTGACCGCAGGGCTTCTCGGTCACGCACTCGTCCACGTCTGTGGGATTAAAAAAAAAAATTTTACTCACCACGGTCACGCGAACCTTCTCTCACCCTTGGACTTGCTGGAGCGGTAAACGGTACTGGGATTGAGCCTTCGGAGGAAAGTTTGGAAACGGCTTTAACGGTGATGAAATGCTCGTTGGTTCTGCCGACACCCGCATTGCCGTGTTCGCGGAAGTAATGCGTGACTTTAAAGAGTTTTTTCCGACGTACAGTTAAATTTAAATGACCGATGCTCACTCGACATTTTAACGATGTTATTTGAGTTGAACATTTACTTTTAAAAACAGCATCTTCGTGGTATTAATATTTGATAGGCAATTCAATTTTTCCATCTGGTTGAAATCTATGCAAACAATCAGATTTTATGGAATTTTGATATTGTTGAAAAATTACTACAAATTTTATAATTTGAGTAAATATGGAGGTGTCGAGCAGAAGCTTGACGCGGGAATGGACTAAGACTGTATGTTTCGTATGAAAATTGGCACAGATGGATTTAGTTATTTGGATTTGATAAGACTGCAATTTTTAAATTTTTTCGGCTAACATTTATTTCACGTCCGACGAGAATTTTTGCTCCGAATATCTCTGCAGGATCAAAAGAAGTTCGATATTTTTTTAGAGAGATTCTTATTTTACTGTCAGCGAAGGAAAAATTCACAGAACACGCTATTACGCGATTTCCGTCAGGGTTAGTCGGGACAAGAATAAAAAATTAACCACTGTTTTTGTTTTATTTTTAGAAGCCGAAAATAAATGCCAAAGACCGGGTATAATCTGGGCAAGCTTCGGAAATTGAAAAAAAACAATGCACCGCTAAGGAAACGTGCTCGATTTAGATGAGCCATTAAATCAGCTTGCTCACGAAGTTCATTCAAGTTTTTACCGAGAAGAGAGAAATGTCAGCGGCCGATGACCGCTGAGCTGCCAACGACTGTACCGTTTACCCTCCAGCCACTACCGTCGCGCGGACGCTATCGCGGGGCTATCCTATAAAGAGCACACGATATTTTCAAGACCGCACGTTAGATCCTCGAGGGTTGATCGTGACGATCGAACGAGAAGAGGCGTTGCCGATCGGATCGGTTCCGGCTGAGATCGATCCAACGATACGGGGCTTCATATTAGTGCATTATCGTCGTAACAACCGGCCTCGATTTTCTAATCCCACGATCTCTGCACCGAGGTCTGCATGGATGGGGAAAAAAATGTATACAATCGCGCGCACAACAATGCGATAAATATTTCGTTTCTATTGTTGCTCGCTTTAGTGTCGACGAGCCTGTAAAAAAAATATTGGTAAACAGGTCTCCGCGATTCTATTCCTGGAAGCGAACACTCACGGTCGTCTCCGGTGCGTCGCATCGCGAACGACGCAGTGGCTCGGCTACACACTGTGTCAATGCGCGTATCTCGAAGTGCCGTTTTAATTACGCTAAACGAGCGTGCGACACCGTTCGCAGTGTGTACCTGCTCTTTCCGCAAGAGCGAGCAGCGTGTGATGCACGCATTTCCGAGCAAACGAGAGTCTCGTTCACTCTCCTCGCGATCGAGCTCGTTTCGCGCTTAACGATTCGACTCACTTCCGTCGTTGCATTGCCACGGATAAGAGTCCTTTCGAAACTCACCGCGGAATTATTCCCGAACCGCCGAGATTATGCTTCGAGCTGTCCGTTGGATTATTTCCATTAGGAATTTAGGGCGCACTTAAACGCTGCTTTCATCGATTCCATTAGTGTTGTTTATTGCAATTGAATGCGTCATTAAATTAGGGAGATAAGACGTTAAAAAAAAGATGTGAGGTCTGCAATGTTTCCTGTTTCTTCGGCTGAGCATGCTTGGATTATTTTTTTTATCCAAGTTTCATACTCATTTTAAAGCGGATTTTCGCAATTTGAAAAAATACAAAATGAGATATTTTTATTTGGTCATTATAGAGCACTTAATTTTTTTTTTTAATGCTGACCGTCATTTTGGAAAATTATTAACGGGTTAAGAACATGACTTAAAAATCTAAAATCATTTGCCATTGTCAAAGATCTTCAAAATTACTTCCTATAAATATAACAATGTTAATTTGGAATATCGCAAAATGGACATAAAATGATTTTTTCAGCGGTATTTTCCGTCGTTCGAACGCACAGTGATTTCATTGTTCATTCGGTTTCAGCCTTTGTGTAATTTACCTGTCTGACCCGCGTGGTTTTGATATAGTTATATTTGGTTCTAAACCGACCGTATTAGAATTTAAGGCAGTTCTCGAGTAATGTTGGAAAATCATTGGCATAATTGCGCGATTAAAAAAATGCAAACTAATCAGTTCTTGTTAAAGACCTTCAGAATTACTTCCCAGAAAAAAATTACGATGATAGTGTTAACTTGGAACCACGCAAAAATGGACATAGACTTTTTTTCAATGGTATTTCTCCGTTCGGACGCACAGTGATTTCATTGTTTAATCGTTTTTCGCCTTTCTGCAATTTACCTGTCTGACACTGCGTTCCCATGTAGCCTTTGGGGCAGTTGCACTTGCCGTGGGGACCGCAAACTCCGCCGTTGAGGCAGGGCGCCGCGCAGGTGGCTGCGACAAAGATACTTATTCACTATTCATGACTCGTCCCAGGGTACGAAATAGTCGAGTTTATTGTTCGCAACGCGAAAGCTCACTCACGTCTGTTGCAGCCGTAACTTGTCCGGGACACCTGGGACCAGCCCGGACAGCAGAGAAAGGTCGAGGACGAAAGTTCCGTGTAGACTAGCCTGAAACAACCGACCCGCGAATTAACTCGAAACTTCTTGGATTTGATAAATAGCTTCCTTATCGATTAAATAAATAAATTGTCAACTTTTACCTATACTGGCGGGAACGATGGTGATGCGCTACGGACATCGGTTCCTGCCTCGTGCAGACTCTCCTCCTGCAACGATAAAAATAAATCTATATTTATATATAAATAACATATAGATATAAATTCAAGTATATAAATATTATATATTATTTATATTATTTATATAATAATATTAAATATATAAATAATATATAAATATATACTTAGAAAACCAAAGTTTATTTCTACACTTTACGGATCTTATGAGAATTTGTTGAACCCGATGACGAAGTTTCCCGGGAAATTTCTCGACTATCATCGCTCTCTCTCTCTCTCTATCCCCGTCACTCTGCATTTCTCGATGACGCTACGGCATAGAAGCGTCCAGTACTCCCGAAATAGAGTCGTCCCGCATGTGACTAAATAATGTACAGAGTGTCCCAAAACTCACTCGATCTCCTCTTCACGAGACCCTCCATAGCCGAACGGAGGAAACTTCCCCAAAAAAAGAAGAAGCAAAAAGTCTACAAAAATTCATAGGGTATGCGCGTATGAGACTCGTCACGCTTTTGCATACCCCGCGTTTTTGCCAGTCTCGATGGACAAATTCCAATCCTACAACGGAAGACCGTGCGAAAACAGACCAAAGATACTAAAAAAAAAAGAAATTGAATTCCAGAACAATTCCTGAGAACGAGCAGGACAAAAATTTCTCGAGAACCATCGACGAGGGGAAAAAAATGGTGACCGAGGACGGAATTTAAATGAGGAAGATGGACTGAAGAGCAGCCGTGACGACGAGGGATTGCGCGGAAACTAGTATAGAAGCATCGGCTGGCTCTTGGACAAAAATTTGTTGGAAAATAATCTCGAAAAAGATTGATTGAAAAATAATCTTCAAAAAATTTGTTTGAAAAATAATCTTGACAAAAAAGTGGTTGAAAAATAATCTCGAAAAAAATTGGTTGAAATGTAAGCGCGACAAAAATTGGTCACCACGGAAAGGGATCTTTATGGATCTAAACGGAGAAGATGGATTAAAGAGTACCGAGACTACGGCGGGATTCCGTGGAACGATCCACTGACTCTTGGACAAAAATTGGTTGAAAACTAATCTCGAAAAATTTTGATCACCGCAGAAAGAATCTGAACGAAGAAGATGGAGTAAAGAGAAGTGGAGACCACGACGGGCTCGCGCGGAAACTAGGATAGAAGGATCGGCTGACTCTTGGACAGAACCACTTCGTCATCGTCATCGCCGTCGTACTTCCAGTTTCCTTACCGACGTGGACGCCGCGGAGGTTGTTAAGGGAAAGAAGAAGAAGGATGAGAGGACAAGGAGAAGAGCATAGCAAAATTGCGTTTCGCCCTGTCGCTGTCATGTTTGCGAAACTCGACTGGACGTTAACTGTCGCAACAAGGAGAATTGCCCTGCGACCGGCGGGAGAGTCCCCCGAGGGTCGACGTCTTTCCTTTTCTCTGTTGAAACGCGCGTGCAAGCGATCGCGGAGCTGAGGAGGTCTGACTCACGGGCGCGCGAGCGAATGCACGCCGGTCCGGTCAGCGTCGAGCAGAAGCAACGAGCGGTAGTACCTACCGTAGCTCGCGCGCTCGCGAGATGTCTTTCCCGTCTCGCTGTGCGAGAGTCGGACGGGAAATCAGGAATGCCGGGAACGCCGGTCGATGCATACCGGAATCCGAGTGTTACTACGCTCCACGGTCAGGCATCCACCGCATATCCGTACGTGGTGTACAACGATCGGATGTCCAATGGGCTTTGCGGACCTGCCTGCCGGAGTTGAAACGCAACGATCGCCGTGAAACGATTCGGACTTTTGTCGTAGGGGGAACTGAAATGGATCTCGTTTTAGAAGCTCGATGACAATGATCGAGACGAAGCAATCGAGGGGTTAGATTATTGCGAGCACTTGGGCTTTGAGAACATTTTATTTTCCCGTGAATAATGATTTTTTAATTTTTTTGAAATTACTTAAAAATTATTTTTAAGTGGCTTAAAAATTATTTCTTAAATGATTTAAAATATGATTTTTTCGGGACTGAGAAAATTTCATTTTCTCACGGACCTTCGACAAATCTTTACGCACGACTATATCCACTCTATCTATAAAAGCAATAAAAATATATACACTTTTTTACATTCCTAATAATTGGGTCATATATTTGTGCCAAAAAATATATTGCAATTTAGCGGGAAAAAAATTACTGAAATACTACTTTAACGCTACCTTTAGCCCTAAAATACCTCAAATTTCTATTTTCGCCATCGCGACCAGTCCCTCCCCATCGAGTACTTTTCCACAAAAAAAAAAAAAAATCCGTATTACTCTTCTCCTTCCTCATCACCCCTTCGTATCTTAATTTAGCGATGAGCAATCGAGCGAATTGTCCGAGGCCGACGAATGCGCGTACACGCATTATACCCTCGCTACTATGTATCCACGTACGGACAAAGAAGGTGAGCCGCGTGTCAGCGCGGCATCGAGAGAGCCGGACGCAGACAGACCCGCCAGTGCCGCGTGCATACGCGAACTCCGCCACAGTCTCGGCCCAGCGGAGGCGCGAGAGTGTGAGAGATTATTGCGCCTTCGGGGCTCGCAATTAAAACGCGCTGTTAAAAATATCCTCGCCGGCAGAACCGGGCGTCCGAGAGATACGCGATAAATCCCGCGGTTCTCCTCCACTCTCGCTCTCCGATCGGTGGAAACCGACCGGGTGGGATGGAGAGAGTCCGTGAGACGGTCCCCGGCTCTCCCGTACGCGAGGATCCGCACTCGCCTCGCGAAACCCAGCAGCTCGAAGAGTCCTCGACGACTCCTGCTGGATAATGTGACCCCGCATCACTCCCTCGCCACTGCGGCGAGGGAGTAATGTCCGACTACAGTATTTGGCAGAGAAAATCAGCAACACCGGCGCGATTTTTTTTTTTTTTTAACAAAATAAAAAAGATTTGCTGGTCAGCAAACTCTGCGGGTTCATAGCACCGGTGGGCCGCTGTCCAGACGGCGTGGAGATTTCGTGCCGTGCAGACATCTCGACTCTGGCCGTTTAGAGTTTTTGGCAAGGGAACTAAACCTATCAATCATCCAGCTCGCCTTCGGGTTCGGTGGAGTACAGCGATTGGCCCTCTATCAATAATTCCCTGCATTTAAATTATAAAATTTAGTCACATCTCTTCGTCTGGTGTAATTTTCATGAGAATTGAGGGTCGCTTAGAGATTTTAAGCCATTTTGAAATTTTTGAAAAAAAAAAAAAACACAATTTTGAAACTTTTGTAGTAGCTCTTGCGTAAATGTTTGGCTGTGGTCCGAAAATTGGATACAAATATTTTGGCATTGGATTCAACCGAAATGTATCCAAGCGATGGGATTTTATGAAATTTTCATTTTTTTTTGAAAAATTACTAAAAACAGTTTAATTTGAGTAAATATAAAGGTATCGAGCTGACATTTGACACCGGAATGGACTAACACTGTACAAAGTTCGGTATTAAATTTGGATCTAAAAAAATGGATCTAATCGTATAAATTTGATGACTATGAGTATTTCGGAACGTTTGTATTTTATGTCCAACACGAGTTTATACATCATATGTCGCTCTAGGAGTAAAATAATTTGGAGATTCGTCATAAGTGTGAAAAAATACATAAGATACGGCGCAAAAACAACAAATTATGCAAATTTCCGTTAACGATTTTGTACAGTAAATTAGGCGGTCATTTTTTACCATTTCAATTTAATGAGATGCAGACATTTTTTTATTTTACGAAAAGAGGTGCGAGGTAATTTACACATGACTTCCACATTTACTAGAATTTTGCGCATAGCTTCCTTTATGAGGAAGCCAAAATCTCATTTCTTATACAGATCTGCGCAAAATGGTAATAAATGAGGAAGCCATGTGCAATTTACTTTGCACCTTTTTATCTCTTTATCTTTGAATCTACACTGGCTAACATCGCTCTCAACAATATAACGGTTAACAACAGTCCCACGTTTAATAACATAACGTAAAGTGCATCCCGCGTAATGTCATCATTCCGGAAATGATAACATTTTTTTCTTAATCTAAGTTATTGATCAGATGCAGAAGACCATGGCCGAGGAAAAAAATCGACCAACAGTGAGCAATGAGGTTTGCCAGATAAGCAGGATCGACTGCGTACCTCAGATAATGGAGACCAATACACAAGGACATACATCTATCGCGTTCTAATTCCTTAAATGGCCCAGCAAGATACCAGAACTGAGTAATCCTTGTTTGATCTAGAAATTTTGTGATAATAATGCATAGTGGCAAAGTATGTTCAGAAATCTGGCCGATACTGTAGTTTAAACATAACAGATAACCTAACAGATTGCCAAAAGCTGATGTATAAAAGCGGATCGATGTTGACAGGCGCTCACATTTTTCTGAACTGTTCCGGATTCGTCACAACACTCATTTATTGCGACGTTATACAAAGGCACTTCGTTCCCGTGAGTATATTTCCGTGTAAAACATCTTTATTCGCTTCAAATATTCGAGGTGTATGCAATAATTGACTATTAATAAATATTTTTTTAATTTGCCAATTACAGTTATGGATCTACGCCTAGCAGGTGCGTCAGTGATTGTACTGGCGACTTTGGGAGCATCGGTTAAAATCCCTACCGAGTGTCCGAAACGTAATCCGCCAAATCTTCCGTTGGTGCGTCTGGCTCACGAGAGTGATTGCACGAAATTCTACCAGTGCGACAGGGGTGAACAATTTCTGTTCGATTGTCCGGTCTATAACAATGAAAATGACAGACTCCACTTCAACCCTAATCTTCAAATTTGCGATTGGCCGGACAACGTCAATTGTGAGCTGCCTTCACCAGGCGGAAATACTACGGATCCGACTACTTCGAGCAGCACGAATCCACCTCCGAACGATGGTTGCATCGGCTCGTGTCCGGTCGAAAATATCCTCCCATACAGTGCTCTTCTACGTCACGAAGACTGCACAAAATTCTGCCTTTGCAGCGAAAGCGTTGCATATGTCCTCGACTGCAGGGGAGATTTTCCTTACTGGAGTGATGACATGAAAAGGTGCGCTGGAGCCGATGAAGCGGTTTGTTCGAACGTCATACCTGTGCTAGAATTTTAACCAGGCAACGAGCATGATGACGTTCTCATGAACAGCTCGGGATTTCGTGATTACCTCACATAATAAACCGTGAATTCGTCGCAATAACAGTTGTAACAATTGTTTGTACATCGAAGCACTGATCAGGCAACAATCATAGAACACCAGTGCAATCATAATTACCGACGAAAGCCATTCGAATGGACGACCGTGTAAAAACTTTACGCATCCGTTGGCGCACAAGTGAAAATTCTACGAATGAAATCTTGAGGGTTGCAGCAAAGCGGTATTTCAGATTGTTACGGTAGTCTGTGAATAGTATTCACTTCGAATAAGTTTCAGAGAAATGATAGGGAATTACAAAAGACTTCTGGATGGCATAAAAATCTGAAAAATCAAGCATGTTAACGGTAGTGAAAAGATTAATTTTGCACAATAATAATTCCAAAATGTTATTAACGAATCGATGAAAAATAAAATTGTTTAACAGTGTGCAGCACGAGCCAAAGGCGAGTATTGTAATCATACGAGTTAAGAAAATTAAAACATCACAAGACTGAGTAATAAAACGAAATATTCTTATTTTGTATTAATTGGTGAAAATTGATTGGCGTGCTCCAATTTCCTCATCCTGAAAATCCCGTTCCACTTCCGGAATTATTCGAAAGATATCGTGGTCACAATAAATCATTTCTTACACATAACATTTTTAAATGTTTCGGATAATTTGTATTTTATGTCCGGCGCGAGTGTATGCATCAAATTTCGCTCTAAGAGTAAAATATTTTGGAGCTTCGTCATCAGTGGCAAAAATACATAAGACATGGCCTCAAAACGACGAATCATGCAAATTTCAGCTAGCCATTTTTTTATGTTACGACAAAAGGTACAAAGTAATTTGCACATAGCTTCATAATTTATTACAATTTTGCGCACAGCTTCCTCTATGAGGAAGCCAAAATCGATCAACGTACTTTCTCCTAGAGAAAGCTATGCGCATAATTGTAATAAATGAAGAAGCCATGTGTAAACTATACTTTACACCTTTTGAACTGTGAATCTGCACTGGTCAACATCGGTCTCAGCAATATAAGGGTGAACAGCGGTCCCGTGATTAATAACATATTCGAGCATGAGTGCATCTCATCGTAATGCTGTGACTGTGATATGAAAACATTTTTTGAAAATATAAAGTCGTTGATCAAACGCAGAAGAGCATTGCCGAGGAAACGAACGGATTGTTGATCCATTGTGAGCGATGTGGTTAATCATAATAGCAAGGTCAATCACGCACTTCAGATAATGGAGACTAATATCATAAAATATATTTCTCGTGTTCCAATTCCTTAAGAAGCCCGGCAAGATACCAGAACCGCGTAATCCCCGATTGATCTGCAATTTTGATAAATGTAAAGTTATGTGGCGAAGTGTATCGCGAAATCTAGCCGATAATGCAGTTTGAAAATATCAGATAAGCCAGCTGAAGCTCATGTATAAAAGCTAATCGGCGTTAAGAGGTCTTCATATTATTCTCAACCGCTTCAAATCTGCAAGAATCGTTATTTATTCCTACGTTATATAAGGGCTTTTTCTTCTCGTGAGTATGTTTTCATGTAATATGACATTATTCTCTTCAATCATTCGAGATGCATATAATGATTAACGATTAACAAATATTTGTTCAATGTGCCAGTTACAGTTATGGATCTACGTCTAGCGGTGGCGTTAGTGGTTGCACTGGCGACGTTGGGCGCATCAGTTAAAATGATTCGTACCGAGTGTCCGAAACATGATTTGCCAAATCATCGAGTACATCTGGCCCACGAGAGTGATTGCGGAAAATTCTACAAGTGCGACAGAGGCAAAAAAATTGTGATCGATTGTCCAGTCTACAACGAGGAGGGCGACAGGCTCTACTTCAATGCAACCCTTCAGTTCTGCGATCTGCCGGAAAGCGTCGATTGCAAACTACCTCAACCAATCGCGGCGATTCCATACACAGTCGACATACCAATCGTGTGTCCGAAACGCAATTCGCCAAATCTTCCGGTAGTACATCTGGCTCACGAGAATGATTGTACGAAATTCTACAAGTGCGACTGGGGTGAAAAAATTCTATTCGATTGTCCGGTATATAACGAGGAAAATGACAGGCTCCACTTCAATCCTAATATTCAAGTTTGCGATTGGCCGGACAATGTCAATTGTGAAATGCCTTCATCAGGTGAAAATCCTAGCAACGGCACGGACCCATTGCCAACGCCAGATGAAAATCCTGCCAACGGCACGGACCCATTGCCAACACCAGGTGGAAATCCTACCAACGGCACGGATCCATTGCCGATCGATGGTTGCATCGGCACGTGCCCATTCCAGTCCAAGGACTCTTACCCCGATCGTCTTCCTCACAAAGATTGCACAAAATTCTGCCTTTGCAGCGACTACGGTGCTGAAGTTCACGACTGCCCGCCGGACCGTCCTCACTGGGATGATGGTGACAAAAGATGCGCTACAGCCGAAGAAACGCCTTGTTCAAGCGAGGGTGATGACGTTCTCATGAACACTTCGGAATTCCGCGATCGCTTCATATGGTAAACTATGAATTCGCCGCAGTAACAGTTACAACAACTCCCAGTACGTCGAAGCACCAGGCAACAATCATAGGGCACGAGTGCAATCAGAACTGTCGACGAAATCCATCCGTGTGGATGATTGGCGTGAAGACTTTACAGATCCATTGGCACACAAGTTGAAATTCTGCGGATGAAATGGCGAAGGTACCAAATCCAGACCCGAGTTGTCGAGATTCAGACTCAGCTCACCGCCACTTACGATCTATGCAGGACAAAGTCGAAAGTCTGCTATACTTCCCGCCATTGCATCTTCTTTTTCGTTTCGCACTGGCAACAGAAGAACACTTTGACGATTGCCTGCCAGCGGCGTCTGATTTTGAGAGGTCGAAATTAGAATCCAATTAAATATGGAAACTGCACTAATTGATCAAAGCTGTGCTGCTGCTACGCGAATTCTAAATAGTATCCTAATACATAATAGTGTAGATACATAATCAGCGGCCTACGATTCGCCGAGTACAAAATTTCAAGTGGATGTATCAAGAAATATTCACCTTTCGAAGGGCCAAGTGCCCAGCATGCTGTGTTGCCTAAATAAAATTTGAGTCATGTTTTTCCCATGACGGGTTCAAAACTTATGTTCGAATATATATATATGTATTTTTTTTTCATATGTTTTCCACCTATACGGGGTCCTTATCCTTTTACATACCCAACCTGCCCCCGTATTGCGTCCGCATTCGACTTACCCCCTCACTGTGTCACATTCGCACGAGGGTAGAGGGAAACTGCGGAAAACCTGGCCATAGACAGACGGCTTTTTCCCCAGAGATTGGTGTTCCTACAGCGTAATCGCCAATCTCCGAAAAAATTGCCCCCCCGTTTCACGATTCGAAACGTCAATCTGGCGCGCGGCCAGGCGTTCACCCATCCAAGTACCGGCCGCGAGCGGTACTGCTGGACTTTGGGAACCGCCAGAGCCGCGCACCAATCGCGCACCTATCGCTGTCGGTGTATGTTCGAATTTAAACATGTAACGCTTCATGGGCCCGGTGCACGTAGGCACCTTCGGCCATGTATGATCGTTAGTTCTGCAGTTTGAACGCGACAAAACGAACGACACCACTATTGCAAATAATAATTTTCGGATTATTCTCTCGGGGAAGCACCTGTCGGACTCTTATCTTATCGGATAATCTCACCCACTATTGCCGTTTCGGGATATCAGAATTTGAATCGTTTGTATCTTGTCTTTTGGAAAATCAACTGTGGGGGGTTTGCACTTTCGGAGAATCTTATTTCGGTATTGCAGACCTTCCAAATTGTGATATTCAGAGTTCTGAATGACATAGATATTATCGCTCGTTTGGCAATAAATTTCGGGCATTCCGACTTTGAACCTATAGGAGATTCTGTACATTCATTTTTTAATCTGTACAACATTCTGAACTCCAATCTTCCGAAATTTATAATATTGCAATCCTAGCTCTTCGGGAAATTGAGGTGCGTTCCCTTACACCTCTCGATACTTTCCAGAGTGTTTGTAGATTAAGATTTTTCCATAATTTTTTCGTCTTAACGAATATCATTTTACGTTTGTTTTTATTGCTTCGATAGACTTTTGCTAGAATGACGCATCGTCAAATGTGTCGTATGAGATATTATAGTTAGGACTTTTGGACCTTCAGATATTAATCTTTCGCAACTTCTATCCGGCCCCAAGGCCAGATAACTAGTCTCATAAGAAACATATACGACGAAAATATTTTGCGAACGTTTCGGCGCCAAAAAGAAAAAAAATAAAATAATCTCACAGTGCGTGCGTGTGCGTGTGTGACAGACGTGAATCATCTAAACGACTACAGCTCGGAAACCGCTTCAGATAACGAAGTGAAATTTGCTATCCTAGTAGAGTGGTCACGTTTCTTCCTTCGGTACAATTTTCATGATGATTACGGCGCTTTTTGAGATTTTACGCGATTTTGAAATTTTTTAAAGAGGGTGTAGTAAGCTCCACCTTGTGTAAGTTTTAAGCGATTATCCTAAATCTCCATACAAATATCAAACTATGTTCAACGACCTTTGGTATTGAATTTTGCCGAAATCCAAGCGATAAAATTCTATGGAATTGTGATTTTTTTAATTATTTTTTTATTACCCCTGATTTGAGTAAATATGAAGGTATCGAGCTGAAAATTTAACACCGCTGTGGACTAACACTGTACAATGTTGAGTATTAAATTTGGTGAAAAACTGATGTGACCGTTAAAATTCGATGAGTGAGCGATTAATTTTCTCGAGATTACGGTACGATTGTGTCAGTAGGTACGATTGAACGGTACGAATTCCACACGCGCGAGAGGCGAGAGGACGGGTTCAGTCCGGTGTGAGAGCGATTAGTCATCTTAGGTACGTGTGAAACTAGACAAGTGTCGGGACGTGCAGACATACGACTACTAGGAAAATAGATAATGTAATCGTAATTTAAGATAGTGGTGCGATAAAACTTTTTCTGACGAGTGTGAGTTTGCCGCACGATCCGAGGACGAGTGTTGCAATCACACGAGTTAAGAAGTTTTTCGCACATATATCGCACCAAATTTTACTTCACACGTGGGGAAAATGAGGGTTTTACGCATCGAGTGAAGTAACGAGAGAAATATAGAAAGAATAGAATAAGTGTTAAAATAGAAGAATGTCAAATAAGACCGTTCCATTAGAACTTAACAATACTGAGTAATAAAACGAAAGATTACTATTTTGCATTTTGATTGGTGAAAATTAATTGGCATGCGCCAATCTTCCCATCCTGAAAATCCATCGTCTTCACAATAAATCGTTTCGTACATATGAAATTTTGCGACCTTTGAATTTTCTCGAAAATTTATATTTCATGTCCGACACGAGTTTATGCATCAAATGGCGCTCTGGGAGTAAAATAATTTTGAGATTGATCATCAGTGAGGAAAAATACATAAGACATGACCCAAAACGGCTAATTATGCAAATTTCAGTTAGCGATTTTCTACGATAATTTTTACGTTCATTTTTTACCGTTTCAATTTTATGAAATGTAGACATTTTTTTGATGTCACGAAAAATAATTTTTATTTTACGAAAAAAAGGCCCAAAATATTGTGCACACGGCTGCCTCATTTATTACAATTTTGCGTACACCTTCATCTCTGAGGAAGCCAAAATCGATTAACGAACATTCACATAGAGAAATCAATGACATAAGTACTCGTAACACAGTCACTCTGGAAATGATTCTTTTTTTTTTTTTTTTTATATATATAAAGTCTTTGATCATACGCAGAAGAGCATGGCCGACAAAACGAATCGATCAAAAGTGAGCGATGAGAATTTGCCAGATTAGCAGCACTAACTGCGTACTTCGGATAATGGACATTAATACAAGGAAATGTATCTCTTGCGTTCCAATTACTGAAGAAGGCCGGCAAGATATCTGAACTGAGTGATCCGCGTTTGATCTAGAATTTTGATAAATATAAAGCAAGGTGGCGAAGTATGTTTCGAAATCTTGCCGATTATGTAGTTTGAAAATAACAGATAAGCCAACTGAAGCCGATGTATAAAAGCCGATCGGCGTTTGGAGGAGGTCACATTTTTCTCGACTACTCTAGATTCGGTATAATTCTTTCCGTGAGTACTTTTTCATGTAAAACATCCTCATGTCTTTAATTACCCTAGGTTTATCTGATAATTAATTATTAATAAATATATTTTTTTTTTTTCAATGTGCCAATTATAGTTATGGATCTGCGACTAACAGGCGCGTTAGTGGTTGCACTAGCGACGCTGGCCGCATCGGTCAAAATAATTCCTACCGAGTGTCCGCAAGATGATTTCACAAGTCATACATTATACCTCGCCCACGAGAGTGATTGCACAAAATTCTACAAGTGCGACAACGGTAACAAAGTTGTGTTCGATTGTCCGGTATACAACGATGAAGGTGACAGGCTCTACTTCAATGTTACCCTTCAATATTGCGATTGGCCGGAAAACGTCCACTGCAAACACCCTCAACCGATCGCGGCGATTTCATCCAGAGTCGGCGTGAATGGACGGGCGACGTTGGACAAATCAGCCAAAGTAATTCCTACCAAGTGTCCGAAACATGATTTCCCAGATCATACAGTACATCTGGCCCACGAGAGTGATTGCACGAAATTCTACAAGTGCGACGCCGGTAAAAAAATTGTGCACGATTGTCCGGTCTACAACGGGGAAGGTGACAAGCTCTACTTCAATGCTACACTTCAGATTTGCGATTGGCCGGTGAACGTCGATTGCAAACTCCCTCAACCGATCGCGGCGATTTCATCCAGAGTCGACGGGGATGCAGAAGCCACGTTGGGCACGTCGGTCGAAGTAATTCCTACCGAGTGTCCGAAACATGATCTGCCAGGTCATACAGTACATTTGGCCCACGAGAGTGATTGCACAAAATTCTACAAGTGTCACAACGGCAAAAAAGTTGCGATCGATTGTCCAGTTTACAACGGGAAAGGTGACAAGCTCTACTTCAATGTTACCCTTCAGTATTGCGATTGGCCGGAAAACGTCGATTGCAAACACCCTCAACCGATCGCGACGATTTCATCCAGACTCGGCGTCCCAACCAAGTGTCCGAAACGCAATTTGCCAAATCTTCCGGCAGTACATCTGCCTCATGAGAATGATTGTACGAAATTCTACAAATGCGACTGGGGCAAAAAAGTTCTGTTCGACTGTCCGGTCTATAATAACGATAATGACAGACTCTACTTCAATCCTAATATTCAAGTTTGCGATTGGCCGGACAATGTAGATTGTGAAATCGATTCATCAGAATCGATTACGAAACCCCCTACGGAACCCCCTACAGAACCCCCTACGGAACCCCCTACAGAACCCCCTACGGAACCCCCTACAGAACCCCCTACGGAACCCCCTACAGAACCTCCTACGGAACCACCCACGGAACCACCCACCGAACCACCCACCGAACCACCCACCGAACCACCCACCGAACCACCCACCGAACCACCCACCGAACCACCCACCGAACCACCCACCGAATCACCCACCGAACCACCCACCGAACCACCCACCGAACCACCCACCGAACCACCCACCGAACCACCCACCGAACCACCCACCGAACCACCCACCGAACCACCCACCGAACCACCCACCGAACCACCTACCGAACCCACCACGACG
Organism: Amblyjoppa proteus; assembly: GCA_963922035.1. Taxonomy (NCBI): domain Eukaryota; kingdom Metazoa; phylum Arthropoda; class Insecta; order Hymenoptera; family Ichneumonidae; genus Amblyjoppa; species Amblyjoppa proteus. Next base: position 23,090,971 of record OY998234.1, on the reverse strand, counting down.
AACCCACCTCCGAACGGTTGCATAGGCGTGTGCCCGGACGAAGATACCCACCCTTACAGCGCTCTTCTACCTCATCAAGACTGCACGAAATTCTGCATTTGCAGCAACATGATATCTTACGTTCACTATTGCAAGCAGGACTTACCTTACTGGAGTAACGAAAAGAAAAGGTGCGCTACAGCCGACGAATCGGACTGTTTCACGATCAAACCCCTGCCGGAATTTGAACAAGCAAATGAGTATAATGACGTTCCGATGAACATTTTGTGATTCCGTCATCACTTCATATGGTAAACTATGGAATTCGCCGCACTAACAATTATAACAGCCGTTGGTACATCGAAACACCGAAAAGGCAACAATCATAGGGTGCGAATATCATCATAGCTGCCCACAAAAATCATCCGGATTGACGACCGTGTAAAAACTTGACACATCCATTGGCACACAAGAGGACATTCTATAAAGGAAATCGCGAAGGTCACGGCACATCCGTCGCTCTCGAGATTGTTAATAGATTTCCGATCTACGGAGGGCAGATTCGAATGGCTGGTATTATTCCCGCCGTCGCCTCTCCCTTTTCATTTCGCCCTGACGACAGAAGAAAAGTTTGACGAAGCGCTGACGCCGCGGCCGACGACAAGAGCCCAAAATTCGGATCTAATTAATTATGTAAACTGCATTGAACGATCGAAGCTGTGTTGCTGTTGCGCGAATTATTAATGAAATCAATCTCTTATCGGTACGATTAAATATTTTGTAAAACTTTATGCATTGTATATTGTATTATCCATTTAATAAAGTTAATCATCCGAATAAAAGGGGGAAAAAAAAACACGAGAATAATCGTGTAAGTCATCGTATGACGATTTACTATGTTACGTACTCAATGAGGGATAGATCAAGCGCCGAATGTGAGAACGTTCAAACGGGCGCACTTGTAATATCGCTCGTTGGCTTTTGTCCACCTTAATTATATTAAATTCGATTAAGCTCAACAATACAAGAAACGTTTAATTCTTCTCGCATTTCTCACATATTCCTGCAAATATATTCCTCAAATATACAGCAATTGATGCGTTCAATATATCAATCGTATTTATGAAAACGCCTTATTTAATATATTTCGAATATACTTTTTGATATATTTCAGTGGATGAAATTTAGCGGTGACTTTCACTCATTATCAAATTGTATTGAAAAAAAAAAAAAAAAAAAAAAAAAAAAAAAAAAAAAAAAACATAAATAAACGAAAGAAAAATCTGGGCCATGAAACACGAAACAGTAGGTAAATATGAATTGACAGGCGAACAATCCGAATTCGAGTGACGGAATATCGAATAATATTTGGGTATCCGAAGGGAGAACAAAAAAATCGAATGAAAATATATTTTTTAAGGAGAACAAAAAAAATAATACTTTGATTTCAACTGTGTAGTGGCGCAATGAGATGTGACAAAAATATAAAATGTGAGTTTTTCCAAATGGCCGATGCGACGAAATTCGTGAGGGTATCCGAATGAAAGGATTTTCGCAGCGGCGTAAGAGGACTGCAAAACGTTATTCTTATACGAAAAACATAGGCGAATAATCCTTTGTGATCGAGTCGGCGACATGAAACAAAAAATAATCTCACACTGCGAGGATAAATTAATCGGACGAAATCTCTTCGTCCCTCGCTCCAAAGATAAAGCGCCGAGGAATGTCGCGTTAATTCGAGAATCGTTTGACGCCGATAAGTTCGAGCCTTTTAGTCAGCCGATTAATAACGTTTATTGACACTAACGTAGACACGAATACTTTTCTCTTATCAATTGATCAATCGGTCACAGATACGCATCACGCATTTCGATATGGGATTACGGTCGATCGGCTGCGACGCGAAGACTTTTTTTTGTTTTTTTTTTATCAATTAAATAATAGTCACAGATACGCATCAACCATTTAGATACGAAATGCGCTCGGTCGCCTGACCGAAAAGTAATAGTCCGATGCTTTGAACGAGGAATTCAAGTCTAGTTCGATTCACCCTCATTTGTTTTAATAAAAATCCTTAATGTCAATGAATTTACTTAATGCATCCTTCTTTGCTTCTTTGTCATATTTTGAAAAGTTACACTCAAAACAATTATAAGATGCGAGAGTTATATGCTAATTATTTTTCACTTTTTTTCTCTTTACATTTTCTGTTTTTTTTTTTTTTTTTTGCCAGCCAGAATTCAGTGACAATAACTGTCCGCATTGCGCGCTTAAGTGGCCAATCACTGTCTAGTTTCTCGGTTGCCGAGTGTTTCAAATAGCGAGTCGAGGAAACTGGCTCGTTGATATCCATTCGACGAGACGAATATTAATACACACACGTAGATTGCGTAACGCTGAACTTGGACTTGTCTAGCGCCGGGCGCTAACCACGCAACGACTCGCGGTTCGCCGGTGGCCTCGCGAATGCGGAGGGGACAGTGCGTAGGCAAGATAGTACGTGGAAGGCAGCCCGGGGTATAAAAAAAAAAAAAAAAAGAATAAAAAAAGGATATTGCGGTAGAGTCGTATAAAAGATAGGCTCGTCTCTTCGCGGATTAGCCTCGCAGTCGCAGGATGCGTTGGACGCCTGCGGCTAATACTGTACGTGCGTATCGTCTCGCAGGACTTTTCAGCAGGTGCGAGACGTCGCGGTCATCCGCAGAGTCCTGTTTGTCCGGATAGTCACTTCATTTCCTCTCGCAACACCTTCGACATCTTGTTATGTTTTTTTTTTTTTTTTTTTTTTTTTTTTTAATTTTATTTTCCTAGTTATAGTTGTAGTCACTAGAAAGGTCGTTACGTCTAGTTATTTAAAGTCTTCACGCTCTTATCCGAGCCGGGAATCCTCGCTCCGACATCCTCTCAAATACGCTAGCACCGCAATCGCCAACTGCTATGAATATTAAAACTTTGCTCCGTACTTTCCGACTGGAATTTCACGCTGATTTAAATGTCGGGCATTTTATTCTACCAGCTGGTTCGTTTGGAATTTTTTTTTTTTTTTTTTTGATCGATCCAACGCTTCTGATGCTAAATTTTTATTTATTTATTTATTCATTTAATCGTTTAGTCATTTATTCATTTATTCGTTTAGTCATTTATTCATTTATTCGTTTATTCATTTATTCATTTATTCATTTATTCATTTATTCATTTATTCATTTATTCATTTATTCATTTATTCATTTATTCATTTATTCATTTATTCATTTATTCATTTATTCATTTATTCATTTATTCATTTATTCATTTATTCATTTATTCATTTATTCATTTATTCATTTATTCATTTATTCATTTATTCATTTATTCATTTATTCATTTATTCATGTATTCATTTATTCGTTTATTCGTTTATTCATTTATTCACTTATTCATTTATTCATTCATTTAGCATCAGTCGATCTACCGGAAAATTATCATTTAGAACTTACGACACTGTGATACAACGCGTCACGAATTGACAATAAGCAAAGTTCAAACAAACAATATATAGACTATATAACGCAGTGCGTGGGAGCACTGGTTGGTTTCTCGTGCACTATACAACCGGGTCGACGTTCTGTTCCCCGGATGCAAATTGCTGCAAAGCCGATGCGATAAGAGTAATTCCTAATACACTTACGTACATCCCGTGGACCGGAGCCTCATTCCCTGCACGGATATCGACCGAGGGCTTTGGGCTTAGTCGGAACGGCGATAAAAAAAAAAAAAAAAAAAAAAAGGGTTCCGTGTAATAATAATTCGAACGAACGAGGTGCTCTCCGACTGGCGCGCGCGCGCGCGCACACACGTTACGTATACACGAAAGGGACATAAAATTATTGAAGTTTAATGGACGATAATCCGGATCGGCTAACGTTTTTCTTCTTCTTTTTTTTTTCTTCTCCTATCCTATATATCTTGTCACCGGCGTGGGAGTACTGGTTCGGATGTCCTGCCGACCAGGACGACCATACAGCACACGCACTTCCTCGCGTGCACTTCTACACGGTCGTACGTTCGTTGAAGCCTCGAGACTCTCCGAAGAGCGATAAATATCGTGCTAACTCGCGGCAGTGAGAAACCTCCCTGCAAAGTATCCTTCCATTAAAAGTATTTGACATACGGCGGTCGGCAACATAAACTGTAAGGGCATTTTTTTGTCGCGATTTATGGGGCATTCGTGATAAAATGCGAAGTCTCATTCAAAGTGGATTTCATGTCTGCATTCTATGAGACTTTTCTTTTGAGGATACGAGCCGGTAGTCGCGAATAAATTGATTTGTCTTTGATACCGACCGATTGTGGGCGATGCGCTCAGGAGACGTTTCACTTAGTCTCAATAGCACAGTTAAACTGCTCGATGGAATTCGCATGTGGTACACTGAGGAAAAAAAAAAAAATTGGTGGATTAATCAAATTCGCGGTCACGCACGTTCAAAGCTGTTATTTCGTTGGTACAACTAGAGCATTATTTTCTTGAATGATTATTCGCTTCGGTCGATTCAAAATATTTCGATTCGAACAAATTTTTGTTTATTTATACCAACTAAATAGCGCGTTTGAACGTGGGGGAACGCACCTTGGTTAATCCAGCCATGTTTTTTTTTTCTGTTTCTCAGTGTATTCTCTCTTTTCTGTGCCACATTATGAATTACAAGACGAGCTAAAGATCACGAACAAGCCGAGCTAAACATCTCGAACAAGTCCAGCTAACCATTTGGACCAAGCCGAGCTAAGCGACTCGAACACACCGAGCTAAACATCTCGAATAAGCCGAGCTAAACATCTCGAACAAGACAACCTAAACATCTCGAACAAGACAAGTTAAACATCTCGAATAAGACGAGCTAAATATCTCGAGAAAGCCAAAATAAATATCGTGAGAACTCGCTGCAGAAAACCCTCCGTAGAGTTTCCCTCGCGCTAATAAGCTCCCTGCAAAGTGTCTTTCATTAAAAGTACTCAATATAGCGCGGTTGGCAACAATAACTTTAATCAATTTTTGTCACGGATTATAAACGTGCACGATAAAATGGGAAGTCTCACTCAAAGCGGATATCATCTCAGCGTTCGCTGAGACGTTTTCTTATGTGTAAATTCATAAAAGTTTTCGATATCGACCGTGCACGAGCAATTCGGTAAGCGATGCGTTCCACATACTCTTAACAATAACACAGTTATGCCTTGCAGTGGAATCGGACAGTGGAACACTTTCTTTTCTCCTCCACGCTTATACTTTGCAGCGAAATCCGACAGTATAACTCTGTCTTTTCTCCTCCGCATTGTGAATTACAAGCCGAGCTAAACATCTCATTCCACCGGTTAAAAAATAATGATGCGGGAGGGTTGGCAGAGAGAAGAAAATTTAACCGGAGGCTCGGACCGTGGACGATGCAGGAGCGCCGGAGATGATAAACCCCGAGTGGCCGATGATCCGCAACGAATTATTGTACGATCGCGTGGAGAGGCTCGCCGGCCCGTGAGCATCCTCGTTCCGAGATAAGCTCTCGATGAGCTAACTCCCTCACCCGTCGAGATCGTCGGGGACGCGTGTTCACGGGAGTTCGTGAAGAAAAATAAAAAAAAAAAATTAAAAAACAAAAAAAATAAATCTTCGCGGCAAGTTAAAATTTGCCTGCTCTCAACCGCTGAGAATGGCGAGCCGCGGGCAAAAAGTCCGCGCTCCTTCGATCGATCTTATCTGCGCTTCGGGACGAGCTGTGTTTCGGTGGCCTCTCCTCGAAATCTTTTTCATTCTCCATTTTTTTTTTTTTTTTTTTTTTCAATCGTTTTTAGTCGTCCGCTTCGTCATTGGGCTATCGAGAAGTGTGTTCTTCATCATCGTTCGAACTCCGCGCGACCCCCGGAGGGCAATCTTATAAATAATAAAGATTTTTCGGGGGAATGCACGGTTGGAGTGTCGGATCGACGCCACTGGCTCCAATAAACACTGGCTCTTTATTGTCGAAACGTCTCGGCGAGTCTCTCGTGATCCAGCACTTTTGACTCCACCCCCCCCCCCCCCCCGTTTTTTTGCTTCTTCTTTTAACTTCTTTTCTTATCGACCCGCGTATAGTGCGCCGTGCATCTTTGCGCTGCATGCTATATAGGTGCATATGTGTGCGTATGTGCGCGCGCGCGCGCGCGCGCTTGGCCACACGATAAAACGTGAGTTTACTCGGAGCGGTAGGATCGTAAATCAATCTCTTAACGAGACCTAAGTGTAACAAACGTCCCTTCGCGTTAGGTGAACGACGCTGTAAATCCACTTACTACGCTATATAGTCGATGCACGTTCTGCTGGACTATCAGCCGGCATCGATATTCCTGCACAGAGTCAGCGCATACCGAATTGCAAATTTTTGTTTAGAAATTTCGATGAAACTCGGAATCTCGATCGACCGAGATTCCGATTCTGAACACAATCCGAGATACTTAGGTTTTTTTTTTTGTTTTTTTTTTTTTTTTTTTTTTTTTTTCGCGTAGATCTTTATTGGTTATACTTTCTTTAACGTTTGTTTATTTTGGTAAAGTCGAAATTAAACAATACATTACTTTTTTTTTTTTTTTTTAATATATGAATGAGGAGAATGTTTAAAGACCTAAATTTAATTTACTTCTTTACTTTAGATTGTTTATTTTGTTAACGGAATTCGCTATCGATATTCATAAATAGGATCAAGAGATTTTTTTCGAAGATCTTTATAGTTACATTTTTTTTTTTTTTTTTTTTTTTTTTTAATAGTTATTTATCATAGAAATTTAAAATTAATCAATAGATTTTTTAAAAAAATTAATAAACGAGAAAAATCGTTACATCCATAAATTTTAGTTATTTATTTATTTTAAATTGTTTGCACAAGGGGATAAACTCTGTAACGAGTATTGAAAAAAGTCAGCTTAGAACGAAATCGATATAAAAAAAAAAAAAAAAAAAAAAAAAAAAAAATAGGATTATCTTCGTATGTCATTTTTCCTACGAAAGCCAAGTTCAATGAAGGAAAGTGCCCTCCAGACCTCTTTGCGTTTCGAAATTTTTCAATGAAATATTGTAGTTACATTTTTTTAAAACTTTCTCTTTATTTTGTAAAAACGAAAAATTAAAGAATAAATAAACAAGTGAACGAGAAATATATTTAGAATACGTAAACTTGATTTATTTATTTATTTTCAATTGTTTACTTCGTTAACGGCATAAAAATTTCCGCAATTATGTTTTTTTTTTTTTTTTTTTTTTTTTTTTTTTTTTAAAGTCAGTTCAGAACAAAATCGATATAAGAAAAAGGATTTCCTTAATATCTCATTTTTCCTACGAAAATCAAGCTGGCCGAAGGAAAGTGCCCTCGATTCTTGCTTGAGTCTCGGAGATGTTGATACAAAAGTTGTTTGACCATTCCATCCACCGGCGACCTCGGGGCCCCGCGAGTTAACGACCTCCCCGGCGCAAACAGTGACATTTGCCCGAATGTGTGTACATTATTCATTCGTAGCCGCTGAAATAGCTCTCGGCTCGTCGCGGGTCGCGGGAGAGCGGGTTGAATAAACGGCCGCGCAGAGCATCCAGCTCGCGTCTCCGTCAGGGGGAGACGAGGATGTTTAAAAGTGTGTCAAAGATGATGAATCGCCGAGGCGAAGATTTACAAACTTTCGTCTCAAAGTCATTGCGCAGAAGCGCGGCGCCCAGCAGCGAAGAAATGCGAGAGCTGCAGCGCTGGCGAATTTTTTTAAATTTTTCGTTTTTTTTTTTTTTTTTTTTTTTTTTTTTTTTCTTTAAGAACCGCGAAGCTTCTGGTTTATCTGCTCTTGGGAGTGGCTCGTCATCTCCAATGACGAGCTACCGTTTCGATATCGATGTATATATGACATAGGACCGCTAAGAATCAGTGGGGCGCGACGCAGGTAGTTTTAGAGCTCAAACGGCGCGAGATGCGCCCTTTTGCTTCTCAGCCCTCGATCCGGCAAAAGTAAAACCGCACTCCTTCGCACTTGAGCGTTCTCCGTCCGACAAGCCAGTCATAACATTATTACTCGGTGCTGGAGGAGCGCAAGTGTATGAAATCTTTATATTCGAACCGGCCACCGCGACGCTCCTCTTATATTCGTGTATACAGATATACGGCAAAGCCGTGTAAGATGAGAAACATCGCAAACTTGTGCCCTCTTAATCGGCCCCTTAATTGGCGGCGTTAAATCGCTAAGCTCATTCGCATGCCGGGCCGGTCTTGGCCATGATCAGGATCTCGTTGGCTCACGCCGGCTCGCTCCCTCGCCTTCGTCTCCGGAGATGGGGGATACTTTATTTTTCCGCTTTTGCACGCATGCGGAGCCAGGCCGCAATCCCTCGGGTTACTTTTTTGCAATACCTCCGGGAGGCCCGTTGGTGTATTTTTTTTTTTTTTTTTTTTATTCCTTTTATTTCTTCTTTACCCACGAAACGGTCGAAGGGCTCTCGGGACGGGCTGAAATTTCGGCTTAAGGGCGTCTCAGCCTCGTGGGAAGAGAAATAAATAACGCGGAGGAAGGAAGGATACCTTGTTTTTTGTGATTCTAGCATCGCGCCGTGCGATATCTGCATTTTTAGCCGGCTACATAAATTACACATGGCGATGAAAGGCTCTCATTTAAGTTTCCTTTTTTTCCATCGGTTTTTTTTGTTTTTTTTTTTTTTTTTTTTTTTTCGTCGCCTCCTCGAGTTCTATACGAGACGGCACAATGTGCGCCGCAAATTACAATGTTCGCACCTCCCGAAGAATATTTTGTTTTAACGGTCGTTCATTAACGTAATTTATATAATCCGCGCTCCGGTTGCAACTGCGCATGCGCCGTAGATCTCTCGTACAGGCCGGCTCGATCGATCCCTTTTCGTCTCCGCGGCCGCGGGAGTGAAAATTGTTATTCATTTACGGTCTCGGGGACAGATTGAATTACGATCGGTGGGCGCGGGAGCTGCCACTCGATTCGATAATGATCTTACGATCGGGCCAACACGCGAAGCGCGCGCCGTGCCGTTGCGTAACGAGAGACGCGCGAAAGGTGGGAATCGCGAGAGGTAACGAGCGAACGATGATCCTTTAAGTTCGTACCGAGCGCGGGTAGAAAATAGACGGTGCGATGGGACTCGGCGAACCCCCTCGGACAGGTTACGCCGGGACTCTTGGGAGAGCTTTTTTTTTTTTTCTTTTTTTTTTCATACCCGAGTCACCCGTCGACGCGCCGAGAAACGGGGTTTCGCAATTCGCGAGGCTGCACTTAATCAGCTGTCCACTTCGCGAAGGCTCGTGCAGCTCTTTTCTCCGCTCGTCCGGCAACGGAGATACTCGTACGTGCCACCCACCGCAGGACTTAACGGCAGAATTACCTCCGTCCGCCGAGGGGAAACTCGACGGGGCGATGAGAGGAGGGAAAAAAAAACATATCGGGCTGCGGAGAGCCTTATCGAGCGAGACAAAACGCTCTCGCGAGCTCTATATTTCACTGGATGGTCATTTTTGTCCTACTGGCACGAGTGCGGAGCCGTCTGCAGTCTGACCAAACTTTTGACCATTTTTTTACCATTTTTTTTACCATTTTTGACCATTTTTTTACTTTGTCCGTTTTGACCATTTTGTACCATTTGTTTTTGTTTTTTTTTATAGTTTTGCCTTTTTTTACCATTTTTTAAAACTTTTGACAGTTTTTAGCTCTTTTTTTTAACTATTACCATCAATTGGTTTGATTATTTTTTATCTCAGATTTACGGTACAGTACCGGAAGCAGAGTTGGGCAAAAATTACTCAATGTACTAAGTACTAAGTATCGCAAGTACTTTTAGTATAAAGTGATTTGCGTGCTTAAAGTATTTTTATAAAATACAAAGTACACAGTAGTTTTTCTTCATAATCGAAAGGGGCGGAGTTCCACGAGTACGAAATTTGGAGTGAAATTTTTCAAATGTTGGCTCTGTTCAGGGCCAACGTTTCTTCAGAACGTTCGAACTCTTCGTTTCCAATCTTTGGTAACGGACTAATTGACTGGACTACGACGACTGAACCTTGTGGTAGTGAGTGGAGGTCGACTGAATGTATAACAACCAAATTTGGGATGTACGGATCTAGTACAGTGGTCGAAAGTGAGAGAGGTCTCGATTTTATGCATAAAATAATTATTGAAAATATTGGGCTGGGAGTAAAATAATTGTTATATTCGTGTTCGGCAGGAAAATGTACGTCGAATACAGCTTTGAAGTAAAAAAAAAAAATCGAATGAACAACGACTTTTCAATTTTTGAACCACTTTTGAAAAAACGTCGATTTTGGTGATATTCAAAGGTCGATATCTCGGCTCCCAATGGAGCTAGGGAAAATCCGAGGTACTCGTCGTGTTCTACGGAAAAAAAAAAAAAAAAAAAAAAACACAAGACAAGGTCTCGTCCGAAGTTCTAGAAGCGTTTTATCGGGCAGTTTCAGAACGTCGTAAAACGCAAAAAATTGTCTCCAAAGGCCTTGCAATTTTTTGACGATTGTTTTTTTTTTTCTTTTTTAAAACTGAACTGCCACGTTTTTCGACGTATTTTTTCCCGCTGAACACGAATCCGCTGGCTTTTTTTAAGACTAAAGTACAGAGTGAGACATTGAAAATCTCGATTTTATGGACGAAAAATCGTATTTTTTTTTTTTATCACAATACCTTCTCGCCTCACACACTTCGTACTCGATGAGAAAGTAAAGATGAGTCAGCATATTTAGTCACGTCACATATTGTACGCCTGGCCAAAGATCTGATTAAAAATGTTATCCGGTAACAGCATGCACTATCTTCGAACGAAGAAATGGAGTTATCGCCACTATTGTTTTAATTATTATATTTATATATATATATATTTTTTTTTTTTCATATATTAAGTGACTCATCAATCCAGCTCCATCTCCATTAACACAATTTCCTCTTCAGAGCCTCGACCCGACGCCGAAACCCCTTCAGAGTTCAACGCGCGATCGCGCCGTTTTTCGTGCCCAGTGTCGATTCAGTCTCATCTTTCGGATCGGATGCTTTTTTTTTTTTTTTTTTTCACCGACGATTCTGCACGCACGAGCGGCGGGGCTATCGGTAAACTACATTGAGGAATGCGTTCCTCGGTGGAGCAAAGCGTTTATCCGGCGCTCGGGCGCGCGAGTCCCGTGAGTTGAACGGGAAGCCTCCTCCGGCGATCCTCATATACATAGAGAGACGCTCCGCTGGCTGCTCCTGACGATATGCCTCAGCTTCTGCTGCCGTTGGCTTCACCGTTTTCCCCGGGAACGGGGACGCGCGAGCGAGCAAAACTTCCAAATTACAAAATTACTTGATTACCGGTCTCCCGGCGTTGTGATCGCTGATGTGAAGTAATTACGCGCCTACGCGGTGCCAATAAGAGACCCCCGGCACCCCTCATTACGCCGTTATCTTTCTTCAACCCGTTCGGCAGCATGGCTGCACTCGCGGTATCTTCGGTACCGCGAGCTACTCGAGCTCTCGTACCGGCACCTCAGCTCGGTACCTTCAACCCGACGATCCTGCCAACCCGACGCCTCCGTCCCCGGCGCACGAGATCTCTGCCGATGGCGAAGTTGCATGCAGATTTCGATCTTCGTTCCTCGTCCCTTTAAACTTTGCATACTTACACTGTTTTTTGCCTCGACATATCCACGAACGCGATACGTATGCCTCATTTTTTTCACTGCTTTTTCAAGGTCTCCGACACTTTTCGACACTCTTCGACTATGTCTGCTCATGGCGAAGTTGCATGCAGATTCGATTTAAGTTTCTCGTCCCTTTAAACTTTGCATTCTCACTGTTTCTCCCTCGACATAACGACGAACGCGATTCGTATGCCTCATTTTTTCCCTTCTTTTTCAACGTCCCCACAGTTTTCGACACTCCGCGACTATGCCTGTTCTTGGCGATGCTGAATACGAATTCGATCTTCATTCCTCGGCCCTTTAAACTTTGCATTCTTACTGTTTTTGCCTCGACATATCCACGAAGGCGATTCGTATGCCTCATTTTTTTCCTTCTTTTTCAACGTCCCCGACGCTTTTCGACACTCTACGACTATGCATGCAGATTCGATCTTCGTTCCTCGTCCCTTTAAACTTTGCATTCTCACTGTTTTTGCCTCGACATATCCACGAAGGCGATTCGTATGCCTCATTTTTTTTCTTCTTTTTCAACGTCCCCACAGTTTTCGACACTCCTCAACGATGGCCGTTCATGGCGTTGTTCTTAGGCGAATAGGATAAGAGGCTCGGATCTCGATCTGGATCTCCCGTAGATCAATCTGTCGGTCGGTTTTGCGAATGAGTCTGTTTTAGAGACAATGGTTGCTGGTACGGTTGGGTAAATGCCCAGCGGGGTTTCTTTGTCCGGAGGACCTTGCCCGCGGCCTATCCGAACGCGCCTATTCATGCTATGTGTGTGTCTGCGCGCGCAACATTCTCAATATCCGTCCCTCTTTCTTGCTCCCTCATTGTTTCAGACCGGTAAGGAATGATAAAACTCGTTTTACCGCGAACTGCGGTCTGCCGACTCTGCAAGAGACGGCTGCAAGAGAGAACGAATGGGAAAAATAAAGGGAATGAAAAAGAATTTTGCAACCTTCCGCACTCACCGTAGGAGGCAATCTTGGCACCGTAACTCGCTGGGGGATTTGGTCATGAGACCATACGAACGGTTGTATACGCAAATAGATAGGCACTTGTATAGACCCGGGAAATGAGCTCCTTTTAAGAGCGACGTAAAGACTAAATGAGAATTTAAGGATACACGCCGGAGTAACTACGAGGAGATTATTCCATCCTGTGCATCGAAGAGAACTTTGGCCCTGCGGCGCGTTGGTTCTCCAGGATAAGCTAATCGATTACGACATCGCGTTCGTCAGATGACCAACCGCATTTGTGCTTTCCATTTTTTTTTATCATTAAAAAAATCATTCCTGCCATTTAATGCCTGATCAATCTGAATAGATTGGCAATGGGAAAACGAACTGGGCATTAATCAAGGTGCCATTAATTAACACCTGGACCATCTGATTGTGCCTGCGATAGAAAAACGGACCAGGCATTAACGAAAGACCGGTGCCATTCATCAATGCCTGGACTATTTGATTAAGTTCGCAATAGATGAACGAACCAGGAATTAATGAAGGTGGTTTAATTAACACCTGGACCATTTGATTACGCTTGCGATAGGAAAGTGGACCTGTCATTAATCAAAGACAGGTGCCATTCATTAATACCTGGCCCATATGATTAAGTCGGCAATAGAGAAACGAACCGGGAATTGATGAAGGTGCCATTAATTAATGCCCGGACCATCCGATTATGCCCGCGATAGGAAAACGGACCAGGCATTAATCAAAGACAGGTGACATTCATTAATATCTGGCCCATCTGATTAATTCCGCAACAGAGAAGCGAACCGGGAATTGACGAAGGTGCCATTAATTAATGCCCGGACCATCCGATTATGCCCGCGATAGGAAAATGGACCAGGCAACCATGAAAGGCGTCTGATTAAATCCGCAATGGGGAATCGTACCAGGTATTAATGAAGGACCATTCATTAATGTCTGGACCGTCTGAATAGGCCTGCATTAGGGAAACAGACCAGGCACTAATGAAGCCCACTGCACGTCGAGGTACCGCCTATACATCCGCCTGCTGCAGCAGAGAGATCGATTCCTCTGCCTTACTTCCTTCGCTCATCCCGTCTCCTCTCATCCCGCGGGGCTGTATGACGCCGGGATGGCTGCCACACGATAGTACCCGCCGGTTTCTATCTCGGAAAATTTTCCTCATCCTCGTTCCACGTACCCTTCGGTGATCCGCCCACTCTCGTACCGACCTCTTCGACCCCGGTTCGCAACGGCACCGTGCACGCTCCTCGGGTACCCACTATAAGATGCCTAATGGATTTGCATGCCTGGCGAATCACGCGGATGTTCAGCAGCCTGTTCGAGCTTGGCCTATAAATATTGCCAAAGGTGCACCGAGGGAGGGCGAGGGAGAGTGGAACCCGAAGAGTTACCTTTGGCATCCGGTACCGAGTTCACGACAGGTTTCGTGTGCCCGCCGCTGAAAGTCCCGGACGAGGAGGACGCAGGAACAGCGCACTCGGAAGGATCGAGAGTTGACCGGTCTTGCTCCTATCATCTCCACGTTCTTGCGTCCCCCGGTGAAAAAGGGGAATAGAGAATAATGGCCGAGCGTGCGCCAGTCGCGAGCCTTACGTTTCTATCCAACGGAGGAATAATGGCCCCATCCGGCGTACAACACCAATTCGTTCCACTCTCCTCATCGTCCTCCGTACTCTCGCTTCTTGAGGCTCCGCGAGCGGGGTTTCACGGCGTACCACCTACGGGCACTGGGCTCTACCCGTGGTCATGCGATATTCCATTCGATATGATCGAAGGGGAAGCCTCCGGAGCTCGTTTGTACCATCCCAACCAATGGTAGAATCATGCGGACCGGACTCACTCTCGGTATAATCATCATTTGTTCGATGGAATCATTACTCGGACGGCCCGGATGCAGGCACGATGATCGAATGGGACTCATGGGACAGTGAATAATTAGCCTGAGCAGCTGCAATAATCGCCGGTGCCACATACGACTGTGTTGTCTCGGCCGGTCAATCGGACTGAGTCAGTCCCCTCTGTGTCTCCACTGCGGAATTCATGCGTCCGCGATTGGGAAGCCGGTCAGCATCGCGTTTCGCCGTCACTACGTGCCACCGCGTTGACTCTCGGTGGTATCAAGGACAGAGCGCGGTCCAGAGCACGAAGGACAAGTGCGCGAAGCCGCGGGAGAGACGTGGGATGGTGTGATACACGATAACCGGACGGCGATCCTTTGACGAGAGGCTGAACCGACCTAGGGCAAAGAAACAAGAAACAAAAGAGAGAACCACCCAATCCAATTTGGACAAAGGACCTGTTTGAATAAATTTGCTCCATTAACCCGAACACCGGTCTCTGCAAAATGGTCCAGCAAGGCCGGTGCCGAGTGAATTCGACTCCTCAGGAGCCACCCGAAAGAAAACGATCTTGACGTCCCCTCGGAACTTTGATATCCGCTTAGAACGCTCGGGGAATTAATTTACATTCCGAAACTGGATCTCTTGGTCGTCATCGTGCCTTTCTCATTAGGACTTTCTCGTCGGATTCCCGCGGATCCATCCGTCTTCCCTCGTCCTCCGGGTCTTCGCGACTTGACAGACAGAATGCTACCGCCGCTCGGCCGGAGGAGAGACGCGGTACCAAGACGATCGGTGAAACCGAGGCGAAGATACCAGCGTGTCCGGCTGCGGACTCCTCTTCGCGGACGGTCGCGCGGGGTTGAACGCCCTGGAAGACTATCATCCTCCGCCTTAGGTACGCTCTCTGTGTTACGTTCATCGTGGGACCTGCTCGGATGCCGGATCCCCGTGCGCTCTATTTGCGGCCGGATCGTCTCTTGCTCCTCTTTGGTCCGTCTTCTTCCTCTCGGCACTGTCTCTTGCGAACCTCCGCCTCTTCTTCTTGCGACTCTTCTTATTCTCCCCTCGTTTCTTCAGCCTCGAACGGGCCTGCCGGCGGTCTCGCTGGCTCGGCTTTCCTCGGATTTGGCCCGACACCCGGAGAGATCGGATCCGCGGCGAAGCCGAAGCTAACTCGCCGGATATATCTGTCAGGGTTAACGGCTGGCTCGTTTGCCAGCCGGGCTCGCCGCTGCGTCTTCTATGTTTGTTTACTCTGGCCATTCTACCCTCCGATGGCGATGCGTCGTTTTACACCCTTTTCAAACCAACACGCGCAGCCACTGTGATCTCTCTGTGCGACGAAGGCGACTGGCTGGTCCATTGTATCTCGGATACGAAACGCTCTAATGAATTATGGTTCGATCGTTACGGCGCCCGCTCGTCGATACGGAGTGAAGGGGTCATTCATGCATAAACGATCGCTCTGACGAGACCCGATGTATCATTCGGCTCTCGATGGACATATCGCCCCGAATCGAATCGCACACACGCAGACGTGTTTATGTTGGTGAGTGCGTCGATTCGATCGTATGTGCCATTAATACTATAAACAATGGCGCCGGGACTGAACGACGACGGGCAGTAAATTGTGTATATAAAATCGTTAATTGCATCCGGGGAAAGTGAACGGGAACATTTCCCTCGAACGTGACCAATTAGCCTGACCCCATTTGCGGTCTGGGGAGACTTCGCGATCGTGTCGATTAAATACCGATCGATGAAGTAACGACATAATAAGCGCATAAGCGCGTATGAGTGTCCATAGGGGAACTGTTAGAGGGTAAATCTTTTCTCGGGTGGTGAAAAGATGCAACGGGGCTCTTGCGGCTGTTGACGCTAGTTGGATTAACGAGTTCGTTAATTCGACGTCGTAAAGCTTTATGACGCTCGAGCGGTCAAGGGGAGGTCGGAGAGGTCAGAACCGTCCAGTTTAGGTCCTGAGTCAGGGTCCGGGATTTTATGGCAATTTTATTTTTTTTCAGAAAATTTCCCTACATTTCTTTACCGGTGGAAAAGTTCTCTTTACGGAATGATGGAGTTCAATATATCGGCGGGCGTGAAGGGTCCGTTGACCTCTTCATGAAGGTCGCGTTCTTTTTCAATTCATAGATACCCCGAGATAAAACATGGATAATCTTTACCTGCCAAGCTCATCAATGGTTCGAAATAACAATGTTCAGCGCTTCGTTCGCCGTCACGGGTTCATTGACCTCTTCATCAAGGTCATCCGTCCTTTTTAAATTCATAGATAGGTTCACAAGATAAACAAAAAATTATCATTTTCGCCTGCCAAGCTAATCGATGGTTTAAATGACAATGTTCGGTGCCTCGTTTGACATGAAGGGTTCATTGACCTCTTCATGAAGGTCACATATTCGTTTTCAATCCATAGATTTCCAAGGTAAAAAATTGATAACTTTTGCCTGCCAAGCTAATCGATGGTTTAAATGACAATGTTCGGTGCCTCGTTTGACATGAAGGGTTCATTGACCTCTTCATCAAGGTCACATATTCTTTTTCAATTCATAGATTCCCAAGATAAAAACATTGATAACTTTTGCCTGCCAGGCTAATCGATGGTTAAAATGACAATGTTCGGTGTCTCGTACGACACGAAGGGTTCATTGACCCCTTCATCAAGGTCAAATCTACTTTTTAAATTTACATTAAAATAAATAAAAAATTGATAATTTCCGCCACCGATCAGCCAATCGGTATTAGAGATTCGAGGACCCTTATTTTCACCCCCTGCCCGGTAAATCCCCGTCCCAATCCCTATCGCCAAGACACAGCCCGATCACTCACCCTGCATGATGCTTGCTGTAACTCGGCGTCGCCGTCTCGACGATTCCGTAAGCGGGCGTGAGACTCTCGCGATTCCTCGTCGGATTGTAATCGAGACCGCGATGATGATGGTAACCGGCGTATGCTACGGCCCTGGTGCCCGAGTACTCGGCCACAGCGACCGCGGTCAGTTTTTCAGACTTGTCGCCGCCGCCGTTGCCTTCGCCGAGATCGTCGCTCGTCCTCCTCGTCGTCGTCGGCGGCCTCGCGGTCCTCGACTCGTCGGACTCCCGTTCGCCGCCGCTGGGGCCCTCGGGACCAAAAGAGCCTCTCCCGATCCCGCTGTGCCCCGAGGACTCGTTCTCCGTGCGCTCGAGCGGCGATCTACCCTCGTAAAAGTTTCTTCTCGCCTCTCTCGTCCGGACCTCGTTCCAGGCCGGCCAATTTCTCGTGGAAGCTTCGCGGTGCGGCGAACGGCCTGCCGCGGTCGGTCGCGAATCTCGCTCGGCCTCGTGCCTGCCGTGGAGCCGATTCTCGCCGTCCCGCTCGTGCCTCTCGCGCGGCTCCTGACGATGGTGAAACCAGGAGGGCCACGACGAACGGTGCGACGGCGAACCTCGATGACCGTCCGGATCGAGCGGCACCGTAGTGCCGGTCGCTCGGCGCTCGATCGCCGAGACGACAAGCACGAGGATGAGCGAACAGCGAAAGAGACTCTTAAAGCTCATTCTTGCGTTTTGTTTGATCGACAATTGTCACAAGTCGGATAAATCTTAAATTTTTTTTTTTTTTGATAAAATTTATCGATTCACATGGTTATTCACTGGGGTAGTTTTTGGTTCTTTTATTTTAAATATTTTATTGAGTAAAAAAAAAATCAAAGTTGTTGCGTTTGTTTGTTTTATTTTATTCTTTATTTCGTTTTTTTTTTTTTTTTTTTTTTGGTAAATGAAAATCGTTGCGTGCCGCGGAGGATCGAGGATGATCGTCGCGAGTTAAGGCGAAGCCGCCGCGGGGACGTTGAGAAATTTTCGGTGTGCAAAATTGTCCGAAGGCAGTGGAGGCACTACTGAACGTCCGAGGAACACGAGACAGAACCGAGCCTCTCCTCGAGTAGGTCTCTCTCCACGTGCTTGAGTTGTCCGCGTTCTCTCTTCCCCACCATTTCTGCCGATCTTGCGACTCGCGCTCTTGCCGCGGGTTCTCGCGAACTCGCGCGCGCGAGTGCACGGCAGCTGTCGCTCGCTCGCACACGGCTCGCGTACGTGCGGCCTCTCCCTCGCTCCGCTTCTGATTCTCGTCCCCTTTCGTTCTGCTCGATTCTTCGCTTCTCCCTCGGCTCTTGTCCCTCCTTCTCGCGCCGATACGCGAGAACTCTCGGGCAGCTCTCGTCTCACTCGAGCTCTTTCTTTTCGAGCATTCTAAGGCATTTCGTGCACCGAGGGTCACAGGGTCGGGGCAAGCCGAGTCACCTGAGGGACCCAAGTTGAAAGACGACTTCTGTTTTTTATTTACTTTTTTATTATTTTTTTTTTTTTGTAATGATCATATATGATTATATGTGATCGTATGTGAATTTTGCCCGTGACCGGACCCCGCCAAATATATGTTTAAATATAATGAATAAATTAATACTTTTAGGGCTGAAGGTCCCAGGTCGATGGCTCTTTGCTAAGGTGTTTAATTATCATTAGGAAAAATATGTAGATAACTGTATAAATATTAAGCTTTGGCGATAAATCTCTTTTACTACAAGTTTCTTTTAAATTGATAGTAGCGTTCTAGGGCATTTCGTGCACCGAGGCTCACAGAGTCGGGGCAAGCCGAGTCACTTGAGAGACCTAAGTTGAAAAACAACTTCTGTTTTTTATTTTTATTTTTTATTTTTTTATTTGTAACGATCATATATGATTATATGTGATCGTATGTGAATTTTGCCCGTGACCGGACCCCGCCAAATATATGTTTAAATATAATGAATAAATTAATACTTTTAGGGCTGAAGGTCCCAGGTCGATGGCTCTTTGCTAAGGTGTTTAATTATCATTAGGAAAAATATGTAGATAACTGTATAAATATTAAGCTTTGGCGATAAATCTCTTTTACTACAAGTTTCTTTTAAATTGATAGTAGCGTTCTAGGGCATTTCGTGCACCGAGGCTCACAGAGTCGGGGCAAGCCGAGTCACTTGAGAGACCTAAGTTGAAAAACAACTTCTGTTTTTTATTTTTATTTTTTATTTTTTTATTTGTAACGATCATATATGATCATATGTGATCGTATGTGAATTTTGCCCGTGACCGGACCCTGCCAAATATATGTTTAAATATAATGAATAAATTAATACTTTTAGGGTTAAAGGACTCAGGTCGATGGCCCTCTGCCAAGTTGTATAATTACGATTAGGAATTAAAGTTTTTATAAGAAGATAACTATAAATATTAAGCTTTGGCGATAAATCTCTTTTACTATTAATTAGTTTTAAATAGATAGTGGCGTTCCAAGGCATTTCGTGCACCGAGGGTCACAGCGTCGGTGCAATCCGAGTCACTTGCGAGACCTGAGTTGAAAAACAACTTTCGTTTTTTTTTTTTTTTAATTTATTTATTTAAAATGATCGTACATGATTGTATGTGACTGTATATGAATGATATCCTATCATTTATGAATTATATATGAATTTTGCTCATAAGCGTATCCGGCCAAAATATATGTTTAAATATAATGAATAAATTAATATTTTTCAATAGATAGAAATCGACATGTTTCTATGTATTTAATAATTAATGATAATATATATTTAATTAATAAATATACATACATGCTATATCTATGAATTCACATTAAATTTATCTTTAATATCATCATCGATTATAATTTACTCGGATATGCTATTACCAAGACGTTAATTAACAGGCATTTAATATATAATAAATAAGGAAACAATAACAATTGTACGATTCACTTATAATCATATACGACTCATACAAGTGAATTGCAGCCGAATCACATGTGATAATTTTTATCCCGGTAATTAATGGAACTGACTCTACCAGTAACAATTTTTTTTCCCCCCCACAAACATCACGACCCAACGACCTCCATTATTTCCAAATCGCGGATAAATGAATCATATTCCAGAAAAAAAAACAAAAAAAAAAAGCTGTATTCCATATTGCAAAATCCAACTGCATGATTTTTTTTTTTTTTTTTTTCTTTCTCATTAAGCGAACCGCATTTTCCACCGTTTGCCCACTGCGCGCAGCACAAAGCCGCGGTTCCCCGTCGGGCAATCTACATGTGCGCGGTCGTGTTCTCCGCGCGGGCACGCCAATCGTCGTCCCGTGTAGAAACTTACGCCGGCGATCAGCGAGAGCGACAGGACAATGCTCCTCCGTCTCGCGTTCCAGCGTGCCATACGGTCGCAATAACTGTCCCATATGTCCGTCGTGATAAAGGTGTCACACGTTAGGCGCCGTTATACATATAAACCGATACCGAGAGACAACGGTCCGAACGGCGCACGGTCCGAGGAACGGCGGCGATAGAGAGTGCGAAAGATCCGCGGGAGCGTGAGTCACGCACCTTTTCCGCTTCTATATCCCGCGGCTCGGACACTGCCGCCTCGAGTTCCATGCACGGACTCCAACATGCCCCATTCGATTATTGCAGCGCTCGCCTCCGTACGATCGAGAAAAACGGGTTTCGTTCGCCGACACGCGCTCTTGTCTACCATCATCATTTGCCGCTCTTTCAGGAAGCGTGAATATACATGTCCCGAGCTCGCGAGGGATAATATTGAAAATTAGGCGTGAGAAAATTCACCCCGTCTAAATTGTTACATAGCTCGCGGTAACGGGTATACAAAACGTACATATATGTACACACGTGTGTGTGTGTGTCTGTCTGTCTGTGTGTGTGTGTGTGTGTGTGTGTGTGTGTGTGTGTGTGTGTGTGTGTGTGTGTGTGTGTGTGTGTGCGCGCGTGTGTGTGTGTGTGTGTGTGTGTGTGTGTGTGTGTGTGTGTGTGTATCCTCAATGAAAAGGGTTTGTTATTTTAACAAAGTGTCTTATCCTCCGACTTGCGCTTTCTCATATTATGATACATTTTTTTTTTTTTTTGTAAAATTAACAACTTTAGTTTGTAAAGTGAACAACTTAAAAAAAAAAAAAAATTAACCTCTTTTTTTTAGCGTTTAACTATTTAGTAAAGTGAAAAGCTTAAAACAAATCAACCTTTTTTTTCTTTGAAAGAATCAACTTTTTAGTAAAGTGAACAACTTAAAAAAAAAAAAAAAAAAATATTAACACTTTTTTTTTTGTAAGAATTAACGTTTTTTGTAAAGTGAACAACTTAACAAAGAAAAATGAACAATTTTTTTTTTTTTAATAAAATCAACAACTTTTTTTTTAAGTTGGCAACATTTTTTTGCAAAATTAACAACCATTTTTTTTTTTTTTTTTGTAAGAATTAACTTTTTTTTGTACAATCAGTAATATTTTTTGTAAAGTTATTAAGCATTTTCTGTAACAAATGAAAGAAATTGTGTACGTTCGTGGACAAGAAAGATTGACACCCACTTTACTGTGTATATGAATATATATATATGTACGATTGTATATGGTTGTATATTTCATCGTGGTAACTGACGAGAGAGCCGGGACTTTATCGATGCGTTATCACGGCCACGTCCCAACGAATATCTATCGGGGTGTGAAACGATCCTTTCGGCGAGTCATCTCGTCGCATGCACACACCACACGGCAGCCTTTGCAGCTTCATGGCGCATCTCTTCTCTTCCGCTCGCTTCGGCCTCCTTCGAAATTCAATTCCGACCTCGGGGAGCACGTCTCGACGATCTTATATATTCTCGGAAGCGAATACGACGGTGGATCCTGTGCGGTGAGACCTTCGTGTGCGTACTTTTGTCCCGTTGCAAACAAAAGTTGCTTTGTGAGGACTCAAAGACGCACGCTTCTCGCTAAATATCGCGAAGACACGAAGTTTAATGAGCAACGGATGTTTCGAGAATTGCCAAATCGGACATGTGCTCCGAAATAGTTTTGGCTTATTTTCCGTGTGAATTTTGCATTTTTACCACTTTTCGATTGTCTTCGGGTAAATTATTTTAGCTGGAGATTAGCTAAATCATTTTTTAAATAATTTTTTTTTTGTAATTAGATAATTTTTTTTTTTAATGTTTTTGCGCTGCGAGATTATTTTTTAAACATTTAGTCCTCTACTCAGATTTAGTGTAAATCTTTTTTTTTTTTTTAATTTATTTATAAAACGGGAATCTTGTTCAAATTTACATATATTTTTTTTTTACATTTTTTTTTTTTCCTAACTGTAAATATTGACTGTGAGTGTACGAAAATGTGAGGTCATGGCCATAAAGGTCGTAAAGGCCAAGATGATGAAGAAGTACGAGTAGCAGCAAAGACCTTTGAATCCGATCCGACAATTCAAGGCGAAGGTTATATCCGCGATAACGATAGAGTTCAAGTTCGCTGCTCCCGTTTATTCGCATAATGGGGCGATGCTAGCAGAAATCGTTGGCGCATTAACCGAGGTCAATTTTGTGCTTCCTTCCTCCAGCGAATCGATCAAACCCAAATCGGCGAGCGGGATAACATTACTACGTCAATTTCGAGCGGCAACGATACCGGTATCGTTGCGAGTCACGCGATAAACTCGTAATCGACGGTCCACTTGATACCGCAACGTTTCGGACTCGTGTCTTTCTGACCGACTTAAATGGATCTTGGGTGTTGCAGATCACACCGGTTCCATAGTCTGACTTCCGCAGCTTTCGCAATCCACTCGTACTCTCATATACCCGATTTTTCGAGTGGGTAAACAAAAATTCTGCACTCATATTCAAGGTAAAAAATTAATTCAACTTTATTTTTGACCTTGAAAGAAATGGTCCGAATGGTATCGAATGCTGCGAGAAAAAAAAACGGTCTGCATGACATTGAATGGACCGTGAAAAAATGGTCTAAATGGTATTGAATGGACCATTGAAAAAAATTGTCTAAATGGTATTAAATGGACCTTGAAAAAAAATGTTCCGTATGGTATTGAATGGTCCGAGAAAAAAAAACGGTCTGCATGACATTGAATGGACCGTGAAATAATGATCTAAATGGTATTAAATGGACCGTGAAAAAAAAAATGGTCTGAATGGTATTGAATGAACCGTGAAAAAATCGTCTAAATGGCGTTGAATGAACCTTGAAAAAAAATTGTCTAAATGGTATTAAATGGACCTTGAAAAAAAATGGTCCGAATGGTATTGAATGGTCCGAGAAAAAAAAACGGTCTGCATGACATTGAATGGACCGTGAAAAAATGGTCTAAATGGTATTAAATGGACCTTGAAAAAAAATGGTCCGAATGGTATTGAATGGTCCGAGAAAAAAAAACGGTCTGCATGACATTGAATGGACCGTGAAAAAATGGTCTAAATGGTATTAAATGGACCTTGAAAAAAATGGTCCGAATGGTATTGAATGAACCGTGAAAAAAAAATCGTCTAAATGGCGTTGAATGAACCTTGAAAAAAAAGCGGTCATGAATGGCATTGCATAGACCTTGAGAAAAAAAAAAAAAAAAAAAAAAAAAATGGTCTCAATAGTACTGAATGGACCTTGACAAAAAAAAAAAAATGCTTTAAAAAATATTCTTCACCTCACCTTGACCCAAGTCGTAACTGAAGACTGTGTCCTCAAATTTTTGAAGCATCCACTATACCGAGCATAAAACGTCGAATCTCCCTTTTTTGTGTGTTTATTTTCGTTGAACCACATTGGAATTTATTTGGCGATGCTGCGACAAGATCGTACTGCCCGCGATCAATTCGCATCCCATCAACGAGCTCACCGGTTAAGGTCACCGATGGCGAACACGCCATCGGTAGCCTTCCGCCCTGGACGAGAGAAAGTACCGGGCGGCGAACATCGTTCCGACGTTTTATCGTTGGTTGTGTACTTATTCTATACGCCTCTGAAATTCCTCGCTTTACGATATCGATCTTGATCTTGATCTTTCTTGAATTCTATATCCATCTTCGTACGAACTCTCGCGAGGGGCCAACGAGTTTCGAGGTCGCGAAATTTCAGCACGCCGCGTACTATGCCGTCCGGCAGAAACTAAAGGTCGGCGGAATTTGGCAGTGGGACGCACGCGAGGAGCTGTCCAACGCGAAGTAGATGGAGCTCAAGTGCTCTAGGCAATTGCTCGTTTTTACGAGGAAGATTCTACACCGAAAGGTTTTCATCAGCAAACTTTCTGCGCTGCGAACTTTGGCAGTTCAAAAATTATCGTTGTTATTGTTACTATTGTTTTTTTTGTTTTTGTTATCGACGCCATAGCAATGATGATAATGACGTTATGATAATCAGAGCTGGGCAAAGTACCGGAAAGCGCTCAAAGTACTGAGTACCGAGTACCGCATGCACTTTAAGTACAAAGTTATTTGGATACTTGAAGAACTTTTATGAAATACAAAGTATGAAGTCCTTTTTCGTGTCAATCGAAAGTGGCGAAGTTCCACAGGTATGAAATTTAGAGAGGAATTTTCAAATCACAACGGCCCTGTTCGGGGCAAAAATTTTTATCAAAAGGTCCAAATCCTTCGTGTCCAATCCTCGGTAACAGACTAATCGACTGTTGACTACGATGACTGAACGTTGGGCCTATTGAGTGGAGATCGACTGGATGTATAAAAACTTAATTCGGGACGTATGGATCTAGTACAGTGGCCGAAAGTGTGAAAGCTCTCGATTTTATAAATAAAAAATTGTACTTTTGGGATTTAAATGGAAAATATTGGGCTGAGAGTATAATAATTGTTCTATTCGTGTTCGGCAGGAAAAAAAAATACGTCGAAAATAGCTTTGAAACCAAAAAAAAAAAAAAAATCGAATGAACAACGATTTTTCAATTTTTGAACCACTTTTGAAAAAAACGTCGATTTTCGTGATTTTCAAAGGCCGATATCACGGCTCCCAATGGAGACAGGGAAAATCCGAGGTGCTCGTCGTGTTCTACGGGAAAAAGTACACAAGATAGGTTCTTGTGCCGAAGTTCCAGAAGCGTTTTATCGGGCAGTTTCGGAACGTTGGAAAAACCCGAAAAATGGATTCGAAAGGGGTAGACTTGAAATTTGTTGAAAATTGTTTTTTTTTTTTCTTTTCTAAAAATGAACTGCCACGTATTTCGACGTATTTTTTCCCGTTGAACACGAATTAGCTGGCGATTTTGGAGCTAATCTGCAGTGAGACAAATGAAAGTCTCGATTTTACGCGCGAAAATTCGTATTTTTGGTATTTAAATGGAAAATATTGCGTTGGGACTAAAGTCATTTTCGTTACACTCCTTCAGTTACAATTTCGAGCGTAGATTCCTCTCTGAGGAAGCTACGCTCAAAATTCTACAAGTACTTTGGTCATGGTACTCGGTAATAGTACTTAAAGTACCGAAATATACTCTGATACATGAATTACGTACTTTAATTACCAAATAAGTACTGAATCCACTTTAAATACTGTCCAGCTCTGACATGACAATGATAATGATCATTCCCAACATTGGTCGAGTTACCCAGCTCTCGTTTCAACTCTCTTTTTTCTTCGTTCCGTTAATCCCGTCGTTGGCCACATCACGAGCGAAGCCTTAACGACATTTTTGCGCCCTCATCTTGCTCGAATTAGCCCGGAAACTCGTTGCCTCCCACGCGCGAGGCTTTTCATCTAGTGTTGCCCTACATTCCTCCTTGCGCCGCGCGCGAGCCCTCTCGATAGTTATTAATTAACAGAACGAGCTAATTAATATATTTCAACGCTCGAGGCAGGAACAAAAATCTCGCGAGCTAGTTTCAATCGGAGCTGGCGGGAGAGCTCTCTCTCTCTCTCTTTCTCTCTCGTGGTGCGCGCATGCCGGTGTTAATGCAGCTTGTGCGCGCCGCAGTCCTCGGGAGAGATTAATGAGTCCGCCTTATAGGCGAACTGATTAACGAACTGAGAGAAACGGCGATCGAGGAGGAGACCCGGAGGAGGTGAGAACGCATTCAGTGCAGTGAAAAACAAAAAAAAAAAAAAGGATAACAAAAAAAGGTTGATTACTGTGATCTCACCGCGGAACCGGCCGCCTCTAAACGCCAACCACCTGGTCACCAACTTCTCACGTACGTGTATTTGCGTGTGTGTTAACACGGCTTATCACCGGTACCCCGACAGCAACGCCTTGCAAGATCCTTTCTCTCGATTACACTCACGGCGAACTTCCCCTCCCCCCCCCCTCCTCCTCCTCCTTCTCCTCCTCCTCCATCGCCTCCCCCTCCTCGCACGAGTTTATAAATAGCAGCATAAATAACTAATTGCCTGTACACGGAAAATAGTTTATGATTCGTTTATACGTACATGGCCTGGTTATAATGGAGCGCATAGAGGGGTTTCTATAGTTAAATTATCTCGGTAGATCGCTGACTCGCCTAACATTCTTCGGATCGTGTACTCGGTGCGCTCCGTGGCAATGGGTGATGTGGAAGTTGAAAAAAATATATATGTATATATGTGTATATATGTATATAAAAAAGAAGAAGTTTTTATTCGACTTGCCGATCGAGGGGCATTCGACGGGGCGGAGTACGGAGGTCTGGGACACAGGCTTCCCATATAAGAGTCACTTCGGCACCATAAATCATGGAATCGTTAAAGTCACGCGAACGGCCGAGGACACCACGCCGGGGCTAGACGGACGTGGGTAAAATGAGTTTCGAGCAACAATAAATATGCCGCTGTGGAATTTAAGCGATGCACGCTTTGGGATAATGAGCTCGATCTTAAAATGTCACAGTGACGGGCGGCATTGAATGTGAGCAATTAGGCGGAGCGCTTTCGCGCACTCAGAAACAATGATTCACTTGGCGAAATATTAAAACAAATTTTTTTTATAAATGTTTGTCTGAATATAAAAACAAATATTTGTCGAAATGTGTGAGAAATGTTTGTCCAAATGTGTAACAAATATTTGTCTAAATATTTGTCTAAATATTTGTCTAAATATTTGTCTAAATATTTGTTTAAATATTTGTCTAAATATTTGTCTAAATATTTGTCTAAATATTTGTCTAAATATTTGTCTAAATATTTGTCCAAATATTTGTCCAAATATTTGTCCAAATATTTGTCCAAATATTTGTCCAAATATTTGTCCAAATATTTGTCCAAATATTTGTCCAAATATTTGTCCAAATATTTGTCCAAATATTTGTCCAAATATTTGTCCAAATATTTGTCCAAATATTTGTCCAAATATTTGTCCAAATATTTGTCCAAATATTTGGACAAATATTTGGACAAATATTTGTCTACATCTGTAACAAATATTTATCCAAATATTTAAATAAATTTTTGTGTAAACAAGTATTGTATTGAAACAAAAATTTATTAGCCGTCATCCAACAAACAATTTTTCATTTCGCACGTCCGCGCCTCGAACGGTGAAAGCTGCGAAGCCTTTTGTAACTTACATCCGGAAGCGCCTCTTATCTCCGGAAACGAACGAAAGGTACTATCATTCCGCGACATATCCGATAACGGCCTCGAAAACCTGCGTAGATTGAGAAATGTCACGAGTTCATGGAAAACATGTAATCCCATATTTTCTCTTCTTTTTTTAGTACCGGTGCAGCAAAGCCCACCCCCGGTTACACGAATCGCGCGCTTGTTGTTTCAGCGCCCTTCGCTGGCAGAAGAATTTTCCCATTCTCCCGTTAAACGCCCTCGAGCTCTGGAGAACGGAAACAAAAGCGGTGCATTTGCGCTGGAGCATTAAATGCAACAGAGATGCATTGAATGCGGGGAGAGACCGGGGTTGGGAGTGCCGACGTAGTGCACATCCCTCGAGGCTGAGAGCTTCAAGGGTGGAGGCGCCGCGCGACTCCGAGCGTCATTCAGCAATGGAGAGACTGTTGCGTCAGTGCGCAAGCTTCCCTCCTTCCGGCGACCCTCTTCGTCGAGGGGGTTGCTTCACCTGGCGCACGGAGCACAGCGAATATTCCCACTGGAATTTATTCCCACCGTGCAATACACGCGCTCCAATTGCACCATTCACAATGACGCAGGCACAGAGCGAGCGTGAATCGAACCGGGTCTCAGCATGCACTGCGCCGATGCCGCGACAACGATACCCCGTGCGGCTAATCATTGTAATTACCCTTGACCGCGTGCTCGCGTTCCTTTTTTTTTTTTTAATAAATTTCTGACGTTAATTGGCCGGGCATTTTTTTAAGATAAAAAAAATAAAGGGGCGAGAATTTAGATTGGTTCGCAGCAATTCCGGCCTTGATCCATATCAATGAGAACAAACGCTCCGTTCTCGATTTTTTTTAATCTCTAGCTGCTAAACGAAAACTGATAACAATAATAATAACATGGAATAACTGGATAAATGTACGTATGGAAATTTACGCATGCTGTGTGAAATTTTTATGCATAAACCGATGGATTTGAGATTAATGCTCGGTACATGAAATCGAGATGTTTGGATTTATTTTCATACGCCGAACGATTAATTGTATTTCAATATTGTATATCAAATGTAATACCGATTTGTGGATAAAAGCTTCGCACTTTTGTCTATCAGTTTTTATTTATTTTTTTACATTTTAACTTTGTATACGTATTGAACAACATTTGTCGAAAAACGATGAAAAATCGGGATGTTGGAAATGAGATAAAAAAATATGAATCACCGTTCTCATCGAAACCAGCTGTAGCCTTGAAAGCTTTCTCGAAATACGTTCGCCAGACAGGGAAAGAAATTGCGGTAAGGATGCGGTGAAATTTTAATGGTCCATCAAACCACCCAGCCAGTTTGCCGGTTTGCCGGTAGAACGGAGAAAGAGCCACGTAGAGGAGCATCGCCGCGAAACGTAATCCGAGTGAGCATCAAATGCGCAACACCCGGAAGGTTGGAGAGAAGCAATCCAGCGAGGAGGATGGTCCACCTCTTCCCCGTTCATCCCGTCCTCCCTCTCACGTATCCAGGTTCTGACCTACTGACACGGACCCGTGACGTCCCGGGAATGGGGTTGCAGAGCGGGGGCAGCCTATGCAGCTGACACCGTTCCCGGTGCAGCTCGTAGAGCCGACGAGGCGAGGGTCGCCGGGGGGCGGGGGGGGGAGCAAACGGAGAACGTACCAGCTACTATTCCGAATGGGGTTGGTCCAACCCTGACCAATTCTCGGTGCGATGCTGCGCGCTGCACTTCGCTTGCCGAGTCGAGAACGGGCAAGTCCTGGCAAAACGACTCTGAAGAAATAAGTAAAAAGAGGTTGAAGAGGAGAGGCCGAAAGGGATGCCGCGAGAAACGTTTGTGAAACTTTCATCTCGCAGCTTCCGGGTCCATCGCGAATTCTTCTCCGCGTTTTCATCTCCATTTTTCTTTGTCCCCCACGCTTTCCGCGAAAGACGTTGTGCGCAAAAAAAGAGAGGCTTGAAGAGGAAAGGTCAAAAGGTATGCTGCGATAAACAGATTTTAAGAGTTTTTAAAGTTTCATCTTCATCTCCGCACTTCCGGTTCCTTTAGCGTCTTCGCTTCTGGCCAAACGCATTGTGGGCGATGTGGCAAGTGACAAAGGAGAGAGAGGTTTGAAGGGGAAAGGTCAAAAGGAATTTTAAGAGTTTCATACTTTCATCTTCATCTTCACACTTCCGGTTCTTTCTCTTCTTTGCTTCCCCGATGTAAGTCGAGCGCCTTACCGAGTGGAGAACTCGGAAGACGTGGCGAACGATTCTCGCAAAACAGAAGACGTCGAAGAGGAAATCGCGAAAAGGATGCTGCACGAAACGGTTCAAAAACTTTCATCTTCATGTCCACACTTCCGGTTCTTCCGCCTCTTCGCTTACCTCGAAGCATATCAAGCGGTCCGCCGTGTAAAAAACGAGACACATGTGGCGACTCTGAAAATAAAAGAGAGATTAAAGGGGAAAGCCCAAAAGGGATGTTGCCAGAAACAGTTTTAAAACTTTCGTCTTCATCTCCGCACTTCCGGTTTTTGGACCTCCAGGCTTCCCCCGAAGCATAGCAAGCGCTCCGTCGAGTGCGAAAAGAACGAAGAGATTGACGAAGAAACCCGAAAAGCGATGCTGCAAGAAACAGTTTTCAATATTTCATCTTCATCTCCGCACTTCCGGTTCTTCCGCCTCTTCGCTTCTACCGAAGCATATCAAGCACTCCGCCGAGTGGAGAACGAGAAAGATGTGTTGAATGACTCTGAAAAGAACGAAGAGATAGAAGAGGAAAGCCCAAAGTGGATAGTGCGTCGAAAGAGTTTTAAAAATGTTCATCTTCATCTCCGCACTTCCGGTTCTTCCGCCTCTTCGCTTACCCCTAAGCATATCAAATGCTCCAGCGAATGGAGAACGAGACATATGTGGCGAACGACTCGGAAACAAGAAAAATGAGATTGACACGAAAACGCCGAAATGGATGCGACGTGGAAGCACTTTTGAAACTTTCGTCCTCATCTCCGTCCATTTCCCTAACCAGCGCCATTTCCTCCTCCCTTTAGCTTTCCGCGAAGAACATTTGCCCTTTTCGCTGCTCCGCGCCTTTTCTACCCTCAACTCTACGCAAAGCGACCTTTAACGGTGCGAAATAAGCCGCGGGCGGACGGAACATACGTGGGCTGCTCGAATCGAAAATCGGTTTGGGTGGGATCGAAAATCGGGCAACGTCAGGCGAGCGGAGAGCAGCTGAACGAACAGCGGGCCGGTCGCGATCCTTTGTCTAAATTCCTCCAGCTTCATATGTTATTTACAAAATAATTGTATATATATATACTTTTTTTTATTTCGTTTTTAATCAACTTTTTTTTTCCCCCCCCCCCCGATTGTGTACACAAAGTTTTTGATTTATACATGAACATACGTGACGTTGCTGGAACGGGGAAAGTGGCCGGTGGGCGCGAGGAAGAAGCCCGCCGAAGTTCGTTTCATCTCTGACACCGGACGAGCTATGCGCTGAAGAAATCGGCTCCTCTCGCGGATTCGTCGGTAAAAAAAAGAAAAATCGCTCGCCGCGGAGATCGCTCGGCCGCTCGCTGGCATGAATTTTTTTCAAATTTTTATTGGTTAGAACAACGCGTCAGTCAAATTTCGACAGCGGTGAGATTCGAGAAAAAAAAAAAAAAAAAATTACACGGCCCCGAACTGCGCGCGAAGAGAACTCCGGCCGGGCTCCGAGGGATTAACACCGGTGAGGATTCGCGTGCGCGGGCGGTGAAGAAGTTAAGCGAAGCGACGAGGGTGTAGAAAAAAAAAAAGAAAAAAAAAGCCATCGAGACGAGGAAGAGGCGCTCGGTGTATTCATGAATTCCCACGCGGAGTTGAAGCCCCTTTCGAGTCTCGGCTGAGTGACGAGGAATCCTGACGGGAGTCGTCGGAGCGCCAAATTTTCGGCTTTAAATCGGAGAGAAAATAAACCGGGAACGAATGAAAAGCCCGTTTTCAGTATCTGCACGTATCCTTGTAAGAATTAACGGTGTGTGTGTGTGTGTGTGTGGATGTGAAGTGTGAGGGTAAATGTCCGAGGGTTAATTATCGTTTTTTAATAGAGCCGCGTAAACTGTAGAGTAATTATCTGGTAGAATTGTCAGAGCGTTACATCGAGGCCTGATGAGGGCCTTTTTTGGAGCTCATGAGCGGTGGTAATGCACGACAAATTTTACCATGGTAAGGTCGGATTTCAAATCAATGCGGACATAGTATCAACCCTTAGACAGTATCCTCGTCCCTGGTCGAAATTTTAAAGCGTTACATCGGGCCTTGATGAGGCCCCGGCAAGGACTTCCCAGAACCTTACCAGGTCCCGATTTGGCGCTCCGAAATTGTCAACGGGACTTCGGGAGACTGAAAAGTGTACTGCCAACCCCCCCCTGCAATATTTTTGGAGCATTACATCGGGACCTGATCGGGGCCTTTTCTCAGACCTCGTGAGCAATGTAATGCCCGAAAATTCCCGCTAGTGGATAGCGAATTTCAAACCGATAAGGCCATAGCAACCCTTGGACAGTATTCTCTATCCTGGTGCGAATTTTAGCGTTACATCAGGCCCTGATGAGACCCTAATAAGGCCTCGGTTTCTTATCAGGCCCCGATTTAACGTTCCAAAACTACTCCAAGGGCTTATAATCAATGTCTTCTATCTGAACCAGCATCAATGCTCTTCTTTTATCGAAACGCAGGTACCCGTTCATCGTAGTATCCGTTCACGGCCATTCTATGTTTCGACTAGTCGACCGACCCCTAACTTTCAGGCAGCGTGCCAGCGAGTGGATCTATAAGGTCAGTTTTCTTCGCCGCAAAGCCGCGGTAAAGAGCGAGGCCTGCACGCGACCGTGATCTGCCAGCGTAGCCATAAAAGAGTTCGAACCCCCGGCTAACGTTGTTATTCGGTCGTCACCGGTGCTTTTACCCTCCGTTCGTTCCCACCCCGTCCGTCCTCCAGGCGACAAAGCACGCCATTCGTTTTCGCAACCTCGCGGGTTTAATTTGCTCGTGAGAACCTCGAGCTCGTGATTGTTCAACGACGAAATTACACGGAAGTGGGCGGGGAGGGGTCGTTTTATCCACTGCTGATGGAAACGACCCTTTTGTCAACCCCGAAGAGAACGGGCGAACGGGAGAGATCTCGTCGCTCTCCAGTTTCTCTATTCCTGCCGTTCGTCACGTGCATAATTGAATCTCCCTAACGAACCGGAGCCAGATAGGGAAACAGTGTCGCCAACACCCGTGGCCTTTTAATTATCCTAATGAGACGACGAGAGCCCACGTCGACGGAATTATAACTCAATCGTACCGCTGGCAGATCACACCACGTTCGAGCTCACGGTCACGCGGGGTGAGAGCTTCGGTGCATCGCGACGACGTGACAACCCTTCCTCCATACTTGCGCTGGACTCAGTCGGTAACAGAAACTGTAATTAGTTTTCTCGACGATCAGAACCATCGATTATTGAATGCAAACTCTCACGCTAAGCGGATGTCAATCCGGGTCATGTAATAATTTTCTTTTGGTCATAAATGGTCGACATCATGAGAAAAAAAATTGATTACAGTTTTTATTACCGACTGTGGTATTTCACTTGCTCTTAAAGATTAACGATAAAAATTAAATAGACAAATTTAAAAAAATACAATTAATACATTTCTTTACCCCTTGATTTTTCGCCGATTATGGCTGCTTATATTTGCGGTCGTAAAATACTATAATTATCTTACGGTCGTAAAATGGTCCATGATATGGTGATTTTTTTTTTATATTAGTCGATTTTACCCCGAGAATCGATTGTACTTTTAAAATGCCGATATTGACGCGCAGATGCTGTTTCTCTGGTCGAGGGAGCCAGTTCCGGGTCCCAGAGCTGGTCCATGGTTCGCCTGGTTCGCGACCGCGGTTGTGCTCTGGCGTTGCAGACGCCGAATCGCCAAAGCCATACTCGCGGTGTCGCCGCTGCGTCTGCTGCGACGTCGTTGCGTCGCCCCGGTGAATCCGAACGTCGTTCAAAGATCTTCGGGCCGGATTCAAGCGGGCCCGACAACCTCGCCGGCACAGCAGAGTTTCACGAGGATCGAGAAGGATCCGAAGCTCAATCTCATTCTTCACCCGAAGCACACGACCGGAATAAGAACGCGGGTGAAGCGTCTCTGCACGGGCGACGGACCTCACGTTTCCGGTTGCGCGGGCGTCGTCCAGGCGACCCAGCAAGTCAACTACAGGGTCACGAGAAGCGGGAGGGTCTACGGAAAATATCCGAACAAAGTCGTGGCGCCGATGTAAGCCGGCGGAACGAAGACAGTTTGCTCGGAAACTCGAACCGGAAGTCGACTTCGAAGAAATCGGTCAAATTTCGCTCGGCTATCTCGTCGACCATCTTGTCGCGTCTTAGGGTCGAAATAATTGTTCTTGTGTCATCGCGTCCTGTGGTCCTGTATAAATCGTATATATAAATTGTTATGGAAGCAACCGGACGAAATCTTTTCATCTAAAACTTTTTATCTTCATGAACCATCGATCGATTATAGAATTATGAATCGTGGATCTTTTTTTTTAATTGGATGGGAATTCTTTCTATGAGGAAGTGCAAAGTTCTGTCTTATTAAAAAAAAATGCTCAGTTGGGCGAGCAGAATACATTGAAAAATTATCTATTTACCTATAAGGGACGACCAAAAGACTCGGTAAATTTTAAGAAAATCCTCAGCCATAGTAGAAATCGTGGGTCTTTAAATCGGGACTTATCCGGCCCTGTTGAAAGGCTCTAAAATTTTTGCCAATAAAACTAAAGGAAAAACATTATTTTTGATGTTTAGGGTAAAAACGGTGAATGTGGTTCGATCTATAGATCATTGATTTACCTGCTAATCGGGACGGTCCATATTGACCCCTCGCATTCTACCATTCACCAAACACTCTGGACCATTCGAAGCTTTCTGATGCCGATAATATTTATTAAAACAAAAACATCAGACACATCCCATGGTGGGTGAAAATCGTCATTGATCCGTCGATTCCTCGATCTCCCGTCGGTCGATCCACCCGTAAGCGTAGAGATCGGTCCGTCCCTCGAGATCCCGCGATTTATCAATCTTGGCGAGCTTTACCGGTTCGCAAATGGCACGACGACAAGTCGCGTCCTCAACCCACATTTCTCGGGCATGGCATCGAGCGGGAGCAAAGCCGATTGATAAAGACCTTCGGAAGCGGGGTCGTCGAGACGTCGTACCGGTCGCGTCGTCATCCCCCTCGAGAAACAACGCGGGGCAAAGTGGCACGTCGAGCTGTCCAGACGATTGGCGCGGTATTCGGTCGCTTCGACTTCATCCCTCTCACCCCTGTTCCATCTTCCCACCGATTCCACTTCCCCCGTCAAGCTTCCCTTCGCCTCCTCCGGCGTCTTCCCCGCAGCTCAGATCAATAAGCGTCGCGTGCGTTCGGAGGGTCTTGGACGTCGCGACGAACCTCCTCTCACTCCGACCCCCTTAAGCTTCCTGCACTATACTAGTTTTTCCACTCAACGAGAATGTTACCACGTCGCAGAATCCCTTGCCCCCGTTCTCCGGCGTCTTTCCGATCCATTTACTCCTTTATCAATTTGCTACGAACACCCGAAACGTCGTACGAGACTTATCGAATTAAGGGGACCGAACGGAAGGAAAACAAAAACTGATGATCGGTGATCTTCGATTGTATCTCGGTAGATTCTCGGATTTTTTCTACTGGTTTACCGGGCCAAAAACTGCTCCAAAATTTTTTTTTAATTGTCCATTTTTTTATGGTATATTGTTTTTCTGATGAGATATACAATTTTCCTAGGATTTATATTCGTATCGAAGAGAACCGATTTTTTTTTTTTTTCTCAAGTCCGGAAGATCATTGCGAAGAGATTAAAAAATTCATTACAAAAAATCCGATCGTTCTTTAGAATCGTAAATAATTACCTCGAGTCAATATTCGCATTTTCTCTTCGACTGCAAATTATTATATAGTTTAGCCGTTCAATGGGCTCTTTTCTGGGTTCGCAGTTCCTCATCGTTTGATTTCCGCGTTCCCTTGTCGAACGATTCCTACACACTCGGTCGTCCCACGACGGCTCAAACTTTTCCGTTTCCTCGTGTTCGCCCCCCCCCCCCCCCCCCCCCGCTTCCAATCCATTTACTCCTTTATCAGTTTGCTACGAACACTCGAACCGTCGTACGAGATTTATCGAATTAAGGGGACCGAACGAAAGTAAACAGAACGCTGACAATCTTTAATTGTACATTTTTTTCTACAGCTTTACCGTGTCGAAAACTGCTCCAAAATAAATCTAAAAATTCCATTTAAAAAAAATTATATATTGTTTTTCCCGTTAAGAGAACTTAACAATTTTCCTGGAATTTGCATTCCAATCGAACAGTCCCGATTTTTTTTCTTTACACATCCGAACATCACCGCGAACAGATTAAAAAATGCGTTCCAAAATCCGATTATTTATTAGCAGCGTAAATAAATGTGACAATTTTTGCATCTTCCCTTCAACTGCAAAGTATCATATTATAGTTCAGCCTTACGATGGGCTCTTTTCTGGGTTCGGAGTTGCTTATCGTTTTATTTCCTCGCTCCCTTATCGAACGCTTCCGGGACAATCGGTCGCCTCATGACGACTCAAAGTTCTCCGATTCCTTGTGTTTCTTCCCCGCCTCCGCCGCAGTCGTGGAGCCTCGTGCAACGAAGGGTCCGCGCCAGAGACGGCACGGACCGCGAAAACGAGACAATGAACGACGAACGGGACTCTCAAGTTTCCTATCAGAGATGTACCAATTTGAGTTGGGAATAATGGAGGCGGAGGTTTTGGAGTTGGCTCGGTACCAATGTTACCACCGGTGGAGCGCGTCACAAGGGTAAAACAGCCCCGAGGGAGTCGCCGAGACCGCGTGCGACCGCGTCCCAAATACGATTTACGCCGAGAAGAACACCGTCACATCGATCCCCCGGTCTAGTTCATTCGATAATAACGATATCGATTCACAGATAACCTTGCGTTTCATTCAGAATAACACGCGAACTCGAGGCGCCGTGCCACATTGTACGGCGCACATGGATTATTAATTTTTCATGATGATTACCGCGACACGCGTGTATCGATTCGTGACCTTTTTTTTTTTTTTTTTTTTCATTTTCCATCGAACAAAGTTTTCTCAATCGCCGAAGTTAGGCCGGCGCACCCTATCGTAACCCTTCGAGAGCATAATCCTCCATTGAGTAAACACTCGAAGTGACATTCACTTAATGTCCAATTACCGTTCGTGATTTATAATATTTATTTCTGTCACTGGATACGAAAATTATAATTGAAAACAAAAAATCTTAAATATGCGCACATGGCTTGCTCATTTATTAGAATTTTGCGCATAGCTTCCTCTATGCGCGTCGATGGATCTTGGCTTCCATATAGAGAGCTATGCGCAATATTGTAACAAACGAGGAAGACATAAGCGAACTACTGTGCATCTTTTTTTATAGTGTAAAAAAATGTTTACATAATAACAAAACAAAATTTTATGAGATATTTAAAAAATATCGCATAAAATTGAAAGTCAAAATATACCGCAAAATCTATCGTACAAAATTGCCAATTGAAATTTGGGCAATTCGTCGTTTTGAGGCTGTTTCATGTATATTTAGCCCTACTGACGACAAATCATCAAATTATTTTACTCCTAGAGTCGCATTTAACGCATAAACTCGTGTCGAACGGAAAATATATAAATTTTCCGAAAAATTCAAAAAAATCACAATATCTCATAAAATTTCATCGATTTTATGACATTAGTTTTCAATGTAGATGAATTTTCGCCGGACACAATAAAATTTAGCAAATTGATTGTCACCATTACTATTATCGCTGTCACTTACTTTTGTATTTCATGTTTATTTCGTTTTGTTTCTATTGCCTCATTGAGCAGCAACACAGTGAGCGTCATCCCAACGCTCCCACGATGAGTCAATCAATGCTTGAATATCCTCCGCTCCGCGTGGCGTACTCATTCATTAAGAATAATAATAACAATATTCATAATAATAACAATAAAAAATAAAAAAAAATCGATTATCCGATAACCCCGTATTTTATTCAGGCTGCAGCCGCCGTCGCGTTAATAATCCAGTGTTGGGTTAATTTTTCATTATAAATTATGTGAAAAGAATGAAACAATGAATTCCATTGGAGCCAATCGTAGAAACGTCAATCGCCGTTGACAAACGATTTGTTCGTCGGAGAACGGACAAATCAGTCGTAATGACTTAGACCGACGGATCTCTTCATTGACTCAAAATCTTCCATTATCCGTCTAATCAATCTTTCGCCTGCGGGGGGTGAATTCCGCGAGGGGAGGGGGGAGTGGGGGGCGATTGAATCGGCGTAGGAGAGCCGAGTCGAGAACTTAATCAACTGCCGGCGGCGGTGAGGCGACTGGATGAAAGGAGGCCCATCTGATTTGAATAGAACGGGGTCGGGACGGGGCTTCTTCCGTCGTGAGGTCGCAATACCCTGCACCGGCAGGCACTCACGCAGTTCGCCCACGGAGTCGCACGACAAGCGTCACCGTGCGGGAAGGCTGCACGGTGAAACCATCCCCCCCCCCCCGCGAAAAGCGCATCAATGTCCCGACGCCCCGCCGTTTCCAAGGCACTCCCGAAGACGGTGAAAGTATCGAGTCTCATAAATATTTATTGAACTCGGCGACTCTTCCTCTCGGGCACCTTCTCGCAAGGTATTTTCGCATAAACGACCGGGGAATATTAACTCTCGGGAGTCATGAGGCGGAGTCCGGAAGGAAATCGAGCTTCCGGCTGACGTCGATGCCTGACACTGATGCTGCCTTCGAGGGGACGTAGATTGGATGAGATGAAAAAGAAAACGAGACTATATAAAGAATACTTTTAAGAATCCCAGAGACGAGATACTGGATGACAATATATTGTTTTGCGAAGTGTCTTCGCGGGAGGAGTGTTTCACGGGAATTGGGTAGAGCGGCTAATGAAAGTACAGTTAAACGGTGGAAAAAGTCAGTGAATTGACGTTGCTTTTGCACGTGCTCTTATGGAAAGTGTCGATTCACTGATACTGTACATTCACTGGCTGGTTTAGCCCATTAACTCTCGGGATAACTGACGAGAGTTAATGAGGCCGACTCCGGAAAGATAGCGAGTTTCTGCCTGACACTGTTGCTAATTGTCTTCGGGGGGATGAAGATTGGGTGAGAAAAAAAATAAAAAACAAGACGATAAAGAATACTTTTGAGAATCCCAAAGTCGAGGCACTTGTAAACAATGTATTGTTTTATGAAATATCGTTTCGCTGGAGGAGTGTTTCACGGGAATATTAATTCTCAGCAGTCATGAAGGGGAGTCCGGAAGCATAGCGAGTTTCCGGCTGACGCCGATGCGTGGCGCCGATGCTGATCTCTTCGGTGCGCTGTAGATTGGGTGAGATGTAAAAAAAGAGGGTAAACAATGCCTTTCGGACTTCCAGAGTTGAATTACTGAGTTACAATAGATTGTTTCACGGAATACCTTCGTGGGAGGAGTCTTTCACGGGAATATTAACTCTCGGGTGTCACGAGGCAGAGTCCGGAAGAAAGGCGAGTTTCCGGCTGGCACCGCTGCGCAGCTCTGATGCCGATGTCTTCGAGGGGATGTAGTTTGGGTGAGATGAAAAAAAAAAAAAAAAAGAAAAAGAAAAAGAATGAGCGCCGGTAAACAATGCTTTTAGAATTCCAGAGTCGAGATACTGGGAGACAATAGATTGTTTTACGGAATATCTTCGCGGAACGAGTGTTTCGGGGTGGGTTGGAGGAGAGGCTTGTTCTATTCTTGGTAACTGGAACGAATTTCGTCCGGGGGGCGTTGCGGAGTGAAGAAAAGTGGCCGAGTCTTGTCAGCGAGAATGAGGGGTGTCTTGAAATTGGTTGTCCGAGGCATCGTGGGTTGGAGGAAGGGATGAAGGAAGAGGAGGGCTAGGAGGGAAAGCGGAGAGTGACGAGTGTCGATAAACGCGTCGCGTCAGCAAGAATCCGGTCGAAGGTTGGAGGACCGAGCTTTCCCTCAGGCGCGGCTTCGAGACTCTCGTCGAAGTGTATAGTTTTGGGATTCTGAAAATGAGCTATTCCTGTGCCGGTCGTGGAAAAGACATTTCGTGGAGATGAGCCGGATGTGGGTAAAATTTGTGGACCGCCCGCTCGAATCTGGCCGTGCAAAAGCTGACGAGATTCCGTACGAGAACTTGGCGGAGCGTCCGAAAGAGGGCGGCTCTTGGGCCACACCGGGCCACGACTGGGCCAGCGTCGGCCAGTCCCGGTCCTCTATGTCATTCCCACCACGTAAGATTATGGTAAATTCTGCGGCCGTTTTGACCAAACTACGAGTTAATGAACAAGCTCATAGCCTCGTGTTTCTCGTTCGCACTGCGTATTTCCTTTTTATCGGGCCATTAAAGAGACAAGACGGCTGGATAGGGCGGCTTAGCGGAAACAACGCGGCAGTTTGATACAAGTCGAGGAGTTCGTGGAAACGCTAGTTCGGAGAGTTTAAAAAGTTTGCTGGAAAAAGTTGGTTTTCTCTTGTGTCAGATATTTAAGAGGAAAGCCGCTGCGCTTCGTCATCGTCACGCTGTGCTCCGAACGAGACCACCGGCGTCTCGTAGAGTCCAACAGATAATCGTTTATCGATATGGACTAGATGGAGAAAATGTTATCAGGGGAGAAAGAGAATTATTGAACACTCGAGGGGAGAAGTGGGGGCTTATAATGGTCCAGGAACTGTACTCAATATCGCCGCGCGAAATGCCCTCCGCAACTCGCTCATCCATTATTCAACGTGTATTTCGTCATAGCTCTGTTTGGAATTCCCGTACTTGGGTATTTTTGTAATAAAAATTTCTGCACGAGTCTCGTCGCCCAACTGCTCCGTTCTCATCGGCCCGATTGTACTCTCATTAAGCTCCGGTGAAATGCTCGTGGGAGGGTAAATCGCAGCACTAATGATGCATAAAAATTGTGGAAAAAATTGAGAAAATCAAAATGAACCACCAAAAATAGAATATCTTTATGTAACTCATGCATCGAAAGTGCTAGTTTTCGTGCCTACCGAGAGTGGTGAAAGTGGCGCTTTATATCCAAGTGTACTATAACTATTATTTTTGCCTAATCCAGAAGATAGTCTTCAAAGAATATGCTCGAAACTTTCTTTTAATTATATGCTCTCACGTTATTTTTTATGATACGCTTCGATATCTTCGAGTTTAAAAAATATTTTTTAAAAATTTAGGGTGGAACAAGTTATAATAACAAAATAATGCTCGATTTATCAAATTGAGCTCTTTAGATGTATTTAATTGGCTCATCAGTTAATTTTATTTCCGTTGCATCCATTATATCAGACACTGGAGCTGCTGCAAGCCTGCGACTTCATCAATTCGACGAAGTCCAATATTGACCTTTTTTTTTAATAATAAAATGATCATTTCCGGTGGCGAGTGACTTTAATTCTCGGCCGTTCGCGACTTCCTCGCGACGACAGGCGACCAAGATGTGGTAGCTGTTTTTTTTTTTACACGACATGCGAATAACACGATAAAGCCCGGCTTGGCAGCGAGCATGAAGTAGATTCGCTCCGTATGCGATCAGACGCGCGATGAAGCTCATAAATTAAAATTAATTTGACAAAGTATCGAGCGCTTATGTAGGATCTCTCGATCCTGTACAAGACCATCAATCAGCCCTTCCGGCAAATAACTGGACCTCGTAATAATTTCCTCGTTCCACCTCTCATCCGACAAAATAATCCTCTCCACTCTCGGAGCTGTTTAGCAAATTAGTCTCGCCGTTTACTGGAGACCCGTATAATTTTTCCTCGAAGCTGTGGCGACTATCGGGTTTCAGGAAAACCCGATTGTGGCAAAAAATTTTATAAAAATTATAAATTTTTTATTTTATTTAATTTTTCTGAAAATTATAGATTTTTTATTTTATTTAATTTTTCTTAAAATTATAGATTTTTTATTTTATTTAATTTTTCTGAAAATTACAGATTTTTTTTTCCCAGAAAGTGTCCCGCTGAGTTTAAATGGTTTCCTCCATTACGGACTTTTCCATGTTTTCGCATCCAAGGAAAATAAAAGGACCTCACAATAATTCCCTTCTTTCATCTCTCCCCCAACAAAATAATTCCCTCCCCTCTCTGATGTGTTCAGCAAGTTAGTCTCGCCCTTTGTCCGAGAGCCGTATGATTATTCCTCCGGGCTGCGTAGGCCATCGGCTTCCGGGATAATCGAAAATCGCCATGGTCTCGACGAACTCTCGCTAGGATTTAAATAACCAAAAAATCATTTTTTTGCTGAAAAATGTATATTCACTTATGTATTTATTTATTAACGGGTAAACCCTTTTCACAGGTCGATAATATATAAAAAATACAGTATATAAATCAGCACATAAAGTTATGCCAGTACATAAAAATTAGCGATTTTTTATTATATTATCAATTTTTCTAAAGTTTCAGCAGTTCTTTATTTCCGGAAAGTCTTCGTCCGAGTTTAAATGCTCTCCAACGAACAGTTAGCCCAATCCAGCTCGCCACGAACTTTGCCATGTTCCTTGTTTTCCCGCCCACCGTTTCCGTCGAAATCTAATTTTCAGAATCCCTTTGAGCTGCCCCACAAAGTCCTCAAGTTCCGAGAACTCGACCGTTTCGCCGAAACAACTCCGCTCCCTCAATCTTCATCCCGGTAGTTGCATCGACATTGAAAAAATTACATTTCCCTTCGCGGTAATAAACTCCGAAGCGCAAGCTCTTCCGCGAATCGCTCATGCTATGCGAAAAGCCCCTAATCGTTCGTCAGCGTTCCCGAAGCGAAAACTTCAGGGCTCTCCGAGCCGGAAGAAATCGGAGGGTCGTTCGGTGAAAATGAATCGAAGCATAGGGCGCACGTGCCGTTCTGGGCCAGTCCGCCGGTACTGGCCGCTGTCCTTCCGCGAAAAAGCTCCGCCGCATAGTTTCCCCGACGAATTCGTCGTCGGCATCGGGACGAGAAGGGTGGGTGGGTGGGGGGGCGGTAAAGGGAGAGCACGGTGCTTTTGTCAATCCCTAACACGGTCACGGCGAGCGTGCTGGCGGCCTGGCGAGCGACGAGCGCGGCCCGAGAGCTTGCGACGGGCCGGCAAGAGCAAAGGGAGGAAAGGAGAGCGAAGAGCCTCTCCGGCGAGGGGGCGAGACGGACGGCAGGGGAGGCGACGGAAGGGCAAACCGCGCTGAGGGACGAGGGGGTTGGAAAAGCAACGCGGAGGAAAGCGTCGGGGGTTGGGCGCGTGCGCGTTGCCCGTCGTATCGATGCTTGCAAGAGCGCCCGGGCAGCGCGTCGGTGGAGGTTGCGAGTGCTGCCGAATCTCTCCGCGGCAGTAGTAAACCCCGGGCTGGTCAGCCGGGCACTTGGCGGGCAATTTTTGCGTCGGCCGATTCGACCCCTGTTTGGAAAAAAATTATATTAAAAAAAAAAAAAAAAAAAAAGAGAGAAGAAATCTTTTAAATATCGAGGAAGTTGTCCGTTCGGATTGTGGTGCGGCGGGTGGAATCAGGAGGCGCGCTCCACTAATCCGTCGGAGCTCACGACCGACGTGAGAAATTTGCTCGGGCCGAGGGAACCTCCGAGTTGTGCTCGGGACGGCCGCGAAGTGAGGAGAGACGGGGAGGGAGCGGAAGGAGAGACTGCGTGGACACTCTCAGGATGAGGAGGAAAAGGTACGTTTGTCACGGAGACGAAGTTTGCATTAATTCGAGAGAGAATATTCAACCATCTCGGCCGAAAGTCCGGAGCGAGCCAAAGATGGCAGTGTGTTTCTAACATGGAAGCGGCGGGATGCTGCGTGGAGCAGATTTTTCGTTCGATTAAAAGTCTCTCGATTGGAGGTATTTCGGGATAAATCTTTAGATCGCGAGATCGATGGATCGGTGATATCGGGGGGTAATTTTTGAGATCTTGAGATGAAAAATCGGAATCGATTTTCAGTCATGCGGAAGAAGATACAGTGGAGAATTCGGGGGGGATGAAAGATTGTTCAGGTTTATTTGCCACCGATATTCGAGACGGAATTTTATGGAGGGAGTTTCTTTCTCTCTGCTTATTTATTTTGTTTGTTTAAAAAATATTAATGTCGCGAGCTTCTTGTTTTCTTTTTAGCAAAAAAAAATTAATTTGTTATCGAATTTTTTTTTATTTTTTTTTATGACGGGGGAGATTCGGGGATGAAATTTGTGCTCTCGCGAGACTCGGCTAGGTCGCTCTTATCACGACATGCGCATCCTTGGTCAAATATTCGGTTAGCTAAACAAGCGACTGGGGGGGGGGGGGGGGTTGGGGAGAAGTGGGAGGGAGTTATAGATGCCCAGGAGTTATACCGATATCGTTATATCGACTTTGGTCTATGTAGTTACACAGAGAGGCTATATAAGCGCGTCCGTTCGTCCGCCACTTCTTACGGACCAACGAATACGTGTCTTTCCCTCAAAGTGATTGATCGACTGACATGGAACAATCGAAATTGCATGGGGAAAACTGACGCTAAAAAAAAA
Source organism: Amblyjoppa proteus (assembly GCA_963922035.1). Lineage (NCBI taxonomy): Eukaryota > Metazoa > Arthropoda > Insecta > Hymenoptera > Ichneumonidae > Amblyjoppa > Amblyjoppa proteus. The sequence continues at coordinate 23,046,466 of OY998234.1, read as the reverse complement.
AAAAAAAAAAAAAAAAATTGAAAATAATTGCCCAATCAGTCACTATGAATACAAATGAAAATCGCGTATGACTGGGACGAACATAAATAAAAATTATTCACTGGCAGTCGTAATTTGTTATATCGATGCAGGGGGCTACAAAGTTGGGTCGTCATGGAAACACTGTACTTTGTACGAAATTGTCTGCAAACGTATGCGCGACTTTCGGCTCTTGTCAGAAGTTTCAAAACATTTTTATCCATCACAGCCAATTTTTTTTTGTCTTTTTTCCTATTTTTTTTTCCTGATTCGAAACGATTTTTCTGAGAATCGTGAAAAAAATCAGAAAATCACAATGAACCATCAAAAATATAATACCTCAATTTTTGTCGAATCCAGACGATACAGTCTTCGAATAAAATCTTTAAAACTTCTTTTAATCGTATGTTATCACCTTATTTTTTTATGATTTTTTTTTTTAAGTCCCTAAAATTTTTATACTTGATTCAGTAATTTTTCGTATTTCCGAATAATTCGTCGATTTTCGAACGAGCAGTTTCCGGCACTATTTCGGCAGGGTGTGATTTGTCCGAGGCGCAATTCTTTGTGTGCAAGGAAGAAAGTACCACACGTGCCCAAGGGCCGAAAAATGCTCGGGGGAGCCTCTCGAGGGTGGACAGAAGAGTCGAGTCATTCTTTTACCTCGAACCGATATAACTTGAGGAGTGTTGAAAGACCTCAGACTGCGGAGCTTTCATGATGATATACCGGATTTGAGTAAAAAAAATCTTCGCCGAAGAAATTTAAAAAAAAAAATAAAAAAAAGATATGCCGACATAATTGCTGCCGATCGACGGGAGCTTCGAATGTCTCCACGGAAAGCGATCAGTCAACCCGGTAATTGAGTCCTCAAGAGTTAATTTATTTTTTCACGAAACCCCTTTGTTCGGGTTTGCAACAACGACAACGGGAACGCCGGAGCACACGAGGCGCCGGACATAAATAAATGAGTCGATCGATATTTTGCCAGGAACTTTCAAGGTGCTCCACGGATGGGCGGGAGGGAGTGAGGCTGAAAAAAAGGCGCGTCGCTTAACGTGTGTGTATCGTCAATGTTGCCGGACCGTGTACACGTACGACCCGTGCGGAAAAAGAGTTGAGAGCGGTGAGAAAGAAAGAAAAAAAAAAAAAAAAATAGAAAGAAACGTAACTTCGTAATCCCGGGGTTACAGACGGGGCTTCCTAATCCGCTTTTCATGTAACAGACTTGACTCCCGGCACTCGGTTGCGTGTCGACGCAGTTAGGGATTTAAGCTATTGCCTTGCCCTGATGCGATTAGCCGGCAATGACGACGAGACCGCAGAGTCCGCGAGGACGAAGCGCTTGGCATTGGATAGCTTCTTCGGTCGGTTGCTCGGATGTTTTTCCTCTTCTAGGGATTCTGGATTTACCTCGACGCGTCGATGACTTATCACTGACGTTTCGGCAAATATTGAATCTCCGGCGACTGCGAGCTGGGATTTGGATGATGGATCCATTCGGATCCGAACGATGAATCTATTCGGACTTGGACGATGAATCCATTCGGATTTGGACGATGAATTCATTCAGATTTGGACGATGAATCCGTTCGGATTCGAACGATGAATTCACTCGGATTCATACGACAAATCCATTCGGATACATACGATAAATCCAGTCGGATACATACGATAAATCCAGTCGGATACATACGATAAATCCAGTCGGATTCACACGATGAATCCACTCGTATTCACACGATGAATCCACTCGTATTCATACGATGAATCCACTCGTATTCATATGATGAATCCACTCGTATTCATACAACGAATCCACTCGTATTCATACGACGAATCCACTCGTATTCATACGACGAATCCACTCGTATTCATACGACGAATCCACTCGTATTCATACAACGAATCCACTCGTATTCATACGATGAATCCACTCGTATTCACACGATGAATCCACTCGTATTCACACGATGAATCCACTCGTATTCATACGATTAATCCACTCGTATTCATACGATGAATCCGGTCGGATTCGTAAGATGATTCCAGTCAAATTCATACGATGAATCCAGCCGGATTCAAGGATCTCTTCAAAAAACGAATAATAAAATTAAATCCCGTCATCATTGAGCCCAACTATGGATTGCGACTTTGACTCGATTCAGGATTTGTACAGAACTGCGATTGATACAGGAACGCAAGCCAGCGCGAAGGGCACGATTCGCAGCGTGAGCATTGACTTATTCGTCGTTATCATTTTCCGAAGTAAAGAGTGCCATTAACCGCGAATCCTCAAAATCTTGCTGACATTCCCCCGGGAGAGCGATAGCGAAGAGCAGGTCGGTCAGCGGCCGACCCGCTGAAAGGTCGAGCGAGTGCATCTGCACTCGAAGGATGCGAACCGGGTTGCACCCCTACAGTCGGGCAGAGCGCCGTGTATGCACGGAACCGATCCATTCGAGCAGTGAATCACGAATCCGATTGGATTCAGGATTTATTCCGAAATCTCACAAAAATCCTGAATGCACTTCCAGAACAACGAAGTAGAATTTGTCATGGTAAAGCAACGACCCATCAGAATCTGGATTCATAGCACCAATAAGCATTAAATCCAATGGATTCTTTCTTTTCCGGGGGTAATAACGATTCAATTATCATAAAAAATCCATTTCAAATCCGAATAAATCATTGCCCGAATAAATCTTACTAAACTCCAGCGTATTCGAGCCTCTCACGAAGGTCGCTCCAGTCCGATTCGGTTCGGATGAACTCCGATGAGAGAGTCCAAACAACGGCAGACCCAAGCCCAGCCTTTTTCCCGTTTTATGTACGAATCCGAGAAGGGCCACGTAACATACCCACCCTCCTGTTCGGAAAACCGACTGAATTATGAATGGCGGTCGATAACGAGAGGCATGCACCGTTGGCAAAAGAAGCTACCACGAGGGAATGATTACTTAGGGTCGGGTAGAAGTGCTGGCGCTCCGGGGGCGCGTGCTGTCCACGGCGCAGAGGGAAGGGGGGGGGGAGATGTGTGTACACGTTATATGCGGAACAAAGCCTTCTCGGTTGGTTTGCAAAAATAGCATGAATCGTACGCCATCGAGTTTTATCGTAGGATCTCAGCCGTCGTGTCCGTTATCATGCAAGAACCTCGTAACGCCGACTGTTCTCTTTCCGCGCCGAGTGTCGGATGAATTTGTAACAACCACTTTCAGGAAAGCATTATCCCAAGCTCTGTGTGTATCGTTGTGCTGAATCCGTTATCGTTTCGTTCGCAGCGGCGCCGGCAGGACAAAGTACATCAGCGACCCAAGGCTGTCGGGTGCTTGAGGAGACGTACGAGACCGGACGTAGTAAAGGGGCGAACGGGTTGCGGGAGGAGCTCTTCGGTACAAACCAGTGGAAGTGTGCACGGCACGCTCGGCGATCGAGGGACGAGGGTGGCGGGGCGAATCCACTGAGGAAACGGTGAAGGGTAAAGTCACCTAAGGGCGGGTGGGGGGATGCAGCGCGAACGGGTGGCGGCATGGAGGAGCCCTCGTTGGAGGCTCTCATGCAGGCGGGCCTCATCTTCGTCGTCGGTGTCGCCATCATTCTCTCGAATCTCCTCATCATCGCCACCTACCTCAACTTCCGCGGTAAAGTATCTGAACGGTTTATATAAAAGACAATTTAACGAAGAGTGTATTAATAAGAAAATCCGTGTTCAGAAATATACCTAACATATAGCAGGGTGATGTGATTTTGGGGGGAAAGTCGCCATCAATGGACTTTTTCGAGGCTTTTTATTTCGCCGAGTATAACACCTACACTGAGAGAAGGATCTAGTAAATATAATCGTATCGTTTGAGAGATCTAATCATAACACGTAGTAGTAGGGAACTAGAGCGCTACCTAAGGTAGGAAGTACCTTAGGTAGATTTGTAAGGATTTTTCGTGGATAGTATTCTATAATTTTTTGGAAAATCTAAGACTAGTTCCCTACTACTTACTATGTGTCATGGTAATTTTTTGTAAGAAAACGCCATAGAGTAAAAGTGGTCAACATAGTCCGGTCCATGTATCATCGATTTAGGCGCTAATCCGACTGGGCCATATTCAACCCTTTTGGCCTACTCGTTGAATCATGAAGATGCGAAAGAGTCCATCAATGACGACCTTTCCCCACTCATGCTGCGATCGTGCACGTGTCATAAGAATGGATCCAGTAGTTTTGCCAATCCCACATATCATGAGGGTTGAATTGCAAAAGCGTTTTCTTCTTTAATGATAAAAAAAAAAATCCCAGCAAAATACGAATCGTCCCTTGGGTGACGCCGTCTTTTCCCGACCGGCTCACGTTTTCCGGTATGGCCGGGTCGGATGGCCGTTCCCACGGGGCGATTCCGAATCCGTATCCAAGCCACCTCCGATGATCGTTCATCCCCTGCTGAATCGTCATCCCTAACCCACTGTACGACGCTCGTTTTCGCGACGCCCCGTTGATTCCAGGTCCCTCCGAGGTGATAAACTACTACCTGCTGTCGTTGGCCTCGGCGGACCTTCTGTGCGGTCTGCTGGTCGTGCCGCTCTCGGTGTATCCGGCCCTCGTGAGAAGATGGGTCTACGGGGACATAGTGTGTCGCTTGGTCGGCTACCTCGAGGTCACCCTCTGGGCGGTCTCGGTCTACACCTTCATGTGGATATCCGTCGATCGCTACCTCGCAATCAGGTAAAAAAACCCCAGAATCTCTCCGTCGCCCGGTTGGTCGTGACCTTCGCGCCTGTCGAGGAAAAAACATGGACATCCGGTACCATCGATGAGGGGGGGGTCTACAATTTGCATGGCTCAAGCCCTCCACCTCCGGTCTTTGACCAGCCGCGCGTGTAACACGGTTTGTCCGCATGGATCGAATCCGCTAACGTCGCAACCCTTGCCCAAACTATAACCGCCCCTTCGTCCTCGCGGCCCTTCGACCCGTGTAACTTCCGGCTCGATACACGATAATGCGCATGTACCGCGCCTTGTATAACGATAACTAAAACATACCCTACGCTTGGCCCCTCGCCAGGAAACCACTGCGGTACGAGACCGTGCAGACGAAGACACGTTGCCAGTGCTGGATGGCCTTCACATGGATAAGCGTCGCTATGATGTGCTGCCCACCGTTGCTCGGCTTCAACAAACCGATCTTCGATCGCGAGGCCTTCATATGCATGCTCGACTGGGGAAACATGGCCGCCTACACCATAACCCTGTCGATACTCGTTCTCGGACCGTCGGTAATCACTATCGTATACACCTACTTCTACATATTCTCGATGATGAGGAGGCTGAGGTCAGGTGTACCGATACACGACAAGGAGTACGCGACAGCCCTTTCGGAAAATCTCAGCAATCCGAGTCACATAATGTCGTTCGTTCTCGTAATGGCGTTCTGGGTATCGTGGGCGCCTTACGCCGGACTCAGGATCTACTCCAGCCTTAACGGACCTCCTCAGGTAATCTTCAGGTTTATTGAGGTAGCTGTGTCGGTACGCCATAGTCATAGACATCAGCGTCTGTGTGACATAAAAACATTAATTATATATGATACTTTGAATGTATCAATAATATTATAAAAAATAATAGAGTATCTATGAACATTTACGCAATTAGATTGAACCGATTATTTGTGAGCAGATTGTTTGTTTAGTGTGGATTTTACTTCATTTTTACGACAATGAGTGCATTCTTATCGCAGTTCTATTGAACGTTAGTCCGGTGACTTCACTTTTTTTTTTTTTTTGTTGCGCATGAATTCCTAATTGATTCGCGAGTCCGCAGTACTTCATATGTTTTCTCTATCGTTGATCTAAGTATCTTAATTCACGATTTGACGATCAATAACGTGTTAAAAGACCGATTTTTAAGATCTAATTATTCATTCGAATGGTCGGTAAAAGCCTTCGAGATTTTGTACGAGTAAAATTTGATAGCTAAATTACAACATGCCAAAAGTTTATGCACACGAGTTTGGATTGTCTTCGCGACATAACTACCTTAAGCTTGTTTATTTCTTGCCGATTTTTTTTTTTCGGCAATGATAGTTTCGAACCGGTATCAAGTCGACCGAATGCCTTAAATTGGGAACTTTTTGTTGGCTCTTTCGCAGGTGCCGTTCCTCAACTTCGCCGTGGTCTGGTTCGGCGTGACGAACAGTTTCTGGAAGGCGGTCGTACTCGGCACGCTCAGCCCTCAGTTCCGTCTCGCCGCGAGGGTCCTATGCCTGACGCTGTGCTGCCGTCACAGGAGACTTCCGCCGGAACTCCTCGGCCTCGACGACGACGATTAATGAAAAATGAAAAGGATATAAAAATCTTTGCGAGAGAAAAAAAAAAAAAAAAAAAAAAACATTAAGTAAATAAAGAGCTCGCGATGCGACCTAGCGCGCCGCATTCCTAGAGCATCGCTTACTATCGACGATCGCTCGTGACCCGCGGCAAGTGACGATATGTGACTATGTACCGATGACAAAAAAAAAAAAAAAAAAAAAAAAAAAATGGGCGCGAATGAGGGAAACCGAGCGATCGGACGTCCGGGCAGTCTCGGCGCGGGTTTCGCAAACCCCGACGCCACTAGCCTCGCGCTGGCTTTACATAACACTGTCTAAAATATAATCTCGCTTCGTTCAATCTAGCGTCTGTTAATGAGAAAAAAAAACAAACAAACAAACAAACAAAAACATACTTTAGCGTAAAAGAGACAAATCGGGAGAAAAAATGAAAAAGTATCCCAAAAAAAAAATGCGGAGTATACGAGGAAAACGCGGAAGTCGCGAAATAAACAAAGTCAAAGGGGAGACCTCTTGGTGTGACAAAAAAAAAAAAAAAAAAAACAATGTTAAATAATCGTTGCCTATCTACGTCGTAAGATCACGCTCAATAAGTGTCCGTAGTGAGTTACCAAACGCGAGCACGCAAACACGCGGCGTATACTTAATTAACAATGAAAGAAAACCAATGAAACAAAAGAGAGACGAAAAGAAGATAAATACGTTGAAAAAGAAAACAAGATATATTATACGTAATGATTAAATGAGAGAAAAAAAAAAAAAAAAAAAAGATAACTAGTCAATTAACGGAGATGCCTCTACGAATGTGACGTGCTGACGTGAATTCGATGGGAAATGAAAAAAAAAAAGAAATGAAAAAAAAAAAAGAAATGAAAAAAAATGTGGAAAAATGGAACGATGTTGCTTTTTCCTTGAAATCTCGTCGTGATACTTTTAACTCGGCTTACGGGGTCGTGGCTACGCCTCCGGAAACAAAAATCTCGCTCGCTTATATTACAAACTTTTCAAACGAAATAATTAGTGTTAATTCGTAATGATAATTAGAGCTTCGCTTCTATTGCAGAAAAGATAAGAGGAAACTACAAATTATAATGTCACCGTTAATTCAATATTCCGGGTGTGCTGCGGAGAGTTCTGACAATGATTTGGTGATCGTCGATGAGAATTTTTTTTATATTTTTTTTTCAATAATTTTTTTTTTTTTATCAATGAGGATCTTCACGGGCTGAGGGTAAAATGAGCGAGAAACGGCCCCGTACGGACCGAGATACGCGGCACTCTTTCGTATTCTCTACAATGACGTAATTAGAGTGAGGTATAAGCGTAGCGCAATCAGCTAAAGTCGCAAAGGCCCAGGCCAGAGACAAAACGACGACAAAAAAGATTAAATAAAGTAAAAATAAAAAGAAATAAAATAAATAAAGTTTAACGTCGGATTAAATTACTTAACCGATTATCTCTATTCACGTTTTTCGAGAGCATTGGTGAGACGGCGCATACGATGTTTATAATATGATCAATCTACGAACACAGCACTCTCCGATCACTCCCCGTTCGTGCCGACACCACCACTCAGCCACCACGGAGACAATAAATCTATCGATAATATATTTATTATTCCTTTATGCCATCTCTTCATTCTTGAAATTTTAGATCTACGTTAATGTCGTAAAATTCGTGTATAAAATTATTTTCACGGTTTAAAATTATTTTAGATTCTCTCAATACAGAGACTTTCAAATTCAATCAAAGAATATTCTTCACAATTTCATACCATTTCCTCGTGTTTTCAAATCTATGTCAATATCGTAAATGTCGCGTCTAGAAATTATATTATATTAACGGTGAAAATTATTTTAGATTCTCTCAGTACAGACGGGCAGGTTCAATCAAAGAATATTCCTCAATTATTTCTTCACACTCCGGTGTCGATTTACTCGTTAAAATTTACATCTTTTTTTTTTCTACCTTTTCGTAGACAACAATTCTTAGACAGTCCATTGAAATTTTCCAAGATAATTGTCTTCGTGTGTTGGCTTCAATATTACACAAGTGGCTCTCCACGAAAGTCACCGACGAGCCAGACTATAGAATCGACCCAAAAAATCTAGCAAAAACTTTTGTTTAATTCTCGTCGCGGAGAAATGGCTCAACTTTGATCGTGTACCGTTCGGATAAATAGGAGCTTAGGAGTTTAAGAGTAAATTAGGCTTAGACATGGAAGCGCAGCGGACTGCCACATCGTCATCAGAGATTCGTGACTCGGAGTGCTCGCGTAGCGTTAAACTGACCGATGGATCCTGGCAATGCAGCTTAGACATGAAATTGTAAAGGGAATGTCGAAAGTTGGACGTAGATTAAACGAGGGTAAAAATGGAAGAACGAAAGATGAAAAAAAAAAAAAAAAAAATGAAATCTGTTCACGCTAGTTACATAAATATATTAAACGACGATTCAACGGAATGTACATAATGTTATAGTAATTATTAAAGCTAAAATGAATAAGTCAGTGAATTTTATCGAAGAGACGAAAATCACGTTACCCTCGTACACGAAATTGTTTAAAAAAAAAAAAATATGTTAATTAATTCCGCAACACGAAACACACTTGCCACGATTAAATCTAAAGAAGAAAACGAAAAGCAAAAAAAAAAAAAAGAACGCGATAACGACGACTTTTTATCCACCGTCTCGCCAATCTCAATCTCTCTCTCTCTCTCTAATCTACGCAAAACTCGTTGTAAAATGGTAAATATTACTTACGTCGCTAATTAACGGATCCGTTAATCTCGGTGTTATTTCATTTCTTCGATTACGAGCTTTGATAACGAGGATGAGAAATTATGAATAAAAAAATAAAAGCGTAAAATAAATATTAATCGGAGAATCGCGCTTGTCACGTGACACTAGTACTCGTGTGCTTTGTATCCGTTAATAAAAGAGAGAGGAAAAACAAAATGTTGTGTAAAAAAATTTTTAAAAACGAGCACGGAATGTCGAGCGAGTCGGGAGCGATTTGGACTGAAGAAGAAGAAATCGAAGAAATGTCGTTCTTGCGGAAGTTCGCCGAGAGAGGATAAATATAAAATTCTCGGATCGCTCGACGACCGCGAGAAATGCCAAACTTAGCAGTATTAAAAAGACGAAAAATAAAAAAAAAAAAATATATATATATATAAAAGAAAAAAAAATCCCTCAGCGATATGTATAAAACGAGATTCTAAAGAAGTCTAAAGATTAATTAAGGGCCGTTTTGCGGGCTCGAGACGGCGAGCGACGTGAAAGCCGGAGGCAAGGAGGAGACCCGCAGGGTTGCGACCTCGCCGTTCTCGGGCGCGATAAACGCGAAGGCATAAAGATGAGAGTACGCGAGGAGGTAAAAAAAAAGATGTGCGAGAGAGTCAAGAAAAAAGCGGGCTGAAGAGTCGAGCAAAAAAAAAATATATATATATGTATATATATATATATATATATATATATATATATATATATATATATATATATATACACCACATAAATATATATATATAAAATGAGAAGAAGAAATAATTAAAATTGTTAATAACTCGGCAGTTTGATGAAATGAGATGATTACCGATAATCGAATATGATGAAAAATGAGAAAAAAAAATAATAATAATACAAGTTGAACGGATATATGGTCCCTGGCAGTTTCCCGGGCGGCCTCCATTATTAACGATTAATTACATTTTTGTACCTAGTTGCTAGTTTTGTACTAGTTTTGTAACGTACCTCATCATGGGCGTGCTGTTATTACATATTTTAAATGGGTGTTAAAACAAAAAAAAAAAAACAAATACAAAGAAAAAAAAAAACAAAAAAGAAGATATATGAAACCAAAAGTTGATCGATGAGGGCGTTGTGACAACGCGTTCGTAAAGCTGTAGCTGTGCGCAGATCGATCTCTCGAGGGATCCACAGTGATCCATATGATCCATATATGAATCCCTCGGGAGTCGCGAGGTATGTGAGGAAAGCTTGGGTCAACGGCACGATGGTGGCTCTGCGAAACGCTCTTGCACTTTTAAAAATATTTAAAGATACACTATAAAATTAAATCATCACGGAAATGGAGTGTAAAAATTAATTTAATTTTTGGATTAAAAACAGAAAAAAAATCTGTACGGAAAATAAATTAGTCCCTAAGGTCGGCTCCATTATGAGCGCAGAGTACGCCACCTCGTGATTCGAAAAACGGTGTTTGAGATGTTTGAGTATATATCGATGGCCTAGAGGAGCGTTTGCCAAAAAATTGTTCTATAGCCAATTGGCAGATTCTTCCCGCAAACGGAGCGCGGCAAGACAATTTTGTGCGCTCCGTTATCGTGAACAATTTGTCGATGGAATTGTGAAGAATAGAGTTGAGTGTAGAGCGTTCCGCTGTAAAGTGTCTCGATAAATCCAACAATATTTCTCAATCGGGAGTGAACATTGGAGAAAATTTTGAAGATTTTGTATCGAGACGCTGGACGATGTTTTAGGGAGAGCTTGTAACGGTAAACTATCGCAATCGCCACACGACTCGGTTATCGCTTAGGAATGAAGAGCGAACGGAAGAGAAATGGAAAGATAAAAAAAAAATTGAAGAAAAAATGTGTCAAGTGTGAGAAAAATAAATAAATGCTACCGGGCGCTGTGACGACAATGTAAAATGATTTCAATGATGACGGTACGATTATAACGATTCTTGTCCTAGAGTCTTAGAGTAGCGAGAAATTCCAATAATAAACAGTGAGAGCGTAGTTACTGCAATTTCACTTCGTGATTTAATCATACTGAGTTTCGCTGTTTTTCCTCTGTGTTATCTGTACGAGACACTCTACGCCAAGTCGGTGGTCCACTTTGCCCCAAGTATAACAGAATGGTTCATACCTTTTTACTAATTAATTGTAAGTAGCCAAAAAATGATTACAGATTTCAGAAAATTCCGCATACTGAAGCCGAAAATTACTTGACCATCAATTTAAAAAATTTGCTAGAGTGAAATTCTGCATCAATCGACGTTTTTTGCCGTTTAAACGACAAACTAATGCTATTTTAATAATATTAATTATTTTAATAATATTAAAAGAGTAACAGTAGGGTGAAAGTGGTGAATATGACCGAGTCCATGTACGGTTGATTTACGAGGTAGTCAAGTCTGCCCCAAACTCACCACTCTTTAACCTATTTTAATATTTTAATATCAAAAACGATTTTAATAACACGAATTAAGAAATTTATAACAATGACGGTCCATATATCGTTGATTTACTGGCATTAGGTCTGCGGAATATTCTCCACTCTTACCCCATTCCAATGGTTTTATTACTACAAATTATTTTAATAATACGAATTAATAATTTTACAATAATGAAATGTGGGTCGATTTCGTAAGTCTTTTCGGATTAGCGGGGTAAGTATAATGGCAAGTTTACAAGGTTCCCTAACAGCCGTTCGTCACGACACATGTCAAGCGCCGTAGTATTTCGTATCGAAGAAACGTGTACGGAACAAGTGCGCGAGCGAGCTGCCTGCTCGACGATAGCGTGTCTGACCTGTTACGGGCTGGTACTACTTCGCACGGAGCCACCGGCAGTCAGTCGATACAGACCGCGCCGTATGCGTTTTCCTCCTCCGTCAGCATTGCTCCGCTACTCAAATCAGCTTACACTGTACTTGCGGCATACATCGGAAGGGGGTAGAGGGGGGCACGGACGGGGCAAAACGGACCAGCTACACTGCACATCCTGAGACTCCGCAAAGTCCGTTTTGCCCCTATGTTCCATTTTGCCCCAGCTCCCTCCCACCGGCACCAATGATTACTACGACAGAGCCCACGCAATCGCGTCTCCGAGAATAGTTCATTCACGTTACTTCGCAAGCTTTTGCATGCCCGGTCGATTGCCCGGTGTTCTCATTTCTTCTTTTTCTATATTTATTTTTTATTTGACCTGTTTTTGTTTCACTTCACTTTTTCATTCTCAGACAGCGATTTTTTTCTTTTAATGCGGATAGATCTTTTCTTGACTATGATTTTCAGCAGAATTTTTTTTGCTCCAACTTCTTATCTTTTTATCGTTTAATTTAATATTTTTTTTTTTTTATTTTCCGATGTTCATTTTTTTTTTTTTTTTTTTTTTTTAATACGCATATATCTTCACCCGACTGTGATCTTCGGTAGAATTTTGATTTCGCGAGAATCGCATGACTCGTCAAGGCGCGCTCGATCGATGCTTCAGAAGTTGGCAACCTCCCGAGCGTAATTGTTTCGCCGTTTAGCCTAGGGCTTACATCGAGCAAGGTAAGAAGTCGAAGCGGAAGAAGAAATAGAGGAAACGACGGTTTGCAGAAGAGTGGGAGAGTTTGAGCGAAGGCCCAAGGAGAACTTGCCGCTAAGACGTACGATCCGGTGGTTCGTCGCATTACAGTCTCGGTTGTGCAACGGTAAACTCATCGTATCTCAAGAAACGTCATTTTAAAAAGAACCAAAAAAAAATAAAATAAACAAAAAAATATCATCGCCGAGTGCCGATCGAATTTTCCGTCGAATTCATTTTTTTTTTTTTCAAGAAAAATCTGCGAGATGACCGAAGCGCCGGAAGAAGCCAAAGTGAGTCAACGAACCCGTCGGAAACGTATGTTCGAAGTGGCGTGTGAATCACCCCGGCACAGCCGGGATTAAATTAGTCCTCGCCACCGAAAAGCGTCGGATCTTTAACGAGCCGTATGAATTCCACATGCGATGCGATTCGCAAAGTTCAGAAGCTTCTAAATTCGGAAAGGGCTGTTTGCTCGGCCCGATCGAGTGAAATCGCGCCCGCTCACGCGACACGTGCCGGGGAACCATAAAGATAAATTCCACCGGGAAAATGGTACCGACGTCTTCGATAAAGGGGTAACAGCTATCGCTTATCTGTGCTGCATCGTTTGTCAGAAAATTCTTTTAACACGCTCCTCGGGCTATATTGACAAGTTGCACGTCCTGCGCATCGGAATATAGCTATATCTATACATATATATCAGATATATGTATATTATCATATATGTATATATGATTTTTTTAATATATAGCTATATTTCGATGCACATGCAACTTGTGCATCGCTGTGCACCGGAAGTCGGTACGAGCCGGTTGCGAGGGTGTAAGAAAATCAAAGTAGTAACTGTGACGATGAGTCAGACGGTTGTCCAGTGGAGGGGGACTATAAAGATAAATTCCACCGGGAAAATGGTACCGACCGGAATGGTACCGTTTTCGATAAAGGGGTAACAGCTATCGCTTATCTGTGCTGCAGCGTTTGTCAGAAAATTCTTTTAACACGCTCCTCGGGCTATATTGACAAGTTGCACGTCCTGCGCATCGGAATATAGCTATGTCTATACATATATATCAGATATATGTATATTATCATATATGTATATATGATTTTTAATATAAAGCTATATTTCGATGCACATGCAACTTGTGCATCGCTGTGCACCGGAAGTCAGTACGAGCGGGTCGCGAGGGTGTAAGAAAATCAAAGTAGTAACTGTGACGATGAGTCAGACGGTTGTCCAGTGGGGGGGGAGGGGGGGGGGGCTATAAAGATAAATTCCACCGGGAAAATGGTACCGACGTCTTCGATAAAGGGGTAAGAGCTATCGCTTATCTGTGCTGCATCGAATGTCAGAAAATTCTTCTAACACGCTCGTCAGGCTTCATCGATAAGTTGCACGTCCTACGCATCGGAATATAGCTATATCTACTATATATATATATATATAAGATATATATATTATTTTATACATATACGTGATTTTTTTTATATATAGCTGTAGCTTTTTCTATATAGCTATATTTGGATGCACAGTACGTGTAACTCGTGCATCCCTGTGCAGCGGAAGTCGGTAGGAGCGGACTGCGAGGGTGTAAAAAAAAAACAAAGTAGTAACTGTGACGATGAGTCAGACGATCGCCTAGCGGATAAGGCGAGCCCGGCACGCTATAATTCCGGGCACTCGTGCTCGCTGTAATCATTAACGAATTGCAGAGTGTAAAGAAAATAAAGGAACATGTAAAAAGGGGGTTGCCAGTGATACGCTAATTCTTCGCGATAAAAATCACACCGACATTTCCTCTTCCGGTTATTATTAATCGAGTTTATGCCACTGCGCTTTTGCGTCCTTATCGCCCGCTTATCGCGATGTCCTTGCACTTGCAAGCCATCGAGCGAGTAAAAAAAAAGTCGCATATAAGAAAAGAAAAAAATTACGACAGAAATGACTGAAGAAGCGATAGAATTGGTTCAAGAAATTACATGACAAAATAATTATTTGTCATAGAGAAATTTAAACTATTTTCACTAGACACGAAACGTCAGATCAGTCCTGCTCTTTACCATCGGCGAATCGTATATCGTCATGAAAAATGTCTAAAAAAAAAAACGGAAGAAATCGAAAAATCGAGCTGCAAAAGCGCTCCCCGCTCAAGTCGAACGCAAAAGGCGAATCGGAAGCTATGCATAGCGTGTCGCGAGATCCAACGACCGGCTCGAGATCCAATCTCGAGCGTGTCGTCCGGTTAATTCAGACACACACAGACGTTAAATCAGGGTGGAAAGCGCTTCGTGCATTATTCATTGGCGCACACCTCGTGCAGCGCGTCGCGATTAAATCGACGTGCAAAAATCGTCGGTCGATCTTAATGAAATTGCATATCATCGTCGAGCCAAGCTTGTTAAAAGTATCACAGGTACTTACTCGTCGTGATGGTTAACGCATTCGATGAGGTGCATGCGAAATTTCAACATGTGTTTTTTTAACGTGCGATTTTATTGTCGGGAATTTCAATATCTGTTTTTTTAACGTGCAATTTTATTACCGCGATATTTGTTCGGTGCGCGAAACGGACTTCCGGTTCGTCGGGTATCGACTGGCCTCGGCACAGGCGTCTCGCAATTCACATGAGGAGAGACCGCCGTGCGAGCTCCGGTGTTCGACACGTTGATATTCGGTGCCAGACACGAGGCTATCCTCGAGGCTTCGACTCCCCTCGCGCGGCTTCCGACCCTCTCTCACCTCTGCTCCGAAATCTGACCGAAATACGACCGTCGATGAAAACACATCCGGTTCGCCGCCGCCACAAGGCCAGTGAGTCCCGCGATACCGCGACGGTGCCGGAGGCGCGAGAATGTTCGTTCAGGGCGTGCGAGCTTACGAAAGATCGGACAACTCCGACGACCCTAGCGATGACGACGAGTCCGGTGGTGACGTTCTTCAGGTCGATTTTTTTTTTTCAATATACAAAATTTGCATCGTTTTTTTTTTTTTTTTTTTTTTTTTTTTATAGCTTCTTTCCAAAGTCGCTCAGTGGAAAATTGAATTCCTCGGTGATTTTCATGTATTCATAGCGACAAGCTGAAACGGATCAATCGCCGACCTCGATTGGTGAATTGGTAGATTTCGATAGTTTTTAACCTTGGTTCATTAACGCTGAAGATAAGTGAAGTTCACGTGATTGAATATATTGAAAATATTTTTTGGTTTTCATATACGTGCAAATAGATATTTTATCATATTTGCCCATATATATCTATCGTGTGTATTTCAATATATACGAATTAGATACTAGTGGAGTAGTAAAAGAAATTTATTGCCAAAGTTCATATTTAGTTTTTTTTTTTTTTTTTTTTTTTATACTAACTTTTATACCTGATGCTAACTTTACACCTTGCCAAAGAGCCATCAACCTGGCTTCTTCAGCCCAATTAAATACTATTTTTTATAAACAGTATATTGATAATAAAAAAAAAAAATCTTCCGACCATACTTTTTTCTACAAGAAGATTCGAAAAATTTTCTCCGCAATTATTTAAAAAAAAATGTATACAAAAATGTGTAGATTAACTGCGTATTGAAATTGCCGTTTGAAGTTAAGCCCCTTGAGCCCACTGTAATTCGCGAAGATTAATTCGCAACCGACAATTAAACAGAAAAGGCGAGAAGAATGCGAGCGAAAAGCGCGTCGCGGGGAAATGGACCCGAGGCTGGAGTTCGCCTTTCAGCTCCTCGTCGACGCGACCGGTTTGCCGCGTCACGAGGTAATGGACCACGTCTTCGAGGGTGGTATGCTGGACGATATCAATCAGCTATTCCTGCCGCACATGCGAGCGACCCTCGTCTGGTACTACCAGGTCGTCGAGGAGCCCGAACCGCCGCGATCCACCGACACGGTATTTCTTCATCTCTCCGGTCCATAACGCCCGCCATCGTCGATCATCGATATATCATTATTCTTATGCAACTGACGAGTCCATGGGCGTGTTGCATGAGACGAACGATTGACACAACTGACGATGCTAATGCGACTATGTTAAATGATTCCGAGAAGGGACCGGCGACGAAGGGAGGAGGCTCCAGAGGGACCCAGAACACCGCAGCGCCAAAGGTCAAGGAACCCAAAGAGCCGAAGGAACCGCCGAAGAAGAAACTCTTCCTCACTGACGGATGGCAAGTTCCTTGCACCGGCGTTTGCATCTACATGTTTCGGTGAGTCGGACATTATGAGGATTGCTTGAAACACCTTTTAACAAACAAAAACTGTAATCAACCTTCCTCGCGGACTTTGGCAGTGACGGTCGAAATAAAAGTCTCGTCGGAAGCGGACGTCGTGTCGGCGTCCCGTGAGACTCTTCTTTTCACCGCGAATACTCGCGCCTGATGGAAAGGTCGATCGGAGATTCAATTATCGATCGCGATATTTCACATGCACGTGAAGAATAAATTTGATTTGACGCTTTTCTTCGATATCTTAAACGGATATACCAAATGTCCAGATCTACTGGTGAAGTTTGTGCGTTGAGTTTCTTCAATGCACTGTAAAGATAAATTGTAAATTTAATATAATTTAATGAAATTCGCTCACATCACTTATATTGATTCAACATTAATGTACGTTTTTTTGTCAAATTAAAATAGCAGATATTAAAATAACAAATTTTACTGTAAAATTGCAACGTCCATGTGTTTGAAATTTCAGAAACAGTTTATGTAAAAAAGCTTCCAATACCGTTCATTAATTTTCGAACAACATTTTTTTTTTTTTTTACAGTGTATCCACGCGAAACCCACAATTTTTCTAGTTTTACTCCAAAAGTCATCCGACTGGCAAACCAATTTAAAATTATTGAGGAGTCATTCGGAATCCCTCAAACGGTTTATCGGGTTTCTCTACTCAGGCCACGACTATGAGCTCACTCCTACTCACTACTTGTACATTTTATTTAAACACAGCTCTGTTCGTCTACGCAAATAAGTTATTTGTTAATAAATAAATAAAATGATTTTTTTTTTTTGCTGAGAGCAGAATCAACACCGCGAAGCAGCTTCCGGAGGAAGGTTTCCACAAAGATCTGTACACCGGTGTGATAGACACAGCGAAGGTTGGCGTTATAGCTTCGATCCAGAGGATCGTCGAGCAGGTTTTTATGGACGCCCTCGCGTATCCTGGGACGGAGGACGAAGATGACTGCCCGATGATAAAGAGCCTCCTGCTACCCGGTCTCAGATCGTTCTGCAGCGCACTAAAAGGTTAACGTTCCTTCGTCGGGTCGGATAATGGATTTGCAAATTCATCGATCTCTATCGATAATGTTTCGTCGCAGTGTGCGAGATGGTCGCGAGCGAGGGTAGCATCTTCGACGACGGCGAGTCGCTGATGGACGAGGTGAATAATTTCGAGGAGGCCAAGGCGCTCGTGTCGAAGGACGGACTCGTCGAAAGGATCGAGGAGCGCGTCAGAGCGTGGATCAAGAAACTCAAAGATTTTATACTGGAGAGCAAACAGGTCAGACGAGAAAACGATAATTCGGGACCGCAACAGGAATTGGAGTATTGGAAGAGGCGCGGAGCTCAGTTCAGTC
This sequence comes from Amblyjoppa proteus, assembly GCA_963922035.1. Taxonomy (NCBI): domain Eukaryota; kingdom Metazoa; phylum Arthropoda; class Insecta; order Hymenoptera; family Ichneumonidae; genus Amblyjoppa; species Amblyjoppa proteus. Next base: position 23,028,222 of record OY998234.1, on the reverse strand, counting down.
AACTTGCTCGAAGACTTCAGGTTTTACAACAACAAAAATTACTATAGTTCAATCATTTCGCTCTGTTATATGTTGAAATCTAACACTAAATATGCGGCTAAATTATTTTTGCTACAAAAAAGAAACATTTTTTCATTTTCGTCAACATTTTTTTTATAAACAATATCACTTCCGGTTCGGAGAACTCATTTCTCAAAGGGAAATGACGTATTTCTGGTATAACATCACGTCCGGCCGAAAAATTAGAATTTCAAACCGGAAGTGACGTATTTCCGGTCGAGTAAATGAGATTTTCAAAGCGAAAATATGTCCCTTCGGTTTTGAAATCTCATTTTTTTTAACTAGCAGCGACGTCATACGGGAAGACTTTGAAAATCTGGGAAATCAGTTAGTTATCATTCGCGCAATAAACGTGTTAGCACGATAATTAAATAATTCACTGATTAATTATCAATGACAATAAATTTTATCGTCAGGGTCACGAAGTTCGTATGTCGCTGCTGTGTCTGCAAGTTTCGCGCTCGAAGCTGATAAAGGATTGGGTCGATGCGGAGGACGAGGTGACTTACTGCTACAACGAAGCTAAGGACAATGCGAAGTTTATTCAGGCGCTCGAGAAGTGTTGCCACTGTCTCTACCTCGATGATCCTGTGAGTATTTTCGTTGTACCAAAAATATGAAATTCACCATCGGAAATAAAACAACAATTCATGAAGATGATGCTTTCTCGCAGGTAAAAATGCGAGATTCTCTGGTGTCGCTTCTTCAAACGGTGCGATTGATATACAGCGTCTCGAGATATTACAACACGTCGGAGAGGACTTCGTCGTTGATGGTCAAGATCACGAATCAAATGATCGCGGCATGCAGAGACTACGTGACGAAGAGGGGGCGCGAAACTGTCTGGGACCTGGACAGGCCCGCTGCCAGATCGAGACTGAAACATTGCTTGAGGCTTAACAAGTAAGATCGAGGCTTAAACATTGCTTGAGGCTGAACAAGTAAATGTTTTCCTATTTTTTATTTTCCTTTTTTTTTTTTGTTCAAAACAAACGTCAACATTTTGCAATTTAATGTAATTTCATGATAAGAGAGAAGAAATTTGTTTTCTTTCAAAGAAAAACGACTAAGTTTATGTTCTTTCAGAGCGTACAGAGAAACGTACAGACTCGTGCGTTGTTCGCCGGCGGTGACCGAGCAAGAGTTCTCGTTTTCCGAGACTCACGTCTTCGGCAGATTCGACTCGTTCTGCGCGAGAGTTCGCAAAATTTTGACGATGTTCGATCTCATCGACGACTATCAAAAATTGTTCGAGCGAAGAATGGAAGGGCTTCTGCTGGGGGAAGGTTCGAATAAGATTTCCCATTGACTAGCTCGGCTGTTCCGATGTTTGCATGATTTAATTGCGATAAATCATTTCTTCAGCACTGGAGGAGGCTACGAAGACATTCGAGGAAGCTAAGAAGATAGCGACAAGTAAATCTTATGATTACTTGGACCCCAGAAATGTCGAGTTCGACAGAGATTACGATGCGTTCATGTCCAAAACCGACACTCTAAAGGACAGCATAGGAAGAATAATAGAAAAAAATTACGCTGACGTGTGGGAAACCCCTCAAGGAATTCGATTCCTCACTCGATTCGAAAAGGTACTTTTCCACATTTTTTTTCCTAACGTGTTAATTTAGAATTATTTCTGTATTTAAAAAGTACAACTGACAACTCGACATGTCGATCTCTTTCGCTTTTCGCAGGTCAGCGAGAAGATTCCGTTAACAAAATTGGAAGAAAAATATCAATTGGTCGTGAAATATTGCGACAAGGAAGTGGAAAGAACGTTGAAGCTATTTAAAAAGCAACGGGACGATCCTCCTCTGCCGCGTCACATGCCACCTATAGCTGGTCGATTGACTTGGGCACATTCATTGAAGTACTTAGATAATATCAAAAATGTCGAAAAAAAAAAAAATAAAAACTACAAATATCTAATATTGACATTTTTAAAAATGATACGTGACTGGCCGATTGCATTTTTTTTTTACAGAGTACATCTCGACGAATTAGCCGCATCGGTCTGCAGTCATCCGGTCTTGAAAACGCTGCCTCTAACTGCTGATCTCGTGCGAAGGTACAATCACGCAATTACCGTTCTCCTGCAATACCAGACGGACATTGCTGAAGTCTGGACTCACCAGAATTCATGGGTCATCGAGGACTGTCTAAAGAAGTAATATCTCAAAGCATTATTATCGAAATAACTAGAAATATAAAATTCTTTAGCTGCGAAGAAAAACAAAAGTGATTTCTTCCGGTACTTGGCAAATTCAAATTTGAAGTTGGCTGACTATCAAAAACTACCCTAAGTGTATAATCGAGTTGAATGTCTCCTTGAATTGATTTAAAAAAAAATTGAATATTCAACGTAAATATCAGAATCCCAAAGTATGATTTTTCATATTTTTTTCTTCAGACCTCTGCTGACGGTGGACCGCGAGACCAACAGGGTCAAAGTCAATCTAGAGGGTCGTATCGTGCTTCTGCTGCGGGAAGCCGATTGCCTCGCGAAGCTGAAACTCGAGGTGCCGATTGTCGCTCTGACGATTCTCGTCAAGAGGGATCACTTCACCCTGGTGAACGATTCGCTCCAACTGGTGATCGAGGAATTCGTCTCGACGGCCAGAAGAGTGAAGCTGGAAGTGCGACCGCTGTTGCTTCCTCATCTTGTGCGCGTAGCTTCGCTACTGGCTCCGGGCTTGAAGACCCTCACGTGGACCGCTACTGGCTGGAAGGATTTCTGCCAAACCACCAGGGAAGAGATAAAAACATTCGACATACTGATAACGCGAGTTCACGACGTTTACGCGAACAGAATTCTTCAGGTTCTCGCGAGCATGCAGAAGATAAGTCTTCACTCTCTGCCGGAAGATCAACCTTGGAGCATCGATGAGTTCGTGGAAAAAACCGAGGAGGCTTGCAGAGTGGCTGCAGTGGATCTGCATCGAAGAAGTTTGATGGTCGAGGAAGCGGTCGAGGAAGTTCTGCAGCTGGTCAAGAACGCCGCAGCTTGCTTCAGACCCGAGGCCGAATCGGATCAGTACGATTTGGGAAACGGCGAAGGCAAGTCGATGGAATTTGAAGGAAGAGTATTTTTTTTTTTTTTTTGTTTTAATTAATTTATGTCGATGATGATGAAAACGAATGGACAGGTTCGCAAGGTACCGACGAGGAAGCTGCGCAGCAGCAGCAGGATTGGTCCATGGTGTGGGCCTGCTTCGACGATCCTCATCAACTTCTCACGACACCCGAGGGAGGGTTGTCGAAGAACATGCAGGAAATGGTGCGAACCGCTGTCTCGGAAATGAGAAGATACTACTCGAGAAAGGTCGTCGATGTGCTGATCAAAGTGACGAGGAGCTCGTTGGACGCGATCAGGAGACGCTTCGTGCGGGAGGTCGACCCTGGTACGTAGTAATTAGAAAATCCTACAAAAAGTAGGGTTTCAGTTTCAACTGGTACTTTCGAATTGGGGTATTCAAAATTGATATTCTAGCTTTATTAAGTAAAAAATGTGCATTCTTTAAGTTACAATTTGAATTCTTTAAGCAACAATTTTAATTCTTTGAGTTACAATTTGAATTCGTCAAGTTACAATTTGAATTCTTCATATTGAAATATTTTTTTCTTTTTAGAAGAACGACCGCATCCGGTGTTTCTTCTCCAAGCCACTTTGATGATACCGTCGGTGGTGGTAAAACCGAGCCTCGAAGAAGTTCAGGAAGCCCTGACAGTAGCCGGCAAGGCGATAGCAGGTGTCTCGAAAGGGGTCGCTCAATGGAGCGCCGGCAACAAGGTAAAATAAACGGTTTTTTAAACCTTTTTTACCTTCAGAAAAGTCAAAATTTGACGATACTAAAACCAATGAAGAATACGTGGCGAGGAGTCCCATGGGTGCCCAAGAGGAATCTCCTGGAGGTGGTGATGCGAGCCCAGGTTCACTCGGATCGAAGACCTAACGACGAGGAACCCGAAGATGCCAAAACCCGAAGAAGACGATTGTACAAAATCGTCTCCGAGGAGCGTCCAACGTTTCCGGTGCAGCAGAGAAATTTCAACACGATGGTTATGGAGAACAAGGAAGTCATTAAAGTCCTGTCCATGCTGACTTCCTGCACCCAAGAACTTCGTCAGGTACACATGAAAAAAAAAAGAATAAAGAAGAAAAAAAATCGAAAAATCCAAAATTTTATAATGGTTTAGTAAAAATTATTTTCTGCAGGATCTCGCAGATTTCATGGATCGCTGGAAACCTTACAAATTTCTATGGAAGAACGAACGAAGCGTTCGGGAACTCCTGCTGATGTCTCTGACGGAGTTCGAGAGCACTCTGAGAAAGCACGGCGAGCTGGAGGATCGTCTGGCGACGGAGCCGGACATGGTTCTGTTCGCCACTTCGATAGCTTTATCAACGGGAAAATTAAAGTACGGTCTCTACACGGAGATAAAGGGATCGACGCACAAGATCGGTCAGGCGATGAAGAAGAAGTACCGACGTGAAATGGAGTACGTCTACGCGGTGATGAACGAGATGGAGCGCAAGCTGGACCGTCAGATCCGCGATCTGGATGACGTGAGACTGATAATGGACACGCTGAAGAAGATTCGCGAGCAGGAGGTCGACATGGAGCTGCGGATAGATCCGATCGAGGAGGCGTTCAACATAGTGACGAGGTACGAGGTCCCGGTCGATCGGGAGTGTCTTGAGCAAGTGGACAATCTCAGGTACACCTGGCAGCAGCTTCTCAGCCGAGCGCTGGACAGTCACGTCCTGCTGCTCACCCTCCAGCCGCAGTTCGAGGAAGAGCTGAGAAACAACCTGGAGAAATTCCGAACCGACAACGAGGCCTACTGCGAGGAGTACCGATGCACCGGACCCATGCAAGCCGGTCTGACCCCGAGAGAAGCCTCCGATCGACAGATCCTCTTTCAGAATCGATTCGACGGAATGTGGAGAAAATTGCAGACCTACCAGAGCGGGGAAGAACTGTTCGGGCTGCCGACTACCGACTATCCGGAATTGTCGCAGATCAGGAAGGAACTCAATTTGCTGCAGAAATTGTACAAACTTTACAACGACGTTATCGACCGTGTCAGCAGCTACTACGACATACCGTGGGGCGAGGTGAGTGAACAATCAATTTCAACTCGTCAATCGTCGATCAACTTAGCAATCGTCGATCAACTTGAAAGAAAACTACTGAGGAAAGTGCTTTTTTCTTCGTTGCTAAAACTGATTCTCACTGACTGGACTCGAATATGATTCTCACAGGTGAACATCGAAGAGATAAACAACGAGCTGATGGAGTTCCAAAACCGTTGTCGCAAACTCCCGAAGGGCTTGAAGGAGTGGCCGGCTTTCTTCGCCCTGAAGAAGACGATCGACGACTTCAACGACATGTGCCCCTTGCTCGAGCTGATGGCGAACAAAGCCATGAAGCCGCGACACTGGCAGCGAATCGTCGAAGTAACGAGTTACACCTTCGACCTCGAGAGCGAGGGTTTCTGTCTGAAGAACATTCTCGAGGCGCCGCTGCTGAAGTACAAGGAAGACATCGAAGACATTTGCATATCGGCAATGAAGGAGAAGGACATTGAGGCGAAGCTTCGTCAAGTCGTCAACGAGTGGACCTCCCACGAGTTGACTTTCATGACTTTCAACAACCGAGGCGAATTGCTGCTGCGAGGAGACACGACCGCCGAGACTATCGGACAACTGGAGGACAGTTTGATGGTCCTCGGATCTCTGATGTCGAATCGATACAACGCACCATTCCGGAAGCAGATCCAACAGTGGCTCTCGGATCTCTCCAACACCAATGAGATTCTCGAGCGATGGCTTCTCGTTCAGAACATGTGGGTTTATCTCGAGGCGGTGTTCGTGGGCGGTGACATCGCCAAGCAACTTCCCAAGGAGGCGAAGAGATTCAGCAAGATCGACAAGAGCTGGCAAAAAATTATGCAGAGAGCTCACGAAACTCCCGGAGTTGTGCCTTGCTGCGTCGGAGACGATCTGCTGAAGCAATTGCTTCCCCATCTTCAGGAACAGTTGGAACTGTGTCAGAAGTCCCTCAGCGGGTACGTTTTTTTTATCATCTTCTTTTCTCGTGGTTGGTATGGAAATCCTATCGATGGGTAAAATCAATAGAGCATATTTACTTGTTGCGTTAAATCGTGCATTGTAAACATCTTCGTTCGGAGTAAGTGTATGATGTACGATATGTTTGCAGATACTTGGAAAAGAAGCGTATGATGTTTCCAAGATTCTTCTTCGTGTCCGATCCAGCGCTCTTGGAGATTCTCGGTCAGGCGTCCGATTCTCACACGATTCAAAATCATCTGCTCTCGATATTCGACAATACGAGATACGTTAAGTTTCACGACATAGAGTACAACAAGATGATGGCTATCGTGTCGTCCGAAGGTGAAACTATCTTGGTAAGCTCGTCAAAGTATAGCCAAAAATCGTGCAGAATATTTCTTCACATGATGTCCTGCCAAAAGAGATCCGTGTTTTACATAGAAGAAGTTACAAGAAATAAAACGAAGAACAAAAAAAGTTTCTTCGCAATAAATATTCAACTCTTGCAATTGCAGCTTGAAAGAGCCGTTCGAGCCGAAGGATCCGTCGAGACTTGGTTGATGCAGTTGCTTCAGACATCTCAACAGTCCTTGCACGCAATAATACGTCAGTCGAACGCGATGATAAACGATCAGAACTTCAACCTCCTCGCGTTTCTCGACAAGATGCCCGCCCAGGTCGGAATACTCGGGATCCAGATGATATGGACCAGGGATGCTGAACTCGCTCTGATGCAAGCGCGCGCCGACAAGAAAATCATGGGCGAAACGAACAACCGATTTCTCGAGCTTCTGAATACACTCATAGATCAGACTACCAGAGATCTGACGAAGATCGATCGAACCAAGTTCGAAACCCTCATCACCATTCACGTTCACCAACGTGACATCTTCGATATTCTCGTGAGTCGAACGTCTTCCTTTTGTACGCTGTTCTATATTACTAGCAGTTATTAGCTTAAAGAACAGAATTTCGGAATTTCGCAATCGATTCTATATGCTATAAAAACTGAAATTCCGAAATTATAACTGGAATTACGGAATTGCAAAATTCCATCCAAATCTGAAATCCGAAACGGTAGAAACAAATCACAATTTTCCAAATTATATATAGTATATCTGCGGCCCAAAAAAAAATACTTTATATTACGATTTGAACTTTTCAGTGTCGTCTGAACGTCCGAACGGTATCGGACTTTGAGTGGCTGAAGCAGTGCCGTTTCTACTTCAAGGAGGATCTCGACAAGACCGCGATATCTATAACGGACGTACAGTTCACGTATCAGAACGAGTATCTCGGATGTACCGAGCGTTTGGTGATCACCCCATTGACGGATCGGTGTTACATCACCCTGGCTCAGGCTCTGTCGATGTCGATGGGTGGATCGCCCTGTGGACCAGCCGGAACCGGAAAGACCGAGACGGTCAAGGACATGGGGAAGACTCTGGCGAAGTACGTGGTAGTCTTCAACTGCTCCGATCAGATGGACTACCGTGGTCTCGGTAGAATTTACAAGGGCCTGGCGCAGAGCGGCACCTGGGGTTGTTTCGACGAATTCAACAGGATCGAACTTCCGGTGCTTTCGGTCGCGGCCCAGCAGGTCGCCGTAGTCCTGGCGGCGAAGAGGGAAAAGAAGAAACAGTTCGTCTTCACTGACGGTGACCAGATCGAGATGTGCCCGGAGCTCGGAATCTTCATCACCATGAATCCAGGCTACGCGGGCCGCAAGGAACTTCCGGAAAATCTTAAAATTCAATTTCGAACGGTCGCCATGATGGTACCCGATCGGCAGATAATCATAAGGGTGAAACTCGCCAGCTGCGGCTTTCTGGAGAACATAACTCTCGCGAGAAAGTTCTACACCCTCTACAAACTCTGCGAGGAGCAGCTCACGAAACAGGTGCACTACGACTTCGGTCTCAGGAATATTCTTTCGGTGCTGAGGACTTTGGGAGCGTCCAAGAGGGTGAACTCGAAGGACTCGGAGAGCACGATTGTCATGAGAGTTCTCCGTGATATGAATCTGTCGAAACTCATAGGTGAACTTTTGGACTGCCGTAAATCTTTCGTAGTCTGAGCTTTTAATATTAAAAAAAAAAAATAACAATAATAATAATCTTGCTATGCAGACGAGGACGAGCCGCTCTTCATATCCCTGGTTGCGGATTTATTCCCCAATCAGGCTCTGGAAAAAACTTCATACCCTGAATTGGAAGCTGCGATTGATCAGCAGGTCCAAGAGGCCGGTTTGGTTTATCATCCACCGTGGGTACTGAAGCTGATACAACTGTACGAGACGCAGCGAGTCAGGCATGGAATAATGACGCTTGGACCAACCGGCGCTGGAAAGACTGCTTGCATTCATGTTCTCATGAAAGCTTTGTCTCAATGCGGCAACTATCATCGGTAAATTAAAAATAAATCTGCATTCTCCTAATGTAATAATATTTCTTATTAACATTTTATACAATTATTATTATTATACAATTATTATTATTGTTAGTGTAGATTTCTGCGTCTGCAGAAATCTACAGCCGCAGAAATCTGAACTTTTTTTCAAAAAATGTTGAGATATCGAATTACAACCTCCGCCATTGTTTTTAAGTGGCATAGTTCCTAACCGATTTCATGAACTAAAAAATTCTAAACATTTTTTTTGGTAAAAACCTCGGCTGAGGATTTCTGCGACGCAGAAATCTGGAAAGAAAATTTTTTAGAATTTTTTCGTTAATGTAATCGGTTGGGACATATGCCACTTGAAAACAATGGCGGAGGTTTTTATTCGATATCTCAAAATTTTTTGAAGAAAAGTTCAGATTTCTGCGGCGCAGAAATCCTCAGCCGAGGAAATCCTCAGTCGAGGAAATTTTCAGCCGCTGCACAATCTACCGTCAAGAATAAATAACATAAACAAGTGAGCCTAGCATCGGGCCGCGAAGCGCCCGACTGCTAGTAATATAAATATTATTATTAGTATCTTCATTGTTTTGTTTTAAAGCATTGATCAAAAAGAAATAACAATCAAACTAAAAGGGAAATAATAACTCAACAGTGAGATGCGCATGAATCCGAAGAGCATCACCGCAGCCCAAATGTTTGGTCGCCTGGACGTCGCGACGAACGACTGGACGGACGGGATATTTTCGGCGTTGTGGCGAAAAACGCTCAAGCTAAAGCCAGAGGAGCACGTCTGGTTGGTCCTGGACGGTCCAGTGGACAGCATCTGGATCGAGAATCTCAACTCGGTTCTCGACGACAACAAAACTCTGACCCTGGCGAACGGTGATAGATTGGCGATGGCGCCCTCCTGCAAAATCATCTTCGAGCCTCACAACATCGATAACGCCAGTCCGGCGACGGTATCCAGAAACGGAATGGTTTACATGAGCTCTTCAGGATTGGACTGGAAGCCTGTCGTCACCGCCTGGTTGAAATCGCGAACGATCTTGGAGCAGGAGGTGCTCGAACAAGCCTTCGACAATTCTTTCGCTCAGGTAGAATATCGTCTTCATTGTTGCACTTATAAAAAGTTGGTGTGTAACGATATTAATCGACTGTCGAGAGTGTTATATAGCAGCATCGTAAGGTATCATTTAAGCAAAAGGTCATTTTCGCCAAAAAGTTAGTAGACTGCAAAAAAAAAAAATGAAAAATCCAAACCAGAAGAGACATATTTCCGGTGTAACGTCACTTCCGGTCGAAAAGTGAGATTTTCAAACCGGAAGTTTCGTGTTTCCTGTACAACGTCATTTCCGGTTGTAAAATAACATTGCCATACCGAAAGTTATTCCGGTTTATACAATGTGGAATACAATATTCCGGTTGCCAGCAATAATAAAAATGTCCCACAGTGCAAGATGGTAGCAGATAAAAAAAAAGTATTTACACTTGGCTTAATATTTTTTTGTAGATCTACACGTGGAGCACGCAAACTCTGGTACTGACGATGAAAGTTCTGCAGTGCAACGTGATCCGTCAGATGCTGTGTCTCCTGGAGGGACTCGTCCCGCCGGAAGTCTTTCAGGAGGAGATCGAGGACGAGGACGATCTCGAGCGAGACAATCCTCAGCCGATGACCGCGGAGCACCTGAAGCGTCTGTACGTATTCGCGCTCGTCTGGGGCCTCGGAGCTCTACTGGAGACCGCCGATCGAACGAAGTACGACGAGTATCTGCGAACGAATTTCGAGAATCTCGATCTTCCGACGTCGGAAAAATATCCGGAGGCTAAAGTCTTCGACTTCATGGTGAACGACAAGGGCAAGTGGGACACGTGGACGACGCTGGTGACGAATTACATGTACCCGGATTACGCGACGCCCGACTACAACAGCATACTCGTACCAATCGCCGACAACGTGAGGATTCAGTATCTCATCGACCTGATCGGCCGTCAGGACAGAGCCGTGTTGCTCACAGGCGAGCAGGGCTCGGCCAAGACCGTGATGATGAAGTCGTACATGAAGAAAACAAATCCGGACACGACCCTCGGACGTTCCTTCAATTTCAGTTCAGCAACGACGCCCTATCAGTTCCAGAAGACCATCGAGAGCTACGTGGAGAAACGTCTCGGCAACACCTTCGGACCACCCGGAGGAAAGAAGATGCTCGTCTTCATTGACGACATAAATCTGCCGCAGATAAACGAATGGGGCGATCAGATCACCAACGAGATCGTTCGCCAAACCATGGACATGAAAGGTTTCTATTCGCTGGAAAAACCCGGTGACTTTACGACGATCGTCGACGTGACGTTCTTGGGAGCGATGGGCCAACCCGGCGGCGGAAGAAACGACATACCGTCGAGGCTCAAGCGACAGTTTTGCATCTTCAACTGCACGCTTCCTAACGACGCCTCCGTCGACAGGATCTTCAGCGTCCTCGGCGAGGGTCACTACAACACGAAGAGAGGATTCTCAACGGAGATTCGTAGCCTGGTGAAGAAGATGGTACCGATTACGAGGATTCTGTGGCAGAGGACCAGAGCGAAGCTGCTACCTACTCCAGCCAAGTTCCACTATGTCTTCAGTCTTCGGGACATGTCGAGGATCTGGCAGGGCATGGTCGGAACCCTCTCGACGGTCATCGAGAAGGAAAGCAACCTGATGCTGCTTTGGAAGCACGAGTGCTCGAGAGTCTTCAGCGACAGGTTCACGCTTCTGTCGGACAAGAAGTGGTTCGACGAGGAATTGGTGAACGTCGTCCAGGAAGGGCTCGGGACAGCGCACGTTGAGATGATCGGCAAGGAGCCGGCCTTTGTCGATTTCATGAGGTCCGTTCCGCAGATTGTGTTTCACCTTGAACGAAAAATAAATTATTTATCAGTAACAAAACTGGACAGTACTAGAAGTACTGGGTACTTGTTTGGTACTTCAAGCACGTACTTTTTAGATATTCAAATATTGTTTTTATACATCAAGTACGTTTTTACGATTTCAAGTGACAAGTACAAGTACTTTTTGAGTATACGCGCACACTACGGATATTCAATAAGTGGCATGACATGCTGTTATATAATTATAACGAGCATTTTTTTTTTGTTTGCGAAATCCTCAAGTATAATCAAAAGAAATACTGTAAGTACTTGTGATACTTTGTACTTGAACTATGTTTCGGTACTTTGTCCAGCTTTGATCAGTGACATTGAAAAGATAATTAATACGTCACTGATATATTCGCAGGGACGCGCCCGAGCCTACCGGCGAGGAGGGCGAGGACGCGGACATGGAATTGCCCAAGGTCTACGAGCCAGTCTTCAACCACCAGGTTCTCCGCGACCGTCTCGAGATGTTTCTCGCTCAGTTCAACGAGATGCAGAGAGGAGCCGGAATGGACCTCGTCTTCTTTCCGGACGCCATGCTCCACCTCGTGAAGATATCCCGAGTCATAAGACATCCCCGAGGAAACGTCATGCTGGTGGGTGTCGGTGGTTCGGGAAAGCAGAGCCTGACCAAACTCTCGTCCTTCATCGCCGGTTACAAGACCTTCCAGATCACCCTCACCCGATCCTACAACGTAGCCAATTTCCTCGAAGACCTGAAGTTCCTGTACCGCTCGTGTGGCGCCCAAGGAAAGGGCACGACCTTCATCTTCACCGACCTGGACATCAAGGAAGAGGGCTTCCTCGAGTACCTCAACAACATCCTCAGCTCCGGCGTCATAAGCAATCTCTTCACCAGGGACGAGCAAGCGGAGATCATATCCGAGCTCACGCCAGTGATGAAGCGCGAGAATCCCAAGAGAACTCTCAACAACGAGCTCGTCATGGAGTACTTCCTGCAGAGAACCTGCCAGAATCTCCACGTTGTCTTCTGCTTCTCTCCGGTCGGTGAAAAATTCCGCAACAGGGCGCAGCGCTTCCCCGCCCTGATATCCGGCTGCACGATCGACTGGTTCCAGCCCTGGCCTCGCGACGCCCTGGTCCTGGTCGCCCATCACTTCCTCCACGACTTCGAGATCGCCTGCAGCGTCGACGTCAAGACCCACCTCGTCAACGCGCTCGGCTCCATCCAGGACGTCGTCGCTGGAACCTCTTCGGAGTACTTCCAGCGCTTCCGTCGAGCGACCCACGTGACGCCGAAGTCGTATCTGAACTTCATCGGCGGTTACAAGAACATCTACCGCAACAAGCAGCACGAGCTGGGCGAGGGCGCTCGACGGATGGACACGGGTCTGGCGAAGCTGGAGGAAGCCTCGATATCCGTCGAGCTGCTGAAGAGAGACCTGGCAGCGATGGAGCAGGAGTTGGTCCAGGCTTCTGAGAAGGCGGAAAAAGTGTTGCTCGAAGTGACGGAGCGGGCGACCCAGGCGGAGTCCTTCAAGAACCAAGTGCAGAAGGTAAAGGAGAAGGCTGAGGTCTTGGTGGGTTGCATAGCTGAGGAGAAAGCCCTGGCGGAGCAGAAACTCGAAGCCGCGAAGCCGGCACTGGAGGAAGCCGAAGCCGCCCTGAACACGATAAAACCGGCTCACATAGCGACCGTGAGGAAACTCGGCAGACCTCCGCATCTGATAATGAGGATAATGGACTGCGTGTTGATACTTTTCCAGCGGAAGATCGGTCCGGTCGTTCCGGATGCCTTGGCCCTGTGCCCGAAGCCCTCGTGGGCGGAGTCGCTGAAGATGATGGCCAGCACGACCTTTCTTCTTCAGCTGCAGAACTACCCAAAGGACATAATCAACAACGAGATGGTCGAGCTGCTTCAGCCTTACTTCAAGATGGAAGACTACAACATGGAGACGGCGAGGAGGGTTTGCGGAGACGTTGCTGGACTGTTGTCCTGGACCAAGGCGATGGCTTTCTTCCATTCCGTCAACAAGGAAGTTTTGCCGCTCAAGGCCAATCTGACTCTTCAGGAAGCGAGATTGAAGCTCGCGATGGAAGATCTCGCGGACGCAGAGAGGGAACTGTCCGAGAGGGAAATGGCTCTTCAGGCTGTGAAGGAACAGTACGACGCAGCGGTCTCGGAGAAGCAGAGGTTGATGGACGCTGCCAACGTCTGCCTGAGGAAGATGACCGCCGCGACGGCGTTGATAAACGGCTTGGGAGGCGAGAAGATCCGCTGGACCGAGCAGAGCGGCGAGTTCAAGGTTCAACTTGGAAAACTCGTCGGCGACGTTCTTCTCGCAACCGGATTTCTGTCCTACTGCGGTCCGTACAATCAGCACTTCAGATCCGGACTCGTCACCGCCTGGATGAACATCCTGACCACCCGAACGATACCCTTCACCAATGATCTCAACATAATAAACATGCTCGTCGATTCTGCAACCGTCTCCGAGTGGACTCTTCAGGGTCTGCCGAACGACGACTTGTCCGTCCAGAACGCCCTGATCGTCACTAAATCGTCATCTTATCCGCTCCTCGTTGATCCACAAAATCAGGGGAAAATGTGGATCAAGAACAAGGAGGGGTGCAACGAGTTGCAAATTACATCCCTCAATCACAAGTACTTCAGGTCCCATCTCGAAGACAGTCTGTCTTTGGGAAGACCGTTGCTCATCGAGGACGTCGCCGAAGAGCTTGATCCAGTCATCGACAACGTTCTCGAGAAGAACTTCATTAAATCAGGATCCATCGAGAAGGTCATCGTCGGCGACAAGGAGTGCGACGTCATGCCTGGTTTCATGCTCTACATAACGACCAAGCTGCCGAATCCGGCCTACAGTCCGGAGATCTCGGCGAAGACGTCGATAATCGACTTCACCGTGACCATGCAAGGTCTCGAGGATCAACTGCTGGGTCGAGTTATCCTGATGGAAAAATCTGATCTCGAGGCCGAGAGAGTCGCTCTCTTCGAGTCCGTGATGACGAACCAGCGATCGATGAAGGAACTGGAGAGCACGCTGCTGCATCGACTAACGTCTTCTGAGGGATCCCTCGTCGACGACGAGGCTCTCATCGGCGTCCTCAGGGAAACCAAATCGACCGCCGAGTCCGTTAACGAGAAGCTTCAGGTGTCCGCCCTGACGGAGAAGAAGATAACGATTGCACGGGAGGAGTTCAGAGCCGTCGCTGGAAGAGGATCGATCTTGTACTTCCTGATCGTCGAGATGAGCAACGTCAATACCATGTACCAAAATTCGTTGAAACAGTTCTTGACGATATTCGACAATTCTATAACCAAATCAACAAAAAGTACGATAACCAACGAGAGGATCGACATAATACTTAATCATCTGACTTACGAAGTTTGGGGATTCACCCTGAGGAGTCTTTACGAGAGGCACAAGTCGCTCTTCACTCTCATGCTGGCGATGAAGATCGATTGCCATAGGGGAACGATTTCCCACACGGAGTTCATGGCTTTCATCAAAGGCGGAGCCTCGCTGGATCTCAACGCGGTGGCTCCGAAACCCTTCAGGTGGATCCTCGATATAACTTGGTTGAATCTCGTGGAGATAAGCAAGCTGGAAGTCTTCTCGGAGGTTCTGACGAAGATCGAGTTCAGCGAGCGCGAGTGGCGGTTCTGGTACGAGAAGGAGAAACCCGAGGAGGAAGAATTACCTTGCGGATACCAGAAGAGCTTGGATGTGTTCAGAAAACTCTTGCTCATCAGATCTTGGAGTCCAGACAGGACCCTCTCGCAGGCGAAGAAGTATATAGTAGAGTCCTTGGGCAAAGACTACGGGGAAGCTAAGATCTTGGATCTTGAAGCCACATGGCTGGAGTCGGAACCGAGGACGCCGCTCATATGCATCCTGTCGACTGGGTCGGATCCGAGTCCGCAAATCACCGCGTTGGCCAAGCAGAAAGCTACACGTGAGTTGGTTCGGCCGGTCTAAAAATAAAGATGCAAAGTAGTTTGTGCATGTCTTCTTCATTTATTACAATTTTATGCATAGCTTTCTCCACGAGAAAGTTAGCTGATCGATTTTTTACTTCCTCATAGAGGAAGCTATGCACAAAATTGTAATAAAGGAGAAATCCACATGCAAATTACTTTGCACCTTTTTGTAACTTCAAAAAATGTCTACATCTCATAAAGTTGAAACGGTCAAAAGTTGCCGCAAAATTTATTGGAAAACATTGCGAACTGAAATTTGCATAATACGACGTTTTCAGGCTATTTTAAACTATTATAATAGTGCAAAATGTATGCGAGTCGAGTACTATAAAGAATTTTCAAAAAACCTTTTTGATTTTCAAAGTAATTTTCCAGGTAATTTTCAAAGACGCCAGCTAAAAATCGTACTTCTCGACGCTTCAATTATTTGAAATAATCTGACATTGAAATCTCCTCTATGGGGAAGCAAAAAACGAAGAAAAATTATTTAGAAGATGATTAGAATAGGCAATTTCTTTATTTATTTTTTATTTTTTAAGTACTGAAGTCCGTATCGATGGGTCAAGGACAGGAGTTTCACGCTCGCAGGATGATCTCCGACGCGATGAACGCCGGATGTTGGGTTCTTCTGCAGAACATTCATTTGTCGTTGCCCTTTTGCACAGAAGCTATGGACGCTCTGGTGGAAACCGACAATATCCACGAGAGTTTCAGGCTCTGGATGACCACCGAGGTGCATCCACAGTTCCCAATTGGTTTGCTGCAGGTGCGAAGAATGACCGGTCGAACGCATTACTCACGTCCATTGATGAGATTACTATTTCTTCAATTAATATTGAATTTATCTCGAAGATGGCGATAAAGTTCACGAACGAGCCGCCCCAAGGTATCCGAGCGAGTTTGAAGCGAACGTATCAAGGAGTCAGCCAGGACGCCTTGGATTACAGCACGCAAGCACAATGGCCTCCGCTACTGTACGCAGTTGCTTTCTTGCACACGGTCGTACAGGAGAGAAGAAAATTCGGGCCTCTGGGATGGAACGTGCCTTACGAATTCAACCAAGCCGATTACGCTGCCTCCGTGCAGTTTATACAGAATCATCTGGACGACATGGACCCGAAGAAAGGCGTGTCCTGGCCGACGGTTTGCTACATGCTTGGAGAGGTAAGTTCGCCGTCGACTAACGAATATCCAAAGAACCTCGAAAATCTGCAATCGGAAATCGTCATGAAGATGACAGCGAAGCTTGTGCAGAAATTATCACCCCGAAGATATCTGCATGAGACTAAATTTCATCAAGTTCACTTAGAGATTACATTTTCTTTCATAATTCACGGGCATGCTCAGTTATATGAAGGGTAGCAGAAAATAATTCGCCGAAATTAGTGACATAAAGTGGGTGAAAACAAAAATAAGATAAAAAAAAATTTGTCAAGTGAAATTTCTTCTTCCTTCCTAAAGCAGCGTATTGAAACTCGTCAAAGATGAATTTTGATGTCATGCAGATATCTCCAAGGTCATAAAAAATGCAGGATTATTGCAGGTCCAATATGGTGGAAGAGTAACGGACGACTTCGACAAACGTTTGTTGACGACTTTTACCCACGTGTGGTTCTGCGACGTTCTGCTGAGGCCCGGATTCGAATTTTATCGCGGCTACAAGGTTCCCCAGACGCGGAACGTTCAGGGCTACGTCGACTACATCAACAGTCTGCCGGCCAACGACACCCCCGAGGTTTTCGGACTGCACTCGAACGCCGATATAACTTATCAGATAAACACGGCGAAGGGCATACTGGACACGATTCTGAATGTGCAGCCCAAAGAAGGCGGCTCGCAGGGCGGCGAGACTCGCGAGAGCGTCGTTTACAGGCTCGCCGACGACATGCTCGCGAAATTGCCGATCCAGTACAACGTCTTCGAAGTCCGCGACGCCCTCCAGAGAATGGGAGCTCTGCTTCCGATGAATATCTTCCTGAGACAGGAAATCGACAGGTGATTAAAATAATCCGTAGAAATTTTCTTCCCTCTGGCAAATCTTTGTAATGAATATTATGATTTTTTTTCCAACCTTGCCAGAATTACTCGTGTCATCGGCGAAGTTCAATCCACCCTGAGCGATCTGAAGCTCGCTATAGACGGCACTATAGTGATGAGCCAAGGCTTGAGAATGTCCCTGGACGCCATGTACGACGCTCGAATACCCGACAAGTGGCTGAAGATATCCTGGGAATCGGCGACTCTCGGTTTCTGGTACACCGAGCTTCTGGAAAGGGACACCCAGTTTCGACAGTGGTGCAACAACGGAAGGCCGAATGTCTTCTGGATGACGGGCTTCTTCAATCCTCAGGGTTTCTTGACCGCTATGAGACAAGTACGATTTTGTAGACGAAAAAATTAGACCTGTAACAAAAAAAAAGTCGAGTCAGCCGTTATTTCTTCAATAGCAAGACACACTTTTAGTGGTAATCAGCGCCCCTGGAAATAGGCAGTATAAAATTTGCTTACGTAATCGACGTTTTCCAGGAGGTGACTCGAGCTCACAAGGGTTGGGCGCTCGACTCGGTTGTCTTGCAGAATCTGATAACTCGCCACAACAAGGAAGACATCAAGGAGCAGATCCAGGAAGGTGTCTACGTGCACGGTCTGTTTCTCGAGGGCGCTTCGCTCGATCGCAAATCAGCGAAACTCGTCGAGAGCAAGCCGAAAGTTCTCTACGAACAGATGCCGGTGATCTACATATACGCGATAAACACGACAGCGGGAAAGGATCCGAAACTGTACGAGTGTCCCATATACAGAAAACCCCAGAGAACAGATCAGAAGTATGTCGGCTCGATAGACTTCGAAACGGACCACAATCCTCGACACTGGACTCTACGGGGGGTTGCTTTGCTTTGCGACATAAAATAAAATGCCATTCCTTCAGAGGTCAGAGGTGTTATTATTTTACATATAAACCGCTATCATGAACAATGATATTCCTTCATTCTAAAAAATAAACCAACAATATTCATCTCGTTGATACAAACAAACCGATGTAAAAAAAAAAAAAAAAAAAAAAAAAAAAAAAAAAAAAATTCTTAAGGAGATCGGAGCGCTTCACACTAGTCAAATGAGTGCTACATTTTTAAAATCGTTCTTACAAACTTTTATGCATCTATTGATTAATGTGAATGGTTATTTGTATTACAGCAGATGTCCTTAGCGTAGAAACTGAATATGTACCTTTTCGAAAATTATCAGAAATAAATTAATATTTTTGCAAATCCATTGAAAATTGTGCTTTTTCTACGTTGACTTCTGCTGTAATACAAATAATTGTCCACGATAATTAAGGGATTAATAGATGTGTAATAGCAATTTACGATACTAGTGCAATAAAACCTTTTCTGACGAGTGTGAGTTTGCAGCACGAGCCGAAGGCGAGTGTTGCAATCACACGCGTTAAGAAAAAGGTTTTCACACGAGTATCGTACCAAATTTTACTTCACAGGGTGTGAAAATTAGTGCGTAAAACAGCCATTTTCCCACCGAGTGAAATAAAAGTTTGTAAAAACGACTACTAAAAATGTCGCGATCGTTTTCTAGTGTGAATCGCTGCAACCTCCTTAATCTGAAAACTCAAAGAAGAAAAGAAGAAAATAAAAACAACGATAATCTAGCGCCATTGCAATAGCTCATCGTATCACGATATTATCCTGCTCCCTTTCAAAGGGAGAACAACGAAAACGCGGAAAAAAAAAAAAAAAAAAACGATAAGGCCAAAGCTCCACATTTTGTTGCGAGGAAGTCTTCGTCAAGCCTCCTCTTCAGGCAGGAATATTTTTCGTACGTACTAGTCATTGCGAAGTATAAATATATATATACTGTATACATTACTCTTCAAGGTGTAGAGAAATTATTTTCACTCGAGTTACTGCGTGTAGAAAACAAACGGAAAAAGTTCGCATCAATTTTTTCTAACAATTAGAGTACAAATTTTCGTGAGCTTTCGCGGTTTCGACAGAAGCTGCACGAACGTCTCACTTGGCGAGTGGATTAAACCCATCCGCATTGTTCCACCGAACCAACAACGCTCTAGTCTCGACGTTTTCCAATTAGCAAAACATCCACGATCGTGTCGTCCACGAAGCGCAGTTTTTTTTTAGATAGACATAAATTGTGTAAATTATAATCAGTCATCGACAACACGAAGAAAAAAGCTTTAAGAAACAAAAAGTAAAGACTAGAAGGCCAACGGCAAGTTCGGCTTCTCAACGCCTTATCGATGGGCAATCTGCTCGCCGATATCACGCCGTACGACCAATCAATTCATCAACATTCGAAAAGTCTGTAAAGCTTTCACTAAAGCTTTGAGTTCGATCTCAAAAATATTAGCGCCAATCTCGCATTCCGTTATTTCCGGCGTGGTGTTCATCTTGAGAAACAGCGTTTGCTGTTCGTCACTCTTGTTCTCGAAAACCGCGGTGCTGACTTCTATGTTCAGTGGCGTTATATAAGTTTCGATCAATCCCTTTGCCCAATCGAGCGTCAAGGCATCGTACTCGAGTTCCGGCTCGCCGAGCCGACTCATTATGTTGTCCAGAGCGAGAAGAACTTCCTGCCTCGTCGGTACGGAATCCTCGGTGTACGATGTTCTCATCTTCGTGTGATAGTCCGTCAATTTAACGCCGAGATTGACCTTCTTCGTCGGAGCTTTGCTTAGATCGGGATAGCGCGATATCGCGTTCTCGCGCCCGGCCGCATCGTCCTCTCGGTTGTCCCGTTTTTTCAGGCTCGAGTACACTCCGTCCTTGTCGTTAAGATCCTTCACGACTTCGAGCAATCTCTCGAGCATTTTTCTCGAAGCCTCGTGCTTGGCTTGTTTCTTCGTCGTCGCTCGTCCCTCCTCGCGGAAAGTCGAAACGACGCATTGATAGGTGAAGACTCGAGCGTGCGGAGGTCCTACGTCGCTTATCATGTTGTACTCGGGATCCTCGAGCTCGTTGTTGGCGCAGAGGTCCTTCAACTCGCCGATGGCGTTCAGAAACGGCTCGTTCGACGAATTGCTCGGCGACGCGGGCAGCGGCTGAGGCAGCGGAGTTCGGACGGGCGAGTCCGCCGGCGTCGCCGGCAGCTCGGGCAATCTTCTCGCCGCTACGATTATATCGAGCATGTTCTTCGCCGCGGTGTGCTTCGCATCCTTCTTGCAACGACCCGTACCGTCCGCGACGTACCCGTCGCAGGTCACGCGGTAGGTGAACGTGTTTATGTGCGTTCCACCGCCGTCGTGGATCAACTCGTAATTCGGAGCCGTGCCCTTCTTCACCATCATCTCCTGGAGTATCGACACATTCGTCTTCACGTTCATCCTCGCAGCATCACCTCAACTATGGGTTTGTCATGGAAATTTGAACCCTCCAAATAATCAGCTAGGCCTGGAAAATAAAATTCAATAATTATTCATTTTCTTAATAATTCTGTGTTGTGTAATCAATGAAATCAAATGTGGGCTCGAAAATTGTGAAAAGAATTTAGATTGATTGCAATATGTTTTTTTACTGATTAGCTTATTCAATCCTAATAAACGATGAAGCTAAAATGGACATACAATGGTTGAAGAGTAGCCGCTTATCGTTATACTTTATGGCAAGGAGTTTGTCATTGGTGCTCCGTATGGATTGAAATTTTTTAAATTGTGTATAGTTTTATTTTTGGTATAAACTTTGGAGAAGACGTAGATCTTTCGTGGTCTACCGTTACAGCAACATTGTTTTTTGATACTGAATTGTAAGATTGTTTGTGCAAATAGTTTTGTATTGCAGCACAAAAGTAGTGTTTTTTTTTTATTATCTCTTCCGCTATTATGATGCCTATTGTCTTGCAATTATGATGTGTGCGTACTGAGAGCAACATGGGTTGACTCTTTAATAATCGTTGCTGAACTTGGACTTGGTAAATGAATATCTTACTAGCAATGAGCACACCAGCATCGTTTCATGCCTTAAACTTTTACTTTTTTAGCTCCGCTTAGCTTTTGCAAACGTGGCTTCAGATGATAGTAGCGTCTTATACATTGTGTGTACAACGAAACTCCGGAGACTGAATTTGTCCCAGATTTGCGTGGCAACTCTGAAAGCTCGGAGCTTGGAAATGAAAATTATCTGACACACTAACTAGCATAAGTGCGAGATATCTGTGACGCAGAAAAACATTTTCAGCTGCAGTGTTACCGAAACAATTTTGTGTCGTAAATAAATCGTGACGTAAACAAATTGTGTCGTAAGTAAATTGAGGGAGAGCAAAAAATATTCATTCGTTCCACCTGACCTCGATTTCGACGGTTGTCTTTGTTCCATTTTTAACCCTTTCGTCTCGCCGTTTACGCAACTTTGTGCCACAATTCAACTCCGTTTCACCCTCATTTTATCTGGGAAACAACTCAAATCGACGGTTATCGGCCCGTCGTTTAAGGAAATAGTATTTTTGCAAAAGCAATTTGCATCGAAAATGAGCAGAGAAACGACAAGGAGAAACGAAATTGGATCACGATGGGGTTAAGTCGCAAGTTTTCGATGGAACTTAGGCAATAAAGAGACCCACCTGTAACGTTACAATAATCGACAATGATTTATGGCTCCTCGGTACAGCGATCGAAGCATGATTACACAAGTTTTATTCTATTTATTTTTTTAACATTATATCAGCGTCGTACGCGCACTTATTCTAATATCTGAAAGCCTACAATAATAAAAGTCATCGATGAGCAATTTTCCTAGTATATATATGTGTATTTTTTCCTGATAAACAGATAAGAAAGAATTACACATGTGAGTTGAGGGTTGAGAGGATGGCGCTGCTTCACCGAGCGGCGCGCACGTGTTTGTCGCTGTCGTTTGATTGGGAGAGACGAAACATAACCTCGAGAAGTTTGTTGAACAGCTCGCGGCCGTTTCGCCGCTGCTCCGTTTGCTGCTTCTTAAAGACGGACGAACGAAATAATAAAATGGGCACCGACTGCGATTTGATAAAGACCATCGAGGACGACGAGGAGGTTCCGAATTATTCGGAAAATTCGGACGAGGAGGAAGACGTGAGTGACGACGATGTTTGTTGTTGAACAAAAAAGTTTCGTTAACGCCGTTCCGCTTCGTACTTTTGCCAGATACAAATCTATGTTGCTTCAAGCTGTCGTCAATGATATCGTTTTTAACTACCTTTTACTTATGGAAATCGTTTTCATTCGCAGTTTCAACCGCGCAAACAGAAGAAAAAGGAAAAGAAGGACTTTGACACTAACTTCCAGTTCATAAGCGACGCTTCCGAGTACAATCAGGACACGTGGAACGATCTGAGCAAGTACATAAAGAGAAAAGCTAAAACGAAACTCGACGACAAGATAAAGAAGATTCGTCGGGACAACGACGAGGTACGCAGGAAAATAAACTTTTTTTATTGCACGCATCCCTTCACGTGAGCCTTGCATTGCAAGTGAACACACAGATCAGCGGCTCGGCCACCTGAGATGTGAATATTTATTTATTTATTCATTTATGGACAAGTTGATACTTTGTACTTTGTACTTGAAGTATTTTTTGGTACTTTGCCCAGCTCTGAAATAAATAAATAAATATCTGAGCTGTGTTCCGTTGTGAGCATACACAAGAAAAATATTGCACTGTAGTTTTTAATTGTGAACAAGTTTCTTACTGATTTCCTGTTGCAGAATGGTTCAGCCGAAGATCCTATCAAATTGGAGCTGGAAGAGGACTTAAAGGAGCAAGATGGGATTGATCTGTCCGATGACGATCTTCGAAAGGGTAGCCAATCATCTACCGATTTAGACAACACAATATTTTTACCTAAAACTAATTAACATACTTTTTGTGCCCAGATGCTTTCAAAACTAAAGAGAAGAAGGGCAAAAGAAAGAATCTTCCCAAGGAGAAAGAAGAGCTTATGGATTTTGAGGAATCAGCGACTCCCGATGCGTACGCCTCGTTTTATCAGATGAATTTATCCAGACCACTGCTCAAGGTATAAAAGCCCTAGAAACGTTTTCCAAACCGCAGTTATGTTCATTTTCGTGTTAATAACTGACGATTTTCGAAGGCGATAGGAGCGATGAACTTCGTGCACCCGACGCCGATTCAAGCGGCCACGATACCGGTGGCTCTGATGGGTCGAGATATATGCGGTTGCGCCGCGACCGGTACCGGAAAAACCGCGGCTTACATGCTGCCTACTTTGGAGAGGCTTCTTTACAGACCCGTCGACGGTGCGGCGGTAACCAGGGTTCTCGTTCTGGTGCCGACTCGTGAGTTGGGCGTGCAAGTCTACCAGGTCGCTAAGCAGTTGGCACAGTTTACCTCGGTCGAAATAGGACTGTCCGTCGGTGGGCTCGACCTCAAAATACAAGTGAGTATTGCTCCAACATAATTGCGGACTCAACGTCCATTGCTTTGGCGAATTACACTCAACGAATAATTGTCAATTGTTTTTTGTTGATTCAGTAATTAACTTCCTCGTATTTGTCCCGTACAGGAAACGGTGTTGAGAAAGAATCCAGACATCGTAATAGCAACGCCCGGTCGTTTGATCGACCATCTAACGAACACACCAACGTTCTCGTTGGACAGTATCGAAGTTCTAATACTGGACGAAGCCGATAGGTTCGTTGAATAATCCTACACTTACGATTTGTAATATCTTACAAATCGATTCCGCGAACGAAAAAAAACAATGACCATGAACATATCTGCACAAGGCTAAATTTCATCAAGTTATAACGACTGTGTTTGCGCATCGAATCGTGGAGCGGGAGGCAATTTTCTCGGAGATTGGTGCTTACCCTGTAGGGAAAACAATCTCTGCGGAAAGAGTTTCCCTGTGTCCTTGTGCGAATGCGGCACAGTAAGCGTTAAGTCGAACCGGAGAGGGGTGTAAAAGGGGAAAGACCCAGTACAGATGGAACATACAAAACAAAACTTCACTCGGGGAAGTTCACTTGGAAAATAAAATTCTACAAGTGAACCATTTTATTTTCTTCCTAAAGCAGTGCCTTGGCAAAGACTTGCCAAAGTTGGAATTTAATGCTATGCAGATATCTTCAGGGTCATAAAAGTTACTTGTGTAGCTCGGTTCGTCTTCGGCATTGTAGGATATTCCTAGAAGGAAACTACCACGAATAACACCTTCATGGAGGGAAGACGAATATTCTTTAATAACAAAATTAACTTGATACAGGATGCTGGACGAATACTTCGCCGAACAGATGAAACACATCGTGAAGCAGTGCGCGAGAAGCCGACAAACTATACTCTTCTCGGCTACCATGACAGAGGAGGTCAAAGACTTGGCCGCGGTCTCCTTGGACAAGCCGGTCAAAGTTTTCGTCGATAGCAATCAGGACGTCGCTTTTAATTTGAGACAAGAATTCGTTCGGTACGCGACACACCGGCTCTCCATATCGGGTCATCGGTGTTAATATGCGCAGAAAAATAATTGCTATTTTCAATTGTAGAATCCGCAAAGAACGCGAGGGCGATCGCGAGGCCATTCTGGCGGCTCTGATTTGCAGAACTTTCCACGATCACACGATGGTGTTCGTCCAAACGAAAAAACAAGCCCACAGACTGCACATCCTGTTGGGACTGTTGGGCGTCAAAGTCGGCGAGCTTCACGGAAATCTCACGCAGCCTCAGCGTCTAGAGAATCTGAAAAAATTCAAGGATGAAGAGATAGACGTTCTGTTGGCGACGGACGTTGCCGCTCGAGGATTGGACATCAGCGGTGTAAAAACCGTTATTAACTTCGTGATGCCGGCCACGATTCAGCATTACATTCACAGGTGATAGATTGAGAATGGATTTTATAGAGAAAAAAAAGTGGGATAGTTTGGGGATAAAAATATAAATTGGCACTACAGGAGAACCGCATTAAAATGAAAGGGCTTTTTTATTTCAGGGTCGGAAGAACCGCGCGTGCGGGACGCGTCGGTGTTTCGGTCTCCCTGGCCGGAGAGCAGGAACGCTCCTTAGTCAAAAACGTCATAAAGCAGGCGAGAAATCCCGTGAAGAATCGTATAATACCCCCGGATATAATCGAGAAGTACAACAAAAAATTGAAGTCCCTCGAGCCCGACGTGGAGAGTATTTTTCAGGAGGAGAGAAACGAAAAGGAATTGGCTAAAATTGAGAATCAAGCTAATCGCGCTGAACATCTTCTGAAAGAGGGAGATTCCAAAAATTCCAGAAGTTGGTTCCAGTCGAACAGAGAGAGGAAACTTGAGAAAGGTTTGTATACATTTGTCAATGGATAAAATAAGATTAAAATAACATCGGACTATTTATTTATTCTTTTTTATACGTTTTTCTCAAAACATTTTTAAAAACATAAAAATTGAAAAACTAAAAAAAATTGAAAGAAAAAGATCAGTCTATTGCGGCATATCACTTGACCATTTTTATATGCAGCATTGCAGCTTTTATTTTTTTAAGTAAACATTTTTTAAGCCTCATATGTATCAGGAATCTTCTGAAATGAACTTTTTTCAGATAACTTGGCTTTGGTAGAAAAGAAATCGAGGAAATCGAACAAGTCAAAACGCAAAGCTGAGGAGCAACCTTCGAATCTGGTGGAAGATAATGCAAGAAAGGCGAAGAAGAAGAAACTCACCCCGGAACAGACTGCCGAGGATCGAGCGAATAAAGAGTTGGAAAAAGTAGCAGCTTTCCAGGCGAGGTTGGCAAAGAGGAAGAATAAGCAGAAAAAAATACGATCGGTGATTGACGATGATCATCGACATAATGCGAAGAAAGGTAAAAAAAAAGCTTTTATAAAGCGTAAATACGTCCGGATTATATTGTATATCGAAACTAATCATAAAAAAAAATTCAGGAGTCATAAAACGATCAAAGTCTTCCTTTGCCGCCGATCTGACCGATACGAGCAAGAAGGGAGTGAAGAAGCTTCGTTACGAGTAAGTTTAATAAAACTTCTTAGAAGTTAATATTTATTGATTGAGCTTATCGAGAATTTTTTTTTCTCATTCCAGCGCCAATACAAAGCAAAAACAAAAATCTAACAAGTCCTTCCGTAAGCCGATGTCCGCGAAGGGCAAAGGAGGACCTCAGAGATCGAAACAGAGAAAGTAACTGTAAAAAAAAAACTGAAAAAATTCAATTACGAATAAATCGTTGTCTTTTACTTAAAATGAAATATTTCAATCGATTTGTTTTATTATAGAACCAATACAATACTTCACTTACGTCACAGACCGACAGATGGATAGCACTGACTATTATAACCTGGGGTGTTTTTTTTATTTTTTCAAATTTTTTTTTTTTTCATTCTTGTATACTTGATAGTCTATTACCTGCCCGCAGAAACGACAGAAAGTCATAACTACTTTATAACTTCGTCAAAGATAAAATTCAAGAAAAATCGAGTCCTTGCGCGTTGATGCTGCTGATTGATGTTAATTTACAAAAGAATGCTTCGTAAGCAATGTTCGATGAGCGCGTGAATTATTACAATGTTTTTTTTTAGCAGAGCGCTCGTACCGCGAATTTTGCAAAAGGTATTTCATTTTCTCATTTTTTTTCCAAGGGATCCTTCATCTTTCAAGATGTACAAAAGTCATACTGTCATATATCGAAAACTTTACAGTGATGATAAATTTTTTCTTTCGCACCGCAATTTCCGCGAACAGGTAACAGGTTAATAATCTTGTATGTTATTGTGTATTTTTATATAGTAATCTCAAACGAACTCTTTCACAACTCACCTCTCATTCACCGCATCCACACGTCTTTCACAACTTTCTTATTCACTACCTAATCATCGTATTGTTGTGTGATAGATTAAAAAAAAAAGAAAAACAAAAGCAAAACACACGAGAAAAAAAAATATTGAGAACCGTACGAACTAGGCACGTGCAAAATATTTGAAAACGTGTTTGAAAATTCGTAACCAAGTGTCTTTCTTTCTATTTTGATTTACAATCTCTTGAGTGAAAGTTATTAGTATGAAGTTTTGAAACGCCTTCTTTTTTTCCCTTACGTATAATTTATTTAATGATAATTTTTCTTCATCCGGCTAGATTTTTTCGCCGAAGTGTGTCAAGAGTTTATGTTCGACGTTCAATTGTGTCACCTACGTGCGGTACGAATCAATCATAGTCGATTGGCATACCGCAGAACAAAAATATATTAAAAGAACACACACACGGAATAATAAAGTGAACATTTTGTCAATTTCTCGATTGTGGTGTGCATTGGCCTGAGCATTGGCAATGGATAGACGAGACCAGCTCCTTGCCGGACGATTGCCGGATTTTTTTTTTATGTAAGAGTATAAAAGTAAAATCGTTCCACGTGAAAATCTCGCGAACAATAACGGGCACCCGCAGAATAATAATTATCCATGTACGGATATAAACAATTATAATTTTGGACAAACAAGCGAATACGAAGACATATCACGAAACTTATATCATTTTTTCCCATCGCGGCACCTCTCTTTTTTACTGCCTTCCGAAGATAAATCTTACAGAGAGAAATTAATAATGGAATATTCCTCGAAGTGTAAAATAGTCGTTCATTGAAATTTTATTGTACAATGATTTATGAGTGGTACACTACTCTAACTTACGACCCTTACCGAAACATTATGTCGTCATATCGAGAGAAAAAAAATAATCGGAAAATATTCTTCGTCCAGCGGTAATAATAATGGATATAGAGTTGTGAAAATCCGCGAAATAAGAAAACCATTAGTTATCTTTAGAAATGTCAATTTCAATAATTTCTCAGAATTACGGGGATGATCTTATAGATCGCAAAAGCCTTTCGAGCGAACAGCACGATGGCTGTCGGGAACAAATTTAATACGCAAAGAAACATTTATACGCATTTAATTTACCATCCGGAACACAACGTTTCTATAGAGTTGACGCCACGCAAAAACTTATCGAGACGCATTGAGACGAATCGCGCTAGAAGAGATAGAAAAAAAAACACGACTTGCGAAGTTGTTTGCGGATCGACAGCTACGCTTCGAAAAAAAAAAAAAAAAACTTAAATATAATCCCCGGCATAATTCCCATTCTGACGCATCTTCAATTTAAAATGATGAGAAAACAAAAACGAAAAAAACAATTGGCGCTCGAACTTGCTCAAATATCTACTCGAGTGAATGTAGGAAGAGTTCGGAAAAGAAAACGACAATGAAGAATATAGAACAGAAAAATGATAAGCTTTGACACGTGTCAATGGATTGAAGTTAGTGTATTATAATCTTAACAGCTTATGTTCTAGAAATACGCGAACGACTTAGGTATATTAATTGTTGTACATAACCAAAATATTCTGTTTTCTAATTTGTAAAGTGTTTGTTTTTCCTTTTCTTTTAGGTGTTTCTTATTTTTTTTTTGTTTTCTTTATGCTTATCCATAGTATCATCGCGGCCCACTTATCTTTCCCCACTCTCGTACCTGTCCCCGCTCCGATAGAATGCATTCACGTAATTATTTATTTGTTTTGTCGGACTCTCGTAATGCCCTCTTCGCCGGTGGCTCCTCGATCTGAAAATCAAATCGTGTTAAAATATGAATGATTTAGAAAAAAAACAAAAGATGATAATAAACGTCATTCTTGTACGTACATCATCCTCGATGCCTGGTAATTGAATCCTGGTCTCCGACGCTTCCGCGGGCTGAAAAGACAAAACGATCGAAGATAAATTGCCACTCTGTAGGATCCGACTAAACCATTGCGGGTCAATTGCGATCCGAACACGACAGTAGTGCATCACTCGTCGATAGATTTATTACCTGTGCATCGATACATTCCATTTCCCCAATTTGCAGCTTGAAAGAATAGAGTTCCATTTGCTTAGGATTTTTTTTTTCAAAATACAATCGAGGATCTATTTACGTGTGCTCAAAATTTTGAATAAAAAACTATTGATTCTTGTCGATATATGGTGTGATATTTAAATCGGTATTTTGAAAAAATCGTAATTTGTTCAGTACTGTGAATAATAAATGTAGATACATTTATTATTATTTTTACAGGCATAGAAATCGGAATGTGCATCCCTGCAGTGGAACAGCATGATGGAACAAACAAACAAAACAGTACACAATTATTATAGTGAGAAATTATAAACTTACCCTTGCATCGGTTTCGTTAGGCCCGATGCCGGCTTCCTTCTGTTGCTTGGATTTGGCCCTGCGCTGAGGTCGGTCGCTGAGCGAGTGTGCATTCAGATGCGCTCCCTTGCCCTTGGGACTAGTCATGTTAATCTGCATCTCGTCTGGCAGATAGTTTTTGGAATTCGTTAGTAACTCGTCCGCTCGTTTGAAGTACATCGTTGGTATTCTAGTTTCACTCGGGAACTCCTTCATGTCGTAGTTGGTAGTTTTCTCGAAGATGACGTTCATGGCGAGATCACAGACTGCCCACAATTTCTGTGAATTTTTCATTGACGAATTAGATAATGATTATTGTCGCAGCATTCGTGATATTATTTGAGATATATATATATATTTTAAAGCTGTACTTACGCAGTTTACATTATCGTCATCGGGCTTCAGAGCGTCTTTGTGACTCTTCATTCTTTCCACGAGATTCTTGTAGAATCCGTAGCAGTAGTATTCATTTTTGGTAATAAGTGGCTCTAGGATGAACCACAGACACGCTCGAATCACTTTCAATTGGCCGACGTCGAGATGATTCGTGAATTCCGGGTCGTGGGCCAATATCGGCACCGCAAATACCAGCATGTAATCCGGTAGAATGTGCGGCAGTTGGCCTGTCGAAAACGAAAAGCGAGAATTAAGTTGCACGAAAAAATGCTACGTCAACGCGTACGGGTCTTCATGGTTTGCTAAAAAGAGGCTCACCCATAGCACGCTCGACGGTTCCCAGTGATACGGTTTTGACATAGTCTCTTCTCTTGTTGATGTCTGTCTGCATGTGTGTCTTCAAGAGGCACTTCAGTCTCTTGTCCTGTTCTTTGCCGGCCAGCGCGTAGTAACCCATAAAATCTAGAGGCAAACACTTGTTCGGAATGCCTCGGCCCAGTCCTTTATGCAACTTGGCTCCAAACGATTCTCTCACTTGAGTCACCTCGTCCTGTCGGAGCAATTTTTTTTTATCGATCCAAAACGCACTAGAACAGAATCTATATTTATAATAAAATTTCGAATACACTCACCACCATGAGTTGCGATAAGTTGTAGAACTGATCGGCCGTGAATTGATCGCCGACGCCTTTCTGTTCGCAAATCTTGAGCATGGAGCAACCGGCCTGCAGGCGAAGCCAACTCATCTCGGCTTTGCTCAAGCGATTCTGTTGCAGAAGATCGCCTTTGTTCACGACGAAGGCGTTCAGCATTCGGAAGGTTTTTTGGGCGGACAGAACGTCGGTTTTGAGTCCGAGCAACCAGCGCGCCATGCACTTGAGTCCTTCCAAACGGCAACGAGTCTCCTCCGGGAGTTGATCTTCTCGACACCAATCACCCTCGATGGTGCCGGTCGTCTGCTCGGTTGTTTCCTTCACCAACAGCTCTTTCACTATCTGTAATTTAATTAATGTGAGTAATGTAAGCAAATTTCAAGTTGCAATAAATTAAATTAAAAATCTATTTTTACAGTGTAGATTCTGATGAGGCAGTTGTTGAGATGTATTATTTAAAATAAAATGTGTCGCAATTATTTGGATTACCTTTCTCGATACCATATTCTTGATTGGTATGTGATACTTGTCAGGCAAATTGTAAGCTATATGCCCGAGGGTGACGATCGAAGTCCGATAATACTCCGATGTTGGAGTGAGGGTGCTCTTGATTCTTTCGATTATTTCAGGAAAGATCGTGTCGTGAATGTTGGTCATGTTAACGAAGAGACACCTGATGGCCTGCTTCGCCTGTTTCGGTGTACCGGTCTCGGCGAAATTCTTGCATATCGGTACCATTAGATCCATTATCTCAGGCGCCACGTCGCACAGCGGTTTGTACTTTCCCAAAAACGTGAATATCGAGAGGACCAGCGGTCCGACCATCTCGTCCTCGACCTCAAGGAGATTCACCAATTGCGTCAAAATGTCGTTGTGAAGGAAGTGTGGTCCGAATACGAACGACAGCATCTGCAAGTAGAATTTCCTTTTCAATTATACGCGTTATCAAATATTCAATACTAACAAATTTCGCTAACAAAAATCGCTCATTCTTTGCAATATTGTCTATAAACATTCCCGATAAACATTCTAGAGTTACAGCGGTTGGAAATATGATTTTTCGATATTTTAGAAACACTTTTTCATTAAGATCTCGGATTTTTTTCACCAAAACAAGGCTTCCTCTATGAGGAAGAAAAACGATCGTTAAATGAAACAAATTACTCACCACCAGCAGTCTGAGTCCCTTCTCCCCAGCGTTATTTGGATTGAGACCGACCTCCTCGATAACATTGCCGGCTTTCAAGCAGTCCTGAACGTAGCCGATCAGTACCCTGATGGCTTCCTCGTCAATCATAACCGAGCTCACTCGTTCGAGTAACATCTTTATCGTGTTGTAATAAAGATTCGTCATAACCGGCTGACCGAGTTTCTTCAGGACAGCGGTAATCGTGTCAGCGCATTCTTTGCACGATACATTCGGCTGTACTATGGTCTCCATTCCCTGCAACAGTGCCTGATCCTTTTTCATGTGGGCGCTGAATTTTTGTAAGAACTCCATGACCTTCATCGGATCCGGCAAGAATCGTGATATCTGCAGGATCTTCGCCATGAGATCGTTCGTCGCGTCGGGCTTTTTAACGATCTCCAGCCACTCGACAACGGCTCTTCTAACGGCTAATTGATGCTTCTGCAGCTCGACGAAAGCCTTGGACGCGTGATCGTCGATCGTGCCGAGAAGGTGATACAATTTCTTCATTCTCTCCTCGGCGGCGAGCTGATAGGGAACGAGACAAGTGTTCAGCAGTCTCTCAACGAGTAGTCTGTCCTCCATACCGGTCATGTAATAGCCATGTAAAATTTTGTTCTTTATCCACGTTACGGCCTTCTTCGTCGCTTGCGGCACGTCGACGTCGTGCAAATGTTTCTTGTAAATCATCGCCAGTCCGGCCATCGCTTCTTTACGAATTTTGAACTTTTTGTCCAAAGTTCTCTCCTTTACGAATTCCAATAAATCCTCGCTGTCCGAGACGACCTCGAAGTCTCTTCGGGCCGTCGTTACTATCGCCATTACGACCTCGTAACGGACGCTCTCGTCGGCATCGTGCTGCCGAAGCTTCAGTGTATCGGTTATGTCCTTTCTCAGCTCCGGATGATTCAGAAGAAAATGCATTGAATATTGTACGCATTTGATACGTATTAGAACGTGAACGTCGTTGAAACGCCCGAGAAAGGCGCGCCACAGTTGGGTGTGCTGAGTGGCGAGCTGCGAACCCTTTTCGGAAAACATTCGCGCTAACAGTGCCACGGCTCCCAGACGCTCCGACTCCAAGGAGGACTTCAGCTTGCATTCCAATTGAGGAAGGACGGACAGCAGTACGCTCGGACATATGTGGTTCAGTTCGTATATGAGGTCGTACACTTTCTTGCATATTTGTAGAGCTTTTTCCTCGCGACCGAGAATGAGGAAGTGATTGAAGAACTGTCGGGAGGAGAAAGATATTCGGTTAGGAGGATAAATTGGATGTGAAAAAAATTCGTATGAAAATTAAGGTACTGTAAGTTTTTATGCATAAACTGGTGTATCAAATGTGTACAATCGTGATGAAAAATTAATGTATAGTTAAAAACTTTAGAAATACTTTACTTTATTTTTACTGTAAAAGTACTTTAATAATTCCAATAATTTACTTTAATTTCACTTTAAACTATATTAATTTTTCATCACCATGGTACATTCAATTTAGTGTACCAGTTTTTGAATAAAAACGTCCAGTCCGGTACATTAAATTTCGTACGATTTTCTTTAGTGTCTACTGAAATAAGCGACTCAAATTATGAAATTTCTTTTGCAAGAATGTACAGAACAGCAATCATACGCGAAGGCTTTATTCTTACTCGCGTTACCGGAAAATTTCGCCTTCGGTATCAATTATTAATTCTCACCAAGACGTGATCGATAATTCGCGGTGCCAAAAGGTGTTCAAATATTCGTTGATCTACTCACCGCTTGAAGGTACGGTTCCAAGGTGTCGCTGCATTTGACGACGAGCTCCTTGGCGAGCAGATAAGCATTCTTTTTCTGCGTTTTGTTTGGTTCGACGATATTCATGAGAATAATGTCCAGTAATTCGTTACTAACAATGTCCGATTCAGTGATGAGAGGACAGAGGACGTCGAGCATGAAACTCTTTACTTTCCCGGAGTGCTCGTCGCTGCAATTAATCGAATCAACACAGTTCATCAACGACGAATAAAATCGAATAAAATATTCAAAAATAACGATGACGATTATACTCACTTGACGATTTTGAACATCAGTGAGAACAGCGCGCAGAATATTTCCTGACAGTCTTCCAGTTCGAAACACATGTTGAAAGATTTGACGTAGGCCAAATTTTCAAGCAGGTAAAAGTATCTTTTGAACGCCGGATCCTTCGGGTCTTTCAGACCCGACAGTTGTTTGATCAAGAACAGAAATATGGTCTTCACCTGTAAATAACAAATAATATATAAATAAAAGTGTTTTAAAAATCTGGTATTATGTTAGTCGTTTAAACAAATAATTCTTATATTGTCACACAGTTATGCGTTATGGAAATCGTGTATATCATAGCTGTAATCTTATTATAGATATCAGATGGTCCGACTTCATTTAATTTCGAGTGTTTTATAATTCTGTAGAATTCATTATTCAAAGCTATAAAATTAGGATTTGTTGTAAATCGTTGACAAAAAAATAAATAAACAAAAATAAATTCGTATACGTGTGCAGCATAATCGGAACATCAGCACGAAGTAAAGTTTAAGTTAAATCATTTTTATTAAAAATTAAA
This sequence comes from Amblyjoppa proteus, assembly GCA_963922035.1. NCBI lineage: Eukaryota > Metazoa > Arthropoda > Insecta > Hymenoptera > Ichneumonidae > Amblyjoppa > Amblyjoppa proteus. Next base: position 22,993,802 of record OY998234.1, on the reverse strand, counting down.
TAGATCCTGAGTTAAGTTAAAATGAAGTAATATTGATTATTTTTCTTCTTTTTTTAATAGAGATTCAAGTACTTATAAGACACATTTGTATTTTGAATATTTGTCAAGGAGAAATATATTGATAAATATGTTAAATCATACAAGCTATATTATATTTTGTTTTGAAGGGGTTTTCTCCTGTTGATAAATAAATAAATAAACAAACAATTGACAAAATAGAAATTTTGAAAAATTAAACTGTTACTGACTTGATCAGCGTCTTTGTACGGTGCTTCCGGTGCGTAAACTCTGAGAACGTCAGCTATGCAGCACGCAATCAAGAGTTGAACATCCTTGCTCTGGTGCATCAAAAAATGATCCTCAGCCAGATGGAGTGCCAGTGGGATGTACTGCTGGTACATTCCCTCGTCCTGGCCCATGGCTTGTAACGTGTGAGCAAGTGTCTAAAATAATACATAAAAATTATAATACATAAAAACTGGAATATATAAATATCCGAATGTATAAAAATAATACATAGAAAGTGTCTAAAAATAGAATCTGGTAATCGATGTAATGGAAGTCATCCAAAACCTTAGGGCAAATAATGAACAACTAACTACATAAAAATTATATGAAATAGATATTTTTTTCATCTCAGATGGTCAAAGTCCAAAAACCGTGGTGATACATTTGTTTGTTCTTGTAATAAAAAAATACCTTCAGTCGTCTGATCAGTTCATCTGGACCCAGATCCTCGGTGACCGAACGACACCCCTGAGGGTAAATTATTTCTGACATGGTGCCCGCTTATTGAACCGGGTAGATTAAATACTTTATCCCAAAATTCGACCTAGAACACGGTCCAAATTCTGTAACACAAATATATTTGTGTCTCCTAAATTATGTTATCCAATATGGATACATTTTATCTACGCATTCTTTCTGGCATTCGCTACACGGCACGTATTAAGGGTATTGCGCTCAAGGAGGTCCGCTGTGGCCCAAAATTCACAAAAAAAATACCGAAATACATGAAAAAAATATCGCGTCCCTACAATATGATCGACAGCAATTCTTGCCGGGACTAAAAAGCGAGCTTCCGACGACGAAGTGCAAAGAATTCTGTAACTTGGTCCCCCGATGCAAACGATTATTGCCAGACCCGAGAATCTTCGGATATGGTGCCTACGTTCGCGATCGTTCGCTGTCGGCCAAAACGCACAGTCTCGGTGCTCGAGCGAAACGCCGAGAAATTCTTGAACTGATTAAAAGAGCGTGGATTTGTGTTGTTGGAGGTGCGAGGTACGTATGTTACGAAGCATCATTTCACCGCGGCTTTGGAGGTTATGTGACGGCGGTGTGGACGTAGATACACAACATCTAACGTAAACAAATTTTGTCCGCAAAACTCGAGCGATAAGATTAAAAAGGTAGTCGAGCGACGCACAGTGCTCGGTATGATCGATCGAATATTCGACAAGAGAACATTGAATCGTTACCTCAGGATATGCATAGACACCGCAAGGCCTATGACACTCAAAATATCAATAAAGCAAATATATCTGTCGGGGCACACGGCACTGTTCCCAGCTTATATTCGTAACACACTCCGCTATCAGTCGCGCTCCCGTATTCTAAACATGTATACAGCTCGAACCTCTTGACTCTCGACTTTTCGCGTAACTACTGAGCATGTTAAAAACGGGTCAAAACATCGGCCAAAAAAGTGGCAAAATCAGTTCGGCAAACGGTTAACCGCATTAAAGGACGCGACAGCGCAACTAGACGGAGCGAAGTTGCCTTCGCATCGCTCAACCATGTTCGACGTATATGCGTTCGTGAAAATGTCCACCTGTCGAATGGAACGCGAATGAGTATAATTTTTTTTTTATCTCTTTCTTTATTTCACTCAGGCAGGAGAGCAAACTGTAAGTTTTGCATGAATATTGAACCGTTACGAAGAATTCTATTGTTTATTTTTAAATAAGGGGGTTTAGAAAGAAAATAATAATCAAATCATGATCATTGGTGAGCGATCGTCGATTCGGGGCTCGACCGGCGTCTGGAAAAATCATGAGGTTTGTTCGGTGTGTGTTTCATCTCTGATCGAATCGGCGACAATTAAAAAGCGGCCGAGCTCTACTCGAGAAATTAAGTACGTGGCGGTAGTTTGCTGTACAAATGCGAGAGAGCTTCCGCCTCTTGTTCGCGGTCGCGGGTGGGGGTGAACGTTATTGCGTTAAGGATAACAAAATGAAAGCCGAGACAATCGATTATCGAGTATTCATGTGATCTTTGCCGCGCGATTATGCCTGTTTTCCCGCTACATAGGTGCGTTGCTTACGGTGCGTCCGGCAGGTATGGACTTGCAGCTGTTTGTATCATCTGCAGATCGTTGAAATATTACCTGTGAGCTGCTTGAAGGGCGAAAGGGTTAAATTCGTCGGTAGATTTTGCCCCATGCTATTTTCACCGGTAAAATTACCGACCAGATTATTTTCGCGCGTTCTCCGAAGTCGGCTGCAAAATGACGTCACTTCGTCGCTCTTATATCTACGGCTTCTGCAGCGGCGAAGATCCAGGGCGCGTTTCCATGTCGGCTGCGCGTCGCTTGCGTAACGCACTGCGCACCAACGACGCGCAGTGCGTTTGAATTTACATGTTTGAATAACTGAATGTACAATTATGGAAAAACGATTAGCGAGATTCGTATCCAAGATGGAGGGAATGGCTTGGAGTCCGATGAAAAATTTAGCGCAAATTTATTTCCCAGATAGATACAGCGTACACATAGAACCGAATATTTCGTTCGGTTCGGGGTCGAAAGAAAAAATAAAAATTATTTTTTTATAATATTACATGAAATATCGTAAAGAAATATTTATTATTCATCGCGTCGTTTCGCAGAGATGGCATTGTCCAGTCGCTTCGCGTCAGGGTATCAATAGTCGATTTCCCTTTGTGGGCTTTCAACCCCTCTAAGCTCGTTCGAGGAACCATCGCGACCCGATGGACTCCTCCGGAAAATCACGCCGGCGGTTTTTTCTTTCCCTCGCCGTTACGTGAGCCAGTGATAGACGGGTCAGATGCTCGAGCGTCGCACGTGGATTTCAACCGTGGCTCTTGCTCGAGGTCTTCCATTTCGTGTGGAACGCCTCGATGTGCTCGAGATTTACGCCTGCAATAGTCATTAAAAAATATATGTATATATTACCTACATTTATAAATACTTTTTTTAAGCGCTTGTTTTTATTTTTTTATTTATTTAGTTATTTATGATAAATATACTTTCTAAACGAGAAACTAAATTTTACACGACGTACCATTTTCACTTTTTTGGAAAAAAATGTTTTTTTGGTTTTGATAGATGCATTATAAAAATAGAAAAAAAAATAATGCGCACCTGCAGTCTTCGTTAGTCCATCGGTGCTGAAGCTCGAAGCCTTCCTCTCCTCGACGCTGAAACCCGTAAGAAGAGTCACGACGGGTGGCTCTTTGTCCCCGTTAAGTCCGACTTTGGTCTGTTGAGTGAGATAGTGACAGCATTCGATAATTTGAAAAAACAACCAAGCCTCCTTGTCCTTGGTCTTCGGTCCCTTGATCAGTGGCAGTGGCAAGCGCTCGTGGGGTCTCTGAGCGCGCAAGAATCGCGAGCCCTTTCTCAGCTGCGCCTCGAGCCATCGCGTTGCCTCGCGCGCTTTGCTGCTCGTTCGTTTCATCTCATCCAGAGCCGACACGACTGAGTAAAAAAAAATAAAATATGCATCAACAAATTAAAACCATCCTGCATATGCTTCGAAGTTTTTATAAAAAAATTTCCATCGTGCGAAAACTCACCGACTGACGGAATAATGACGATGAATTTCTTCGCATAGACGAGTCGTTTCAGGGCCGGCGTGTGCTTAGCGAGAGCTTCCTGGTCGGGAACCAAGTACGGCGATATCAATCGCGACCGCAGTCGACTCTCCAGAGCTCGAACTTCTGCCTTTAGCCACAATCTTCCCATGTGCCTCATCAACTTTCCTCTCGACTGTTCCGACTCAGCGTCTTTGCCGTTCGTCTTGGCCTCGTCCTCGGTCGGGCTCGAATCTTTAACGTCCGACGTTACGAAGAGGTTTCTATCCTCGTCGAATTTGATGCCCGACTCGGGAATGGAGCACACGTAGTTGCCGAAGCTCACGAGCTTCGTGGCTCGCAGAAGAGCTTCCTCCTGCGCGTGCATCTTCGTGTGTCGCAGCACCGTCCAGTCCAGCGACTTGTGAGCTTCCTCCAGAAGCTTCAATCCTTTCATATCGATGTCCTCCGGCAACGGCACGATCTTCGACGATTCCGCCAATCCCTCCGCGCTCGACGAGAGTATCGTGTCGCGATCCCACCACTTCTTCAACAATAGCTCGCTGTCGACGACGTTCACGAGATTCAGCAGCGTCGCGACGCGCTTCAACGAGGCGCTCGAGCTCTTCGCGAACATACGAAAAATCTCGGGATTACCGCGAAGCCAGTCGAAGCAAATCTTGATCGCCCGAAGCGATCCCTCGCCTCCGAGAATTTTCAGAACGTCCTTCGGTTCGAGAGACTGTTTCTTCAGCAGCGCCACGTAAGCGAGAGCGTGGTTCGAGCCGGTGCTCTCCTCGCGAGCGCCGCCGTTGTTGATCGTCGTTATCGCGCCACCAGAATTTTCGATGGCTCCGTTCTCTTCGATCTTCTCATCGATCTCCCCGTCCGCCTTTTCGTTACCGTTTTCCATCGGGTTCGCGTCACTTTCGGCGAATTTCTTCGTCTCGTCCGAGACCGCGTGTCCGTTCGAGGTCGTCGTCTCCTTGGCGATCTCGTCGTCCGTCAAATCCTCGGAGAGAGCGTCGTCGGAGATTTGGTTGCACTCACTAAGAGCGTCCTCCTCCTCGGTCTCCGATATGTCCGAATTCATCTCGTCGCTCGACGATCCCGCCCGAGGTCCGTCAATGTCGCTCGCCTCGGAGTCCGAGCTGTTCAGTCGCTTCCGCGGTCTGCGAAGTTTCGTCAGGAGACTCTTCGACTTGTCGCGTATTTTTTTTGCGTCACGCGGTGATATCGTTCCATTAGTTTTTTCGGCTGTTCGTTTGAATTCCGTCGTCCTGTTGTCGTTCAAGTCGACACGATTGTCGTTGGAAGCTTTCACGATCGTCTCTTTGACATCGCCGTTGCAATTTTCCTTCCGAGCGTCGAGCTCGTCCCTCTCGTCGTTCTCCAGATATTGCGTGACGTCGAGTCCGTCGTTGCCGTTCAGCACGGCGATCTCTATCACAGCCTCCTGCAAGCGAGTTATCGTTATCTGCATCAACTGAGACAGTATAGTGAGCGTGAAGGCTATCGCGCCCTGAACCTCGCCTGATTCCTTGGTCTTCAGTTTCAATATCGACATGAGGCATATGGCGACTATTTTGAAAATCATGTCGTCAGTCAGACGAGGATTGACGTTGTTTTTGCAATTTTTAAGATAAGCGTCGATGCTGTCCTCGTTCCCGAGCTCGGTCGCGCTGCTCGCGATTGCTTTGTCGTTGCCGAAACAATTCTCGAGCTCGACGAGGAGATCCTGACAGTCGTGATTTATCTGCTCCGAATCGGGCGAGTCGCTGTCCCAGAGCTGAAGCAGAGAGAACAGCCTGGCAGCGCATTTTTGAAAGGGAAACTTTTCCTTTCCCGTGTACGAGTGAGTTGTTATTATTCTTCGAAGATTACCCTCAGCACCCTCGAACGACTCGGCGCAAAGTATGCATCGAGTGTAGTGATAGACGGCGTCGAGACCGTAATTTTTGTTTCCCGCTACCGTTCCGAGCTGATTGTGCGGCATTCCGATGCTCGGATCTATGCTCACCGCGGTTTTGTAGTACCGGACGGCGATCATCGGATCCCAATTCGGATCCAAGTCGAGCCTGTAACGAGCCAGATCTCCGAGGCATATCAGACTTCGGTGAATTATTCTCACGGCGCACTGACGAATCTCGTCGGAGAGAAGCTTGCTCTGGGAGGATTTTGATTTTTGAGCGGAGAGCGTGGTTTTGTGCCGCGGATAAGCGAAGTCTATCACCCCGGATAAATCGAGGTCGCATTCCTGCTGCAGCTTCAGGATCAAGTGATGGTAGTATCCCACACCCACTGCCAGGTGAGCGGACAACAGGGCTTTCTCCGTATCGTTCCAAGTGTTTCCCTGCAATATTTTATTTATTAACGTTCTTAACAGTCTTCTGGAAAAATAAACTGCTGAATCGAAGAACTCGGGAAAAACAAATGCGTCTAAAATAAATGCCAAAATAAATCGGAGATAAAAATGTGAACGAAATTTTTTTAATCTATCCAAAGGTATTGAAATTTATCAAAGAGGAATCTCTTTATGCAAAGTCAGGTGATGCTGATAAATAAAGTAGCATACATAGGAATTTCCTCGTCCAAAAGTTAGTTATACTATTATGTATATATAGTTAGTAATGTATACATAATACTATTTTCACGAGCAAAATAAATGCTAAAATAAATCAGAGTTAAAAACGTGACAATAAAAAAAAAAATAATAATAATAAATTTATCACAACACATTTAAAATTATCAAAGAGGAAAGCAAAGTGGCAATCGAAGAGGCAATTTCTTTGTGCATTTCATTGATACTCATAAAGCAGCATATGCAATGAACTTCTTTATCCAAAGGTACCGAAAGGTTTATCAGAGGATAGTTTGTAGAACATACGTAATACTGTTTGCGAGAGCAAAGCAAATCGGGATTTACCCTTCCCGTATACAATCTTATTTATTTGATAAAAAAAACACATCGATGGATACCTTCCGGAGCTTTTTGGCCGTGAATACAGCATTATAGAAACCCTTTCTCCAGAGCAGCTCCTCAGCTTTGCGAGCATGTCCGACGGGATCCTTGAAAATCAGTCTCTCGCAGTAATCCTTGAGCTTGGCTCTCAGCACCTCTCCCGAGGGTGTGAATATGTCCGTTATCGTCAGAGCGCATCCGTTCTGATCGTCGAGTCTCTTAGCGATGTCGGTTGCGCCCCTAAAAAAAAAAAATAAAAAATAAATAAATAAAAAAGATAAACACAATTGAGCAAAACATGTTCGCAAAGAATCGCGCGATCGTCGCGCATCACTGACATTCGGAGATAAGATCTCAAGGTCACATCTTCGCCACCCAGTAATGCACGTGCGAATAAAGACAATGAGAATAACGAAAAAGTAAAAATAGGCGTAAAGATTTATCGACATAAATATTATTGAGCAGACCTGTAAAGTCTCCTCGTGACTTCGAGGCAATCGTTCGTCCGGCCATCAGCGACGTTCTGATTGTAAGATCGCCTCATTTTTTAGCTGTACTCATTTTTCCCCGTAACCGTTCGGTCGACTCGTCATCGTCGCACTCATTTCCCCGCGGTCTCCTGACACGCGTACCGCCGTCCCACGATGTGAAAATTCGTCATTCGACCGCGCTCCGTGCCCCTCGATCGAAAGATATATTTTCCGTATCGTCGCGAATTCCCGTATATTCTCGAAACCCCCAAAGACCTCGGCGTACAGCGAACGGTAGTGTTTTATCAACTTTGCAGAGCGAGTCCAACACCGCGCGATTTATCGTGTGTGCTCCGCGATGGAATCAAAAAAAAAATAATAATAATAATGCGAGTGCGCGGAAGGAGATCGTGAACTTGGGGTAAGGTGAGCGATGAGAAAAAAACGTCGTGTGCAAAGACCGACTTATAGGGTGCGTCACCGGTAATTAACCGGGAATAACAAACACACAAGTATTATACGAATTAATATATTAAAATAAACGATGTTTAATGATTTTCGGTCGATAATTTGGTACAGCTTTATGCCCATGAGGAGGAAGTCCACAAGCTCTCACTAAAGCGGCTTGCCGTCACTTATCCTAAATCCCATAATCCCGAACGCTCCAAACGCCCGAAATTCATTTATCCGATGTAGCGTTTACCCGAAATTGCAATCTACCGAAGGACTAGAATACCGAATGTTCATTTGCCCGAACGTTCAAAGCATGAAATATTATTTTGCCGACATCCCATAATCCCGACGGTTCAATATACCGAAACATCGTATGCCCGAAATCCATTCACCCGACGTCCCATTTGCCCGAAAATCTGTTTTACCAGCGTAGAGCTCGTGATAGCCGACAGTTGTAACTCCGATAATCGATAAGTTAGAGTTCTAAAATGTGTACTATAGTCGCCTCACTGAAAGATCCCTTGTTTGAGAAGATCCCGAACGTACGGTATTGCTATATTAACATAAGTAATTGAACTTTATGCTAAAGTTCAATTACTTACGTTAAGATAGCATTAGCATACGTTCAGAATTCCACCCCTAAAAAAGTTATCAAATCTTATAAATAAACATAATAAAACAGGTCGAAAAAAAATAAATTATATTTGGTTAGAGTTCGAGATGTCAACGCATCCAGGTGTCCAATGTGCAATGCTTCAATTGCGATTATTGTTTGCTTGCCCTGTAGGCACTGGTACGGTTGTGCGAACTGCACTCAGGAGATCGTCGAATTAGCCAACCGAGAAAATGCGCAGGTCCGATGCCGCATTTGTATCATGGTGATAATCGCCTTTCAAATCATGCATGTAAATATAAAAAATTGCTATATTATTATGTTACATGTGGGACAAAATGGGGCAAAACGGGCCAGTAGGGCAAATGTAATTTTTCAATGATTATTGTATACCTCATTTTGCTCCGTCAATATATTCGAATTTTCTGCCCCATTTTTCTCCGCTTTTCCTTATGTATATTATTTATTGTGATGTATTTATTATATTTACCTATATTTATTTGCACTTCTATTAGGTCACTTAGAATCCTGTTCAACAGTAGTGATCCTACCGTATCAAGAACCCGGACAAATTCGTTTGTAAGATAACTTTGTTATACGCAATTGTTAAATGCCTGGAAGGAAAGTATATCGATCTTTACTATTCGACTTAATCTTATATTCATTTACATAACTAGCAGTAGTAGTAGTAGTAAAAGAGATTTTGCCAATGCTGCATATTTATACAGTTATCTTCTTATACTAGTTTTCTTCCTAATCATAATTATACACCTTGGTAAAGAACCATCGACCTGCATCCTTCAGCCTTCATTCATAAAAGCATAACGACGACCATTGGTACCGTCTTTTGTCTATCGGGATACGTACGCGATACGTCCTTGCGATTTATGATATTTGTGCATAAGCCGTACGCCGTTTTTATTTTGAACGATTGATATTATCATGGTATTCCTAAAATGATACGATATGTATAAAAAAGAAACTCGTCAGTGTAAGGTTTGGATGATCTCTTGGCGAGGCGACTATAGGTTTTTATTGTAGGATGCTAATTTATCATCCGCCTATGTAACTTACGTCGGTAACCACGAGCTCTACGACGGTAAAACAGATTTTCGGGCAAATGGGACGTCGGGTGAATGGATTTCGGGCAAACGATGTTTCGGTATATTGAACCGTCGGGATTATGGGATGTCGGCAAAATAATATTTCGTGATTTTGAACATTCGGGCAAATGAACATTCGGCATTCTAGTCCTTCGGTAGATTGCAATTTCGGGTAAACGCTACATCGGATAAATGAATTTCGGACATTTGGAGCGTTCGGGATTATGGGATTTAGGATAAGTGACGGCAAGCCACTAAAGCCCTCGAACGATCGCCACGCCAAGCCAGTAGCGGACCAACTCTCCATTCTCATTGGTTGTTGGCTTGGACAAGTGTGACGACAGCGTGTAGCCTAAAGGCGCCACAGACTAACCTAGTAAAGCCCCATCTGGCAAAGTCCGCGCGAAGCGTCGCACCGAGATCTTCGCAATGGTGGACGCGACGAGAGGCGAATTCTCTGCGACCGAACATGTGCGGAAATAAAAGTTTCGCGAGCAAGAATCTCCCCGCCGCGTCGCGAAAGATCGGCTGATCGTTTGCGGGCAAAGTAAAAAGTACGGAAGTCCGAGGATTTTAAGCGAGATCGAGGAGGGAGCGAAATGGAAGTTGCCGATCCGACGCCGGAGGATCTTCAGAGAAAGCTCTACTTTCTCGTGGAGCAGCTGCAGCACATGGCCGGCGAGCTGCCGTCTAAGTATCAGATGAGATTGCCGTACGAGCTGCTCTCCGGTCTGGCGAATTCGCTTCTCAACGACACGATATTCGAGATCGTCAAGGGCCTGATGGAGATTCAGCACGTCACCGAGAAGCATCTCTTTCAGCAGAGGCTGCAATTGATTAATCAGCAGAAGATCGAGGTGCAGGAGGCCCTTTCGGCGTACAGCACGGACGAGGAGAAGTCTATAACGAAAGTCGCCCTTCAGGAGAAACACAAGGGCGAGCTCAAGCAGACGGACATGAAGCTCGTCCTGCAGCTCGATCAGAAGGTGTCCGATCAGCAGAGTACACTGGAGAAAGCCGGTGTTCCGGGATTCTACATCACCAGCAATCCCATGGAGATTCAGGTGCAGATGAGACTGTGCGATTTTATCATTAGACTGAGCAAGATGGAGATACCCAGTTGACCAAAGGAAAACACGTGAATCGATTGGTTCGAATTTCTGGCGACGTATGAACAATGTTTTATGGAAATGTTGCAACGTCGAAGCATTCCGGAATGGTATTGTCGGAGCAAACTGAGAATGAGGATTGCGAAAGGAATGGTGAATGAATTTATTTATTAACGTGTACTTGAACAGTACATTTTCTTTTTCTCTTGAAAATAATGATTTTTCTTTTGGGGATGGAATAGGCTCCAACTTTTACAAGATGAATGAAGAATTCAAAAAGATTCTTCATTATATATATATATTGCAGACAATCTCTGTACACTGATGTGACGCTGGGACAACTTTTGTGCTGCACTCTGAGTAAAAGCAGAATGATCAAAGTGTGAACGAATCGATAAAATCAGCAAGTATACACATCATAAAAAATTGTATCAATTACGCGTTTTTTCTAAATGGAAAAATTTGAAGTCGATGGTCTTTTTTTTCTAGTTAAAATTGACGCGATTCTGCCGAGTTGGATGAGGAATTTACGTTCTCAAAAATCTCGAAATTTCACACAAAAAAATGCTATCCATTCCGCGTTTTTTCAGTTCGAGAAAGTTTAAGTCGGCGCTCTTTTTTTTTCGTTAAGATCGTCGCGATCGTCCAAAGATGAACGAGGAATTTATGCTCTCAGAAGTATCTAAATTTCAACAATGTATGAAATTTATTGACCGAAGTATTCTCTCCAAATACAACACAAAGTAGGGAAAAACGTTAGCTGGGTCGAGGCTCGAGATTAGGATGATGAGTAACTGAATAAGAAAGCTACAACGCAAATGCAAATAATTCATACATTTTTGTACATATTTACACTTCCGAGCTTCACCCTGTGAGTCGCGTGCTGACGGCGTATTTTCGTATGCCTCGAACGAATGAAAATAAAAAAGTTTGTTTTCTATATATTATCGTACATATATGTATGTGTGTATCCTAAATCGTTCTGTACAGCCAAAAACCGCTGAAGCTTATGAATCAATGCCCGACGGTCGCAGGAATGTCTGTATCGAACCTCATCGTCTAGAAACTCGTCAACGACCCGTAAGGCCAAAATATTTTAACGTCACGATAAACACGGAACACGAAGTTTCCAAACTCTCTCGAATCCGGCTTAAAGTTCTACAAGACTTTGTCGCTTTGGCTGAGCGAGGCCGATTGCCTCGGAGGAATACGGAGATCGAGGACGCTCGGCGAGTCGAAGGGTTGCTGCGCGTCCGGACCCTCCAGGAAACATATCCTGTAGATATCGTCGAAGTTCGTCGCGAAATGAACTTCCAAACCGTCGGTTATGTATTTCGGGAGATCATTGAAGTCTTTCTTATTTTCCTCCGGCAGAATGATGCACTTTACGCCCACACGTTTCGCCTGAAAATCAAATCATTTTAGTCAATCGCAATACAATTCTCAACCTCAAGGTAATTTCGCTTCCTCATAGAAGTTGTTAAAAAAAAAAAAAAAAATGTCGAGATTTCAATGTCTGACTACTTAAGGTGAGGTGAAGCATGTACCACTTGACATATAAGTGCAAGTAAGATAGCTGCACTTTTTAAATCAATGCCATGTAAAAATAGTTGACATTTGAGGTAAAAGCGAAGTATCGTCGGACGCGGTATTGAATTCTACATCAGCTAATACTTTGCTTTTGTGCCAAATTACCGCAAAATCGTTGCAGTTTTTGTTACCGACTGAGTCTGTTTCACCTCGCCTTAAAATGGTGAAGCTGGCGTCCGGATATGTGTGTGTGTGTGTGTGCGCGTGTGACTATGTGATAGATTTGCATAATTTAAAATGGCTCGAAACGGCGAGTATACACTAGTATTTTCATATCGCTTTATTATTAAAGTCCCTTTATACGTCATAATGTTCTTCCTCTACGAGGAAGAAAAAAAATACGGAAAACCCTGTCCCATAGAAGAAGCTTCGCAAATAAAGGAACATTATGAGAAGGCGATATGAAAACCTCAATTTTCAACCTTTTTTCTGATAAAAATTGAGACCCTTACGGCAATAGTTTTTTCTTTGATGCCCCCAACAGGCAGAACTTTGCCGGTCAAGCTCAGTTCGCCGGTCATAGCTACGTCTTGTCTGATGGATTGATTTCTAGCGAGGGAAACGAGCGCCGTGGCGATAGTGGAACCAGCGCTCGGTCCATCCTTTGGGGTCGCGCCTTCGGGCACGTGAAGGTGAAGATGCGAGTCGTACAAAAACGTGCTCGTCGGATCGATTCTCTTAACGAAGTTCCGTGCGACCGTAAGAGCTATTCGGGTCGATTCCTTCATAACGTCGCCGAGATGTCCAGTAATTTCGAAGGTTCCGTCGCCTTTCTTTTCGCTCGGTGGTTTCGCGACTGTAGTTTCGATGAAGAGCGTCGAACCTCCCATGGCGGTCCACGCTAATCCCATGACAACGCCGGGCGGTGTTAGCTCGTACATTCTGTCGTGCGTGAACGTCGGCTTGCCGACGAATTCGGACAAATTGTCGCTCGTAATGTCTAGCTTGTTGGCCTCCTTTTTGACGACTTTGAATGCAACTTTTCTCGACACTTTCTCAATGTGTTTCTGAAGATTTCTCACACCGGACTCACGACAGTAAGATTTTATGAGAGACGTGAGCGCCGTGTCCTCGATAGCGATGTGCTCGTCGTTTAGCCCACTGTCCTTCATGGCTTGCGGGACCAGATACTGCTTGGCGATCGCCAGCTTCTCCTCGGCAACGTAGCCCGACATCTCGATCATCTCCATACGATCGCGCAGCGGCTCGGGAATCGTGTCGATCACGTTCGCCGTGCAGATGAAAAGAACCTTCGAAAGATCGACGGCGACGTCCAAATAGTGATCCAGAAAGTTTGCGTTTTGTTCCGGGTCGAGCATCTCGAGGAGAGCCGACGCGGGATCTCCCTGATGACCTCTGAAAATTATTATTAAACAGCGAATAAAAAATTAGTATAAATTAGTAGTTTACATTAGTAAATTTTCATAATCTGAACAATCGTCAATCTGAACTAATCTCGACCCCAATTGATTCGGATAATCGGGGTTCTACTGTAATCGATTCATTGATCGATTGTGTTTGTTAGTCGTGCTGGATCTTTCGCTTCACGTACTTTCCAATTTTATCGACCTCGTCGATGAGAACCAGAGGATTCTCCGTTTTCGTCTTCTTCAAGCATTGAATAACTTTGCCGGGCATAGCTCCGACGTACGTTCGCCTGTGTCCTTTGATTTCGGCAACGTCGGTCATTCCACCGACGCTGAATCTAAAGTATTCGCGATTCAAGGCACGCGCTATCGACCGTGCTATCGAGGTTTTTCCGACACCGGGCGGTCCGTGGAAGCAGAGAATCTTTCCCTGCGTCGACCCCTTCAATTGGCTGACGGCGATGAATTCTGAGAACAAATTTTTTTTTTAGAAACTTTGTCAATAAAAAAAAATGACTTTCGGTGCGTACCCAGGATTCGTTTCTTTATGTCTTCCATGCCGTAGTGATCTTTGTCGAGCACCTCGACGGCTTCCTGAAGATTCAAATTTTCGGTGCTGGTGACACCCCACGGCATGGACGTCAGCCAGTCCAGGTAATTTCTCGTTACGCTAAATTGAGAAAAAAACGTGAAAATCAAGATTTTCACAAAAGCTTCCTCATCTAACCTACTTCAGCTTACAAAGCTTCTATGAACAATCATTTTCCGTGATTATTTGGCTTTCTCATAGAGGAAACTTCGCCAGTAAAGGAAAATAATCGCATTATCATGAAAACAAAGCTTTCTCCACGAGAAAGCAATTAATAGAACTGCCTCGCAGGATCGCGGAGGTGCAGATTGAGCACTTACTTGAATTCGCTACTGTGACTCTCCAGGAAACTCAATTTATTGAGTTCCTCTTCGAGAACGTCCATCACCGCTTTGGGCACAATTTTTTCTCGGATTCGTTCTCTGTACTTCTCCTCAATGGCATCTTTATCATCCTTCTCCAGACCCAACTCCTTCTTTATGACTTTCAGTTGCTCGTGAAGTATGTACTTTCGATGCTGCTGCTTGACCTTCTCCTCGACTTCTCGACCGATCTTTTGCTGGAGCTTGCTCAGTTCGTATTCTTTCTTCAGTAACGCCAGTGATAGCCGCAGTCGTTTCAGTATCTGAAATGAAATTTTGATTTTGATTACTACATTAATTTGATTTTTTGGTCTTCGAAGTTCCGTTCGAGACTTCGACTCACGTCCATTTCCTCGAGGACTTCCTGCAACTCTTGCGCATCGGCTCCGGTCAACGCGGCTCCCAAATCGCTGAGATAAACGGGATTGTCGACGACCCGCTGTCCCTGATGCAGCATTTGCTGCAGCGACTCCCGGTAAAGCGGATTCATACTTATGATATCCCGAATCGTCTTGATAAGCTCTTGAGTTAATGCCTGTTAAACGGAAATTACTTTATTGCTACTTTTCATATTCTTCGGCAGCATCTGCGTCATGTTTTACCTTGATCTCTTCGGTCTGTCGGAACTTTTCGTGCGTAACGTTCACAACTTCGACCATCAGCAAGCCTTGCATGGCTGTGTCCGGCGATACGGGTGTCGCCTCAGCTTCCGGAACTTCGCCAGTTTTCTCGGCTGAATGATCTTCCGCTGGACCAAGACTCTCGTCGATCTTCTCGGACTGTTCCGATATTTTGCCGTTCAATTTTTTATTGCGCAACACCGCTCTACGATTCTTCTTGTTGACCGTCATCGTGTCGTCTACAGGGACGTTAATTGTCGTATTTAGTAGTGGAAACCTCAGTTTCATCTCTGTATAACAGCAGGCAGCGAAATTTTTAAGGATAACAGCTTAATCGAGATATTAAAAGAGGTTGCAAAAATCTAATCTATTACGGAAATTACCCATTGATAATTTCATGCTACGTCGCGATTTAACTGCGAACGAACGTCGAACGATACAAATTCTCTCCTCAGTGAGAAATTGAAATTGTATTTTTTATATACAAAAGAAAAAAAGTTAAGAAAAATTCAAAACATCCGTAAGAAAGGTAACGGCAATTTCATCTCTATATAATATCAGTCAGCGAGATTTTGAAAGGTAACACTTTAATTGAGATATAAAAAGGGATTGCAAAAATCTAAGTAATCAATTAGTGCAATGATACATTAATAATTTCATACTACATCGCGAGTTTACTACGTACGAACGTCGCACGATAAAAATTCTATTGCTTAAAAAATGAATTTTTTTTTTTTCATAAGAAAGAAGAAAAAAGTACTAAGAAAAATGTGTAAAAAAAAATACCCACCACTACTGGGCTTAGGAGACAGATCCTCCAAAATCTGACCCACAATCTTGATTCTTCTGTGAGCCATGATCACCAGTCTGAGACGATCTCCGAGATCCTGTACTTCGTGAATCTGAGCAAAGGTTCCTATGGAGTAGACGTCGTCTATGTTCTGCACAACTTCAGATTCGTTGCTGAAACAATAAAATTAAAGTGTCGTAAGATCACAAAAACATTGCATCATACAGTGTAGTCGTTAAAATCGGCGAACCTACTCTTCATTCTTCTTCAGAAAAATACCGATGTACGGCTGATTGAGTTTGACCTTCCTTCTGATGAGATCGATGAGCGTAGGATTGGTGATTTCTATGAGCTTAATGAAGCGAGGAAAAACTGGATTTCTGTTGATAGCAACGACAGGCACGTGAGGCCAAACCTCCGGCACCACGACAGTCGCCGGCAGAGACGCGGGATACTCGTCAGTGGGATCGGCGTCGTGTTCGCTGGAGAAAAAAAAAAAAAAAAATCGATTTTTTACTCAACAAGAAACGTCAAAATTTTTTTGCAAATTTTACCTCGCCGGATCTCTGTCGGACGGTGGTTTTTTCGTCGAAAATTCTCTGACGACAGCGGCGCTATGTCTGTAAAACTTCAGATTCGATGTCCCGTCGATCCTCCTGTTGACGTCGAACCACGGTAATTTTTGTCTCCTTATAGCCGGCAAAGATCGTGAATCGTCGAGGCCGCGACACGATCGCGAGAACGTTCTGGCGACCGTCGTCGCTCTGTGCCGCAGGATCGGCAAGAGCTTCGCGTCGATCGCTCCCATCAAGAGTCGCATAGCGGAATTTTTATTTTGCTTCTTTCGCAACGGTAAAGATATTCCGTCGATTTTTCGGCAGAACTATCGAGAACCGGTGATACACGGTTATGTATCCAGTGGGCGACGAAACAAACGTTCCTCGTCACGGGCCTCGCGTGCTACTGAGAGACCTAGCCTAACGTGCGCGCCCCACACTCTCCTGCGCAGCTTCGCGAATTTGTCACTGCGCAACCCCCTCTCGCCGCTCCGCGCGATAGCGAGCTCACGCACGCACAGTCGCGCTCAGACGCTCTCTTGGCGCCGAATATCGAAGATTTCGCAAGAGATCCGAGATATTTGAACGCAATGAATGTTTCTTGAACTTAGAAGAAGATTCTCGAAGGGTCTCGATCAGAGTCGCTCGCGCACCGGTAAATATTTGGATTATGGACTTGTATTGTTTCGAGCTCGATAAATAATTGTAGCCGGTTCGTTAGCGGCAGTTCCAAGGAGCGCGGTTCCTAAATATAGTAAAAACCGAACGATTATCGTAACGCAATATATATTGGTCAGATGAAAATTTAAGGATATCCTTATAGAAACTGACTCAGTCGGGAACAAAAAATGTAATGAATGGCATTCGGAGATGGTAGAAATTTCGCGAAAAAGCAAAGTATGAGCGGATGTAGAATTCAATACCGCGACCGACGATACTTCGCTTTTATCCCAAATGACAATACTTTGGGAAAAAATTGTTTGCACTCATATGTCACGTGGTACATGTTTCACCTTAAGGTGTCCCTATATGCATGGAGCCGTTCCAGCTATCATCGCACCCAATGCCGACATTTGTTTGCACTAGTTTCGTCAGATTTGAAAGGGACTGTTTCGCGAAGTATCTCGATGACCTTGGACCGGTAAATAAATGTATTATGGCCGCCTGACCTTGGAACTTTGACCTTCATGAAAAATGTTATTCCCTTAACAGGAGTTACTTCCCTTGTCGTTCCGTTGTGTCTGCTTTTAGGCTTGTGCGAAATACCTTATTCTCTCAGACATGTGCTACGAAAGGGTAACGAATATCGAAACGCAACCCATTGATACCACGGCGCTTGAACGCACCCCTATTCGGGTTTCCTAGCGAGTCTCCTATCTCGCCACTGCGATTTCATGCCTTTCGCCTCATTACCCGTCCCTTTTCCCGCCGATTTTGTTAAGAAGGTCAGCGCACTAGGCCTTCTCGTTGTTTGCTCTGTAAAATGTCAAATAATAACTCTCCCATCGGCTTCGATGCAACGATAATGCTGTAAACCGTTAAATTTCGCACCCCTCGCGTACTTCACATTTCAACACCCAAACATTGTTCTCGTTGGCGTCCAATTACGAGGTTATGGTTAGCAGCGTCCAATTCGCCGAGTACCTGTTGTCGTTCCCTTTAAACTTTTCGCTCTCGAACGTCGGAATCACTCCGGTAAGTTAATTGTCTCTCGATCCCTCGAATAAATATCTTCTCTCGCAAATACGTTTGCGCAGCGTGTTCTGCTAATATTTTTTTGCGAACGCTGCTTTTTTTTTTTGAATTTTTATACGAAGTCGCTAATTCTCGTCACTTTTCGCGTTCACGGAATTTATTGCCGACGCTTGCGTTTGTCAGAACGAGCAACGAGACTATGAAAGTTGTATATCGATTTTGGAGAAACTAAGAGAATCAAATCGTTTTTATCAATGATTCAGTGTTTTTTTTTTGTTTGCTTTGAACCTTTTTTGTTGATGGCTTTGTTTCGCTTTCAATTGATTTATCCATCCTAACGATTCTTTGCTTTCGACTTTCAGGATATTTGATATGAAAGTCATGGACGTCGATATGGAAAGCGAAGACTGTGCCAATGCGACGAACGAACAGCCGAAAAAAAAGAAACTTAAGCAAGGTATTTTCTTGTGGTCTTCCGACTTTTCGTCTACCTGTTTATTTTTTTAATGGAGAAATTTCCTCTTACAAACATTGATTGGTATTGCATAATATATGTTTATATAAGAAAGAAGAAACTGTCTGCTTGAACCAAAAAAAAAAAATGTATTGCAAGGAAAAGTCACTTCTTGGAGACAAAAAATTGTTGGAGCAAATTTTAATAATTGATATATTAATGAACATATTTAGGGACATGTTAATAGAGATATTAATGGACAAGCTAATGAGAATATTAAGGAACATATTTGTTTATTTCATTTTATTGTTATAAATGGGCAAAATCCTTTTTACAGATCAATTGTACATTGACGAGTAGGTGTGTGGTGTGAACAATCGTGAATAACAATTAGTTCTCGTGCTTAGTCTAGCACGAGAACATCCTTAAACATATTAATCCATGTATTAACGGAAATATTTATAGGCATATTAATGGATATATTAATATGTTTCAGCCCGTTTGCCGTTTCAAACATTGGCGTCGTCGGCAACACCGAACATGCTTTTCACAAAAAAGCGCAAAAACATGTCTCCCTCACCAACGACATATCGCAGTCCAAAAATCGTGAAAATAACGACGAAAGAAAATTCCGGAGAGACGAAGTTTTTCGCCGACGACGAGGCGAAGAACGACAAGGAGGAGGCGGAGGAGAATGCAGGAACTGCAACTCTTTCAGCGGCATCTTCCGAAAAATTAACGGCAAACGGCGACGAAGCTGCCGCAAACGACGTGAAAATTGAGACGAAGAGTCAAACGAAGCCCGGCGCTATAACGAAGTTTTTGCAAAAAGTCGCTCCGCCGGATAAGACAAAATATCAGCCGGTCGTACTTCTGAATCGATGCGACAACAGCGACGAGGACGAGAGCGAGAATTCGGAGCAAGCCGCCTCGACGACGTGGAAGAGCGATTCCGGGGTAAAGCCCGTTACGTCGAAGTCCGACGATTCGAGCAACGAGGAACTCGCGAAGCATCTCGATGAGTCTGACGACGAGAGATCGAACGACGAAGGGTCGAAGGAAAAATTTGAAGATTCGAGCGACAATCCCGTTGTAATTTCGGACTCCGATTCTGAACGAGGAATCTCGTCGTCGGACGAGGAGACCGAGGAGGGGAAGAAGACGAACGACAGCGAAAGCAGCGATAAGACGTTGAACGGAAAAGGGCTGGACAAAACACCGACGTCCGGTGTTAAATCGGACGGCGCGAATGCGGCGAGAAGAAGACTGACGCCCAAGCAACTCGAGAAGAAAATGGAATCGACGAAACGTCGGGAGGAACGGGAGAAACTCAGACAAGTACATACCGCCATTCTAAGCGATTATATATTGTAATGGCAGCGATAACGGAAAACCGGGAAAAAAACTTGGTCAGGGAATCAGGGAAAAGTCTGGGAATTTCAAAATTGGTCAGAGAGAAAGTTAATTGTTGCCGAACCTTCTATAAATACATAAAAAGTACATAAATGGAAGCCTTGAAAAAGAATTGGGGACCATGAAAAAACAGAATTAAACATTAATACAATAATGAGGCATTTTCATTTGCATTAATAATTTTTTGTTAAAGAAGTTGTTAGAAGTTTCGTCAAGGAAAAGTCAGGGAATTCTTTTCCGGGGAAAAAACGACCACCATGTATTCATTTTTTTATTGTAAGATTTCTCTCACGATGTTGCTAAATTTGTTCTTTTTTGCGGTTTTTTCATTGAACAGGAGAGGGAGAAAAAGCTGGAGAAAGATAGATTGATCCGACGAAAGAAAATAGAGGCGAGGCGTCGGGAGAAAAAGGAAAAGGAAGAAGCGGAGAAGGAGCTCAAGAGGAAGGAGAAGGAGCAGAAGGAGTTGAAGAAGCAACAGGACATCGAGTAAGATTCGACTGAGATTCGACTTAGGATTTGAGCTAAATTGGCGGGATCGTTCCTTGTTGTTAAACCTTTCTTATTCTTTTTTCATGCAGACAAAAACAGAAAGAAAAGGAGCGAAGGGACAAGGCCAAGGAGGAGGATCGTCGAAAGCGCGAGGAGGCGAAGGAAGAGGAGAAGCGAAAGAAGGAGGAGGAGAGATTGGAGGCAGAGCGTAAGAAACAAAAAGCCGCGTCAACCTTCGTGAGCTTTTTCGTTCCGAAGAAACCTGGGTGTAAAACGGCCGAGGAAGAGAAGTCGGTTGACACGAGTAACTTCATGCCGTTTGAAGTCAAAGCCGACATGAGGGTGGCTCCGATTTGCCGCAGGAGTCTCAACGATTCCGAAAAATCGAAGTTCGACGATGTTTGTCTGGATAAATTGAAGGGACGGGAGAAGTTATACATCACAGAGATAAAAAATGATCGTAGGAAAATAAGGAAGTCGGGCAAAACGTGGCCTGCCGAATCCAAGGACGATGACGTTATTCTTATTGGTACGTTCGACTTATCGTATCGCTATGTTGTTAGCTCGAGGCCTCCGATACTTCTGCAGTGAAAAAAAAAATCAATGACTGAAGTAAAATTCGCTTGCGGGCTGGCAAGAAAATTTACTTATTAGTTATTTCAATTCTACTTTCAATTTTTACAATTCCATATGACATTAAATCGATAATATGTCACCTTGACAGTCTTGCCGTCGTTGCTTCCAATATCATAGAATTATAAGAATTTAAAGAAGAATTGAAATTTTTAAAAAATTCTTTGGCAGCCCGCAATCGACATTTTTTTTAGTGTGCGCAGCGGGAATTTAATCTTTTCGTCCCCCGAGCGTCGGCGAGTATATTGCAGGCTTATAGTTGCTTTATAAAAAAAAAAAATACAAAATTGATTGGTATGTGGAAAACATTTAGTTTTAATCACTGAAGTTTAGAGTTTCTTTTATCGAAGTCTCGGTTGATCTGGCTACGTTGTTTGCTCGAATCCGCGGATACTTCTGTTCGGCGTAAATTTGATCTTTTCGACGTTATTTTCTCGGCACAGAGGAAGACGATGTTGGTGGCTGCGACATGATCGATCCGAGCAACGCGGTGGTTGAGAAACAACGAGCGAAGCTCCTGGCGTTCGCCGAAAATCGAAGACCACCGTACTGGGGCACATGGAGAAAACGTAGCACCGCCGTCACACCTAGAAGGCCATTTTCTAAGGATATCGTGAGTAAAAAAATGTTTCGCTCAGAGGTGAATTATTTAACATTCACGAGACATGATTTTAGTCTCGCAGAATTAATATAGAATTCGAAGATTCGCGGCGATCTTCGATCACATCTCAACCGATAACGAGCAGCTTTGGGTGTGCGAGCTTTTTTACTTTACGGCCGACGTAAATATTGAAGTCGATCGAGTTACATTATGTCGATTATAAAACAACTCAGCCGATAACGGGAAGATTTCGAGCGTAGAAGCTTTTATGACTTTTCGACTGTCTACAAACTTAAATATCGCAGTGGAAAAAAATTCAAAAAACGTTTTTTATTTCAAGACGACTATAACGGTTGATCATTGAGTGTAGATATTTGAACGCTTATTAGCATATTAAAAATTATATTACGATAAACGTTAAGCGGGGGTAGAGAATAGCAAGATCGTAAATTGAAAAAAGAAATGTAGATAACGAAATTTCGATATAATATTGTCAACTCGCTGTGCAGCCGAGTTACATTGTGTCGATTAAAAAATATACATTCCGTAATAAGTATTAACTGCCGTAAGTACGAGTAAAATCCGCTGCAGGAATAAGTCTCTCCTCCGCATTTCGAAGTAAAGTATCATCCAAATTTTTTTTTTTTCCTATAACTAACATATGAATTTTCAGCGCCTCCTCGAGCCCTGACACTGTTCCTATCGTTGTTTACATTTTTATTTGGCACGAAGAGCAATGTTCATACTGATGAGCTTAGGCACTTTTTTTCTTTGGCAATTGGTCACAAGTATAGCATCCGAGCGAGTAGCCGCGGAAACAAAAATTTACAGCTCGGCTGGTAAAACATTGATTTTGCCACCGCGAAACTGTTTGCCGTTCTGGAAGAGCGGATACGCGTTTTTTCGATGAACCTTTCGATGTTTCGCCAGATGATCGCTCCGAGCGAATCTCTTCGAGCACAGCTCGCAGGGATAGGGTTTTACGCCCGAGTGCGATCTTCGGTGTCGGGCCAGTTCGTCGGATCTGCTGAAACGCCATCCGCAACCCGACCACGTGCAGGCGAAAGGCTTTTCGCCCGTGTGACGACGCAGATGTGCCTTCAAGTGCGATGCTTTTGCGTACACCTGAAAGAGACATTTCGACAGTTTATAGTAATTTTATAATTATTATAAGGAACGAATAATCGAATGAGGAGGGTAAATGCGAGAAGCGACGCGAAGTTACCTTCAGGCATCCTTGATAGGTACACGGAAAGCAACGTTCCTCCGCCGCGTGTGCAATGCTCCGGTTCGTGTAATCGTGCGTAGCCAGGGCTGCGTTCGCATTCGCTGACAACAGCAGATTCTCGTCCACCTGATTGTTGTTCATGTCTGCAAAGACAAGCCTGCCTCTCAGCGAAAGATACACGAAATTGTTAATCTGCGGAGGTCAACCCTTCGACGGTCAGTGGGAAGATAGCGATCGACCGAATTTTATTTTTCGGAAATTCATAAAAAACAATTGATTTTTTTTTGTGCCAGTGGATTTTGTATGGACATGACTTTGGATATTCTATTTTTTAATTGTTATAATTTTGTTGCTCCAAAGACTTGATAATCGGAGCAGAAAAATGTTTTCTTCCCAGTGGCCGTTAGAGGGTTAATCGGATCGAGGCCTTTAAAAATTGCTGACTATTTAACGCATTGCATTAGCGAAGGTCGAAATGGATAAAACGCTCTGTCCGAGTACAAACGCCCTTCGGCTTTTAAGAACAAGATATTAAACAAAAAAATTTCGCTAACAGTGAATAATTGTTAGATTCTTATATATTTTATTATGAGCAACCAATATCCGGATTAAACGAGTTAAATCTGGCGGGGCGGGGGGGGGGGGGCTCAAATAGAATATTTGGACATAATCTGGATGAACTCACCTGTGCCCAGAGTGTCCTCGAGCGCCCTGAGGTCGATACCCAGCACGAGCAAGGGCTCGTCATGCTGAAAGACCTGTTGAGGCTTCGGTAGAGGTAGATGTAAAAACCCTTCGCATCCCGGTGTGCAAAGTGGCGTTCTGTCGGGAAGATCGGCATTCCAGCTTCTATCCAAACACCACTCCAGTTCCGAGTCTAATTCACTGAGCTCGCTCAAGCAACCTGAAATCATTATTTTCTTTATAATCGAAATTTCTTTCCCATTTTCTTTCATTTTTTCTTATTTTCTCTTATTCTCTCTTATTCTCTCCCATTCTCTGCCATTCTCTCCCGTTCTCCCTCAATTCTTCTGAATTTCTGTAATTTTCTCTCAATTTCTCTAATCGATAATCTATTATTGTTATAGGCTCGACGACAAGTAAATTCGTTATTACTCGAAGAGGTCGAAGCGTTGGTGGTCCACTCGCTCCAAGGTACTTCCGGCGAGCAAGTTAGATCGGTATAACATTCCACTGTGTTCGCTGTAGGAACCGTTCCGAAATTATCAAATACATCGGTACTCTCGCAATTCGACGTTCGACAGAGTGTCTCGTAGTCGCAGGACGCTGCAGCTATAGCCTGAGGCTTCGATCCTCCCGTATTCGTAGAGTCCATTCTCAGACCGAGAACCGAGAACAATAGTTCGTCGGTCATCTCCTGCAACAAAAGAAAAGAAAACCATAAAACATCTCGTTACAAAATGCATCGTGCATTCCACGAGCCAGAAACAAGCAACGTCAAAAAGCTAATCGAATATCTTCGTCTTCGTTTTGCAAGAATTGTTTTATATTGAATTATCGACGACGACAAGATCTCTCGTAGAGTCGTGGGCGCATCTCGTACACCTCCCGACATTCCTCAGATGCTTATCCGCATTGCAAATGCAATTTCATATATAGAGTCACGACGTTTCAATCGTAACCCCCATCAATGCCCGATTTGTATTCTTGTGCGTTCGTAAAAAAAAAATTTAGACGAGAACAAGACAACGTTATTATTTCAATGTTAGCTGCAAAATTTTTCGCTACGACTCTCGTGTCCCTTGTCTGCAGAGTCATCGTTTCCTCGTTCGATACCGGCGCCTGTAGAGTCGCCGAGTCTCTCCGGCCGAAGGCTCGTCTCCCGAGCACCGGCGAATATATTTCAGACCTATACTTGCTTTATAAAAAAAAATCGATTTGTATGTCGTTATCGTTTAATTTTAATCACTGAAGTTTACAGTGTTTCTTTTATCGAAGTCTCGGGCGTTCATTGATTTCATTAACACTCTAATCTCGATCCCACAGGTCGAATCCACATGTTATACTCACGTCGAACATAGCCGCGTCCCCAGTCATATTTGCACCGTGTATTGAAATTTTCTTCGAGCCAATATTTTTTTATTAAAAAAAAAAATGTTTCACCGAACCACTCGAACGTTCAAATTTTTTGCGGCTTCGCGATAAATATCTTCATCAACGAAACTCCGTTCGATCCTTAATTTCTAACTCGGATCGATCTCTCGTCTCTTACGAATTATTCGCAAGATATAAATATATCTTGCGTTCAGTTGGGAAAATTCCCAACTGAACGCTTCTCAGCTCGAACTTTTATGTCGTTAAAAAAAAACAACGACCACACACAATTCTCCCGCACTAAATTTTCTAAACAAAAACCAATGTTTATTTGTCTAAAAAAAAATGTACAAAATTTAATATTTAATATGCCTCGATATTGCAGAGCATCGCGAAGGTGGTGTCAGTTTTCGTCTGACGAATTGGAAAGTTGTGCGCGAAAGTCGCTCGCGTGTGTTTCGTCACCGAGTGTCGCCAGCACATTGACTGAAGAGCGTGGATCGTCCGGGCATCGAGAGGCGACGTCCGCGACACTGGAGATCCTGAGTTTCGGGTAGGAGACTGCTCGAGGGACGTTACTGGTTGCTGGCTCGGAGGGTCGAGAGGGCAGAACAGAATCAAAAGAAGACACAACGTCGCGACTGGACCGGCGATATCGGCTCTGTGCCACCCGGTCCCGTCACTGCTCGTTCCCTCGGGAGTCTGGGACGTACACGCGTGGCCGTTACCAGAGCGCGTTCGCCAGAAAATACGTCCAGCACAGATCTCCGACGTGTCCGGTGACGCGGGCACAGCGCGCGTTCTGCGTACCGATCTCTCGTGGTTTATCGTTGAGCCGATGCCTTTTTAAATCGAGAGAGAATTGAGGGAACGGGAGAAAGAGAGAAGGTACAAATATTGTAACGCTCGCGCCGAATAGCTCGCGTAAATTTTGGTTATCGCAATTCGCAAAGGCCCATCTTTCGGTTTATCGTTTTGTCGGTCGAGCTCCTTCTCTCTCGGAGGTCCATTCGCCTATTCATTCTCTCTCTCCAGGCATCCGCGTAATGAAAAAACAGATCTCGGGAGAAACGGGCGCGCAGCATCCGACCAAATTGTATACATTGCCGCTGGAATATCGCGAACATACCGAGGCTCGTTATCGGACAAGTTTTTTTTTGGGTGCAAATTCGTGTACGTGCACCGTGGTCGATCAACGTGAAATTTGAGACCTATTTATCAAAGCGCGTCAAAATGGACTTTCCGTTTGCGTGCATTAGGGAACAAAAACATTGGGAGATTTAATTACAAGCTTTTTTTTAATATGAAAATTGGACGACTGAAGCAGAGTATATCGGCCAGTGAATGGACAGTTAAGACGAGAAAGCCAGTAAATAGGCGTTTTTTACGCACGCGATTTTGTGGAAAGTGTCCATTCACTGGTCCTGTTCATTCATTGGCTGGTTTGCCCTACCACGACGTTTCAATTCCAAGCATTTTAACTCCCGACTGCCCGCTAGGGCAAAAAGACGGGAGTCTTACGCTGCGCTGAGGCCCCCGATGTTGTTCTTTTCGTTGTCTTTAGTGCTTGTTGGAACTTCTCAATGTCTCTTGACAGAGTTTGGCACACTAGTTCTGTGGATGTGGGAGTGTACAAGTAGCAATTGATGTGGGAAATATATGTGAAGAAAAATGTATGGCAGAGATAACTTCGAAAAGACGGGCCAAAAGCTTATTCAGATATATCGAAAGGCCGCCGTCATTATCTACTATTGCCTTTGCGATTATTTGTAGTTCTGCTATAAAAATGCTGCAGTCTGTGAGCTATAATACTACAGTGTTTTGAATTCACTCAACGTGTTAGTAGCCTCGAATACGCGTCACGCTGCGTCTTTGCTAATTTGTTTATATATATAAAATTTCTTCAAGCGCGTTTTTAAATTGAATATTTGCTATTATTTATTTATTATAACAGTCTTTCGGGGTCTTTTTTTTGCTTTTGCTGGAAACTAGAATTCGAATTGTAGCATTTTTTTTTACTCAAATCAGATAGACAAGTGTCACGAAACGGACGTAGTTGGAGCAATAATTGCGTCACGCGCAGCGCATGTCGAAATTATTGGTCCAACTGGACCGTTTCGTGACGCTGGTCTCTATCTGGGAAATTGACGAGATATTGATAGTTAAATTAATCTTTTGGCGAATTAGCTCCGAATAACAATTCCTGGTACCGGCTTAACATTTTATTATCGTTTATGCTGAGTTTTTTTCCTTTGCGATTATACCGTGTCGAAACAAAATAATGAGATGTTGGAAGCGAGATCTGATTTATTCTCGGAATTCACCGTGAGATTACACCGACTCGCGAGAGCTCGGATTTATCTCCCGCGTGCGGTGTTGAGTCTCAATACTCCGAAATAATAAATTCGATCGAGAATCCCGATTATGGACCAAACACGACATTTTCTACGCTCGTCGAAATTAATTTTTATCTTCAGTGAATACAAAATCATTCATAAGCACAGCAGGAGCCACATTCTTTTGCTGAAACTTTAATCGGCCGAATCGTCGTACCGTCAAAAATCACGTGTCCGAACGCACGTCTTTCGCAACATCAAACTTGCGAAATTTTATTTTTTCGAATCGTCAAATTTCAAAAACTTTATTATTCCAAAACGCCAAATTTCAAAAACTTTGTTATTCCAAATTGTTAAATTTCAAAAACTTCGTTACTCCAAATCTTCATTTAAACCAACGTTACTCTTCGGAAATAGTAATTGGCCGAACGTTATTCCTCCGAATCGTCATTTCACGGACCGTCATTTCCGAATAATAATTTCACCGAACTTCATTTCCCCGATTCGTTTAACTTCCAAACATCGAGTCGGCGAGTCATCATAGTTCCGAATAGTATTTATCCAAATTGACTCGTACAGTTATAACAGCCAACGGTCGGACTATTCACTCATGTTGTTTAGTTTCGTTATTCGGTTGATTGGCGATTCGGAAGTATGACGTTTCCTCGACTTGATGCTTGGAGGTTTAACGACTCGAAGAAATGATTATTCAGAAAAAAATGACTAAATGAATGAAAAGAATGGTTAAATAGTGATTTGGAGGAATAACACTCGGCCGACTATAATTTAAGAGTAACGAAGATTGTGATAAATAAAGTTTTGACATTTTGACGATTCGAAAAAAAATTAAGTTTTACGATTTGGAAGAAGTGCGCTCGGACACATGAGTTTCGGCAAAATAACGTGGCTCCCTGTGAATAGAGCGATAGAGGAGGCTCGCGCCTTTAGCGAAGCCCAAGACACGTACCGAAAATGTGTTCCGCGCGTGTTAAATCATATTACGACCGATTACTCCGCGGGGTTTTCAGTCTCGCGTGCGTTACGGGAAGCGGCTAATCTCAATGGGGCATAAAACAGCTATTACAGATGGCCCAACGTGTGACAACACGTTGTAAATAATGTTCGCCACTCCTGCAGCGCGTTATCTCGATCTCCCTAACGCGTGCGATAAACCGTCCGACGGTTTTCTCTCGTGCGTAATCAATGTATACGACACACGTGGAACCTGCATCTTTTCACTCAATCGCGTCCAAGTTCGTTATTTAATATCCACCTATCTATCGGCTCTTAATGTCCCTTCGAAAGTCTGTTTTGTCTTTTTGACGCAAAAAGCGTGAAGCACTCTGTCGATCTGCTTCGTGCTGGATGCCGGCGAGCGAAAAAAAGCGCGGGCGTTGAGAGTCGCTCGAGTGGAGGAAAGTAGCCGAGCGCGCGCGAGACGAAGCGTCCTGCCGTCGCGAGATAAGATTATTGTCAAGGGCCCACTCGAACGAGGCGCATCAGTGTCGGCGAAATTATAAAGGGCAAGCCGATTATTAATCGCATCGACGCAAAGTTCCTTCACCATTTGTTTCGGACTAAAAAAATGCACTCGAAAAAATTTTCTCGATTTATTGCAAACTTAAAAGAAGTACAAACAACGATACCCTAATTATGTTCATACCTTTTTAACGTCGAACGGTACCGCGCTGCTTGTATGATTGCCGGAATTAATTCTTCTTATTCTGGGACTCGGGATAGATGCTCAGATAGACGTTAAATGGACGTTAATTTTTTACGAAAAATTAAAGAAGATACTCGAGTACGCTGACTTGAAATTATATCGCGAAAGTTTGATTTAAAAAGTCACTTGAAATTAAAGTTTTTCCACTTGAAATTAATTCCTCTTCTTTTGGGACTCGAAATAGATGCTCGGGTAGATATTAAGCCAAAATGAAGTTTTAAGAATCATTAAAAAAAGTTATCTCAGTACTCTGCGACTGGAGATTATGTGCCGAAACTTTGATTTGAAAAGTCACGTTAAAACGATTTTTTTTTTTATGTATAAAAAAAATTTGGCTACTAATTGTCAAAGAGCTACGGAAAGCTACCAAATTCGGATTCGAAAATACGAGCGGATTACATTTAAATCGAAAGCTGCGAATTTTTGTTAAAATCTTTGGAAGCCGCTTATTCATCCCCGTTGCGAGAGGTGCTGCACATATTTGATTGATACGGCGGCGTCGTTCGGATCGATCGTCGGCGCGCACAGACGCACGGGTACGCGCTATTAACGAGATATAAAGAACGAGGGGATCTTCGGGTCTGACGAGCCCATCAATTTCACCGCGATGGATTATCCCGGCGAGGATGAAAAGACCCCGGGATGAGAGAGGGATGATCTCTCGAGTCACCTCTCGTCAAATCACGTCCACTCGCACGACTCGCCGGCAGCCACTCTCGTCGTTACTAATTGTCAAAGAATGGGGAAAAAACTAGCGAGTCGGCTCGCCGGAGAACTCGGAGCCCGAGATATCGCGCGCGCGAAGGAAGTACCCGCTGATACGGAACGTCCTGCTTATTCACTGCGGACTCGAAATGTAACTGCGTGCTGCACAGTCGGAGAGAAAAAAAAAACGAAACTGCTGAATATCTTCGGACGCCCTTGAAAATTATTGCAGCGATTTACGATCCCATTTATTATTTTTTTTTATTAAACTAATAGGTATTTTTTTGAATTAATGGTCATGCGAGTTTTCGAAGCGTCAAGAGAAATGACGCGTCAGCCCCGAATCAATTATGATGTGCTAAATATTGGATGTTGCATAATAATAATTAAATGTATTATTATTAAAATTAAAAATGTATTGTTTTTATTATGCGACAACCAATTTAACGATGGATTTCTTGTGATCAATGTTTCAGAAATGGTTCGATTACGAAGTCGATTCGGACGAGGAATGGGAGGAGGAGGAACCCGGTGAGTCGATTCGGGGCTCGGACGATGAGAAGGATGAGGAAAATCCGGACGACGATGAGTACGATGTCGACAACGAGTTCATGGTTCCTCACGGGTAAGTTTCGCTGAAGCCTTCGATGGACGAAAATATCTTTGGATGAAAATAATACGTTGTTTTTTTTATTTAGATATCTCTCCGACGAGGAAGCTCAGGCAGACGAGGACGAAGAAGATATGGTGAGTTTTCAATCGATGTAAAAAAAGAAAAGAAAAAATGAATATCGTTTCAATTTGTAATGGAATTTTGTGTTTTCAGTCACCGGAAACGCAAAAGTTAAAACTGAAAATTCTCGGTGCCGAATTCGAGGCTGAAAGAAAGACTCAGACTTCGAAAATAAAGCCGAAAGTTATCGGATGTATCTGGCAAGGACCGGTCAATTCCTATCCCGAAAACAGTTAGTGTATTTTACTATTTTACTATTTTACTATTTTACTATTTTACTATTTTACTATTTTACTATTTTACTATTTTACTATTTTACTATTTTACTATTTTACTATTTTACTATTTTACTATTTTACTATTTTACTATTTTACTATTTTACTATTTTACTATTTTACTATTTTACTATTTTACTATTTTACTATTTTACTATTTTACTATTTTACTATTTTACTATTTTACTATTTTACTATTTCTAAACTATTATCGTCATGACGTCGAACTAAAAAAAACTAATTTTATTTGCATTTTCGCAGTACCCCAAAAATTGGTGGACTTCCTCATGGCTCGCCAGGCCTGGGTTCGCGAGACCCCGATAATGCTCGCCAGCCGAGCCGAAGCGGAAAGTACGAGCGCCGCCGAAAATCCGGGCCCCTCAGGTGCCGCGGAAGAGAAACGTGGTGCGAAGAAGACAAGAGTCCCGGACGAGGCATTGCCCGAACTGATTCGTCTCATTCACGGCAATACCCACGGTCGTGGTTTTCTTATAAAAGAATTCATGACGTTTTGGAACCGAAAGAACAGCGGCAACGATCGTCCCCTTTCGAAATCGAGCGTGAGCAAGAAAATTTGCGAATTCGCGAGACGAATGGCCTGTCCGGAGGAAGGCCCGATGCATCTGAAGGCCTGCTGGTACGTCTCCGAAGAGACGAGAAAGGCTTATCTCGGCGACGAGCAATTGACGTTGCCGAATCGTTGGACGTACGCGCTGACGCCAAAGCGAAAAACCTTGACCGAAGCGCCGGAGGTGACAGAGAAATCGGACAAAGAAGAGAAAGAAAAGGAGAAGGAAAAGAAGATCGAGCCGCTGATCACGCAGTACACGAAGAAAATAACTCAGGAAGAGATGAAGAAGCAATTGACGGTTAAACCGGTGCAGACTCCGAGCCCACGAGCTTCGAGTTCCTCCCAATCGAAACCCCACAAGCGTGCGACGCTCATATCGGTCGGTCGAGGTGAACAATTTCCAAATTCAAAAATCACAAACGCATTTTCAAAAATGTCTGGCGCTTCGACTTCGAAGCCGGCCGTTAGTTCGACCTCGTCGCCTCTGACGAGTGACAAAAAATCCTTCGGCGAGCCGATTGTCGTCGACCTCGAATCCGACGACAGCATAGAGGTCGTTGCTAACGTAACGTTGAATTCAACGACAAAATGAACCTCGATATTTCCTCGATAACGCGGATTCGGAAGAAAAAAAAATCGGAATCGTCCAAACGCGCGAGTAATCGGGTTATTTTTTATTTGTAGCGATGAAAAATAATCGCCGGCGATGTTATCGCGCGTGATAGAGTCGAGTAAATGAATCGAGGGGGGAGGCGACCGCGACATGGTCGAATAGTAATCCTTCTCGAATTATTTGTCGCTTGTATTCCTGTTCCTCGGCAGTCCTGTAAGACTGACGCATCTCACTGCCCCGACACGCAAGTGAGATCCACCGAAAGTTATTCGTTGTCTGTTCCGCTTTCTCTCTCCTCTTTCTCTTTCTTGGATGAAGTATATATTATACTCGATTATAAGTTTACGTAACATTGCATTTCGATATTTCAAGTCGATGGGAACAATGGGTGGGAGAGGCATTCGTTTCGCATCGCAATCTTTATAGATGGCTTTATAACTATTCGGGGCTCTGTAGAGTTAAAGACCCCAGCGGGCGCAGATACGTAATCGCGTCGAAACCCGGGCGCTCTTTTGTGATACTCATTCACTCGCGGCCTTGAATCGTAACGTCGGTCCAACGTCGATCACGATTAAATTAACCACCCCAATCGACAGTCAAGATAATCAATTCGCAATAAATGAAGAAAAAGGAGATGAAACATCAACAAACAAAAAAAAGTTCCGTTAAAGTGAAATTAAAGTATGTGTTATTATCGTTACGAAAGGAGTAGGTGAAGGACGATGAACGTAAAACACAAAGGTTTTAATGCTAACTAGTATATACGAGTAAACCAAGTGCCTAATAAAAACAAAATATTATATAAGCCTTCGAGCCAAAAATCTTGTGCATAACACCCATAAAATCACCTCCATTAATCATTGTAATTAATTATAGTTTATGCTTTCAATTTATAGCTTAATTAACTTCATTTTTTATAATTTTATCTTACAGTAGTCCTTAATCCATGTTAATTCCGGCGTAAGGGACGCAACGTATCCATCGCCCGGGGCTCCGAGTCTGTGTACCAGACTCGAATAATCCGTAATCGCTATCCCTAGCCAGAGTGTACGCTACCATGCTGAAGGCTGCACAACACCGGGGTATGATTTATCGTAACATGTGCTTCTAGAAAACCAGGTGACATCCTAAAATATTGTAATTAGCCTTTCCTCCTTAACCCTTTGAAGAATGATTTATCACAGGTGATAGCGGAGAGCGCGATAAAATGGGATAGTGGGGCAAAACGGGATAACGAGGCAAAACGCAATTTTCCAATAACTTTTGATGGTGGCGTTGGTGATAAGTGGGGCAAAACGGGCTTGAAAATCAGGATGTATCGCTGGGACGAAATGGAGCATCCAAAAATTATTGGAAAATTGAGTTTTGCCACACTGTCCCATTTCGCTCCGCTCTCCCCTATACTCCTTTGAATTCAGAAAAAAAATGCATTAATAACCAACCGATGTATTTGCAACTTCGTATTCTCAACAAAAAAAAATTTATGCTTCAATGGGTTAAACGGGCCTCTGAGGAGGATTACTACGATCCCTAACATGTCTACAATTAGGGACGCTGGGTAATTGAGGACTCGCCAAGATACCCTGAGCAACAAGTAATCCCGAGAAAGGTGCCAAGTCGCAGAAGTAGGTGCGAAAGTGAAGAGGTCATGAAAGAGGTGAAACATCAATAATGCCTATCGGTTGGTGTTCTGGGTCTGAGGAACACAACGTGGACAATCAGGGCAGGGCTACACAATGCTCCACAATCCTGTGTGAAAGTGAAGTGCACAATGACCACAATCGCAGAAATATTTTTTATTTATACTCCATGTTAATAATTTGTTACCACGTTCATGAGTCAAAGTGGTTAAAAAAATTAACATCCACTCCCAATCTTTTCTTCACTCAGAGACTCAAATTCCATGATAATTTAATAACACCTCTAATTAAAAAGTTAAATTTTTCTTGAGGGAACATCGCTTATTTTATAGTCGTCCTGTACAATTTGGTAATTCAATTCCTTGCAATGTTATTAATGAATTTTCTTTTTTACACATTTACAGGAACTACAGATTATGCAAATTTCCTCAAGGAAATACAGAGTAGGATAAGTTGCCTACGGGAAATGCGCGTATCGACGGACTCTACGCAATAACATCAGCGACGAAGCACCGAGCGATCGAAATTCTTCGCATGTCGAGCGATATCCGCGCAGCCAGCGATTATCGTCATTCTCCAATTACAAATCCATAAAGATAAACGTAAGCGATTTACATCAGCCGGTCAGTCTGTGTCGCGAAGGCTGTCACACTACCGGAGGCTCCACTTTTATTCCGCTCTCCGCAGCAAAAAGTCGTATAATTTTTCAAGCCTCTCGCGCAGAATCGACTTCCCGGTTGTCCCGGTAAAACGCGTTCCGGCGGCTGCAATCGCACCGGAGACATTCCTAGCAATCGCGCTCTCTAATATCGAAACAAAAACATTCATTTGGCACCCCACAAAAAAAAAAAAAAAAATTACTACAATCAACTAAATGTTCTTCCAACCACCACAAAGTATTTCCCTCCCACAAGGAATAAACTCCAACTTTTTTGAGCCGTCCCTAAGTCGCTCGATAAAATAAATTCAATTTTTTTTTCACCGAATTTCATCCCCCCAAACAATATTTTGTTGTGAGCGTTAGGAAAAAAAAAAAAAAAAACACATTTCATTGATGACAATAATTAATATATTTTTCTGTTTTTCTCAGTTCCTCGACTACGATTGACCGGAGATTGCCAATGACTGTCGTCGCGTCCAACGACTGTGCCATTTACACTCTTCCCTATGTGTACATATCTACCGAGAGTCGTAGAGAAAATGGTAGCCAATGGCGTTGGCTCGTCTTCGCTGCTACAGTATTGAACGTCTCCTACGCCTGGGTCCAGAGAGATCTTTCTCTCCCTCCCTCGCCTTTTCCTTCGTCTGCCTCTGCCGCCCCTTCCGATGCCCCCCCGGCCGTGTCGTTTCTCGACCTCCTCGCCATCAACCCTCCTCCACGTTCCCGTCCCTCCTGTGCACTCCTCTTCCTCTCCGCCGCTATGCCACTCCGGACCTCGTGACCCGACGACGTTCTCCACTCCCTCCAGTCTCAGCTCTCGACGGCAGCCACCCTCCGCTCTCGCTTCTTCTTCTTCCTCTTCTTTTTCTTCTTCTTCTGTCTCTCGCGATCCTTCCACCGGGTTCGTAGATCCCAGTCGTCCGTGCCCGGTGAACGAGCTCCGAGAGAGCAACATTTCTCCCTCACTCTCCTCACTTCCCTCCCGACCCTTTTACTCTGGATATATATTTTCTACCCTTTGCTTCTTCGGGCTTTGCTACCCCGGCACTCAGACCACCTCCCTATGTATATTCAAGCCTCCTCCGGCCGACCCAGGCCTCCAGAAATCTCGGACGCAATGACCCGCGAGCGGGCCAGTTGCTGGAGATTAAATATCAAGGCTATTCCCGATACCGCGATTTATCATTAAGAGCACGAGAATTAAGGCGGTTGGTAACGAAAACTGTAAGCATTTATTTTTTTACTCGTTAATATGACCATTTGCGTTTAAAGTGTAATTCTCAGGGGGAAGGGAATTTATTACTCTTTAGTGTAAAAATTTACTTTTAACCGGAAGCGGAGGAAGAGCTGTTGCAAATAGTTAATTACAGTTTCAGTTGCAGATTGAGCTCGGATATGCGGGGAGGAAGGGTTGTCGCATTGGCTTGATATTAAGGCCATGTGACACACACGTAACAATCCTCTGATTGTAACAAATCGCTTTCCCTATTTTCTCCGTGATGGTTGATGCTTCGACCAAAATCAAATAAAGTTTTTGTAGGCAATAGATATAAGTATGAAAACCTAATTTTCTTTTGCTCGTCGTATCAATCCTTTTGGAGAAAATAGGGAAAGCGATTTGTTATCGACTGAGTGTGTGCCACACATCCCCTTAAGAGAGACGCTGTGGATCCTGCGGGAGTCCACAGGCCAAGAACGCCGAACCGGAAGTCAGTCCGGTTTGCCAGAAAGGAAGGGCAACGAGATAGAGGGAGAGCTCACGAATAATCACGGTCGGTAACAAAAACTGTAATCATTTTTTTTTTATTAATTTTTTTATTGAAGCATTTACCTTCAATATGAAATTCTTACGGGAAATTGGTCCCTGTGGAGACACCTACGGGGGGGACTTGATCACGAATATGACGTTCATTTTGCTCCAAACCCAATATTTCTGATCTTAAGCCCAAAACTACATTTTACATGAGAGCAACCTTTTTTTTAGTGCATAAAATCGAAGCTACAATATTCTACTGCACTTACGCACAAAAATACGTCGGAATACGTCGCGATTAATTTTATAAACGGAAAAATACATTTCGTACCAACAAAAAAAATTCCGTCAAAAAAATTGCAAGGCTACCCCTTTCGAGTCCATTTTTCGCGTTTTTCAACGTCCTGAAACTGCCCGATAAAACGCTTCTGGAACTTCGGACAAGACCCTATCTTAGGTATTTTTTTCCGTAGAACACGACGAGCACCTCGGAATTTTCCTAGCTCCATTGGGAGCTGAGATATCGACCTTTGAAAATCACGAAAATCGACGTTTTTCTAAAAGTGGCTCAAAAATTAAAAAATCGTCGTTGAATCGATTTTTTTTTTGTTCAAGGCTATATTCGACGTATTTTTCCCCGCTGAACACGAATATAACAATTATTTTCCTCTCAGCCCAATATTTTCCATTTAAATCCCTAAAAATACGATTTTTCGTGCATAAAATCCAGACTTTCAATATCTCACTGTACTTTAGACCCAAAAAGACCAGCGGATTGGTGTTCAGTGGGGAACAAAAATTGCGTCGAAATACCTGGCATTATACGTTTTACAAAAAAAAAAAAGTCAAAAAATTGCTTTTCCGTCGGTGGACTGCGATCTCAAAACGACATGCAGTATAGTTTTTGATTGTCTTTCCCTGGAGAATCGACAGACGTAGAGAGAGACTGTTTCCTTTTTACTCAGAACGGCGTTCATTGCAGTTTTCCTTAGCGTCTTCCACATCGCCTTAATGTCCGTTTAGTATAAAAATGTTCCTTTAACCGGAACTGGAGAAGAGTCATTGCGGATAATTAATTACAGTTTTCGTTACCGATCGAGCTCTCGGCTATGCGGGGAGGAAGGATTGTCGCCACGGCTTGATATTAACAGACACGCAGCTGTGGCCCCGGGGGGTCCGCAGGAGAAGAGCGCCGTACCGGAAGTCGGCCTCGTTCGCCAGAGGCGAAGGGGAGCGAGACGGAGTGGGAGCGAGCGAGAGAGTTATCGCAGAGCGCAGAGCACAGCGGAAGCCGGAGCCTCGGGCCAAAGGTGAAGGAGGCGAGCGATCCGAGGGAGAGCGAGGTCGGACGATAGAAGAGGATATCGACAACGACGGAGGATCCTCGCCGGCGGAGGGCTGGAGGGGAACAGAGGGATACTTAATTGAATACTTGGACGACGATTGATGCAGGCCGTCGGTAGCCGGGCAACAGAAATCGCTGGTATCACGTACGCAGCCAAAGGCTTTAACGATAATCGACGTAATACCTCCATAGTCTTTACGGTCAATTATATCGGTATATACGAACACGCGCGATCACTACTGCCTTTTCGATTCTCTCGCGTTCGTCGCGATGCGCATGATGCGCACCAAAAACAAATCCGTAGATCTCGTAAACGTTGTCCACGTGGACAATTTTGTTATCTTGCCAATTTCACTGTTTCTCTCAGTCGAAAGTACGCTGAACATTGTGATGTAGAAACATCTTTTTTGTTTCATACACGGAGAAAATACTATCTATTTCTATTATTTTGACACTAATCAAAAAATCACTTCCAGTCTTGCTGCAAAAAAAAACATATTATTGAAAGAAATAAGTTATGATAATTGAAACGAACAAGTTTTATTTTCATTTCTGAGTGAAATTGGGAGAATCGGAGGTACCAATGCGGGAGCAAGATATTTTTTTGGCACGCGAGTCGTTCTCGAGGCAATTAATTTTTTTATTTATTTATTTATTTATTTTTTTATTCAGTGGACATGTTTTTTTTGCAAGCGAATTATTATTCAATCGTGGACATTTTTTTTTAGTAGATATGCATTTTTTTTCTTCTGCATAGATATGCTACTATGCGGTTGCAGTTGTATTTTTTTTTACACAGGGAAATTCCGATCTACTTCTATTATTTTGACACGGATACAAAAATCATTTCTGGGCCGTTGCAAAAAAAAAAAAAATTAATTGTTATTTTAATAGGTTTATAATTTTGTGGAACATTGAAGCAAACAAGTTATTTTTTTTGTTTCATTTCTGCATGAAATTGTAAGAAACGGAGGTACAAATGCGACAGCAATATATTTTATTGCCACGCGAATCGTTCTCGAGTCATCGAAATTTTTTTTATCAGAGGACATCTTTTTTGGCAAGTTTTTAATTTCAAACATTGGAATTTTTCTTAGCAGATATGCATTTTTTTATTGACTGAGAAACCAATTGAATCTGGAGAGAGTTTTGTTTTTTCTCCGATTCGATTGACCTGTTCTAAGGGTAAAAAAAAAAATCTGCAGCGCACAAGTTGCACGTAAAATGCAGATTTTCTTTTTTCTGACTCGATTGACCCGTTCACTTAAGGATTAAACAAAAAAAAAATCCAGAGCACACAAGTTGTACATAAGATGCAGAGATTCGTGGCTCTCTCTCTCCCGTTGCAGCTGCCGGATCTTATGCTAATCCCACCCCCAAGCCTATCTCATCCGCGGGCACCGCCGAGGATGAGGGAAAATACACCGTGAAAAAGTTGCTCGTTACACGAGACTGGCTTCCATAAATCTCTCTCCTAAGCTCAATCTGTTCGCCGACACCCTTGCATAGCGAGCGAACACCGTTCTCTATATCCCCTTCGCGCACCCTCGAAACGGATACGCGACTCAGCCTCTTCAGCATCGCCTCCGAAAGGAGAACCGTCGGGAAACGCGGCAGGTGCGCATTTTCATAATTTTCCGGCCAATCTTTTTCTAAATTTGAATTACAAAAAGAAATATATATATATATATATATATATATATATATATATATATATATATATATATATATAAAAAAAAACATTCTTCATTTTCACCGAGGAGCTCAAGAAAAGCAATAACAATGCCGGCACTTAATTATCCATGCGATTAACCATTCCGTCCCGGACCTTCGATCGCCCCCCAACTTTCCCAACCTTGAGATAATTATAGAAAAATGAAAACAAAAACACTGTACGTATAAAAAAGGGTCTTCCATGGTGTCCAGTGAAAGTCCCTAAAAAATTCCCATGATATTTTCCATGACTACTCCAAACCATTCAAGGATGCATATAAGAGACAAAGTTAGTCGAAAAATGGCATGAAATAAAACGTATTTATTATCTATTTTCGTGAAGTGTGAAATCGAGGTCCCAGTGTATTCGTAACTCTCAGCGGCAAAGAGAGTCAATGTCGACGAACAACCAAGTTTTAGATGCACGCTGATATTTCATATTTCAAAGTAAATACCTTGAATTTCAATATTACTCGTTCAATTGTTTTCAAAATCTTAATATGAAGTGAGAAAAAAAAAATTGATTTCTTTTTTCTTCAAAAGACTGGACGAAAGGTTTCTTGAAAACAAACATTGATAAAAATTTCCCTGATGGACCAAAAAAAATTCCATGATTTTTCCAGAATCGTTAAAGCTTCATGATATTTCCTCGTCTCACAACATAGAAAATCATCGGGTAACGTACCGGTAATTCATCCCATACGGACTCCTTGATCGCGTGGCAGCGCGGGGGGTTTTCAGCGATGAGTTCAGTTTAATTTTCATTCCGTGATAAACGCGCTTTCGCAGCCTCTCAAAATGTACCCTTGGCACATCTATAAACGACGGTCCCCCGCGCGCCGCGGTATAATTGCACGGGAATTTAGGAATTGGGCCGAGATCTTTCCAAAAAAAAAAGAAGACGAAAAAAATGACCATAATAAGAAGAAGAAGAAGAAGAGGAATAAAGAGCCGAGGTCGCGCGAAGCTTACATGCGTCGACTAGGAGGCTGCCGTTGCTCCGCGCCAAGGTGTATCTCACCGGCGTGAGAACGGGAGATCCTCGTCGGGTCCGTCCGGCTGTTATAGTTGCGTGAAATCCCAAATGTAGATACAACACTCCACGGGACCCACCGCCGTTCCGCGAGGGACATTTTGTTGGAGAAACGCGGCGGATGAGAAGGAATCCCGGCGTGATCTGCACAGCGTCCAGCGGCCGGGGTCCATAAGAGCCGCGAAGAGCCCGGAGATGAGTCCGGCACGCCATCGCCGGGACACGCCATTGGCCCTTGGGACTCGCGATGTGTACGCTCGCTTCCTCGGCTTCTTCGGCTCCTTCCTCTTCGCTCTCACCGTTCTCCACCTTCTCCCTCTGCGCCTTCTTCTTCTTCTTGTTCTCCACCTTCTCCCTCTGCGCCTTCTTCTTCTTGTTCTTCTTCTTGTTCTTGTTCTTCTTCTTCTTCTTCTTCTTGTTCTTCTTCTTGTTCGGCAGGCGCGTCCGGATCACCGACGGAAATTACGCTGAATCTCCACGGAGAGCCCCTTCGCTTGTCAGCGAAGATTACTATACCGGTGATGCTCTTTATCTTTTTATTTCTTTTCCGCCTATACCCGTGCGCGCGGGGTTGGCGAGAGAGCCCACCGTTACGGGTCTTTCGGACTTATCAAGTAGGGCGGTTACACACCAATTGGTCAGCCTCGCGAGAATCGCCCGGCGTGAGAACCAGGTGTAGCTCGATGTCTCGCAGGTTTTTCTTCGTTTGGATAGAAATTTCACTGTGGTGGGACGGAGGATTTTTATTGGGACTTTGTCGTCTGATCTTCGATCTTTTGACCGATGGATCATTTTTTGGAGGAGAGAAATGGGGCGGAATGGACCATGCTGGCAATTTGTGATCCGACTGGTTTTTTTTAAACACCCCAAAGAAATTGGAAAAAACAATTATTGGAGAGGCGAAAAGGTTCATTTCGCATCCCTCTGAACCCTACAATCTCTCTGGTGCAGATGATGAAGAGATGAGTCGACCTTGGAGTCGAACCCATTTTTCAAAAAATTAAACTGAGCCTTTTAGGGGTAAAAGTTTATCTCGATTTTTTTTTTGTTGCATGTCGAAGCATCCCTTACCCTTCAAAGACCTTCCGCGAGAAGTGCTGTCGAGGTAAGATCTATATTTTTCCCACGGATACCCCGCTATCGTGAGATTTTTTTGTTTTTTTTTAAGCCTCCCAAACAATTGGTAAAAAAAAACGGTCCTTTTTGCCCCCTTTGGACCCTACAATTGCTCTAATGCAGATAATGAAGAAATTACGCCTTCTGAGTGGACCAAATTTTCCAAAAGAATTTCCCAAGCTCTTTTTGTTGGATCTCGAAGCATTCCCTACCAGCGCAAGATATCCTCAGTGCCCTACAGCTAAAGCCCTTCCGCGAAAAGTGCTGTCGTGGTATGATCATTACTTTTTTTCCCACTTTTTTGGTATTTGGTTTTCTTGAGCCTCCTAAAAAAAATGGACCGTTTTGCCCCCCTCTGGATCCTACAATTGCTCCGATGCAGATGATCAAGAGATGACGCCCTCGGAATGGACCAACATTGTTAGAGAATTTCTCAAGCCTTTAAGGGAACAAAGTGTACCTCAATTTTTTTTTTTTTGCATCCCGATGTATCCCTTTCCCAACCGGTGCAAGATCGTCAATGCCTTACAAATAAAGCCCTCTCGCAAAAGGTGCTGTCGAGGTATGATCCATATTTTTCCACGGATACCCCGCTATCGGAAGAGGATTACTCAATACACTTCCTGCTCCTTTCAACGAGCGCCTAATCTATTCGTGACTCTTCCGGCAGCCTTCATCCCTCATCTCTATCCCCGAAAGAAGGCTTCGAGCGTGACAACCTCATCCTGAGTGAGTCGCTCCTGAGAGGCGCGAACAAGTAGGTGCGAGCTCTCGATGTATTACATTAAACCGGGCATCTCATCCCTCGCCGGGGGAATTTTGCCAAATCTTTGGTAGCCGACAGGTAGCCGGAGGAAGACTTTGCCCTCTGCTTTTCCTCGGCGTGCATGAAAGGCACCTCCACCCTCTCCATACAGATGCGCGGAAACACGCAGACGAATCCACCCTGCGCGAGAGTACAGCGAAAGGTACCTATGTAGGTACAAAGGAGAGGAAGATATGGGTTTCCAGCGTGGCGTTATATAGAATGCAGATGGAGCGTGTGGGAAGGCCAGAGGCGCGGGGGCCATTATGGAGATGGATCTTCCTTCGAATAAAGGTACCGTCGCCGGTCCCGTCTGATGGTGCTGGGTGGGAATGTAGCGGGGGTAGTTTCAAGTGGCGGAACGGTCCTATAGCCAACCAGGAAGACATATATATATATACATATACGGATCATATATCGCGTGACTAAAATCATAAGGGCGTATCATCCGTGTGTGAGCACACGAGATACGCCTTTCCGATTTTAGTCACGCAACATAGATGTCTTTATATATATACACACACATACATACATATATATACATACATATATGCAGATATATAGATTTATATGTTCCTATACAGATATATATGAATCTATATATACATGCATAGATATATGGCGTGGGGCGGCTAAGCTACGGTAGCCTTAAGCATTTAGTTTTAGTTTTAGTTTTAGTTTTAGTTTAACATTCACATTCATGTTCGAGCTGTTCCGCAGTTCTGGTTGGATCTGTTGATGTTTAGGCACGTCGTTAATTGCCTCTGTGATTGCATCATTTCTATCCTGTGTTGGCTCTCAAGGGACGATGTCCTAGAGCTTTACGTTCAATAATAATAATAATAATAATAATATAATATGTATCACATTACTAAAATCGTAAGGGCGTATGATCTGTGTGTGAGCATACGAGTTACGCCTTTCTGATTTTAGTCACGCGGCATAGATGTGTCTATATGTATACATATATATACAGATATATAGATTTATATGTACGTATACAGACAATCGTGACTATATATATATATGTAGGAAGCGGAGAGAAAGCAAGTGAGGGGGTGATCGAGAGGGAGGAAGAAAGGGAGAAATGGCAAGCCGCGGTACGGTGGGTAGTTCGTGGTAATATATCACCTCCTTGTCGTCCGTGAGACGCAAGTAAGCCTGTCGGCCAGTGCCCACCTCCGAGAACGGGGTTTTCTCTTTCTCGCTCTCCCTGGATATCTATGTACCTCTTTCTACATCCTCGCTGATGCCGCCACCGGCACCGTCTCACCCTCTTCTTCACCCTCTCTCCGCCCTCTTCCTCGTCCTGCTTCCTACTGCACCTTCTCCTCGTTCACGTCCTCCGGAGGTTACGGGCCGAGAATCGATAGCTACGTGCGCGTCTACTGCCGGCTACAGATAGAAAGCAAAGGGGTTTTTCGGAGGAAGGGTAAACTCGGCTCGTTCGCCGGAGCTCCGCTGTGATAACGAACGTTCAGACTACCGATTGTAATTAAATTTCTCTCACAGCTACCTCGCAGGAGGGACTCTCGAGATGTAGGATGCAAATGTAGATTTTTTTATTTGGTGTTACAATAGTCTAAAGGGTATTTCGTCGTCGAGGTATTTGGATAAAGATTTTAAGGGTTTTGACCAAAAGTACTCCAAAAAAAAAGCCTATTTAACTCGGTTCAAGTAGATTTATTTTGCCCGATCACTGTGGAGTCTGTTTTATAAACTTAATTCTCTGGAACACCGTAACGTTAACGAACGTTCAGAGTACCGATTGTAATTAAATATCTAGTTTTATAATAGTCTGGAGAGTATTTGGATAAATATTTTAAGGGCTGTGGCAAAAAGTGCTCCAAAAAATTCTATTTGGCTCGGGCTAAATAGATTGTTTTTGCCCCATCACTCTGGGTCTTGCTTTAGAAAATTATTTCTTTGGAACACCGCGGAACAAATCCTAGAACTACGAACAATTTCCGGATTCTGAAATATCTAAAAATTATGGCCCTGTAGATATCAGCACGAGATTAAATTTTATCAAGTTATAATGGCTGTATTTCGCATCGCACAAATT
This sequence comes from Amblyjoppa proteus, assembly GCA_963922035.1. Lineage (NCBI taxonomy): Eukaryota > Metazoa > Arthropoda > Insecta > Hymenoptera > Ichneumonidae > Amblyjoppa > Amblyjoppa proteus. The sequence continues at coordinate 22,949,742 of OY998234.1, read as the reverse complement.
TCGCTTGGAGAAGTTCATTTAGAGAATAAAATTCTACAAGTGAACAATTTTTCTTCCTGAAGCCGCGCATTGATGGAGACTCGCCAATGATGAAACTTGATGTCATGCAGATATCTTCAGGGTCGTTAAAAATATCGAAAATTTCCCCCTATCTTCGATTAGTACAAATAAAAATCTAAAATCGTCAATTCCTCTCATATTGTTCTCTCCGTATTTCCAGACGAAAATAATCGTCTAATCTTTACCGAACCTCGTACAAAATCACCTCCTTCGCCACTCCACCGTTCAGCACTCCGGCCGAGATGCTGCCGGTCTCTCCCGCTACGTTCGTAGGCAAAATATCTCTTCCGTGGAAACAAACGCCTTTTAATCAAGAAAAGGAGAAGAGCGAGGGTAGCGGAGAAGTCTCGGCCCTTCCTTTCCCTCCATTCGGGAGAGAAGCTTCGCTCGGCGCGGCTCGGGACTGCGAAGTAGACGAAGGAGGCGAAGAAGGAGGTTGTAGAACCGCGGATCGATGTGTCGCCGCGTTGTCCAGCTGTCGCGAGGCGCTTGCGCTCCGTCGTCCCTCCTGTGCGCTGTCCCTGCTCTTATATACCTACGAGCTATCGCTGTATCCGCGTACACCGATAGCGCGTGCAGACGTAGCAGGTACGACGGGGACACCGAGCGCTTGGCCCTGATTCGTTGAAAGCCCCGGCGAGGGACAGGGACCTCTCGGTTTGTCACAGCCGAGGGAAACACCCCTCAGACTCGTTGTCGCAGCCGTGTCACCAACCGGCGCGCAGCTACCCTCCGCTGCACGGAGCCGGAGGGGCTGCGGAGAACAGTTTGGCGACACGAAAACTCGCGCGTCGCGCACCTGCGACAGTCGACGCCCTTTCCGCGGTGTCGCGTGGGTGGAGCACTCTCGGGGTCGTATAAGAGCGGAGAAAGATTTCATGCGGTCCTGTTAGTGTGACAAGGGCGCAGGAAATTGGTAACTTTTAGGGGGTTGAATTTTTTTAAATATTTTTCTCTTCTGCAAGAACCGACTCCACTCCTCGTTGCTGAATTGCGCCGCACTCAATTTAACCCCTTTCTGCTCACAATTTAATTGTTATTAAAGTAAAGCCAACTAGGAATTTAAATCGTCGGGCGACGATTCTGTAAATCGCTTTTGGAGTCGGTAAAATGTTGACTCGAAAAATGAAATTTCATTGACGTGGTTCGCGTCAAATTTTATTGAAGCGATTTACGAAAACGTCGTCGGACGAGAGAAATTTTTAGTTGCTTTACATTAAAAACGCAAAATTAATGATTATCGGTAAAACTTCAATAAAAAAGATTCAGTAACTATAGAGTTACAGCGAGAATAGCAATATTTTTTAGATCTGAAATTTAGATACTAAAAATCCATCGATCGTTTTGCCTGTCGGATGATTTTTTTTTAACTTTTTTGTTTTTTTCGCAAATTGATTTTTCTTTGTCTGAGCGACATTTTCAACGATCCGCCCACTGTGCCCCCGCACTCGCGTCGTGCGGCGCACAGGTGGAGGGTGGAGCAGTCGTCGAGATGAGTTTCCAGAAGGTTTGCGACGAGGTTGCGGACGAGTGAAGGAGGAGGCAAGAGACGGTTGCACACACACACACACACACACACACACACACTCTTTGCCGGTCGGAGCGCGGAAAGGAGGGAATCGAGTTTGTGCCACTCGCAGCCTCGACTCGAGCTATCCCCGTCTCGCGCTCGCCGTGCGCGACCACTGTGTCCTCTCCACGAGAGTCCGGAATGTCGTTCCTCGTCGTAGCCGCGGGGGAACGAGTGCCTGCGACAACGCCGATTGGTCGTGCTCGGGGACATGGGCGTGGTGAACCTCCATCGCTATCGAGTTCCCGATAATTGCGGCTGTATATCTCTCGCGAAAACGATCCGGGCTTTCTCGCGTGTACCTGGCAATCGAGCCGTGCGTGGGAGTTTCTTCCTTCGCTGTTTTTTTTTTTTTTTCAAACAGAAAAGCAAATTGCCATAAAAATGCCACATTTTTGCTGTATATCGAAGCTTTTCATGAGCTTCGATATACACGTTTTTTTTTCAATAAAAACAGAAATGAAAAGTTTGTCTTAAGAATTGCACAAAATGCACAGAAACAAATGCATTTTACTAAATGATATCTGAAAAACAATACATTGATATATGCACTTTTCGTTTTGTTTTTAATACAAAATAAATAAACAGTTTGCGATAAGAATTGCACAAAATGCAGAGAAACAAATGGATTTTACTAAATGATATTTGATAAACAATAATTATTGGCATGTGTGAGTGCATAATTATTGTAAATTATACTACAGTATAATTAGAGTCAAAGATTTGCGTGGGAGTTTCTTCCTTCGCTGTTTTTTTTTTTTTCAAACAGAAAAGCAAATTGCCATTAAAATACCACATTTTTGCTGTATATCGAAGCTTTTCATGAGCTTCGATATACGTCATTTTTTTCAATAAAAATAGAAATAAAAAGTTTGTCTTAAGAATTGCACAAAATGCACAGAAACAAATGGATTTTACTAAATGATATTTGGTAAACAATAATTATCATCGGCATGTGTGAGTGTATAATTATTGTAAATTATAATAATTGGAGTAAAAAGCTGGTTAAGAGACCAAAAATCTGGCAGAGGCAATCGGTGCAGTAAATGAAATGGTGTTCCTAGAAAATTGTGCTATCTAAATACGAATAGTCATCGAAATGTTAAGAATGTTAGCTTGCAGTATCTTACCATCCATTTTTGTCGGTGCGATTGCACTGCAACGTAGACAGTGATCGACATTGAAGTACATCGGAAAAAACGTGATGCCAATCGATGGCTCTAATAACTGAAAAAACAACGATAAGTTAGTAAACAGGAACAGAAATAATCGACATGCAAAAATCTGCTCAGTATATCAGGCGCCATCTTGGATCTTATCCTCCGAAGTAAACAGTCCCAGAAAAATCACTCCAGATACTTGCCCAACAAGAAAATAAATAAACGATAAATAAGAACCTTGCACTGCAACTTAGGCTATTAGCGAGACGTCCATTAAAAAAATCTGACGCCCGTCGATGGCTCCAACAACAAGAAACCACGATAAATTGGTAAACAAGAGGAACAATCGATACACAAACACCTGCTCTGCACGCCGGGCGCCATCTTGGTTTTCATCCTCCGGAGTGAACAGTCCGAGGAAAGATAACTTCGAAGCGCTGTCCAACAGCGAGAAAAGAAATTCCCCAGAATCTCCACGGCGCAATGTTTGCCACGTAGCTTTCCAAACGTCTCTCTAGCACCAGAAGAGGGTTGATGGTGAGAGACATCGCGAAAGAGGCAGCCAAAAAAAAAAAAGAAGTGTTGCGCCCGCCTCGTGCACAGCATAACCTTTACACCGATACGTAAGAAAAAAAAAGAAAAAGAAAAAAACAAGAATGTGTTCCCGAGAAAGAGTGGAAGGAACGAGCGAGGTATAAGGGCTGGGAGGAGCTGAAAATACTCTCACGCCGTGTGCGCGGCGGCATAGTGGGTATTCGCCGAGGCCCCTTGTCGTGTTGCCGGATAATTGGGACACCGTGTATTATCGCTTGCGTGCCATACGCGCGCACCGCGCGGTTACAGTGTGTGATTGGATAGGCGGAGATGGGTCGCGCGAGATAGCTGACCCTAACTGAGGTTCTATATAGGCACCGCATAGATATATATATAGATATATACACGCCGCGTGTGTATGCACAGAGAGGCATACATGTCCGGCGGTGTAACACAAGAGCAAGACGAGAGACGGAACTACACGGACGTACGAAAGGACGACGGGAGAGAGTGAAGGAAGGATTGAAAGCGGGCGCGGGGTGAGTCGGAGGTTATGTATCTCCGAGGACCATCTTCTCCATCTGCGGCAGCGTTACCTATCTACGTCATGCTTGATGCATGGCGTGGGCGTTCCTGCGTTCGTAGCATCCAGGGGTTCTCATTTAATTATAGTGCAACGAGCGGATCCGCGCTGGGAGGGAGAGCAAGAGGGAGACATAACCTCGTCGTCGTCCGCGCCCGACGCGGACCGCTCGCACACGGCTCCACGAAAATTTTTCCAACGGTAGTGTTACAGCTACCGCTGCGGTAGGATACAACGAGGAATCGCATCTGCATGCGTACTTGTGGAAGGTACCGGGAATGGAATTGCGAAAGGTTCGATACTCTTTTCGCCTCCCACCCCGGCGACTCCGTCACACCGTTTTTTTAGACGTCGCGTGTACTTTGTGCACGTAACACCACCACGCTGTGGGAGATTACGGGCAGTGGAATGCGGCAAAAAAAAGAAGATGGCGCTGGGGTGATGTATGTTTTCACGATACTTTGCGCGAAATACGCGCTGGTACGAGAGCAGGAAGAAAATTACGCGAGGAGCGTGATGAGATATCTTTTTCTTTTTTTTTTTTGGTAACACCCTTACTGTATCTATATTACATACATCGTCGACGAGCATTTCTCGCGTTATAAATTTCTTGGGATAATGATAATAATTGAGCGTAAAGTGTAAAAAAAAACATTCTTATGAAAGTTAATGTACCGGTGCTAGAAATACGTAAACTGGTATACTAAATATCACGTACGATTGTCATGAAAAATTAATGTACATATAACAAAAATCTGGAAATACTTTACTTTTAATAATTTACTTTAATTAGATATAAACTATTTTATTTCACAAGCTGTGAAAATGAGTGAAACCGCCATTTTCCCACCGAATGATATAAATTAGTATTAATTTTTCATCACAATTGTACATTAAATTTAATGTACGAGCTTTGTACGAAAACCTTTCAATCGGCTACATTGGAGGTAAAATTTTTTGAACGGTGCACGAATATAGTTTGAGATGAGCACAAAAGGGGACACGCCCGATTATAAATCACGATGTGTTTGGCGAGAGGGTCTTTGACGAGGTTTACGGTGCACAGAGATATTGCTGCACGGCGTCGGCAAAGTTCCACAGTCGGGCGGATGTAACGCGACACACGTATAGAATTTCGTGTGTACGCAGTTTTTTTTTTCTATAGTTGGTTGTGTAGTAGAGTGTCGAAGGCACGCGGGGTTTACTCGTCTTTGCCGCAAGCGACCGAGGACGATCCCGAAGCTTCGTCCCTCTCTCGAAAGAGGCCGGCTCACGCATCTCCCCGACTCTCGCACGCAGCGTCCCATCCACGGGGTGGAGCGCGTCCTCATTAACGGGTTATTAATAGCTTACCGGGATTATATTAATGACAAAGGCATCTGGTTCTCGATCACGCTTGTATATACGCCCTGTGTTATCCCGCGGCATTGTACAACCCCTCGGTATTATGCAGCACCAGGTTATCGGAGAGTGAAGACTTTCATTGTTGGCTGCACGGAGTAAAGCAAAAAGTGGCTTCCACCGAATTTTGAGGTTACGTTTGTCGATTGGGATGTAAGGTCGATAGAACGAAATAATTGTCACGGTTAACGAAAAAAACATTTCAATAATACATATCTAAAGGTCATCATACATATACGTATAAAATAATACATACAAAAGGATGCAGCTCAGTTTGTCCGGAGTGAATAAGGGAATTGTCGTGTTTCATTGTTGGCTGGACTGAGAAAAACAAAAATGGCTTTCAGTGAATTTATTATTATTACTTTTCTTTATTAGATCCCGAGAGTTTCAATTCGTCTAAGGACCGAAAGCGTACGACAAGCGAAGAGAAGTCCAGAAATTAGACGGAGAATGTCCAGTGAATAGTGACAAAGATAAAGCAGCGGCAACGAAGTTGAACAGAACGTGTGAAATACAGATTAACAAGAAAAGTGTGCCGTAAGATTCGACGTGCCGTGCCGACACAGTGCAGGACATGTGCGTCTGGAGGTTATGATATTATGACGGCACGGCGTTTCGACACCGGAAGCTGCTCGACAGTCCCAGCTAGCTGTGAAGCTTCACGGCAGCTTCTGGTATCAAAAAGTTGTGTCGACACAATATCGTCACCTGCGGAAACACGTATCTGCATTGTGCGAGCACGACCTCTGCGTTCCTGTGCCAGTACCGAGTAGATTCCGAGCCGTCAGTTTTCTATGTGGGCATTTTCGGAAACAGTCGGATTGACGACGCAATACGTTCGACGTTATCTCTGTACGGCATTATGGACACAATATTTAGAGGTTAAGTATGGCGATCAGCATATTCGGTCAATCGAACGAAATAACGATCGCACTTAACGGAGGAACATGTAAGTAACACACATTTAAAGATGATTCGTGATAAATCTGTGAAAAAAAAAGGCAGAGGCGAGTAGCAAGCGATCTTCAGTAGCGTATCCACGTCAGCGCTTGTGATACAACGCCTCTTCGAGTGTTGTTCGGCCTCTCGTAATTTAGAAGGTATTCAGTACGACACAAAGCTCCGCCGGTAGCTCATATGTCATCGTCGCGAGACTCCAATAGGACTATCCCGATGCCGAGCGCAAAAGAGGAACGCACATTCGTGCCGCGCGCTATCAAAGATTTCAAGGAGCGGCGGAGAGTCATTTACGCTCGCGTACGTGTGTGCGCGCGCGTGTGTGTATACATATCGCGGAACAAGAGAGGCTTAACGGCGGTAAGCGATCGCTAATTGACGCCGGTAAGAGACCGCGGTCGCGTTCAACGTGTGTGTGGTCCCCGCCGACGTCGTTAACTCGTTCTCGTCGTCGTCCTACCGATCGTCATTAAGCGAAGCTCTACCTACATTATAATGTAACTCTCTTTCACCGAGAAAGTATCTTTGCACGCAATCGTCGTATTTATTTCGTAAAGTACATTATTTTTATTTTTTTTTTTTTAATTCCTCGAGCCGGTAATATTGTTTCTCTGAGAATTCATCGACGAAATTCAATTATCGGTGAAAATAATGTGGCTACGACGGTAACGACAGCAATGCGGAATGAGAAATTGATACAATCGAGCCGAAACCACAAAAATTAATAACACCGGCAAGATAAGAGTAAAGCGAAACGCTGTTTATAAATTAAATTACATTAATAATAATCGTAACACTAATAATAATAATAATAATGATAACAATAATCTGAACAGACAAGTAAAAAATCAAAGCACGAACGAGCTTAGACGCTCTAGCTTCTTCTTTATATTTTTAATAAGGCATAAAAGTTAAAAACCGATGAGTTTTTTTCAACGAACACACACGCTAAAAAATACATCAATTAATCATGTAAAATTTGCTTGCGGACTGCCAATGGAAAAAAAATTCTTATTTCAATTCTACTTTCAATTATCACAATTCCATACGAGATTTAAGCGATAACATTTCACATTGACAGTCTTCCCGTCGTTTCAATGTCGAATCTAATTGCAAGAATCGAAAGTGGAATCGAAAAAAAAAAAAAAATTCTTCAGCAGTCCAAAAGCGATTTATTTTTAACGTGCAGATTTTTGTTTTAGGTGTTGGTGTCGTGAATTTTTTTGAAGAAGTTTCGAGGCCTTTGACTCCTGGAAAGTTTTAGAGAGGCGCAGCTGGTCCTTACGCGCTGTGTGGTATATGTGCCTCCGAGAGACTCGAGTCTGGCGCGAGTCTATGGGGAACGAGAGTGTAGTCCGAATCTATGCGTAGCGTGTTATTATTTTTTATGACCGGGTGCTGCCCGCTGTAGCCGTACAGCGTAGCACTCGGCCGGTGCTTCTGCTTCTTGCTGGCGGGGTATATTAGGAACTCGCCGCGAGTAATTTGGCGTTTAGCGATATAAACGTTTGTCTGTGATCGCTCGGACGCATCTACTATAATCTTTGCTCTTTCCGCGAGAGCGAAGATCTCGCGCGCGCGCGCGCGCGCGCTCTACGGAGATCGGCAGCAATTCGTGTGGCCGCTCGGACAACATGCAACAGGGAACGAACGGCACAGCAGCGGTCAAGAGTAGCAAAAAAACATTTCAGCTGCCGTGCCGAGAACTATTCTCTCGCGGTTCACGAACCGGCTCTCTCGCGCTGACGCGCCGCTCTCGCTGCGAAATCTTTTTCTCTCGGCTATACTCTAATATATAACCTACCTATTCATTTTTGTTTCATTGCCCACCCGACATTTCTCGATGTGTTTGTGTGTGCGGCAAACTGCGAAACACCCCCCCCCCCCCCCCCATTCAGAAAACCTCTCTCTGATGACGGGTGGGAAGCTCTGATTTTAAAATCCTTGCGAACTTATTTTTTTCCCACTTTTGTTTTTTATACGCCTTTCGTTACTCCAGAGGCGAGCGAGGCCGAGCAAAAAAAAAACGCTACGTGAGAACCCTCGAGTTTACTGTTTAAGCGACGCCATTTTGTTTTTTTAATGTCAAGGTCGAATCTATCATTATATGTTTTTTCGATAAACCTTTACCGGCCGATACTTTGAATAACCCCACTGCGCTGACGCAAATTCGTCTCCCAAACGACAATTTTTATTATTATTATTTTTTGTTGCTTTTTTTTACGTTTCAATTCTTTGTTCTGCGTTGCGACCTTCGATCGCCAATTTGCGGTCTTTTCGTTTTTGTGTCATTGCCCACCTGACTGAAAACTTCGCACTCAGAAAACCTTTCTTTGACAATAGTTGGGAAGTTCTGATTTAAAAATCGCAAACTTATTTTTTTCCCACGTTTTTTGATATCCCTTTATTTACTCGAGCGTCGAACGCGCTGGAGCCAAAACGCTACGTGATGACCTTTGAGTTTAATGTTTATTCGACGCCATTTTGTTTCTTGAGATCAAATCGATTGTTATATCTATATCCGTCAACTTTTACCGATGCGATACTTTGGACAATACTACTGCGCAGTCGCGAGCTCGAGTCCCAAGCGACCATCTTTTTAATTCAATTTTTATGCTTTCTTTTTTACATTTCAATGTTTTTTTTTTTTTTCTGTTCCGCGACCTTTGATTGTCAATTTGCTGCGCCATAATCCAATGTAACCGGGTGCCATTAAATCCGAAGTAAAATCGCGGTAGTGCTGTGCCAACTCCAATCATACGGCGCGATGCGCCGCGCAGTTGATCTCGTCTTTCGTCCGCTCACGTAAGGTACGTGACTTCCGGTTGATCCCGTGGAGAAGGAAGAAGGAGGGGGGGGGGAGGAGGCGCGCATAGAAGCTACATACAGCAGAAGCATCTCACTCTTCGACAAGTTCCGGCCCACGTACACTTATATACGTACTACCTCGTATATAATAGCCCGGTACCAATAAGGCCCACGCTCGTTCGGCGGGTCGTACTCTCACAGGGTACTCTCTCTCTCTCAACGCGCCAGTTGCTCCTGCCGCTGCTGATGCAGTTGAGCCGCGGCGCGATCGTAGCGCAACGCGGGCGCACGGGTAGTTACGCGCGAACGTATATATATACGGATATACAGCGAGCACCACCTCTTGGCCGCACCGTTGAACACCGCACCGGTCGCGCGTAAGTGCAACCGAGAAGCCCTTTTTGTTGCTCCCGCTGCTCGTGATTACCGGGATACCGGGCCCGAAGAAGCCGGACGGAGAGGGAGAGCGATACCGGCGAAGAGAAAAGAAAGCAATAAGGCGCCGGGCGAGCGATCGCGGAGCGTCGGGCGAAAGGGGGGGGGGGGGAGGAAGAATAAGGCAGATACGCAGAGAACGCATCTCGAGAGTTCTAAGCCAGAAGAGATCCGTCTTTGCATTTATGGCACTGGGAGGATTGAAGTCTAGAGGAATTCAAATAATTACCGAGAAATGAGGAAAAAATAAATGAGATGGGTTGCCTCATATTAACTTATTTATTTATTTTTGGCGTTGATTATATGGAAACCGGAAAAGCGTTGCTTTTTTTCGATATAAATAGAGATACTGGTGTTTGCAATCAATTTTCTGTTCTGTTGCCATCGCGAAATGAACACGGTTAATCGATGATTATTTTCTGGTTTTCTGCACCACGTTTGCTTAGTTGCCGACCGAGCTGTATGAAGCGTCACCGCTGTTTATGCGTTCGTATTTTAATCGTCCGAAAGTTATTTCAAAGATATTATTACGAGGTCTCTCGACACGAAAGAAGATTAGTTTGCAGGACTGAGTTCAATTATTTTGAGTTCAATATTGTAAACGTAGGATCGATGTTTATTTCCCGAAAAAACTGGACATGCAGAGTAGATCGATCAGTAATTCGCGGCCAATCAAATCGCGACACGTCTGACCAATCAGCGAGAAACTGCGGGCCCGGAAAACTATCGAGACAGCACTGAGCGTCAAGAAAAACCGTTGGCCTCTCGCATCAGCTGACCGCTTGCCGTGTTTACGTGTCGTCGCATCTTCCCGATGTGCGGTTTTCACGTGGATTCTTCGTCGAGACAAAAGCGTGGCTATCATTCGATTAGATACCGATTTCTCGCCTCCCGTGTCGTCCCGTTCACAATCGCGTACGATAATCCGCTGTTCTGCGAGGAGTTCGTTAACGCATCGTCTTTTTTCTCCTGTTGGGCGACGAGAACACCATTTCGCATTGCCGATTGTCGAAGACAAGGAAATATCGAAAGAAAAAATACATCTTTCAACTTTCAAAGGATCAATTCGAACCGCAGATTACTTTTTGACTGTGGGTCACAATATTCTCTCCAATAGTTTCTAAATTTACGTTACGTAATTTGCAGAATTTACAGACAATAAAATTTGTCGTTAAAAATGAGTAAAACAAAGCCAGTGCAAAAACAATGCATGCGTTGTAAGCTTCTGTTTTTAACCTTTATAATTTGCAAGCATAAGGTTTCTAATTATTATAATTCGTTATTCAGTACCTCTAATAGTGATGATTTATTATATACTGATTCTAAAGGAGAAATCCGTAAAAGTAATATATTATCACATTATCAATGTACAATAAAACATACATTGTTCTCATTGTTCCAAGCGAGAGTCCCAAAGAACTCGACCGAGTATATTTTCCCCACTATGAAATTGCCTGATACTTCTACGTTACTTTCAGCCCCGAGAACGATCGCCGATCTGCTTCTGTGGCTGTACACAAAAGAAAAGAAAAAAATCCTCCGTAACCCGGTTTGGCATGCGAGGTGCTATGTTAACTATTTTACCAGTAAAGTTTCAAAGCGGAGCAAAAAGTATGCTGTGTCCCAGTTACAAGTAGTTTCATCGAAGCAGTGCATTACACGAGCGTAACAATGAGATCGTCGGTGCGTCGAAACGGTGAGTCCACTCAAAACGTTTATTCATAAGATTCGTATCTCGCTTGTCTAACCTACAAAAATCCCATTCTCGATAGGCCGACAATATTTACGAAAACGTATTTACCACAAATTAAAGAAAGCAATAATTAGCAAAAGCTGAATATAATTTCGCACTGACCGAGCGAAGCACGAGCTGACTTATCGAGCGGGGCGTTTAGCGTCGGTCCACAGTTTGACGATTCCCGTGCGCCTCGGTACCGCTAAGCCAAGAATGTTGTGCAGCATCGATAGCGATGTTATCCATACGCCTCGAACGAGGGCAAAAGATGGTGGCTATATCTCTGGGAGTCCGGGTAGAAGCGAAAATAAAGAGTAAACGAAGAAGACGAAGAGTATAGGGTGGGGAAGCAGGTAAAGAGAGGAATAAAGCGGAGAAGAGTTGTGCTCGCGCGCGAGGGGGTGCCCACGAGAGAGAGCAGAGGTTACTTTTAATGTCTCGCGTCACGCAGCCCAAGGCACCGGCGAGGCCTCGCCTCGTCTCCTTACTAATTTGGCGCCAATTTCCAGGCAACCTCCCGGCAAAAACTAACCGAACCATATAACCTCAACACTATCGTTCGTATGCATATATATATATATATGTTTTGTGTTTCCGTGCCTGTGTGTGTCAACCGTGCGCGTGTGCATGAGTCCTATATATACACAACGTCGGCCGTACGTACCACGCTTCCACACCGCGGTGCGCGCGCACGCTGATTAAATGCTACCCGCTGCATGCCCCGCCGCTGACCGGACTCTCCGATGTTTTCCCACACTCGACGCGGAGACCTGTGCTCGTCCCTCGGATCCTCATCCTCAACCACCTTCTTTACTCCCCCTCGGGATCCCTCTCTTGCTCAGGCACTTCTCTCTGGGACATCAATCCGTACCGGCTAAAGACTCCTTCGTCGGATAGCGAACATTTCTTTTCGCGCAACCCAACTTTGTTGCGCGTGCGCGCGCACCTTACCGGCTACGCCGCAACGGCGATGCCCACGCTGTTTGTTCTCTCTCGACGCCAGAGGTCATCCACGAAATTGTCGATTAGACTTTCGACTGTTGTTTTTCTTATTAAAATTTCTTTAAATATTTTATTTTTCAAACTCAAAGTTGCATCGACTGGTACGTGAATTTAAAAAATTAGGTAGCAAGTTTCGTGCGATGAGTTCGGGGAATATATATATATTTTTTAAAATTAAGCGAGTGTTCATAGAATCAAGAGAATGAGTTAGCAATTTTATACGCGATGATTTCATGCATTTTTTTTTAACGAAAAAAAAAGAAAATTGTCCGAGGTTCGTAAAAATCGTGGAAACTTCGGGCTAAAGAAATTTTTCAATTAAATTATCCCCGGATCGCTAGATCCGTTCTCAACAGCGTCCCCATCCTTCGGATTTTCTTTTTCCCAACTCGCCCAGGCGGACTCTCGCCTTCCCGACCTTGCCGAGCTGCGCAATTATTTCGCCTTCGGCATCGACAGCGAGTGCCCACTCCCGTACACGTCGAGTATTGTTTTGCAACAATTATGTTTTATCATTGAGACAGAAACTCCGCTCGGACTTTTCTAATGGAGTTTCGAAAGAATTCCACCGCAGGTTCTTCTCCTACTTACCCAAGGTGGATTCTCTCCGCGGATACACTTCGCTCTGTGCAGTACGTACAAGATAAATTACACCAAGCGCGCTTACAGATTTCTTATGTAAATAATGATCCAATTATAGAATCTTCTCTTACCGGTTGTTATAGCAGGTACGAGCGATACTCGATCAATTTTTAGCCCATTACCTATATATATATATATATTTCCATCGATAATGGATATATATATCAATACACATATATGTATATCTATACATGTACACACACACACACACACACACACACACACACACACACACACACACACACACACACACACACACACACACACACACACGCGCGCGCGCGCGCACACACACACACATATATATGTATATATATGTATACCCATCGATAATGGATATATATATATCAATACACATATATGTATCTGTACATATGTAAATACATATATGCATGTGTATAAAACCGCGAGGTGCTCAATTTTTTTTTTTTTTTTTAATATCTTTAAAAAAAAAAATGAAATTCGAGCACAGCTCTCTACTTTAATTAATCCTCTCATTCGGTTCTTCTCTGTCTCTCCTCGCGCGTTGAACGACTCAATTAATTCATCGGCGAGTAGTGCCCCGTACGAGTCGAACGCGGCGCGTCTATTGGATGAAAATCAATGACGCCCGAGAGAGAAATGAATAACGCGTTTATCCTATCTCGCTCCCAGCGAAGAGAAAGAGAGAGACCGGACGAAGGCCACAGCGTTGACTAAGTGGTCTCTCGCGGACCGCCCATCCTACAACGTCGATAACATCCACGCGCTTATGCAAATACCCATCGCAGCGGGCGTCACTTTAATGACGATGCCGCGAGGGCTTCGCAAGAAAGGTCTCGACGTATTCCCGCGAAGTGGCTCTCCTCGCCGCGATCTCGCCGTACATGCGAATATCGCGAGCCCAGAGCTGTCTCGTCTCGACTTTGGTCGAACGGCGAACGGCCCGCTCAGGGGTGAAGTTTCCACGGGTGTGTCCGGTGGAACGCGGCACGGAAGTTGGCAACGAACGGTACGAAATGCTTGCAACGAAATTATTGACAGCTGTCACGTTTCATAAACCGTTGCTTTCCCAGCTAAGCGGCGGTATAAAATAAACAAAAATAATAATAATCAATACAGTAAATAGAATATCAATGGAATATCAATGGAATATCAATGGAATATCAATGGAATATCAATGGAATATCAATGGAATATCAATGGAATATCAATGGAATATCAATGGAATATCAATGGAATGTCAATGGAATGTCAATGGAGTATCAATGGAGTATCAATGGAGTATCAATGGAGTATCAATGGAGTATCAATGGAATACCAATGGAATACCAATGGAATACCAATGGAATATCAATGGAATATCAATGGAATATCAATGGAATATCAATGGAATATCAATGGAATATCAATGGAATATCAATGGAATATCAATGGAATACCAATGGAATATCAATGGAATATCAATGGAATATCAATGGAATATCAATGGAATATCAATGGAATATCAATGGAATACCAATGGAATATCAATGGAATATCAATGGAATATCAATGGAATATCAATGGAATATCAATGGAATATCAATGGAATATCAATGGAATATCAATGGAATATCAATGGAATATCAATGGAATATCAGTGGAATATCAATGGAATATCAATGGAATATCGACAGAATATCGACACAATATCGATACAATATCAATACAAGCAAGCGTTTTCGAAAAGTGACAATTGCCAATGATTCCATTGGAGCAACGTTGCTAACTTCCATCTCATGGAGCAGCGGGATATATATTTTTTTATTACAAATTTTCTTTCTCTATAATATAAAAAGGGACGAAGGGGATATTCAAGTGAGTGAACTGACCACATCTGTTGGAATGGAGACTCGCGCGGACGAGCCAAGATCTCTGTACCGAGGGGGGGGGGGGGGGGGAGATTTATCCGTTGAGGCGCGCGCGGTCGCAGCATCCGTACCAGCAGTGGCAGACAACATGGGCGCGCAGTATATCACAGAAAGCGCAAAGATAACTTTTTGATCGGAGCCCGGTTGCTTCTGACTCGGATGACTCCCCGCTGGTTGACCTCATCACGCCACGCTATTGGGGGTCCTTACGGGGAGGCCCGAGCATCGACGCTGCCGCTGAGCGTGCCGCACAGAACCGACGCGGATGGACCTAATCAGCTTTTGTCTTAGGCTGCCTTATGCGCGCGCTTGGTAAAGGGGACCGGCTAAGTATAGTTGCGAAAGAGAACTATCGCTCGGTCGATCGTATCTTTAGGAAATTACAACGACGGTGAGGATGACCAGTTAACATTGCATATCGGAGAAAATTTTAATTAACTTATGACGATTTAATGCAAAGCCCAAATGGCAATAGACCTGTTGTTGAAATTATTATTAACAACAACCTTGCGCTCAGAATAACTTGGGAGCCAAATTTAGTGGCATGAATTAAACGAATAATAATAATAATAATAATAATGATACATTTATTGTTATCATTGTTATAATAATAACGAGGGCAAAAGATGGTGGCTATCTTTGAGAGTTGTGGAGAAGCGAATTGCTGGAATGTGGGCCGAACGAATTAAACGAAATAATAATAGTAAACCTATTATTATTGTTTTCATAATAATAATTATATTATAACGATTAAAAGTAATAAAATATTAATAATAAATTTATGATTATCATTATTGAACCCAATACTTCGTTTCATGAGCTTTGACATTTCGATGGGACAATTTCAGGGTACTCCACTGATATCGTTTGTGACGACTTTCACGTGACAGTCGTACCAGTCAGCTATTCCCATTAGGCCGTCGCGTTTGTTCGGTTAAACAATAACCCATGAAATAATGGTTGAAATTGAGGGAGTGTGGCGACCAGCATGGGTTCGCGGTGGAAGAATCGAGGAAGTAGCATGGATAGGAAAAGACGTTTTAGCGTGGTGTTCGGGTATGCACATGATATTCTTCCACATAATCCAGAAACGCGAGAGTCTCCGCTGGTGTCCTAAATCTGAGAATCGGGAGGGTGTGTCTTGTCTGTCGGGTCATCCGACTATGCACGTGCTCGCGTTCTCCGACAGGAGCTTCAGCAACCCGAGAATCTTCGTTCTCGCCTATCCGTCTATGACGAGAGTCTCCGAATGTCTGCGAGGCAGCAAGAGCGGCTACTTGGCGACCTGTTTCACCCCAGCCGAGCACTTGGTCTCCCTCGGTTCTCACCCGACCTACTCGATAACCATCTGGTCCTGGAGAACCGGCGAAAGACTCGCGTCGATCGGCACAAGGATTCGCGACATCGGAGGTCAATTAATTCGAGTCACGAGCAGCAAACCCACTCTCATCGCCCAGCTGGGCCGACAATCGGGAAAGCTGCACATCTGGGAAACAAGCCCAGCGGGAAAGACTATCCTCTTCACCGACCACGAAGTCCTCTTGCCTGGAGGAGCTGCGGCTCATCATATGGACTGGTCATTGGACCCGACAGACCCCCAACTAGCAGTCGTTGATAGCCTTGGTAATGTCTACTTATCCAAT
Organism: Amblyjoppa proteus; assembly: GCA_963922035.1. Lineage (NCBI taxonomy): Eukaryota > Metazoa > Arthropoda > Insecta > Hymenoptera > Ichneumonidae > Amblyjoppa > Amblyjoppa proteus. Next base: position 22,933,317 of record OY998234.1, on the reverse strand, counting down.
CAAAACGGCAGTCAAGTTCGTCGGGTCATACTTGGCCAACGTTGCGGTGTTTGTCCGGAGTACGAGTCACCTTCCGTTCGCTGGTTCCGCGGTGGAATCGTCTTCAGAACTACCTTCTGCCAGATCCGCTTCTACAGGAAAGACTCGAAGAACCTCTGGCGCAAGGATTGGTATGTTAAATTGACGACCAAGCCAAGCATCCTCAGCGTTCATCCTTCCAGGACCGATAGGTTCTTCTATCACACCCTAGAAGGATTCCTGATGGAAGTCGACATAGTCGAGGAACAAGCCGATCCGGTGATCGTGGAAAGATTCAACTTCGGGGCGACCTACAGCTTCCTCGAGCTGGTCCGCCCTTGGGGACATCATCTTCTTGCCGTTGATGACCCAACCCAAGTGGTTGTCGTCGACTGTTACGACGGTCATCAACTCGCCAGGTTGGATCTCGAGATGGAAGGACCTGTAACCCACCTATTGTCCCATCCTGACTACCCGATTGCCGCCGTGACCAGCAAAGAAGGGGAATTGGTTCTCTTGAGCCTCCGTTCACCGGACAGTCCCTTCGTCGTCGCGAGGTTCAATCTTCAGAACGAGAGATTGGATCTCATTAAATTCTCGCAATCCGGCAGGAATCTAGTCGTCGGTCAGAGAACCACCGGTGTTTGCTATTGCCTGAGTCTAATGCAGAATAAACCCTTCGCGGTGATCGCCAAACTCGAGAGCAAGTCCCGAATGGCCGATGTACTTCTCTACGACTCCAGAGGCTATTTGAAGCTTCTGGTACTGGTAGTCTCTTCGAGAAGAATTCCCGTTGGTCACCATCTGATCCTCTACGATCTGCAGATCGGCAGGAGAGGATCCGAGGAACCTACGGGCCACTTGGAGCTTCCTTGTGCCTATCAGTTTCTCCATTACACCCCCGAGCGCCCGAACTCCTTCGTCGGTACTCCTTATCTGTCTCGACAGATTCATCTGCTGGAGATCAGAGATTGGAAGCAGGTGAATCTCGTAGAAGCGACGAGCTCCGGACATCAGACCAGACGCACGAGATTGTGGAGCGACCGTAAGTGGATTACGAGCGCGGCTCTCGACGGTCTGGTCACTGTGCGAAATAGCAGAAGGCCTAAGGCCGTAGCCACGCTGACTCCTCATCATCGCAGAGATTTGGGAGTGGCCAAAGCCATCGCCAGACCGTCCGGTGATCTGGTTGTCGCCCTCGGACACAACGGTTCCCTGGTTGGAATGAAGTTGGGTCGGGAGGAAGCGCCTGGAGGCTTGGACGAATCAGCTAAACACTGTCGTCTCGATTTCACCGAATACGAGAGAAGGAAGAGAGACATTCTGGCCGATTACTCCAGCTTGGATGCGAGCGTCGTTGCGATTCTGCTGCCCGGGAGAACCGACGGATTCCCACCGGTGAAAGATGGCGTTAAGCAAACTTGGAACGAGTGGAGCGATGAAGCCAGGATGTTGGAAGAGGCTGAAGAGTGTTCTCAAGAGAAGACCTCCATTCAGTCGGATTTCATGAAGCTTCGCAGCAGAGTCGTCGGGCTGCTGAACGACAACGAAACGTGTCCGGTCGTCGAGAGATTGCCGATTTCTTCGTTCGATCTGGACAAGTACACTCGCGATCAGAGAGTCAAATCTGCGAGGGACGAGAGGGAAGACACTCGTCTTGAACTGGAGTCGAACTGCGTCTCGATGGACAGAGTTGCAGCCTGGATAAGATCGACTTTTTGGGACACGCAACTAACAACCGGTCGATCGATTCTCGCGATAAACGGCCCAACGGAAGTGACGAATTATCCTACGACCGCTGACCATTCGGACTCGGAGAGCATGCTGCGTATTGCCCGCTTCTTCCGTGAATCGATGAGAGCGACGATGGAGAACGAAAGCTTCGTTCCATGGAAATTGTACACCAGATCGAAATTGCAGTTGGCCCTTTCGCGAAAAGTGAGATTGCACCGTGTCGACGAGAGACAACGAATGGACGCTCTGATTCTCGGAGAATACGACGACCACGAGGATGATGAGGGGAGTGGCGGAACCGGCGATGAGGAGAGGGATGATCAACTCGCGAACGAGGGAATGACCACTCATCGCTTTCTCGTGCCCTCTAATCATTACTACTCGCAATTCGAGCTCTACGGATACGCTCAGCGTCTCATCAATAATCGAAACATCACCGACGATTGCAAGAAATTACGGGAATATTTCAACAAATCGTTCGACGAGATGCACGGCATTAAGGAAAGGGAGATGAGTCTCGTGATGGAGAGGCACGAGAGGATTCGTTACGTTGATTCGGAGCTCGGACTCATGTACGGAAGATCGGTACCGGTTATGCCGATCGATCCGGAATGGAGTTGCAAGGAGGTCCCGAGCAGGATCGTCAAGGTCCTCGATCACGAGATCGTAGTGAGGCCCTACGTGTCGGAGTCGCAGCAAGAGCTCATCGACAGGGAGGCGGCTGAGGCCGAGAGGTTGAGGCGAATTCTGCTGGCCGACGACTTTCGGGAGAGAGCTCTGATTAGGATGATGGACGGTGTGCTGGAGGTCCGTTGGGAGGATGTCATCAAGAAAGACGTACCCAAACCCGGATGCATGCTGACCAAAGTGCCCGAAGACTACAACAGCGAGGATCTCCTAGCCATCCGGCAGTACGAGAAAGACGTCGAATTCTTGGAAAGCGAACGGCTGCGTTATCTCAGGATCCTCGAGGCAGAATTCGCGAAGATCGGCGGAATGCTGCGCGAGGGTATCGACAAGTTCAACCTGAAGCTTCAAGAGCTCTTCCTCGTCAGGATGAGAGTCGAGGCAGCGATTCAACAGTTGAATCTTCAGGACATTCGCTGCTCGATCAGACACCTGTACCGGATGAGGGGTCTTCGCGAGGAAGACGACACAAGATCGAGGATCGAGTCCAAGAGGAAATTTCTCGGGGATCTTGAGGAACAACTTCCGGTCTTCCAGGCTCTTCTCGCCGAGTACAGAAGCCAGTACGAGGCGCTGCTGACGCGGGAGAGAACCGTCGAGCGGAAGTTTCGAAGCGAGTTCCCATCGTTGGGAAGGTCCTTGGTGGAGGTGTTGGGAAGGGAGGCGAAACGCCGCCCAAGAATCGGCCTGAAGAACTCGACGGCGAGTGAACTTCTGGAACTGGCCAGGAGCGCTGGATCGCACAGCAAAGCGGCAAATCTGCCCCACGAGTGCGCGGAGTATCTGAAAAGCTTGGAAGCTCTGGACGCGAGACCTTCGACGCTACCGCAGTCGATAACTGGTCATCACTGGGAGCATCTGATCCGGGTGCGGAGAACCCGAATTGAATTGGAGCTGAAGATCAGGGCGCAAATGGCGGAGATCCACGAGACGGAAAGGACGATATCGGACAATGGGAACAAAATGGCCACATGCAGGTCGGAAATGGACTCGCTGAAGGAGGAGCTGATCAGTTCGAGACAGAAGAGAGCCGACTTCGACTGCGACATGGAAATTCAGCTCGTCCTCAAGATGGGACAAGTCGAGATAAGACCGACTCCAAATCGCGCCGACTCGACGAACTCGATTCTCATCCCCAGGGCGGAGATCGAGACCGTTAACTCGGCGATCTCGAGGGCCGGAACCGATAAACTTAGGTCGATGAGTCGGACGATTAACTTCAGACGTGGGATTCTCGTCGAGGAGTGGGAGCACAAGTGTCGAAGGATGACGATCGAGGATCTCGAGGAGGAGTTTCACACGGTGGAGAACGTTCTCGTCACGAGGGACATAAGGGACTACCTCGAAAGAAGGGCCCAAGGTCACGGCGACAAGACGGCCCAGCAGCTGGAGAAGGAGCTGGAGAGTATGGAGAGGAATTGCCTCAAGCGCTTGAGCGACTGGCTGACTCGACTGGAGGACGTGGAGGGCAAGATCGCGAGCACGCGGATTGAGAACGAGCGCATGGACAAGAAAATCGGGAAGATGAACGTCGATCGATGGGAACTAGAGTGGCGGAGGGACCTCGACGGAGAGGCGAAGCAGAAGGAGTATCACGATCGTCGAATCGCCGTCGTCGTCAGAAGATCGAAACTCGTCAGGAAACTGCAGAAAGAGTACACCGAGATATTGGCACTGCAAACGGAGCACGAACTTCTTCGATTGAGGAGATTTCCGACCTTGAGCCTTTTCAAGACTCTGGACGACGAGCCGCGGAAGTAAAATGCATGTTAAATAAGCGTTATTGTCATTAATAATGAGTAATTATTATTACAATTGATGGTATAATTATAATTATTATAATTATTATAATTATTATTATTAATGATGTGTTGCCGACGGATCATTCAGTTGAATAAATAACTCGATAGGTAATAATAATAGATACGGCAACTTTTTTTTTCTTCGTGTCATAGTTGACGTTCACGTGTCAATCCGATGACTGGAGCGCCTGTGAAGTTTCCACGTTGCACAGAAAGAAACCCAAAGATCATCGAGCAACGATTAACTATAAAAAAAAAGTGTCTCTCCTATCGAAAGAAACTCGAAATTTCGCACGATACTAATGACGATGCGATTATTATTAATGGAATACCGTAAAGCTGAGTTTCATAGAGCGCTAAATATTGTGGCCGTTTGATTATTGTACAGTGCACGGCGGCGAGTCGGTCGGTCTCTCGGCGCCTCGACATCGATTAATCATCCACCTGTTCGTCGATGAATTAACGGAAAAATCTTTCAATGAAAAAAAAAAATAAAATCTCTACTCGCCACTCTCTCGCGGAGGGTTTTCCAGCCGAGACTCGCGTAAGATATTTTGTTCTCGCGAGTCTCGATTTCTCTCCCGTCCATCGGGCTAAAAGGATTCAAGCATATCCGTGGACTGGTGGATTTTATTGGGACATCGAAGTTTCCAGCGTATAATTCGATGGTCCGTCGGGGCGAGAGAGCATCGCCGGGGCACTTCCGGTGGGACGAGCACCACGCTTCTTCGCGCTAGGGTGTCAGCGCATTGCTCGGAGGGCGCATGCGCGCCGCGCTTTTACCCAAAGCGCATTGGAAAAAGCATCGCGCCACTCCAATCAATGCAAATCAAATCGACGTGCCTTGAATACGAAAAGCGTATAGTCAAATCGGCCGTATAAAAGCATCGTGAATGTAAAGGACCGCGTATGCCATGTGAATGCAACGTCCGATCTCGGCACACGTGGCTCTCGAGCCGTGCTTTAACCGGCGGTCGAGTGCCAATCTGTTAATGCGCCGTCCGCCACGGGATCGAAAAAGCCCCGGGAAAATATCGCGTTACAGGGAGCCTCTGTGCCATTTGCTCGGGGAAACTTTGCACCGACACACCAATCTTCTAAACCGCGCGCCCTCCGAACAGACAAAACGGCCAACGATCGTTTCGAGACTCGCTCGCGATTTTCTCGCGCCTTTCAACATTTTTTTTTCCGTTTTGTTTTGTTTTGTTTGTTTTTTTTTTTTTTTTTTTTTTTTTTTTCAACGTTCCACTCGAACGAAAGCTCGTCGATTACTGCCCGATAACTTTTTCTCTCTCCCCTGCGCACTCTTTTGTTATCTATAAATTGGTCCAACTTGCAGTCGATGAAAATCATAAGCGAACCCAATCCGTATTTGCACATGTCTTTTTTTGCGTTTGAATTTATTGGTCGAGAAAAAGTAATAAATATGAGAAAGGGTTAATCAAAATAGAAAAGGTTGTAACAAATAAATGTTGCAATTGTGTATAAGTTATTTGAAAAAATACTAATAATGTTACCAAAATTATTGATAACATTATCAAAATGATTAATAATTTTTTCATTAATTTTAATATCGTTATCGATACATTTGTTCTGCTCTTCTCAACGCAATACACTCCAGCATACTTTCAGCATAACACCAGCGTTCCGCCAGCGGCTACCGACCATAAAAATACCCTTGCAACCACGATGCCTTCTTTTTCATTAATCTCGTAGCTCCTCCACACTCCACGATCTACCGTGCTCCTAATAATCAAAACGATCGACCGATATCTCAGTAGCTAGGAGCCTGTTCCGGCGTCACTGTTTGCCGCGAGTCCGTAAAGGGTCCGAGCCCCGAGCAGTTATCCGTTCTACCGCCTCGTCTCTCCGAGATCTTATATCCAGCAGCGTACGCATTTTGCGATACAAAGTATAGTCCTTTAGGCGCTGCAGCGAGGTCCGTACGAGGACCTCGGCAGAGACTCGACAGAGTATTATCCACACTGCCACCTATATATCGATCTATATATATATATATGTATACATGCATATGCCCATTCGGAGTCGTCGAAGGGGCGCGAGGTCCGTGTGTGCATCTCGAGAGAGACGCCGGCCGTTCGCATAAAAATTGACACCGTCTACTGCGGCAGAGAGAGGGCCTCGCGCCGATGAAAAACGCACGTCGGCGAACAAGCGCGAAAGACACGGTCTCCTCGAGAGAGAGAGACGCTCCGGAGGGATGTGCGGATAAAGTGGAGCGAAGGCGAGGGAGACGGAAAGATACAAAGGTGGAAAAAGGGGTGGGGGGGTTTGAGGGTAGTTTTACGGTCTCGCGTTGCGTCCGAGCCGAAGGGACGACAGCGAGACTCGTTATTATCCCCGTGAGCCGGCGCTCGTTCGCCGGCCGTTCGGGGCGCCGGTGCTGCCGCCAGGCAGCAACGCGATGCGTTTGTTGTGTGTGTGTGTGTGCGCGCGCGCGGATCGCGCGTCGCTGCCCGCTCGCTCTTCCCTCTGTCTCGGGCCACTTTCGGACCATAAAAAGAGACAAAGGCGCGTTCTCGCGGCCTCCGCCGAGGCAGTAAACTCTAATTTTCGCAAAATAAAGAATTACGCGCGCGCGACGACGACGTCGGCGACGTACGCGCATAGGATGGAGCAAGTGGTGCGCCGGTGCGTTCGAGGCTGCGCGCATGCGCGCGCGACTCGACGTCGCCGATCGCGGGATTCTTTGCTGCAACGCTGGCGCAGATTCCGGTATTCGGGAAAAAGGATTGTCGCTTAGGAAAATTACACGCGCGTGATTCTTCGAGTCTCGGCCGAGACTTCAAAGAGTGATTTTTTTTTGTTTAACGAACTTAACCATTATTTATTGTAACTTCAGCTTTCCGTACGCTAAATCCGTCTCTATCTCGATAATTTCTAGGCTTATTATGATTTTACTTGTGTCCCTTTTCAATTTCCATTTCTTTTATTTTTATTTTTTTTTCTTATCTTTCTTAGATTCATTTCGCCGCTACTTTTAATTATCTGTATTACCCTCTGTACGCTCTGGTCCTTGGGCAATTTATCCCAGGACCCAATATATTTCTATCTATCTATTCGCCGTCTCAATTATCAAATTGTTCAAGATTTTCGGTACCTAATATAGGCAAAAACGAACAAAAATAAATATCCAACTACATTATCATGTAGATATATATTCATTTAACTTTGTCGTCATAAAGTTCTTATCATATATTATATACATGTGTGTACTTTATATACGACACGAACTTAATATTCTATAATATATAAAGATAGGGTAGAGCGAGGCAAAGCGGGACAGTGAGCAAAACGCAAGTTTCCAATCATTTTTGGATGTCATATTTTGGCCCATTTTGGCCCACTGTTCCATTTTTGACCCCCTCTTCTCTATATGTTTTCCTCACAAAAATATATTTTTAGCTCGTTCGATGAGAATATAAAAAATGTTCGAGAGCGATCTGTCCGGTGCATTACATCGAAATTATCATGTTGGCGGAAGAAAAGTTTCCTGTTACTTGGTATTTTTATAAAAATATACCGCCGAAAGCCGTGACACTTATCCTTTGGGTAAGCCGGACGGTAGCTCGGAATTACCATAGAATTTGCCGATGCGTGTTTTTCGCACATATGTGGAGTCTCGCGAGGGCGGCATTAAATATGCGCCCACCGCAGGCAAGCGGCCAATATGTTTGAGAGCTTCGCCGAGGGGGATGAAAGCGTCACCCTCTTCGTCTTTCGGGGGATTTGACTGAACGCTAGCGATGTTGAATCGAACGATCGGGGCGCCTTGTTTTGCCGGAATCCTCGGCTCGTAGAGGCTCGCCGAGTGAAGGGAGGAAAGATTGTTGTTCGCAAGTCCTGTATGCATATGCCCGCGAACTTTGATCCTCCTCCTTTCCGCAACCGAGAATCCGCGTCGTGCTGGCTGACCCGAGCGAACGCCCCTTCGACTCTGGCTCTCGAAAGTAATGCCGCGTGCAAAATCACCTCTGACCCGTCACTCACATCTTTCTTCGACTCCGGAGCGTTGCTGAGGAGTTACCGCTAACAGCGACCGTATAGAAATTCATGTAGATCCTAGAGATTTTGCACCGAAGAGCGAAGAGTCTTTCGAATGAAATTCGCGTTTCTCCTCTTATCAAGAAAATTCTTCATTCTCGGTCGAATAACTTACGATCTCCGGTAGATTCAGAGCTTTGCAGCTACTTTCCGCAACCAACTTAGCGCCCTAGAACAAACAACAACGATATATTAATAATAATAATTATTATATTAATTAATTAATAATAATATAGTATTGTAAAGACCGAGCGAATGAATAACGCGCGTTATTAGGTTTTGGGGCGGATATTGTCGGTGCAATCGTAGCTAGATATTTTGAGCACGAATTGTCACACGTCCGTTCGTTCAGACGTCCCAGTGTTGACTGTTTCACATGACGATCGATCTTGTATCGATCGTCCATTCGTTCGTCTATTGTCAAACCCAACAAAAAAAAAAAAAAAAATTAAAATTAAAATAAAAAAATCCCTAGATCAAAAATATAAAAAGATATAGGGGAAAACGTAAAAATTCCCTAGATACAAAAAAGCTTTTCCGCGTCGAACTGGAGTGTCGGCTTTCAACTGACAAATTGACAGCTGTCAACTGTAAGTTTCACAGCGGTGAAGATGACTTTCAAGTGTCAAGTGTCAAGTCGACTGTCGAGTCCACTTTCGACTGTCAAGTGTGGGTGTTCGGCGCACTAACGCCAAAACGTTAAAAATCAAAGTGCATTTCCACATCGCCTTCCGAATCTCCTCACTAGAAAATACAAATCACATTGGAATGGATTTTCTCGAGTGAATTCACCGGAGGTAGCGCCTTTTGGCGCCTTTCGTTTTTTTTTTTTAACGTCGAACGATCGCCAAGAGCCCTACGAAACCACTCGCTCGCTAGACTAACATTTCACAATACACTTTACTGAACCAATATTTCCAATAAACTTTACACCGACATATTTTTTTAAAAACATGACATTAGACTTTTATCTTAAACTACTGTAGTGGGCAGCTCCTCTTATTACTTCAACCCAAACTCCACCTCTTCCTCGGGAAATAAATCTGAAAATATATATACACGCATATACACATTTTACAATATACTGCAATAATATTAACTACTACCTCGTGTGTCTTAACAAATAGTCAGCTACATATTCGTTACAATAATAATAATAATAATAATAATAATAATAATAATAATAATAATAATAATAATACCCTTAATTCGAGGAAAATCTAGCAACCCTTTCAGATGTCAAGGACTTGTCACGTATTAAGGTTCTGTTTTATTTCCTGTCGAATTGTTTTGAACTTAGTTTCTCGACAATGAACTCCTAATGTGTCATTTAGATTTTGTCGATTTTAGTGTATATTACATATCCAAATTACTGTGATCTGTGTATCAAAATCATATTGTATTATTAGTGTCATTGTCGAACAACGAACTTAACTGACAATAATGATAAACTTTTTATAAGAGGGCTTGTGAATGTGACATCGACACACTTCGTTATGACTCGTATAATCGACGATTTCTCGGTTTGATTGAGCGTTCCGTGTGGCCCCTGGCGAATGAAATGTAACAATTTTCGTGAGGAGTCAGCCTCGTTAACATCCGCCGGTTCGTTTACCAAATGAATATTCTCACTCGGAAGGACCGACGACCGGGCCGTGGGGCAAAATCCGTGAGACAAAAGAGCAGTGTCCGAGCGGTGCGTCGTCTTTCTTACGGTCAAGAGCGAGGGAGGATCGGGCGACCACGAATATCTCCGAGATATCTCCGGTCTTTACGATTACGGGACTAATCTCGTTTTAATGACGGGGTCCGAGCGGTCCAACGAGCCCTCCGCACTGGCTCTACGGCGAATAATGAAGTGTCAAATCGGCTGCGGTGGGCGTGCGCGCCTCTTTTCTCCCCGGCTCTTCGCCGGATCGTCCCGTGGACCTTCTCCCTTGCTCTCCCCTTACTTCGGCTTATAATGTATTTCGACGGGCAAATTTTAATTAGCGGCGGGAGGATCGTCGGCCGTTACCGCTGCTCGAGCGGACCCGCTTTCACATTACCGTCTGGTGCGACACTCTCGTACGTCTATGCACTGATTCACCCTGAATTTCCGGCACATCGAATTAGATCAGTTGTTTGTATGGCAAGGGCGTAGAAAGGGTGCTCTTGATGAGTGTGACAATACATTCAGAACTCCCTTTTCTATGTTCATGCGATTGACATACTTTTTCCTAACAAATTCACGAAAAGACACGCTTTATGTTTTTGGGAAGTCTGCGCGGAAAGGCATTTTTCCCGCAGGCAATGCGAAAAAGTTCCTCTTTGCGCACACTGCACAGTGATCGGGATTTTATGTCCATGCGATTTACATTATTTTTCCTCACAAATTCACGAAAAGACACGCTTTATGTTTTTGGGAAGTCTGCGCGGAAAGGCATTTTTCCCGCACGCAATGCGAAAAAGTTCCTCTTTGCGCACACTGCACAGTAATCGGGATTTTATGTCCATGCGATTCACATTATTTTTCCTAACAAATTCACGAAAAGACACGCTTTATGTTTTTGGGAAGTCTGCGCGGGAAGGCATTTTTCCCGCACGCAATGCGAAAAAGTTCCTCTTTGCGCACACTGCACAGTAATCGGGATTTTATGTCCATGCGATTCACATTATTTTTCCTAACAAATTCACGAAAAGACACGCTTTATGTTTTTGGGAAGTCTGCGCGGAAAGGCATTTTTCCCGCACGCAATGCGAAAAAGTTCCTCTTTGCGCACACTGCACAGTAATCGGGATTTTACGTGCATGCGGTAGGAAAAATGTTATTTTTTTTTTTTGAGCTTCTTCTTACGTGAAATTCCATCTCATCTACGAATATCAGCAAGCTTTGAGCTGTAGCTAGATCGGTAAAAATGACTTGTACGTTTAATAACCAGAAAAATGACTTGTACGTTTAATAACCAGGCAAATGACTTGTACGTTTAATAACCAGGCAAATGACTTGTACGATTATTAACCAGGAAAAGACTTATATGTTTAATAATCAAGATGCATCGAGGTGCCCGATCGGTAAAAATGACTTGTACGTTCAATAACAAATTGTTCTTCACGAATGTTGACAATTATTTTTCTTGTTAATTTAACGTTTTTTATTCTGGACAAATGTAACAATTTAATTGTTAAATTTTGCCTATTTTGTCGTTATTAAACCGACCGATTATACCGGCAGATCGTAATTAGCAGCGCGAGGAGGAGACCGTACAAGTAACTCGCTCGGTAAAAAAAATGACTCGTACTCTTAACGACGATTCGCTCGTCATGAAACTCGATAATTATCGTTAATTTTATGATCTTGCTCATGACAAATTTCATAATTAACTTATTAAATTTTACAATTTCATTCCTCTAAATTTCTAAAATAATGTTCCTCTCTTTTGCAATCGTTTCACATGAGAAATACCATTAATTCGCAAAAACAAAAAGACGATAAAATCATCACGGAAACAAAAAGCGTTCGCTTTGTGCTCAATAAACGATCGTTATAAACTTCCAAACAGATTTCACCGCCGTGTGCGATCGTCCATCGATGCGCCTTCGCAAGGAGCGCATGAAAAAAAGAAAACCGCAACGATGCCTAACATGGTCACTAAAAAAAAAAAATCTCCCGTCCGGTTGAAGCGAGCAGTCGAAGAATCGACCGCTCGCTTACGATCGATGAGTCGAATTCCCATTCGCGATTAATAAAGCTCAAAATCGTGAGCCACGAGCTATCTCCACCGAGGCGCAAACTGCCCCGTGCGCAGTGCGCGGAACCTCGGAGGATATCTCGCGAGAGAGAGAGAGAGAGAGAGAGAGAGAGAACGAGAGTTGTTCGGAGTTTCGTCCGAGCAACGAGCACAGAGCGTTTCGTCCTCTCGCCGATGGCCGATGGGTCGCGCGCGAGGATTTCTCGCGAAATCTCCGTCGCCATTAATTCAACTCCGGCCGACAGGTCACTCGAGTAGAAAACCGGTGCCCCATTATAGATATTACATGCCCGAGGAACGAGAAGCGGTGAGTACGAGCGAGTGCGCAGAGTTCGAAACCCGCCCGGCCTTCTGCGCATGCGCGCATGCCGTACCGGCGCAGACTCCTCCCGTGCCTCCTAAGTTATTGCCCGTATCGAATAATTATTATTGTTGTTTGCTTTGAGGATCTCGCGGGTCGCCGGCCCAGAGCGCAATAGCCCTGGCTGCAATTTATTTCAAAATTTATTACCGATGACCGATAGTACTGTGCGCCGGCGCGGCTGCGCGGCAGTCTCCGTCTCTTCTCGCGCACTCGCGCATGCCCCGTAGCGCGGCCCGTCGTAGAAAACGCTCGGAGAGGGTTGTTCGCGGCTGCGCAGTGCGCAGCGGGGACTGAGGAACGGCGCGAAAACGAACATCCCGAGGAGTCCGAACGAATCGAGACGGCGGAGAATCGAGGAGAGAGTATTGATATCAAATAGAGATCGAATTGGACATTATAACTATATTTATGCTTTATATAGGTATAACGATCGAGGATGAGGCACCAGCGCGCTTTTATAATATTCTACGTGCGAAAGGGTGTGCACGTGCATTCATCATCGCACGGCGTTGCACCAGCCCTTCGACTCCGCTTTGCCCGGTTAATATAAGAGAGGAGGTCTCGCGAGAGAAAAGGAGCCTTGAAAATAAATCGAACAAATCGAAAAGTCACGAATACAATATTGCTCGAGGGGGCCACGGGTATCCAGATAAGTAAAAATCGTGCGAGTCACAGAGCTCGCAGATTTTTCAGTGTACGTCCTGGATGCAATAAAGTAATGAGTTATCGGCTACTACGATCAACCCTCCCCCCCCACTCGCGCTACTCGCTGCAGCGTCGAAACGCTCGGAAGGATGGAGCTATGGATTTTATTTAACGCAGCAATACCTTGTCCTTGCTTTTACATTTAGAAAATACATAATCGACCGATTTTTGCTTATAATTTTTTTTGCTGTTTTTTTTTCGAACAAAAAAATTGGAAAAAAAATAGAAGCTGAGGCCAACCTGGTTCGGCTCATATCTTAAAATTTCATATATATGACATAAGATTTTTCAGCATTTTTTTCAGACTTCAAAATTGTGGCGATCAATAAGGTCGTTTTTTAATCATAAATCATTGCGAACAGTTTTTAAACATTATTATTATTATTATTATTATTATTATTATTATTAATATTATTATTATTATTGTTGTTGTTTACGGAATCTGCTTCTATATGATATAAAATCACATGAAAATATATAAATATCTATCGATATTGGTAGTAAATTGATTCAATGTCTCCGCTTCTACTGCATAGACGCTAAACATCGAATAAAAAATTGCGTACCTAATGAAAGATGTGAAGGGTTGATAACTAGATTGAAATGTAGAAAATGCCCCGTATTTTTTTTTTTTTTTTAGTATATTTTCCCGTACACATCTCACGTATCTCAAAGTATATTGTTCATAGAATATTTTTCGTAAAAATGATATTTTTAGTAGATGAAAAGAAAAAAAAAAAAAAAACCGAATTGCCATGTACTTATTTCCACAGACGTAAGAATATATTTCGATGGAGCTCGACCGTATTCAATCGAGTTTTGTTGCCAGTGTGCCGATAGCTCCATCTCCGAGTGCATAAATTAGTTCAGCGATCGGCGATCCGAGCGTGCGCGCGCATGCTCCAGCATCGAGCTGCATCACCTCCGTATTTACCCACAACGAATCCCGAAAAGTCCACGCGGTTCTCACGCAGTTCGCGTGCGAAGCTCGGGCGCGCGGGGAAAAATCGGTGGGCCGAGTTTTGGCCTCTCTTGAAAAATAAACCAAAAAAAAAAAAAAAAATCCAAAAAAAAAAGAAAAAAAATATAAAAAAAAATCCAGAGTTTGTGTTCTCACTGAGCGGCGAAGAACGCACCGTATACGAGTCCGCTGTAGATCTCCTCTCTCGCCTCTCCTCGGCAGTATATGGCGAGGAGCGATCTCTCGCTCAGAACGAAGCAACCTTAAACACAGGTCACGGCTCCGGGCGTGTGCGTTCGCTTACATTTTTTTGCACGATATACATACACATATACACATACGCGTGTGTATATCGGTGTGTACATATATCGATGTGTATATCTATAGAGATATTTTTGAGGCCGCGCTCCTCGGCCCGTGCAAAAGTCATCGTTAGAAGCGTTTTCACGCGGGTGTGTTGCTGCCTCTTCTGGGTTTCTCCTCTCGGCCAACTCGCAGCATCTTCCTCTCATCTTTTTGCTATAATATCGAACCACTCTTCTTGCTCTTCTCGCGGGGAGAGAAGAGCCCTTCGCCTTCTCCTCCTCCTCCTCCTCCTCCTCCTCTTCTCCTTATTCCCCATCGAGTATCTATCCTTTTTACCTTCGTCTCGCGATTCTCGGAAGTCGGCGTGCGCGCGGTATCATCACGAGATCCGTGACTATACCGAATAGATCGTTGGATAATTGTGTCAATTATTATTTCGAGCGAAATGAAAGAAAGACGAAAAATTTACATTCCGAACAATGAATTAGGATGCGTGTGGAGAAATGTACATATACGCAAAGTAGATCGGAGATTTATTGAATAGAGTAGAATATGTTATTTACTTTGTTCTGGGATAAAATTGCCTTAGGAGCAACCAATAAGAGAAAGACGATACAACTGTAACAAGTTTGAGTTTCAGTGGACAATTGTCGATTACAGCTCACGTTTTGCATGTAGAAACCCAAGGTTAGATCCGTGAAAATTTAATGAAGTCAAGATGAAAAACTTTTGTATAGGGTAAATGACGAATATGAAAAAATTATATAGAGTATTTACTCTATATAAGTTTTTCATCATATAACAGTGAAGATGGAAAACTTATGCAGTACATAGCAAACACTTAATTATGTATTAAAATCGATAATATGTCTCATATATCTGTGATATATGAAACATATTATCGACAAAAAATGATATATTTTGTACACTTTGGTACATGATGTCATATATGAAACTTATATAGAGTATTTAGTCTATATAAGCTTTTCATCATATAACAGCGAAGATGGAAAGCTTATGCAGTACATAGCAAACACTTAATTATATATTAAAATCGATAATATGTCTCATATATCTGTGATATATGAAACATATTATCGACAAAAAATGATATATTTTGTACACTTTGGTACATGATGTCATATATGAAACTTATATAGAGTATTTAGTCTATATAAGCTTTTCATCATATAACAGCGAAGATGGAAAGCTTATGCAGTACATAGCAAACACTTAATTATATATTAAAATCGATAATATGTCTCATATATCTGTGATATATGAAACATATTATCGACAAAAAATGATATATTTTGTACACTTTGGTACATGATGTCATATATGAAACTTATATAGAGTATTTAGTCTATATAAGCTTTTCATCATATAACAGCGAAGATGGAAAACTTATGCAGTACATAGCAAACACTTAATTATGTATTAAAATCGATAATATGTCTCATATATCTGTGATATATGACGCATATTATCGACAAACAATGATATATTTTGTACACTTTGGTACATGATGTCATATATGAAACTTATATAGAGTATTTAGTCTATATAAGCTTTTCATCATATAACAGCGAAGATGGAAAGCTTATGCAGTACATAGCAAACACTTAATTATGTATTAAAATCGATAATATGTCTCATATATCTGTGATATATGAAACATATTATCGACAAAAAATAATATATTTTGTATACTTTGGTACATGATGTTATATATGAAACTTATATAGAGTATTTAGTCTATATAAGTTTTTCATCATATAACAGCGAAGATGGAAAACTTATGCAGTACATAGCAAAAGCAAAGATCTTCAAATCGCAAGGAGAAATTATGGCGATGTAACAAAAAATCCGCAGGCGAAATTACGACTAATTTTCGTCAAAACGGTCAAAACGGTGCAAAAAAAAATCAGTACTCATGTGAAAAAAAAAGTATATGTGACCTAGTTCGATGGCCAACTGACAATATGTTCTCATGACAATCAACATTATCGCCAAAAAATTGAATAGTTCACATATACTTTGGTACATACGTTTATATCTGTAGGTGTAAATGGTGGGTCCGATCTTTAAACCGCGAAGACAACTTATGCCCATGTAAGAAAAATTCCCGAGTGAAATTACGCCTAATTTTCGTCAAAACGGCGCACGGCAAAAAAAAGAAGACATTGAAAAAAAAATTCAGTATAAAAAATCGCTACCCACGTGAAAAAAAAGTAAACGCGACCAAGATCGAAAAGTCGTAAAACCGTGATATATGAAGCACATGATCGACAAAAAAAAAAAAAAAAAAAAAAATGGAACATTCTATATATACGTTGTTACACATATTTATTTCCGTGGGTGCAGTTCGCGGGTTCGTTCCTCAAACCGCAGGCAGAAATTATGCCGAAGTAAGAAAAATTCCCCACCGCAATTACGACTAATTTTCGTCAAAACGGTGCGAGGTACAAAAAAAAAAAAAAAAAAAAAAAAAAAAAAAAAAAAAAACAAGAACAAAAAAAAAAGAAAAAAATTCAAAAAGTGAGATCGATGGCTTTTACGACCCGATCGTAAAAGTCCGTACGGATGAGACAGCCCCATATAAACAGTTTCACCTGTCGGTGCGACCTTCGGGAGAGTGTAGCGCGACTCGCGTCCGCGAGAGTTCGAGGACGCGAGGAGTGCAACGTAGCGCTATCCGCGGATTCTCGCACGCGGCTTTTCTTCGGCGCGGTTCGCCGAGCCCGCAAGCGAGCCGATGTGCGCTCGCCGCTGGTGCCGTTGGGCGAGATACCGCGAGGGGGGGGGGGGGGGCAACCATTACGCAGTAGTAAATATCGTAACGACTGTACGAAGGGGCCCCGAAGAGTCTCGACTCCCGAGGAACTCACCTCGTCCCTAGGCCGAGCCTCGGCTAACCACGAGTAATTATGTAATTGCCGAAGAATAACTTACCGGTTGCGCCGTCCGGTGAGCCGCGCTCGCGCGGTCCATCATTCAGTGACATTCCCGGGCCCTTTTTACGGCCCGGTGAGTGGCGGGTCGTCCGGCGAAGCGGCCTCGGTTGCACCTTTATCCCCCCCGAGCACTCCGATCTTAGCGCCGCGAGACGATAGAGAGAACGTCGCTCTTGTATTCGGAGCGTTCACCAGCGGATCATCCCGCCCTAATGCACAGTGAAAATGCTGCGAACGTGTCTTGTCCACAAACGTCGACAATTATTTTCTTGTCCATTTTACAAAAAAAAAAAAAATGTCTGTCAATTTTACAAACACTTTTCGTAATATTAACAACAAAATAATTGTGGACGCTTGTGGACGAGCAAGGTTCGTTAAGTGTACAAATCTTTTTTACCGTGTACGCGGCGCAACTTGTTGCCGCTGGTGTCCTCCAAATCAATGGTAAAAAATCAGTACTCGTGTGAAAAAAAAAAAAGTGCATGTGACCCAGGTCGATGGCCAACTGACAATATGTTCTCACGTAAATTCACATTATCGCCAAAAAATTCAATATTTCACATATACTTTGGCATATATGTTTATGTCTGCAGGTGTAAATGGTGGGACCGGTCGTTAAACCGCAAGGAGAACTTATGCCGATGTAAGAAAAATTGCCGAGTGCAATTACGCCTAATTGAGCTTAGCGCCGAGAGAGGATAGAGAGAGAGTCGCTCTTGTATTCGGAGCGTTCACCAGCGGATCAATCCTGTCCTAATACACGGCGCAACTTATTGCCGCTGGTATCCTCCAAATCAATGGTAAAAAATCAGTACTCGTGTGAAAAAAAAAAGTGCATGTGACCCAGGTCGATGGCCAACTGACAATATGTTCTCACGTAAATTCACATTATTGCCAAAAAATTCAATATTTCACATATACTTTGGTATATATGTTTATGTCTGCAGGTGTAAATGGTGGGTCCGATCGTTGAACCGCAAGGAGAACTTGTGCCCATGTAAGAAAAATTGCCGAGTGCAATTACGCCTAATTGAGCTTAGCGCCGAGAGAGGATAGGGCGAACGTCGCTCTTGTATTCGGAGCGTTCACCAGTGGATCAATCCTGTCCTAATACGCGGCGCAACTTGTTGCCGCTGGTATCGTCCTCTCGTCGACCGGCCGGGTTCGCGTGATATCCCGACGTCCACGTTGGTATTAGTCGGCTGGTTATGGACGAGAACCGCCGATGCTGCGGGCCGCAGCTGGGAGATTCTAGGGCTGGTCCGTATTTGCATCACCGAGGGAGAGTCGGCGACGCTGGACCTCCTACGAGATACAGTGTTGCAGAACGCAGAACGGAAGGCCCGGTGGAGGATAAACATGGTGAATGAGTGGAACCGATTGGGTCGGGGACGATTTTTTGTTTTGTTTTTTTTTTTCCGAGCACTTTTTTGTATGACGTGACTAAAATGAGAGTGACGCATTTTTTTCGGCATATATGCATACAAAATATGGCCTTCTGGTTTTAGTCACGCGATACATTGTAAGCTTGCGAAGTACCGCGGAGGGCAATAAAAACTGTAATCAATTTTTGCGAGGGTTGGTGGCAGGCATGATTGAACGGGTAGGTTTATTGCGAGCGTGTATGATCCGTGTCAGCTTTGGATTAATCTGCTATTTTGAGCGTACGCGCCGGTATCGGTGGAAAAGTTTCATTAGAGGCCTCGATACCGTTTAGTCTGAATGGTTTTATTTGCGCGTTTACATCACGTGACTTAAATCGGAAAGACATCATTTCTGCATATATGCATATGAAACACCCTTTTTTTTATTTCGGTCACGCGATACATTGAGTGAGTATGCGAAATAACACGGTCGTTAAGAAAAACTGTATTAAGTTTTTTGTCGACGTTGGTCGCATTCTCGATTAAATTGGAAGTGTCGTTGGAAACGTTTATCGTCTCAGTTTTTGATGAAACTGTGCTTTTTAGTGTAAATGCTCGGAGCAGTGAAGAACTTTAATTAGTTTTTTTTTACACCTTCATATCACTGTGACTAAAATCAGAAGGCGTTGTTTTCTGAAGATTTTACATATTAAATATGCCTTTTTGGTTTTAGTCACGCGATACATTCTGGTCTCTTCGTTTATCAAAGTAAGTCGGAGCAGAGCGCTCTATTTTACGTGGAAAGTATATCTATATATTCATTGGATATATAGATATCCCTTCCAACGTAAAATCGAGCGCTCTGCTGCCAGCTTACTCCGAAAAAGAACAAACCTATCGCCGTTATGCGAAACACCGCTGTCGGTAATAAAAAAATGTTATCAATTTTTCTTAGAGTTGGTGGCATAGGCGATGAAATCGGAAGTTTCATTGGAAGCTTTGGATGACACTGTAAAAAAAATTCCTCGAAAATTACTGAACAGTATTGGAAGCTTTTTTTTTTACATAAACTGCTTCTGATATTTCAAATACATGTGCGTTGCAATTTTACAGTAAAATTAGTATTTTTTTAATGGAAATTTTTGTGAATTCCAGGCATAATATGTGTAATCTCAATATCTCATATTGTAATTTTACAGCAAAAGTACATTAATTCTCAATTAATTTAAGTAATGTAAGGAAATTTCAATTTCTCGTAAATTAAATTTACAATTTTTTTTTTTTTTACAGTGTAACATTTATTGCAACGGTACATGACGGTATCGATGAAAAACTCTCGTTAGAGTTTTTGTTACCGATTGGGCTGGGTGCAGGTTTTTTTGGCACTTTCGTGTCACGTCACTAAAATCGGAGGAACGTTTTTTCTGCTTATATGCACATAAAGTACGTCCTTCTAGTTTTAGTCACGCGAGACGTTGCGAGTATCGCGATCGTGTAACAAAAAAATGTAATAAACTTTTGTCACGGTTGGTCGCATGCACGATCAAATGAGAAATCCCATTGGAAGCGTGTCAACGTATCGTATCAGCTTTCGATGATACTTTTATTTTGAGCATACACGCTCGTATCGGTGAAAAACTTTCGTTAGTTTTTTTTTTTTTTTTTTTTTTTTTTTTTTTTTTTTTTTATACCGACCGGTTCTGGCTTGAGCGGAGTGGATTTTCATGGTCCATATGGTTCACCCATAATATACAAAGTAAAAAAAAAAGTTTGTACCTTTCACAATAATTTATCGTCCACAAACGTCCACAATTTTTTATCCGTTGATTCTCTAGTTTTACAACTAAAAGTGCAAAGTAAAAAATGTCAATGACACGGGAAGTAAAGGGGCAGGTTCGTATATTCAAATAAATGACAAACAGATTTGTCACTTATTTGACAAAATTATTTTAACGAAAAATTCCGCATTACGATTTAACAAAATTATTTTTTTACTGTGTAAGTTCGGTAATATGGAGCGGACTGTACTTTATCTCTTCCGGTCGTTAAATTCGCTTGATTTCCGTAAAAACTTGCTCTCATTAAGGTTTTCATTTTGGCAATTTTGTTCGTTTTTTTGTTTTTTTTTTTACCACCGAACGACATTGCTCGCAAAGCTCCGAGTAAGACCTCAATGCTGTGCACGGTTCGCAGCGACTGGCATCGGATGGATTTGCTCCCGCGGTTTCTCGGGGGGGGGATAAGATTTTTACTCTATCGTACGACAGCGAAACTATACACTCAGGACGGTATCGATATTCTTGCGGTTTGGGAAATGAACTTGGCACGCGATTTGATGATTCGCGGTGGATATAATGTGATCGATAGATCGGCGATGTTGATGGAGGGCGTGAGAAATCTTGCTCGGTCGCGAGCTAAACTTAGATTCGAATTGGAGGAGTTACGAAGTCCATAACCGAGTGCAGGCGTGATGTCGCAACCGAGATAAAATTCGTTCCAGATAGACGGGCAGGAAATAGAGCAACGTTACCTTTTTTTTTTTTTTTTCGTACGATGAAAAAGTTTTTCTTCTATTTAAAAAAAAAAATATGTTATCTTCGATAAAATCGGTCAGTAGAAATTTATTGAAAATAATAATAATAATATAGTATTTATTGGAATAAATTCCCAGCGAGCGAAGCATTGCGGCTCCAAAAACAATTTCTTTCAGCGTCCTTCATTGCGTTCCGACCAAAAACCATTAATTTCTCATTGAAAGTAAAAGGTTAAAAAAAAAAAAAAAATGTTTGTCGATACTCAAGAAGACGGTGTAAAGTTATAGTTCTCTCGTGTTCGCAGTTGTCGATGCAAGGAAACCGATTTTACATGCACCCTCAAATTTCTTTGGCGATAGTTTTTTCTGCCCCCCGCGCATTCCACGCTCCTATCACCGCATTCCGCATATCAGCGCGAGAAGAAGTCTCTGTGCGCGCGGTCGAGAGAACTTTTGCACGTGAGCGAAGACTTGGCGTTCGTTGTTGCGTCACTGCCGCCACGAGATCGAGATGAGAATTTTCATACAAGACCCTGACAACACATCAGACAGCGATTGTCCGCGTTTCTCCCCTCCTACTTCTTTCACATGTGGGAAAAATTATTTATTTGTGGAGCAATTATAAATTATAAATTATAAATTATAAATTATAAATTATAAATTATAAATTATAAATTATAAATTATAAATTATAAATTATAAATTATAAATTATAAATTATAAATTATAAATTATAAATTATAAATTATAAATTATAAATTATAAATTATAAATTATAAATTATAAATTATAAATTATAAATTATAAATTATAAATTATAAATTATAAATTATAAATTATAAATTATAAATTATTGGGCACTCGGCGAATAATTTCTTTATCTCGGTGCATCGCGTCGAAAAAAAGATTTCAATCTCTTTTTTTCTCTTTTTATTATACGGATTGATATAAAAGTCATCGGTTCGACGGTCCCTCGGAATTGTCGGCCGCGACGACAGTCACAGACGCAGGTGTCGACGATTTTTTTTTTCGGGAGGGTCAAAGCCCGCCCCGAAGGCTCCGTGGCGCATTATTGAATTGAGGGCGGAGTGAGAGAACGAAACTATTGTATTATCCGCTGACGTGAATCGTTGCGTGTCCATCCGATGTCCGTGGTCCGTCGCCGCAACATCTAAAAATTGCCTTTCGTCCTCCTCGTCCTCCTCCGTCGAATCGAATGACCGGGCACAACAGCCGAAAACTTGTCACGTCCTGTGCAAAAGCGATGGACAATCGTCGCTCGCGGTGACGACCGACGGACAGATGGTCGAGCCGCTGTGGAATCGCGTGCGGTGTCACTCTCTTCATCGACGCCCGCCTGACGTTTCGGCGGAAGACGTCCACGCGACCGGAAAAACCTGCGGTCTCTTCACGGGGTACCGATTGATCCGTGATTTCGTCGAACTACGGCGGTCACCAGCCGCGGCTCTACCGGACGCTCGAGTCATTGACACTTTCGGCGAAATTAAGCCGCATTGAAACCCGACTTCTTCGACCTATTCCCAAAAAAAAAGCGAACAATTCGTTTGGTGGTAGAGAATTCTTATTCTTTAAGTAACAATTCATTTAATTAAAAAAAATGATTTATTGTTATATAAATGTACGATGAATTATAATAAATTATAATAAATTATAATAAATTATAATAAATTATAATAAATTATAATAAATTATAATGAATTATAATGAATTATAATGAATTATAATGAATTATAATAAATTATAATAAATTGTAATACACTCGCAGTTATGTTGACGCGCGCGCTTTGGGCAAGCGCATGGATTTCGTAAATTAACTTTGCATTTATCTCCTGCACTGAGATAAAGATCTAGTGAATATGACAATATCACTTCAGAGATATTACCATAGCACATGATAATAGGGAACTACTGCGCCACCGATGATAGGAAGTACTGGATCTAATAAGAATTTTTCGTAGATGTTGCGGTAAAATTTGTCGGAAAATCTCAGATCTTCCGTCAAACCAGGCGCTGTATCATACCTAACATGAGCTACGGTAATTTTTCTTAGAGGATCGGCAGTTTTTGCTAGATTCTTCTCTCAGCGTACAATAAGAGCTCTCTAAACTTCCAAAAAGGTGTGACTCAGCTTCGTGCAAATGGGGGCTCAACTGGGGAGGGGGGGAGGGGGGAGTTAGGACAAACATCCAGACTACAAAACAAATACACAGTTCTCCAAAATATATTCAACAAAAATAAATTCTAAAATTATTCTAATTACTATAAATTTCAATAAATCATAAATTACAAATTATTATAAATTATAAATTATTATAAATTTCAATAAATCATAAAATATAAATTATTATAAATTTTAATAAATTATAATTGTAAATTATAATAATACACTTTAAAAAAAAGGGAGAAGCAATCCAGACCCACACACCGAGAAAAACTTATATGGTAGATAGTCCCCAGAGGGGACGACTGTATTTTATAGTTACGACAATGACCAAAAATTATATTTCTAACTATAATTATAGTTTAATTAATTGAGTATATATGATCACAAACTATCTATATAGTCGTTCCCTCTGGGAACTTTTCGTTATAGTAGGAAATAGCATACTTTTTTCTGGGTGCACGAACCTTGTGCCTTTGAGAGTACAAAAAGATTAAACGTACGGTCAGTGCATAGCGAGTGGAGATGACGGAAGTCAGCGGTGAGTTGTGCCGAGGAAAGAATGTCTGGAATAAAGAGGGGCAAGGTGAGTGGTGACGAGGTGAATTGAAACAGTTCCGATGAAGAGAGGCTTATGTGCAGAAGCTTGCCCGTTAAATCGAGAGCAGCGAGTTCATCCAAAAGAAGTGACAAATAATAAAAGTGTGGTGGTAGTGAAAAAAAGAAGTTGCGTTGCAAACTTACGATGCAGACCAGGTGGATACATCGGAGTGGCTTCGGAAGATACTGAATATAGTGGACAAAGCCGAGTGGAGACTTACGGAATTCTGAAAAAAAGGAAGCGGGAGAAGTGAGAAGAGAAATAAATCCGGCTGCCTTGTCCCTGTGAGAGCAACGAAACTGGCGGCGGAAGCGAAACAGTGAAGGTTGAGAAGAAGCGAACGAAGCTAAGAAACACTTCGATATGGTTCGAGGATGATTACACGCCGAGGGAAAAAGAAGTTGAAGACTGGTTGAAGAAGGAAGCGGCAGAGAAAAAGCGCCAAGAGAAAATTGTCAGTGTGGAATATATGAAACTGTGCATGAATGGCTGGCTACAGAGAGAAGGGAAAATTGGAAAAAAAAATTGCTATTCGCGAGGAAACAGGGAAGTGTTTGCGAGTAAAATCGTCCGGCAGTCAAGTGAGGGGCAAAAGCGGTGCAAAAAAGGTAGGTGGGCGAGAGAGTGATGAGCACGCTCAGAAAAATAATTTATTTAATTTTAATAAATATTTTGTTTATTAAAAATGAATCAAATGAATCGAATGAATCGAATGAATCGAATGAATCGAATGAATCGAATGAATCGAATGAATCGAATGAATCGAATGAATCGAATGAATCGAATTAATCGAATTAATCGAATTAATCGAATGAATCGAATGAATCGAATGAATCGAATTAATCGAATTAATCGAATTAATCGAATTAATCGAATTAATCGAATTAATCGAATTAATCGAATTAATCGAATTAATCGAATTAATCGAATTAATCGAATTAATCGAATTAATCGAATTAATCGAATTAATCGAATTAATCGAATTAATCGAATTAATCGAATTAATCGAATTAATCGAATTGATCGAATTGATCGAATTAATCAAATTAATCAAATTAATTATATTTTCTGGGTGCCGAAAGAGTGAGAGTCACTTTATAGGTTTAGGAAAGAATATATGTCGAAAATGTAGTGTCTAATGAAAAAAATTGTTCTAAGAACTAAATTCGATATAAATCGGGTGTGAATGTGATGAGTATTGAAATTGGCCAAGAAGGAAGTTGTCCACGCGAGATGGGTGTATGGATGGCCGATGGAATTTTGTAGCAAGGAGGATGACGGTCAAAAGGAATATGATGTGTTTGGCGATAAGACGGTGTATTATTACCGTTAAGGATGATTAAGTATGAATAAGGCGAAGTCATCGTTCGATGAAATAAATCTATCTATAATCATACATTTGTAATATATCGTAATAGTAGATTTGTTTATATAAATCCTTTATTTTAAACGAAAAAAAAGCCAATTCTCTGGCTCCAAAAGGATATTTTGAGAGTGCGCGTCTTCTCTAGCAGAATTTTTTGATTTACAAATCGGAACTTGTTCAGGCCTTTTCGAAACTTTGTCGGGCTGATGTAATTTTCAAAAATATTCACCGACTTAATGTTTTCGACTATAAATATATATATATATTCTTTGCTCGCTTCTAATAGAAGTAGAGTTGACCGGGGCAAAAAATTGAGCACTGAGCTATGCCGAGAAAAAAATAATTCGAACGTTGACGATAAAACTCGTGAACAAAATGGGACGCTGGATTTTCTGCGCACACCGGTCACGATAATTCGCCACTGTTCGCATCCAAACCCGAAGTTTAAGATCAAAAAAAAAAAAAAAAAAAAAAAAAAAAAAAAAAAAAAAAAAAATGTCACGATTTTTGTATGGTCGCAGTTTTTCTGGCACGAAATTTTCTCCTCACTCAAAATGGGCGTGAAACTTTGAACGAATGAATTTTAGCTTAAAAATACCATTGGCATTGAAAAATTAACCGTTCGTCGGGCTCCGTGCGTTTAATTGAGCGGCAATTGATCGACGCCATACGATGTCCGAGTCTTCTCTCAGCTGGCCGATCTACCGCCGATAGATTCGTCGAGCCGATAAATTTACAAAGTGCCCCTCCACCTCCCTTTCCCGCCCCTTACGAATCGTCCGTTCCGGGAGCAATTTCGTCGTGCACCGTGGCCCTAATTCGGCCGAAGACTCGAACGCAGTCTCTCTCTCTCTCTCTCTCTCTCTCTCTCCGCGCCTCGGCCATCCCGCCCGATCGCCCCTAAACGACATGTGCGCGACGCCCAAATTGCCGTGAGATTTTTATCTCGCCTCGCTCATATCGCTAGAAAAAGATACGAGACTCCGATATTCAAGCTTCGACGTGAAGATGCGCGCCTCGAGGGGCCGCCGCTCTCGTGCGGTTCCTCTACCGTCAGTTATTATTGAGGCTAACTACCCGCGACACGTAAATACACCCATAGTAGTTACACCCCAAAACAATTGTATGCAACCCGAGAGTCCATTTAATTAATTACCGAGAATAATTGCCCTCCGTACCTGCAACGACAATCGGTCCTGCAGGTGCTCTCGCGACTGGCTTCCGCCTCCCTGTTTGCCGCATAGCGAGAAGGGTGTGCATTTAACGAGCATTTCCCCCCCCCCCCCCCCCTCAAACTAAAAATGTTCTAAACATTTTTGTAAATTAAATTTGAGTATATTTTTTTTTTTTTTGTTATCGAAAAAAATCGTCCCAAATTCAATAAAAATGTTTTATTTAAATTAAAAAATTTTAATGTTTCCAATCTTTTTTTTTTTTTTTTTTTTTTTTCGCCACCGATTCGTATTTTGGACGGACAGAACGGTCGCAAAATTACAGAAAAAAAAAAAAAAAATGTGGATACTTTTGGGCAAGGAAACGTTTGTTAAACTCTGCAAACATTTTTGTTGTTTTTTTTTTTTCACCGCGTTTGTTTATGTAATTTTCTGGAGTGAATGATCGACAGTCTCGTGACCGTCGACGCAGTCTTTGAATCGCGAGTGTGTGTTTCCATGGCAGCGTTGACTATACGATCGGAAACAATCGCGAGTACTTTATTTATAGAATAAATCGTATAAATATACTTTGGGGCGGTCCGGCGTTTCCGTAGAGTCGTTTCACTGTCACGAACATGTCGTGTGTTCGCCGCTCGGCTGGAGTGACCACCACGCGAGCGGCCTCTCTCTCGGTCTCGTATCGCGATAGAGAATCGCTCGGACAGTCGGGGGCAGTCTGCGCCCGACGTTGGATCGCCGGCAGGGGGTGAAGAGAGCCGACCGCCGATGGGCGGCCAGTTCCGACCGGGAGACCGCCTTCTCTCGTTATACCGATCGGCCCGCTCCTCTCCCCTCTCTCTCTCTCTCTCTCTCTCTCTCACTCTCTCTCTCCTTCTCGCGTTCTCTCCCACGCTACACCTGTCGTTCACGCGAGCGAGAGACCCTCTGGACTCGAATGTACCGTACGCCTCGTGTGTGTATCCACGAAGCGGTAGCGAGGATTTTCCTCCGAGGATCGGAACATTGGCTAACTCAACCTTGCACGTTATTTTTCCATTTCTCTCAAAATTTGACAACGATAACGATAACGATAACGTTGATCATAGGGATAATCACAATGATAATCACAATGATAATCACAATGATAATCACAATGATAATCACAATGATAATCACAATGATAATCACAATGATAATCACAATGATAATCACAATGATAATCACAATGATAATCACAATGATAATCACAATGATAATCACAATGATAATCACAATGATAATCACAATGATAATCACAATGATAATCACAATGATAATCACAATGATAATCACAATGATAATCACAATGATAATCACAATTATAATCACAATGATAATCACAATTATAATCACAATGATAATTACAAGGATAATGAAAAGGATAATCACGACGTTAATCACGACGTTAATCATAACGATAATCACAACGGTAGTCACAACGATAGTCACAACGATAATCACAACGATAATCACAACGATAATCACAACGATAGTTACAACGATAATCACAACGATAATCACAACGATAATCACAACGATAATCACAACGATAATCACAACGATAATCACAACGATAATCACAACGATAATCACAACGATAATCACAACGGTAGTCACAACGATAATCACAACGATAATCACAACGATAATCACAACGATAATCAAAACGATAATCACAACGATAATCACAACGATAATCACAACGATAATCACAACGATAATCACAACGATAATCACAACGATAATCACAACGATAATCATAACGATAATGATAACGATAATCATAACGATTTAAATCATTATGATTATCAGTATCATTGTCGAATAGCGGACACGCAATCGCGTTACGACCGAGATTTTTCATTGTTTTTTTCATCACTGAGATAAGTACCTACAATGAATACTTTTTTGCCCCGGCTTTGATTTCTCGTCGGCGGAGAAGTCTTCGAGCACCTGTTATTATGACACGTCCGGGTCGTGTTCGTTAGGCCCCCGAGGAGGAATCGAAGGTGCTAATCTAATCTCCCCGTTGGCGATCACCAGAGCCGCGATGCATTCTACATTACCGTATACGTATACGCGTGCAGAGAACGGCCTCGCCGATGCTGAACGGGCTGCGAAGATCGCAGAGCCCGTTCAGAGCGTAAAAAAAAAAAAAAAAAAAAAAATAAAAAATTTGCGAAGACAGTAGAGGAAGCGAGAAACGAGAGAGAGAGACTGAAATGGTCGAGAAGACGTGTACGGCGGCGGGGGGGGGGGGGGGGGGGGGGGGGGGGAGGGAGGGAGGATCGCGAACATACCGGGACTCGCGGACAGCCTCTCCCTCTCTCGCCCGACGAGAGACCGAGAGTTACGTGCAATTAAGTATCGCGAGCAAATTACGTCCAGGACCAATCAGGCACCGGGCCTAATTACCGTGGCGGAGCTCAAGATGCCGGATCCCTCGTTTTCTCAGCTATACGCTTTAACCTTTTTGTTTGTTTGCCGAGGGAATTTAGTAACGTTTTGCCCTGTACACCCGACACTCTCGCCTTCCTCGACTCTTCAAACTTTATACACACATGTACACGTATAAAAATAACAAAAAAAAGTATACATTTATGTGTGTATGCATAAAAATTTTAGCTTCGCATTATTAACCCAGCTCAATTTCTCTCTCGACTTCTACACACTATAAGGTGGATATTATACTTACATTATAGCGCTTCTCCCGAGAGAGCTCCTCTTTCCATCGCTTCGAATCGGTAGGCGTGCGCGTGCGGCCTTTATTCTCGCACTCGGCCGGAGACCTCTGAGCAACAGCGAAACGGGTCTTCGGAGCGGTGAGCGAGACAGAAAAAAAAAAAAAAAAAAAAAAAAAAAAGAAATAGATTCACTGATAAACGAGCGAGTGTTTCACATTTCGTTTGAGACTTTTTGGAGCTCTCGTCGTGTTGGAACGAGGGCGATCCCTGGGCCAGCATGGGCGGGGCACCGGGCCAGAAACGCTTCGGCCAAGAGCATCTTCCATTTTTGCGTGGGCGGTTGTCGAGCGGCTCCGGCGCACCGCGAGGCATCGTGAGGCACCGTGACGAATGCGCGCGTTGGTCGATGCGAACGATAATTCCGACAAACGGAGAGACACGATGATAATAAGAAAGTACGAGGGAATGTTTTTTTTTTTTTAGAATGAAAAAAAAAAAAAAAAAACGATGGATCGGATTGTTAAGAGAGTTTTTGAAAAAAAAAAAAAGAGAAATGTCTTAAGTAGTCATATAGGTACTTTTTATTTTCATAATGATGAGTGATTCTTTATAATCGATCTATAATATACATCATAGCGTCCAGTTTATACATAATTACAGTTGTAAACCTTTTTTTTTTTTTTCATTTATTTATTTATTTATTTACTTATTTTTTGTTTCATATATCTCGCTCGACTTACGACTTACGTTATACACGTTTGTTGTTGTTTTTTTGTTTTTTTGTTTTTTTTTTTTTTTAATTTCTTCCTTAAATCTAGAGGATTGTAAACGCGTGAGCGCGGTGGATGCTTCGCGTTTGGTGAGTGAGTGAGGGATACGTGGTGTTCGGTTGCTTGGATTTTTTTTTTCTTTCGTTTCGTTTTCGTATGTTTTTTTTTGTTTTTGCAATTTTTTTTTTTTTTTTACTTCGTGATCGCGAAACGTGGTGAAAACTAACGTACATCGATATCGCGTAGAAAAAAAAAAAGAGTTTTTTTCTCTTTGTTTTCTCCTTCTCTTCTCTCGAAAGCGATTGGCGACAGATCGAGTGTGCGAGGGCGAGAGGCTCGGTGGTTTCAGCTGCTCTCAACAGTAAAAAAAAAAAAAAAAAAAAAAAAATCAGAAAAAAAAATATATATATAAAAATCAAATAAACCTATGTACAACGAAAATAGTGTATTGAGAAGCGACTGAGTTGAGTTGCGGGTCACCCGGTGCGAATACTTATTAATTGTATGTATGATTTCCACAGGCAGTAGTGCTCGTGTTTTTTTTTTCTTTTTTTCTTTTACGCGCTTGACTTCATCGAGAATCATCGTTTTATTATTATTCTTCTTTTTTTTTTTTTTTTTTAATAATAATTAATAATATCGAGATAGAGAGAGGGGAGATAGTGAGTCACAGATTCTCGAATCGATCGTCGCACACGATTACGAAGCACACATCGAAGGACAAACCGATCAAGGAATCAATCCGAGACTCGGATATATCGTTTATTTGTTATTTTTTATTTTTTTTTTTTTTCATTTTTTTTTTTTTTTTTTTTTTTTTTAATTCGCTTACCAAAAACACCTTTAACACTCGATAGTTTTACGACGTTACACGATTCGTTTAATTCTAAAAGGAGGAAGTTTCCATACGGCAGTTCCCGCTACTGGCCGCCATTACAGAGTAACGTTTATAGGATTCTCTAGGAAACAAATAAATAAAATCTATCTATGCACGTTCTTTTTTTTTTATTATTATTATTTTTTTACTCTTCAATCGTCTTATGTCGTTTATAAATCTAAAACGCCACAGAGTATGCCGGCCGGAGCATTATTATTACTATTTTATTTTATTTATTTTTTTCATTCGTTCTTTTAACTATCGTCACCGCGTCGCGTAGCTTCGATTCGGCTCTGGGCGTTTTTTTTTCTCCCTGCGCTATTATATTGCAAATCGTTGTGTCTAGCTGCCCATCCATTATATTCTTAACGCGCGATCTCTGCCCGCTTTTTCATTTTCGATTTTTATCTCATCTCATTTCTCTCTCAGGACTTTACAAAATTCCACGATAGAAACCGTTCGATCACGAGCTTTGCCGTTTTTTTCCAGTTTTCCAGCCGTGGGACTTTCGGCTCGCAACTCGTTTTTTATTTATTTATTTTTTTTTACAGTCTATAATCATTCGATTAATTAATCTCGAATACATCGATAGGTATATACAGCGTTACTAGGGATGATTAATGATTAAATATTAATGCGTACTCAACTAACCGTACGTTATAATCACAACGATGATAAAATTTCATTTCCGAGGCCGATCTTTAATTTCTTTCCAATTTTCCTTTTTCATTTTACCCGCACCGAATCCATCCGACCAGCAGCGAAGCTTCGTCGTCGCTCCCAAATTTCTTTCCCACCCCCGTCAATATCTTTTCCCCCTCCCGTCTTCAAAAAAAAAAAAAAAAAAAAAAATCATTAATACTGCCCGTACAATCGATATCTTGTTTCCTCAAGATTCATTTTTTTTCTCTTAATCGAAACCTCCGCGCGAGGCAGGAAAAGTGGCAAAAAAAAAAAAAAAAAAAACATCGCGATTTCACTCCACTTTCTCATTTCTTTTTTACCTCGAGGTTACATCGGCGTAACGTTTTCTCGGCTGAGATTTTGGCATCACAGACTCGGCGGTTCATAGCCGTTGCGTGAGATCATCGTTCGATAAGGATCGAATCCCGGTCACGAGCCGCTGCTCGACATGAGCGCGATGTCCCTGTGGGCCTGCGGATCCCTGGAGTGAGCGTCGCGCACCGCCTTCGAGCCGAAGACCCTCTCGCACCCCGGAACGGTGCACCTCGCCTCCTCGTGACGTTCCTCGGCGGCGTTGGGCGACGATCGCGGCGACTCGCTGTGGCCGCTCTCGACGCGTTCCTGGCTGAGTCTCGTCAGATGGCTCAGATGGCTGAGGTGCTGATGAGTGAGCCCGTTGAATCCAACGAGATGGCTCGCGAACGACGAGAGTCCGGGAAATCCGGCGCCGAGGTGGGGCGGCAGAAGAAGATGCGGCGGTGGAATCCTCGCGGCGAGATCGACGGGCGAACCGAGCGGATAACCGCCGAGAGCGCCGAGTCCGGAATCGGCGTAGAGTCTCGCCAGAAAGTCGTTGTGCAGAATCGGATTGATCGATGCTGCGGCGGCGGCGGCGGCGGCGGCCGCGGCTGCGTCGTCGACGATCCTCGGCGAGAGACTCGCCGGTAGGCTCGAGGAGAGCGGCGGACTCGAGGATGTCGACAGGAGTTTTCTGTGAAGATTCAGATTTGCCGAGTGTCGATCGCGCGACCTCTTCGACGGAAATGCGGCGTTGCAACCGTCGACGCTGCAGCGGTGCATCAGCTTCAGATGGACGTTCTGATAGTGCGTCTTGACGCCAAAGTGATTTTGGAAGACCTTGCCGCACGCCGTGCAACGACGGGGATTCTCACGATCCAGCGGCACCTCCCTCGTGCTTACGAAACCGCCGTTCTCGTAACGGGCGTAAGTTATCAGACTATTGTCCGTATCCATAGCCGCTGTGGAGGGCGAGACGCTGGATGAGCGTGAGCCACGAGAGTAATTGTCCATGGTGTTGCTGCTGTCCTGGATCAACGTAGGGCTGACGGAACTGATTGGGCTGATAGAGATTCTGCCATGCCTCGATACTCCCGATTGGATTGTGCACGATCTCGTTCCCTCCATCAACTCCTCCTCCTCCTCCTCCTCCTCCCCCTCCGTTACTGCTGCTGTTGCTGCTTCTTCTTCGCCTCCTACGCTGCCTGATCCCGCGTACTGCGCCATCGACGACGTCGTCGTCCGACCCTGCGACAAGGACTCGAGTTGACGCAAAGCATTCGAGGAGTCGTGGGATTCGAGTTCGTCGTTAGCGATTCTCGGATTGCTGCCGACCGAGCTCGGGGCACGGGAGTTGGATACATCGGGACGCTCACCTTCACGATTTGAACGACGATTATCTTCCTTCGTTTCCGAATCCTCCTCGAGATCGTCGTCGTCGGGATCGTTGGCCTCTTTCTTCATGACCGCCTCGGCCGCGACGGCCGCCTGTCGGACCTCCTCGTCGGCCTCGGCGTCCCTCGCGAGGATCTCCTCTTTCGCTCGTCTCTTGGCCTCCTCCTCGTTCGCCCGAAGCCGCTCGTTCCTCTTCTCCTCCCGGTGAGCCTCCGAGGCCTCGTCGAGCGAGCCTCGACGCTCGTTCTCCGAGAGACTCGCCGGCTGTAGCTCCGATCGGTAGCGCGACTCGATAGGCGAAGAGCTCTCCGAATTCGCGATCTTCGATTCGGGCGAGAGCGCCCTCTTCGGTGATTTTACGGAACTGGCACGCGAGCTGAGATCCCTCGGTTCGTCCTGCCGATGCTCCGCCCTGTTGTCGTTCTCCTCCGAGGAAACTGTCTCGCGACGACTTCCGCTCAGCCTCGCGTCTGGCGATCGGGAGTTCGATTCCCTCTCGTAGTTGCCTCGACTCCTCGGCGACGGCGTGTTCTTCCGTTGCTCGGCCTCGAGTCTCGACATCGACATGTCCTCCGGCTGGTCCTGAAAGACACCGTCGTTCGATGATTCGCCCTCCGTCGACGACGAGTGAACCTCCGTCGGCATCGCGCATCTCGTCGGGTGCTGCGACTTTCGCTTGCGAACACCGCGGTTGTTGAACGATGCGCTCGACTGCGAGTGAGGATTGAACGACATCGAGTGTGGATCTATCGCGCTCATCGAGTCGGCGTCGTCCATGCTGTCGGCGTTGCTCGCTAGATCCTCCTCGGCGACGTCACCGCCGTGCGACAACTTTGGTCTCTTCGCCAGGCTGTATGGAGCCGATTGCTCGTCGTCCTCGCGACCTGAGTTCATCCCCGACAGGTTTATGTCCTCGTCGCCGACGATGACGATACCCTCCTCGTCGTCGTCGTCGTCCTCCTCGCCCTCGAGGATAATCGAGGGCGTCTGCGATGAGGGCGAAGCGCCTGCCGTGCTTGCCGTGCTCGACGAACCGCGAACGTGAGCGCTCGCCGTTGTCGTCGTCGACGTGTACATCGACATTGGTAGAGTGCTGTGAGCCGTCGTCGTCGCCGCTGTCGTCGTTATCATCCTCTGGTGCATCGCCTCGTCGTAGGACATCGCCTGACTCTGACTCGACGAGAGCTCGAGATGCTTGAAGTCGAGGGCGCAGAGCGAGGCCGGCGAGCGTAGATCAGGCGGCGGTGTCAGCAGCGGGAAGGAACCGAACGGCAAGTGGTTGAGTCCGCTCGGCGGTACCGGAAGTCCCATCTGCTGGGGCATGACGAGCGCGTGGGCCATCGAGGATCTTCCGTCGTGCGGCGATATCTTTCGTCGCAGATGCGGCGAGTGGAGCTTTGGATTTGGATTTGCGCTGTGACGATTCCTCGACCTCCTCGAGCTGAACTTCGTGTTGCAGCCCTTCACGGTGCACTGGTGCATCTCGCGGAGATGAACGGCGCTGAAGTGGATCTTCAGAGCGCCCTTGTCGCAGAATGTCTTCATGCAGACGTTGCACTGCACCCTCTTCTTGCCGGTCGCCGGATTTATGAAGGGCGTGCCGAGATTCGGCGGTAGATTCGATGTCGAGCCCCACTGGTTGCGTTTGCCAGGCGAGTGAGATTTTCGGCCGGGCATTCCAGGCGGTCTGCCGAGCGGCGCGGCCTGCAGAGACATCGGACGATGACGCTGCTTGTCGGCCATCTTCGCGGCGGAGTCTCTTCTGCTCAGATTGAGGGCGCTTCCGGAGTTCTCGTCGTCGTCGTCGTCGTCCTCCGAGCCGAATTCGCTGCTCTTCTCGCCGATGCTGTGAGCGTCGCCGACCGGACCGGTAATCGCCAGTGACGATCCGCCGTTACCGGTGAGCTTCGCCATCGATGGGTGCGAGAAGTGAGCCGGAAAATTCGGCGGCAGAGCGCCCGACGAGCCCGCGACTGCGAGAGGGTGACCGAATGCCAGGGCCGAGGTCGATATCGGCGCAACCGGCATCGGTGGCCTCAGCTGAGTGGAACCGTGATGGGGAGGACTGTGAGGACTGTGCGGGTGAGATCTTAGCGACTTTCGCTGGCTCTGCATCAGCTGGTCCAGCGAGTGGGGCGGCAAAGGCGGAAAACCCGGAAGTCCGAGGCTGCTGAGGTCGCGAAAATCGAACGGCTGCATGCTCTGCAGTCTGTTGAGGGGCGAGACCGTCAGATGAGAGTTGTTCGACGAATCGTGAATCCTTGGCGGTGAATTCGACGAGACGCAATTCGTCGTCTGACTGACGGTTGTCGGCGTGTAATGGTGCTTCGGCGCTGACGGCGACATCGAGGGGTGCGAGACCGACGGCGGCGGTGGCGGCGGCGGCGGCAAGGGCGGGGGCAGACGCGATCCGGGCAGGCGGCAGTGGAGCATGTGCAGAGATGGCGGCAAGTGGGCCAGCGGCATTGTCGGGGGCGATGGTCGCCTGCTCGGTGACATTGCATCCGACGCTGGCGTACCGGGAGCCAGCAGCAGCTTCTGAACGAAAGGACGCGTCTCGGGGAATCTTAGGAACTGCTGAAGCACCAGCGGCTCCTCCTCAGCCGAACAGATACTCCATCGGTCCAGCAGGGGGCCGTTCTGCGAGTCCTGCAATCAGAGTCAAACGACAAAACGTCACGGTTATTAATCGGAGATTAGTTTTGGGCGAAATGAACATGTTTTTTTTTTTTTTTTTTTTTTTTGGAATTGTCATTTTTGAAAATTAAGTGAAATGCATTGATAATTTTTTTTTTTTTTAATTACCATATTTTATTTATTTTTTCAGAGAAAATAAAATAAATTGCAATTATTAATCGTCGATTATTGTTCGGCGAAACGATAAATATTTTTTTTTGGAATTTTCGTTTTTTAAAATACCGTGAAATGCATTGAAATTTTTTTTTTTTTTTTTTTTTAAATGATTATATTTCATTTATTGTATTTACTTGAATTAATATATAAACCGACAATTTATAGACACTCGTCGAATGTCTATAAATGTCCTATCTGTTCTTTTAGATGTTGGGCTTCCCAACAATTTGTAACTGGGCCATGACCGTACGATTTTACAATGAACAATAAATCAATAAATAAATCAATATATATCTACTGCAAATAACAATTCCCAAAACATGTACAGTGCATATATGAAACATTTTTTATATTCTAAAGCCATAAAAGCCAAGAATGGTTAAATAAATAATGGTGTTTTTTTTTTTTTTTTTTTTTTTTAACTTACAACGATTCTCGTTTGTTATAACGATTGTTTATTTCTATATTCGCGATGGTATTCAGTTTAAGCGTCTATCCGATCACCGATCGTAGTTGGTTCTTCGCATTTGGTGTGTAAACTCGACGAAAATAATCGTGAATCGAACGAGCTAATAGTAAAAATTTATTTTACCGAAAAGATCACTCGTCGCCATGCAGTTTATATCAAGAACTCGCGGAGATTCGGACGTAAACGACGTGCAGTTTGTGATCTTAGAGTGTACTTTGTGTTCGTTATAGATCGCGCTAGCACGCGCCGATCTTTGGATTAAAATAATCCGGCTCGCCCTCGGTTCGTCCAAGTTTCGAAATTGAGCGGTGTTCACGCGCCGGCGTCTTAACCGGCATAGACACGAGTTTCTTATAAATTTAGGGTGACGGCGTATACAGTTTCTGTCAGCTTGTCTCTCCGCGTCGTCGTCTCACCTCTCCACACACACCCCCCCTCATTTTTGGATCCACCATCTTCGCCCGGGGAACGTTGTATATTTACGCATACCGGGGCGAGCCGGACGTAACGCAGGACGGTACGCGACGCTTTTCGCGTCCCGTGTATATTTCCTCAACGGATTAAGAGAAGACCGCCCGGTGCGGCCACTCGTTCGACACGCAATCATCCTGACGATCCCTAAACGTCGCGCACTCCAACCACCCCCCCCCCCCCCCCCCCCCGCCGCGCACTTTGCCCGAGATCTACGGTCAGAGCGGGGTGTCTACGATCGTACAACGGATTTATAGCCAATCCGCTACTATTCGGGCTCGTTCGACTCTTCGGACTCTTATCGAGAGCCGTGTGAAAGCACGGCTTGCCGACCAATCGGAGCAAAGAGCAAAAATATACCATTGGATTTTTGGAGTTTAATGTAGACTGTAAAAAAAAAAAAAAAAAATAATAAAATAAAAAAATTGTAAATACAATTTACGAGAAATAAAAATGTCCTTACATTATTCACATTAATCGAACATTAATGTAGTTATACTGTAAAAATTACAATACGAGATATTAGGATTACAGATCTTTCGTCTTAAATTTACAAAAATTTCCATCAAAACCACTAAATTTTACTGTAAAATTGCAACGCATATGTATCTGATATTTCAGAAGCGGTTTATGTAAAAAAAAAAAAAAAAAAAAAACTTCCAATACTGTTCAGTAATTTTCAAACAATTTTTTTTTTTTTTTTACAGTGTAATGTTAATTGTGATAATTAGAGTTTTAGTCGATCGACTATGATTTGTAATATCTTAATTCATATAATTTCAACGGCAAGAATTCGGTAAAATTGACGGTAAAATGTTAGCGATCTTCATATATGTTATTATTATGTGTGTTGTTATTTAACTGCGTTATTTGTCAAAGTTCAAGAACAACATTTCTGTTCATTGACCGCTGCAATTGGATCACAAATTATTATTATTATATATTCTGTTATATATTATATCAATTATTGTACATTATAAATATTTGTATAAGAGGGGATATTTTTACTTCGCCCAAGAAAACAAGGCCATTTGACGAATCGCCCAACGGACAAAAACATACAATTAAATTTTTGACAGTGAAAAAAAAAAAAAAAAAAAATGTTAATTATGAACTTGGAAATTTAACTCGATCAACGCTGTTTTATAACGTCTTCATCGCTGTCGTTACGACCGCAAGAACAATTTCGAAATCGTGGGGGGGGGGGGGAAACAAAAATAGACAAGAAATTTGAGCAATCATTAAAGATAATACAAATATTTATATAAAAGCGAACATTTTTTATTTTTTATTTTTGATTTTTTTTCGAAACTCAGAAAGAAAGTGTATTAACTTTTAAGATAGCCTTTAAAAAATGATTTACAAATAAGAAAAATGTTCAGATCCAAGAGGCCCGCCCTTCGCGTTCACCGCTCACGAAACTGTCTTCTCTGCCTTAGTCAGCAAAAACCTTCGGCATCCGAGCGGTTTATCTCCCGGTGCCGGAGCAAGGCCGCAGGGAGGTCAGACTTGCTCGGCAATGCGCTTCCGTTTGGAATGCGGTGAGACGAATGAAAACAACGATCTAAAAAAAAGAAAAAAAAAACACCCCGAAGAACAAGAACTTCGAAGCCAAAGGTGACGTCGGCCGGGCGTTCGCGGCAGAGCGCCTCTCGGGCCTAATTCGCTCAGGATGGAGCGCAGAGGACGACCCCGACGAGAGCCCGAGCTGGTTCCGCGGAGTCAGCGTCGGGAGCTGTGTAGCAGAGGCCGGCGAGAGCGCGGCGAGCTCCTCTCGATGGACTTAAGTACAGGCCTCTTCGTGGACGTCATAGAAATGCCGGGGTAACACGGTATATATCATCCATCGTTCCTCGGATGGCGCTTGCACAGTGGATCGGTTGCCGCGCGGCCGACCGACCGACCGTCCATTAAGTAAATCTCATCCTTCACCGTTTAATCGCCTTTCGTCCTCTCCCACTCCGCACCGCGAAACGGGAAGCTTCCACGAAACATTCGCCTATCTCTTGTCTTCGAGGCTCGTGCGTGTCTATCTGGACGGTCGGAGGGTGGAAGTTCGCGCACTCGAGCGCGATCGGCCGTTTAGAGTGCGTGACGCGCGCGCGCGCCCCCCTTGAGTTCCTCGAGGAATAGGACGCAAAGGACCGAGCGGCAGGAGCGGCAGGATCGCCCGTTTCCCCGAAGAGCATCGCCGGGACTAAACGCTCCGGTTCGCTCGTCCTCTTCGTTACATAAAAGGAAGGCCGGGACCTAACCTGCGCCGGGTCTGAGAATGCAAAGGCTACCGGGTCTCTCTCTCTCTCTCTCTCTCTCTCTCTCTCTCTCTCTCTCTCTCTCTCTTTCTCTCTCGAGAACGTGAAACATACCGTGGGACTCGAATTTTCAATCTCGCACGCGAACGGGACAAGCGCTGCCCCCCCCGCGCGGCCCAACGTACGCGCTTCTGTGGGAGCGGAGATGTATGGATACGTTTTTCGTACATATGTATATAGATATGCCTATACATATACATATACATATACATATACATATACATATACATATACATATACATATACATATACATACATATACATACATATACATACATATACGTACATATACGTACATATACGTACATATACGTACATATACGTACATATACGTACATATACGTACATGTACGTACATGTACGTACATGTACATACATGTACATACATGTACATACATGTACATATACATATACATATATATATACATGTGGTACGGCCGCACAGAATCCAGGGTCCAGCTACCATGGGACGTGATGCTGCATTCGTCACGCGCGACGTGGCACTCCGCGCACAGCGAAGGAGCAGTCGACGGCGCGCGATGGAATTCGAGTCGCGCGCTCCACCGGCTCACCGGAGCTCCGAGGGATCGTGAGAGAGAGAGAGAGAGAGAGAGAGAGAGGACTTCCATACGGAGAACGATGGCGAAAGAGACGGGTGGATGTTTAGTCGGGAGGGAGTATAAAAAGAATGACGAGGGGAAAAAAAAAAAAAAAAAAAACCCCGAACGAACGAGGGAAGAGGAACGAGCGTCGCGAGATAAGTTGACGGAGAGAAGAATCGGGAAGGCGCGATCAGAAGCCGGAACGGTAGGCGTCGACTAAACAAAAGTCCGAGTATGGGAGCCGCCGGAGAGCGGAGCCGAGTCGCGTGTCTCGGGTGCGTTCGAACGGGGAGAAAGATCCTCTCGATTTTTCTCGCCTTTTGCGAAATCACCGAACGAGATGGTTCAGCGGGGAGTTTTTGTTGTTGTTGTTGTTGTTGTTGTTGTTCTGTTTTTTGTTTGTGCACGCGTTATTACTGTGAGGAGCGTGAGAACGGTCGGCAAGTAGAAGAGCACCTGGAGACGGGTGTGGGGTTTGCTCAGTGTTTCAGGGTCGGGGTTTTTTTTTTTTTTTTTTATTGTCTCGGAAGTGTCGGGAAGATAATTCGTTGTGGAGGCTGCGCTGCAGATTCGAACTTTTGGGAGCGAGTCGGTCGGTGAGAAATCGGTTTTCTTATTTTCTCCGATACTGTTGATGTGCTAAATGAAAACGAGTTATGTCGCTTTTTTTCGTAGGCTATCATATATCTATATGTATACAGTCAAAGGCAATTGAAGTGGAACACGATTTTTTTCGCCTGTTTTGGCAAAAGTTGGACCCTTCCACGTCTACTGACGCCAATATAACCTTGTTCCACTTCAATTGCCTATGACTGTATATATATATATATATATATATATATATATATATTATACGGTGTTTCTCAAAAAGGACATTTTTAAAAAATGTTGGTCCCACCCTTTTAAAGTATAGAATTCGATTAAAAATTGAACCTCGCGAAAAGCGGTTCCTAGCAAAAAATCCTAAGTGGTGCCGCATTGGACGTTTGTACCCAATAAATTCGGCACCTTTTAGACGTAATTGCCAACGACCACCTTTCGGGAGGTGTTTTTTTAGATGGAAATACATACTGTAACGACCGAGGGAAACAATAACTCGCGTATTTGGTTGTGGGGCGGATATTATTGGTATAATCACGGCTATGTATCCCGAGTGTGAACTGTCACACGTCTGTCCGTTCAGACGTCCCAGTCCAGACTGTCTATCTGACGATCGATCTTGGCATCTATCGTCTGTTCGTTTGTCTATTGTCAAACCTAACTAATATCGTGTGTCCTAACGAATAGTCAGCTACATATTCGTTACAATACTTTTGGAGGGTGGAAAGAATTTTTTTTCAACAAATTCACCCTACTGGACATTTTTGGTTTTCTGCATAGGAATTAAAAAATCGAAATCTTTTGTGTTTAATAAAAAAAAAAAAAAGACAAAAAGTAAACCTCCCACCCCGTAGATCTACATATTTTCATCGATAAAAAAATCCGGCGAAAGGCAGTCGCTGACTAATTAAGTTTGAGAGGTGCCGCATTTTTGGGTACAAACGTCTAATGCGGGCACCTCTTAGGATTTTTTTCTAGGCACCGCCTTTCGCAAGGTTCAATTTGAGATTGAAATCTGTAGTTTAAAAAGATGGAGAGAAAATTAAAAAAAAAAAAAAATGAATTTTTTTTTTGACACACCCTAATATATTATCTATAATATATATTATCTATAATATATATATAGATGTATGAAAACCTAATTTCTTTTTGTCAGAAATATTAATAGTCGCAACATAATGCAAGGTATTAAAGACTATTTAACTAAGTAAGGTAAATGTACCAATGGCCAAACACCTTGCGTTTCTTCTCCACTAAGTGTAAGAGCAATGGTATTACAAAATCGTATTTTCATCTGTCTTGCACGCACGTTTTGTACGACCATTGAGACGTGTCAGGTGAATTGGGGAACTTTTTGCCTCGCGTGACGATTTCATGCGTCGAATTTCTTTTTTTTTTTTTTTTTTCCATTGGTTAAGTTCTCGTAACACGTGGCGGTAAGAAAAGTAACTGTATTCAAAATAAATGTGATTAACGACATAGAAATGAAATTTACGGTATTTTTATTTTGTGTCATTGCAACAGTATAATTCAGCATAAATAATTTTCTCGATACGTGTTTATTCGTCTGACTGTCGATGTAAATTAATTTTTATGTCGAGAGCTCTTTGCATTCTTGCATTAGCAACACCTCGAGAGAATGACAAAAATACAACCTGTTGAAAGATAAACATGAAGCTAAACAATTTTTTTTTTTTTTTTTTTTTTTTTTTCACCACCCAAAAACGAATCAGAGCAAATAGAATTATACACTCTAGATGCTCTTTTCAACGTCTCAGCTTACGTCTCGTGTGGAATATTGTCAATAAATCTACATCTACCAGTGATGGCCGCGAAGAAAATAAGGAAATTAATTTGGTGCCGACCGAGTCTGAAGAAAATAGTAAAATCGATTTGTTACCGACTGAATCTGCACTTCGGGCCTTTAATGGAATTTTTGGCCTTCGGAGCGGCGTAAATTAATAATTGCTGGAGCGATACTTTACGCGGTGCATTAATAGTGCGCTGAGCTCAGAGACAATTTAAGTTAGAGAAGAGAGAATGGTGAATTTTTCATCCTTTGATGGACAGCGATGTAGATTTTCGTACCCATTCGTACGCGCACGAGAAGACGCAACGAAGAAGTGCGGAGTAAAGCGGAGCTGCTCTACGTGGCTCTTGTCTCTCTATGCTACCTCCCGCTCCTCTGTTCTACGAGCACCCGAAGACAAGACGCCTCCACCTGTGCGACTGACTCGCTCGAGCTAGCTCACACGCAGCAGCTACAGCGAGTAGCCGGAGAACGGAGCGCGCACCGCGATCGGGCCGTAATGTGGCGCCATCAAACGGCGACTTCCCATCCCTGACCAATCCGTCCGTCTACGCACAGCCTCTTTTCCCTACAGCCGACACTCCTACCGACCAAAATTTCGACGACATAGCGAAATTCTTGTGTCTTCATTTGCGTGCATAGTTTCTGCAAATTTATGCATTTTTTTTTTTTTGTTTTTTTCATTCATTCATTCAACGAAAACTATTTTTTGCGCAGCCACCGCTCAAATTTTAAGCACCAAAAGCAAACGTTTCATATTTTTGACTCTATTATTGGAATCGATATAATCGGTCGAAATTTTGTCGAAAATAAATTTCATGTTTCTTTCGTTAAGATTTTTATTTTTTCACTATAATTTTTGTTTATAAAAATTGTTTCTTTTTCGATTCGATTATTAAAATTGCTCTAATCGGTCAACATTCTGCCAAAGATAAGATTCATGTTTCTTTAAGATAAAAGTTAAAAGTCTTAACTTTTTCACTATACTTTTTGTTTATAAAAATAGTTTCTTTTTCGATTCGATTATTAAAATTGCTCTAATCGGTCAAAATTCTGTCAAAGATAAGTTTTATGTTTCTTTAAGTTAGAAGTTAAAATTCTTAACTTTTTCACTATACTTTTTATTTAGAAAAACAGTTTCTTTTTCAATTCGATTATTAAAATTGCTCTAATCGGTCAAAATTCTGCCAAAGATAAGATTAATGTTTCTTCAAGTTAAAAAGTTAAAATTCTTAACTTTTTCACTATACTTTGTGTTTATAAAAATAGTTTCTTTTTCAATTCGATTATTAAAATTGCTCTAATCGGTCAAAATTCTGCCAAAGATAAGATTAATGTTTCTTCAAGTTAAAAAGTTAAAATTCTTAACCTTTTCACTATACTTTTTGTTTATAAAAATAGTTTCTTTTTCAATTCGATTATTAAAATTGCTCTAATCGGTCAAAATTCTGTCAAAGATAAGTTTCATGTTTCTTTAAGTTACAAGTTAAAATTCTTAATTTTTCACTATACTTTTTGTTTATAAAAATAGTTTCTTTTTCGATTCGATTATTAAAATTGCTCTAATCGGTCAAAATTCTGCCAAAGATAAGATTAATGTTTCTTCAAGTTAAAAAGCTAAAATTCTTAACTTTTTCACTATACTTTGTGTTTATAAAAATAGTTTCTTTTTCAATTCGATTATTAAAATTGCTCTAATCGGTCAAAATTCTGCCAAAGATAAGATTAATGTTTCTTCAAGTTAAAAAGTTAAAATTCTTAACCTTTTCACTATACTTTTTGTTTATAAAAATAGTTTCTTTTTCAATTCGATTATTAAAATTGCTCTAATCGGTCAAAATTCTGTCAAAGATAAGTTTCATGTTTCTTTAAGTTACAAGTTAAAATTCTTAATTTTTCACTATACTTTTTGTTTATAAAAATAGTTTCTTTTTCGATTCGATTATTAAAATTGCTCTAATCGATCAAAATTCTGCCAAAGATAAGATTAATGTTTCTTCAAGTTAAAAAGTAAAAATTCTTAACTTTTTCACTATACTTTGTGTTTATAAAAATAGTTTCTTTTTCAATTCGATTATTAAAATTGCTCTAATCGGTCAAAATTCTGTCAAAGATAAGTTTCATGTTTCTTTAAGTTAGAAGTTAAAATTCTTAACTTTTTCACTATACTTTTTGTTTATAAAAATAGTTTCTTCTTCGATTCGATTATTAAAATTGCTCTAATCGATCAAAATTCTGCTAAAGATAAGATTAATGTTTCTTCAAGTTAAAAAGTTAAAATTCTTAACTTTTTCACTATACTTTGTGTTTATAAAAATGGTTTCTTTTTCAATTCGATTATCAGAATCGTTCCAATGGGTCAACATTTTTCCAAACATAAGTTTCCCGTTTATTTTGTGAAATAAAAAAATTTTTAACGATATATTCTGTCCATAAAAAGAATTTCATTTGCCGATCGAAGAGTGCTCGGAAGTTCGCGATAGCGTCGATAAATTTTTCG
The DNA here is from genome assembly GCA_963922035.1 of Amblyjoppa proteus. Lineage (NCBI taxonomy): Eukaryota > Metazoa > Arthropoda > Insecta > Hymenoptera > Ichneumonidae > Amblyjoppa > Amblyjoppa proteus. Next base: position 22,888,424 of record OY998234.1, on the reverse strand, counting down.
CCCGAACGATCGGAATTATTCGAGAAAGTGTTGATTTTAGCGATCCCTATTTTTCGACCCCGAGCCACCGGTGCAGGTGGGAACACGGTTGTGTAGAACGGCCGAGCCTGGAAACGAGAGAGGCAATCGAAGGTGCCATCCGTGACTGGACACCGCATATGATTTCACGCTCGGCCTCCCCCCCCTCCCCCCCCCCCTCAGTCTTATTCTCGTGTGTAGAAATCGTGAAGATCTCGCGTGGATTGTATCCGCTTTTAAATTGGATTGCAGTCACAGCGTCGGTCGGGCTCTTCGTGCCGCGCGACCTCTTCTCCGTTTCTCCCCGCTTCGTGTGTGTGCGTGCGTGTGTGTGTGTGTGTGTGTGTGTGTGTGTGTGTGTGTGTGTGTGTGTGTTTTTTTTCCCCTCGCCTCTTTTCATCCTCCATCTGTCTCACTCAGTCGGTTTCCCCACCTCAGGTGCAACGCTTTTTCATCACTGGACCTCGTTAGCGACCGAACGGATACTCGTTAAGACGTCGAGATGTAGAGAAGAAACGCCGAGGAGTAACCATAATCATTCCCCGGTGGGGTTGAAATATTTTCGTCGGGGAAAAATTCTCGATTATGATTTAAAGCGCCCGAGCGTTAATTTTTTTTTTTTTTTTTTTTTTTGGAGCAAAAAAAAAAGCAAGAAAGGTTCTCCTCGCGAGTGCAACAGAGTTCCGCGGGAGGTTCGCGATCGAGAAATAAATCAATTCCGTTCGAGCGGCTGAGGGAGAGTCGATGCGAGAGCGCCTCGGACCGAATGGCCCTCTCGGCTCTCGGGGCCATGAATATGTAGCAAGTTTTTCGTCTCCTCCTCGGCGAGGACCTCCTGTCGCACGAACGGGCGACCTGCCGCCCGATACGCTCGGTTAGCCTCGGGTTCGAATCACATAACGGGACGGGCAAACGAGCGTGTATTATTCCCATGAAAGAATATTATGCGGTAGCGAGGGAGAAAAGGGGGGGGAGGGGGCGAGCGATAGGATGATCGGCCGGCTCGATGCGACTACTTGTTGTCCATTCGGTCCGGAGCCGGCGGAACGAAGGCGAATTCATTTTTGCGCTCGCAATATCGCGATATTACCATGAGATAATATAATTTGAAGAGCCTCGGGCGATTTCTCTCGATGGACGACGAATTCTTTTTGATTTAATTTTTTTTTTTTTTTTTTTTTTTTTTTTTTTTTGAGAAACTTATTTGACTATCACGTTGGGCGTATTGAGGTGTAGGTTACACTTTTGCGACGGTCGACGGACTCGTGCGTATCACACTATCCTCCCTGACAACGATCGTTGAGTTCTCGTTGCACGTGTAACGTCGGAGAAACGATTTACATACGAAACACGTTTTTCGTAACCGGAGAGGAGACGAAGCTCGGGCAGTCGACGACGACGACGACGTTTAACCGGGCGGCGGAGAGACATTCTGCGGGCCAAATTCTCGCAATTAGCCCCGGAGAGCCTCGAGGCCCATCGAAAAGTCCTGCGACTCTTTAGCGGCCGTTTTGTGAGAGAGAGGAGAGACCCAGGACCTTTCAACGATATCAGCGAGTCGTCGGATCGTTTGCGATCTCAATTATGCGTGAGGGCGAGCGGGAGATTTATCTCAAGGGGCCCTCGGGCAGGCACCGGAAGCCCGGTGCGCCCAACAGGAAATTAAGGAAGAGGAGCCTTCGGACCACTATCAAATGGCTCGACGAATCGCTTCGCAACTTTGACGACAGCCTCGGAATTTTGGTATTCCACCTGTCGGAATTTTTTTTTTTACACATTTTTCTCAAACTTCTTCTGTTTTCATAGTTTCTCGAAAGTTTTCATATTTTCTCTAAAGTTTTCATATTTTTCCCAAAGTTTTCAAATTTTCTCTAAATTTCTTCAAATTTCTTCAAATTTCTTCAAATTTCTTCAAATTTCTTCAAATTTCTTCAAATTTCTTCAAATTTCTTCAAATTTCTTCAAATTTCTTCAAATTTCTTCAAATTTCTTCAAATTTCTTCAAATTTCTTCAAATTTCTTCAAATTTCTTCAAATTTCTTCAAATTTCTTCAAATTTCTTCAAATTTCTTCAAATTTCTTCAAATTTCTTCAAATTTCTTCAAATTTCTTCAAATTTCTTCAAATTTCTTCAAATTTCTTCAAATTTCTTCAAATTTCTTCAAATTTCTTCAAATTTCTTCAAATTTCTTCAAATTTCTTCAAATTTCTTCAAATTTCTTCAAATTTCTTCAAATTTCTTCAAATTTCTTCAAATTTCTTCAAATTTCTTCAAATTTCTTCAAATTTCTTCAAATTTCTTCAAATTTCTTCAAATTTCTTCAAATTTCTTCAAATTTCTTCAAATTTCTTCAAATTTCTTTAAATTTCTTCAAATTTCTTCAAATTTCTTTAAGTGTTTTCAAATTTTCTCAAATGTACTTCAAATTTCCTCAAATGTACTTCAAATTTCTTCAAGTGTTTTCAAATTTCCTCAAATGTTATGAACATTTTTTTTTCCTAAATAATGCCATGTTGTTTAATTCGACAAATCGGTTCGTCCAGCTTGAGGGAGAACGTCAGCTGATTTTTTGGGGTTGAAGTTGACATATATTTTTTTTTTTCCACACACACATACAGTTGTCCATTAACGCCTGAGAATTTTATGGCGACGGAACCGAATGGGTCTGCGCGGATGGCAGAAAAATTATGAAGTCGCCCTCGCCGTCCGTTTGAACGTGGAAAAATGGTTAATGTCAGGGTTCTTGCGAAGTGGTAACGCGACGGTCGAGCTGCGACTGCGTGTACCTCGGTAAGAAGCCCGTCGCAACGAGCCGCAGCCGCGTAAACTTCTAAATTTAGTATATCGACGTTGGCGCGTTCGTGCGCTCGCTGCAACAGCGAGAAAGAAATCGGGCAAGTTAAAGTAAAGAGGAAAAAAAAAAAAAAAAAAAAAACGATCGAATAAAAGACGAAGCGTTCGAGATCGCTGCTGGTCCGAGCTTCGGCAAGGACGAACGAGATCGGCGCTGCAGTGCGTTGCATTGCTGTCGATCTTTGCTCCATACCCGATCGCCTCGATCGTAAATCTTCCGACGATTCTTCGAAGTTTCTTTCGCGTTCTCCGCTCGCTCTCGTCCCGTCGTTTCCGCACTTGATAAATCTCGCTCGGGGGAGCGACAAATTGACTCAACGACCAGCGGACCAGCGTGAACGGCAACTTCTCGAGCGTCTTAACGCGTCCCGCGGAATTCCCACGGACGTCTATCTCACGGAATTCCAGACGAGGCGCAAAACGATCGGGCGAGCAGTTGAATCTTCGCGATTTTACTGCGCGAAAGACTCGGAACGACTCTGTTCGCTCCGTTCGTTGTGGATCTCTTTCGAGCGGTTCGACGAACTTTATAGCGTGGAACGCGCGTCGTCGATCGAGAGAAATTTTTGAATTCGTCGCCGACGATGCGAACAAAGCGAAAATTTCTGTGCCGCGTATTTTCTGCGACGGACAACGAAGCTTCGGTCGCGCCGATACGGACGATCTATCCTCGGCCTATGCCGACAGCTTTGCCATAAATCTTTGACGCTCGACCGGTAAAATATCTTTTAAAATCAACAACAGACGGAAAGATTTTTTTTTTTTTTTTTTTTTTTTTTAAGGAAAAATACGGAAAATAAGTTAACACGAAAGTGAAGAGAACCGTGAAACGATCGATCTTTCGTACGATCAATGATCTTCGCACAGTGTCCTGCTTTCTGCGCCGGATAACGAACGTTTTACGTGCCGATACTGAAAATTTATCGGACAATTTTGCAACCGATTTTCAACCTTCCATTGATGAACTAGCTTTTAGGCGCCAATTTGAAAAAAAAAATGACGCGAACCGTGAAGAATCGTGTCTCTGATCCGATCACGAATCCGAATGATTTGTGCCAGATAACGAAATTTTGCATATCGTCGACACTGAAAATTTATCCTCGACGAATTATGCAACAAAGTTTCGACACGCGATCGGTAAAACTGTCTTGGAGACTCACAATATAGATTACGAATATTCTTCGAGGCAAAAAAACTTAAGAAATTTGAACAGAAAACTGTTCTGCCTCAAAGAATGTGTTCGAGTGTAAAAAGATTGATCATTAGCCCGATAAGTGATCTTCCCATTGTGTCTCGATTTTCGTGCCGGATAACGAAATTCGAAGTATCGTCGATACTGAAAATCAATTTTCGGTATGTTTTGCAACAAATTTTCAAACGTTCGATCACCAAAACTATCTTTTAGACTGAACAATGTAGATAATAGTATTTTTCGAAAAAACAAAAAAAAATCTCAGAAAATTGATTCGAAAACTGTTCAAGTGTGAAAAGATCGATTTTCGGCACGCTCAACGATCCTCCCACCGTTTTCGATACACAAAATCTATCTTCGGCCACTTTTCCACCAGACTTTCGACCCCCTATCGGCAAACTAACTTTAAGGCTCTTAACATAAATAAAAATATTTTTCTCAAAAAAAAAAAAAAAATTAACTCAAAAAGAGTTCTGCCTCAAAGCAACAAGTGCCCGAGCGTAAAAAGATCGATCTTCGACCGACAAACAATTTTCGCACGTACAACATTTTTTTGTCCCCCGCCCCAAAAGCCGTCAAATTCGTTCGCGACTCTGCCCGCTGCCGATCCGACATTGACCGTTCGACGTTAAATGTCTCCGCGTCGAGATCTGCAAAAAAAAAAAAAAAAAGAAAAATCCGTCGCGTTTCTATCTTGCGATCTCCATCGGGCCCGGTGAGTAAAATATCACGAACTATGTTGCGGAGAGCGGGAGGGAGATATATATATATATATATATATATATATATATATATATATATATATATATATATATATATATATATATATATATATCGGGGCGAGTCACAGGATTGAAACAGATTTGCGATTAAATTCCAGTCGCCTCGGTGCAACTGCGCCGAGAGTGCTGCCCGTTCTGTGCCGCGAGCCCGGTGACTCGAGCGCGCCGCGCGGAGACTCTCGATGTCTCTTCGGCTATATCTCTTTTTATTATTATTCTGTCCCCCCCGGCCTCTCGCTCCCACTCGCCGCTCGTACGATCTCTCGTGCCCTCTGTCTCACTCCCTTGCCCGCTGGAAACCGGTTTTCCACTACGTTTAATTTCACGCTAACGTCGGGGCAATTCAGTTTACACGGATACTCCCCATTTTTCTATATAACCTTACGCCGAGCCGCCGCTGGTTCCCAGGAGCATGGCTAGTAGTCAACTAAACAAGTAGACAACCACGCACTGATCCTGTCCTGCACACCACAATACTCCATATATATATATATATATATATATATATGTTTATATGTATATAGATATAGATATGTAATGTATCTATATTGTATACATATATATGGTGTATATATATATATATATATATGTATATGTGTATGTGTGTATTGGCTGGGCTCGGAGAGATTAATAATCACTGGCCACCTTCGACTCTCGGCCTTCCGAGTATCGGCGTGCGAAATTTTCGCGGCTATTCGACGCACGCGAACTCTCCACCGTCTCTTCCTACTTGGTCGCTCGGCACATCGGAAGCGATATCGGGCCCGTCCTCCCGACCCGCAAACCATTCTACACGCGACACGGACGACCGAAGATCCGACGAGTTTTTCCATGAAACGGCCTATCGACGGCCGCTAGGGTAAACAACGAGCCGGCTCTAATCTCGTTACGTGTTTCACGCTCATCCGAGTTCTCGCATCCCGGAAAGATCCTTGCTTGTTGTCGTTCTGGCGAGTTTCCTTTTAACTTTGTTGTTGTCGCCGTTTCAGACGTTGTATCTGATCGATCGAATGTTGCAAAAAAAAAAAGAAATATGTCACTTTCTCTGGGTCTTTTACAATGTGCCGAATAAATTTTTGAAGTTTAGGTTTTTTTTTTTGAAGTTTTACAAAACTTTGTTGTTAACGAAATTTTTATGATTGCATTTTATCGGTCGAATATCGAAGAAAATCTCACTTTTTTCTTTTCCGTTCTTTCGTAGTTCCTTTAAAACGCGTTTTAATTTTTTTTTTTTTTTTAAGGTTTTGTCGAAATTTTAATGATCGCATTTTATCGGTCGAATATCGAAAAAAAATCTCACTCTTTTTTTCTCGTTCTTTCGTAGTTCCTTTAAAATGCGTTTTAATTTTTTTAATTTTTTTTTAGGTTTTATCGAAATTTTAATGATCGCATTTTATCGGTCGAATATCGAAAAAAAATCTCACTTTTTTTAATTGTTTAATTTTTTTTTAGGTTTTCTTTATTTTAGTTTATCGAAGTTCGTTCTTTCAGATATTTTTCGTTTTCATCACTTTTCGACTCTGTACACAAATTATTGCACTCGTTGACGTTTTCACTGAGTTCTCGAGTTCGGCCGTTCGTCAATGTTCGTTCCGATGCCTCTCGGATGGATCTTTATTTTTAGTCTCGGCTCTCGAGACTCCACGAGGAGTCCCACCGCACGCTCGCCACAACGCCGACGCGGCACATCATTGTTTCGGTAGCCGTGAATTTTCGTCGCTTTCCATTGACACTCTCGTCGAATCGCGCGGCGTCAACGACGCCAATTCAACGATAATATCGACGGCGAATTTTCGTGCCTCACGAGCACGTGTCAAACGTCGGACGGAAATATACGTCGTGAGTGTCAACGTGACTGCCGACTTCCGCCCGAGCTATTAATAGTCCCGTTTGCTTCCGGGCTCTCCCGCGAACACTCGACCAACCAAGTTAAATAAACGTTCTTGTGTGTGTGTGTGTGTTTTTTTTTTCGTCCCCCCCCCCCCCGCTTTTTTCTCTCATCAAGTTTCACTGTTATAATTTTTCCGGCTATAACTTACGAAGCGATAAGATTTATTCTCGTTTTTTTTTTTTTTTTTTTTTTTTTTTACATTTTCTTCTTAATTTTTAATTCCACGTACTGTGGACGCTCGCGTACACCCTCCTCCCATTCGCTGGCTATCGTTGATGACAATCTCAACCGCACCTGTCATCCGTCGTCGCGGTTCGTTTAGCCGCGTCGCCTCGACTCACCTCGTCGCGTTTCACCGAGTCGACATTTACCGCCGAAAAACAATGTATCGCACTTTTCTTCGTTTTACTTATCTTTTAATTTTTTTTTTTTTTTTTTTTTTTTTTTTTTTATCATTGTCATTAATTAATTGTCAATTTACCCGACGTATAGATTTTTATTTATTTATTTTATTTTTTCCGTTCGAGCGAAAAGTCGAGCAGGACGATCGCCACAATTTCGAGAAAAACTCGAGCCACGAGCCGCGTACATTCTCGCACGATACCCTCATGCAAAGTCTAGCGAGAATTTCTCTCGTACCGAGAGAAATTTCCAGAGAAAAAACAAAAACCAACGCTTTCAGCGTAGTCGCGTTCCGTTTTCGCAAAATCTCACGTCGAAGTGACGGATCAATTCTTTTCGACAAAAAAAAAAAAAAAAAAAAAAAACCAGAGACATTTATTTTTTATTTATTTTTTTTTTTTTCTCGAACCCGCTGTCACTCGCACTCGCCACTCTCTCTCTCTACGCCCGAGTCGCGAGTTCGTCACTTCGACGTGTCGATTTTTTTTTTTTTTTTTTTTTTTTTTTCGGCGATCGACTCGCGCGTACTTAAACGTTCCGCGGCACATTCCGACCCGTTCTCGTCCCTCCATTTGTTTTGATCCTTACAACTTCTTTTTTTTTTTTTTTTTTTTTTTTTTTTTCTTCTCAAACTCACCTGCAGAATGTATCCTCTAGTGTAATCCTCGTGGTTCCAGCCGAAAGCGGCTAGTAGTCGTGTCACTTTCGCGTGCGGCAACTTACTGAACAACTGATCGAGTAGTATCTTAAGCCTTATCGGTAGCGCGAGTGAGCCGTAAAGGACGAGGGATGCGACGTCAAACACGGCCGTCGGCTCGACAGTCTCTGAAGCCGGTGGCCTCTCCTCCTTCTCCGCAACATCGCCGGCACTTTCCCCACCACCGCCGCCTCTACCGACGTTGCCACCACGGTCGCGTTGCTTTACCCTCCCTACGGCGCTTTTGTCCTCCCTACCAGGACGTCGTGGGCCGGAGGCGACATCCCCACCACCGTCCCCGCCGCGGACGGTGGCACATCCACCGCCTGTTCCGTGCTGCTCCCGCTCCCGCTCCCGCTGCTGCTGTTGCTGCTCTCGCTGCTCCCGCTGCTCCCGCTGCTGCTGCTGCTGCTGCTGCTGCTGCTGGTGGAGGCTTGACAGTCGCGCGAGCGCTGCAACACACGTAAGAGGGAAAAACGTTAGCGTGTCGGCCTCTCTCCATTTTACACAGCTTTCGGCAGTCCAGATACACGTACACACATATTTATATATATATCTACATATACATATACATATATGTATTACATTTATTGTAAGATGCATGCATATACACACATATATATATATATATATGTATTAGTGTGTGTGTGTGTGTTGATATATATAGGGTATATATGTATTTATTACATATGTATATGTGTGGCGGTGACGGCGAGCGACTCGCACGCCGGCGTCGAGTCACCGTGAATGTTGGGGTGGGGGTAGAGCAGCGACTCGGACGAAGCGACAAGGACGAGGAGAGCGAGTACGGAGGACGTTGCGCGACTCCTAGCCCACCGACGCCTCCCACTACCCGGGCTCTCTCTCACTTCGTCGCGAGGTGAGACGCGTATCCGTGGCCCTGCGGTGGCTTCCCCCACCCTCGGCCGGCTACTCGTCTCTCCGCTATCTTATACACGGTGTGTGTGTGTGTGTGTGTGTGTGTGTGTGTGTGTGTGTGTGTGTGTGTGTATAGCTATACGGATATATAGATGCGAGGGGTGTAGAGATACTTCGGAGCTACAGATACATTTTTTTTTGTTTATTTCTCTGCTTCTTCTTCTTCTTCTTGTTCTTCTTCTTCTTGTTCGTCGTTCCTTCTTCGCCGTGACGGGGAGAGATACGCGAGAAAAGTCGCGATCGACAGAATCCACTGGCCGTATACTTATCCCCACCATCGGGCGCTTCTCTCTCGGGCGCGCGACGTTTCCAACCTCCCACCGTCCCTCCGCCCCCGCCGCCGAGAGCGCGGACGGTCGCGCGGAGGTGCTCCCGAGGCGTCGCGAACCCTGAGCCTCTCCCTTCCCCACTCCGTTGGCACACGGCTCGCCGCGGCGGTCGTCCTATGGCTCGTCGTCGACGTAAACCCGACAGGCGATACCCCGAGCTTTATCCATCAACCTGCTGCTGCCGCCACTGAGACACGGGATTCTAGCGCGTTAGACGGCGGCGGCACTCCGGGAAACGCGCGACGCGACGAGCCGTTGCGATAGGCCAGAAGCTCGAGTGAGACAAATTATAAGGTGGTAAGATTGGGTGCAGTGTTTTTTTTTTTTTTTTTTTTTTTTTTTTTTTTTTTTTTTTTTTTTTTTTTTTTTTTTTGGGGGACGTGTCGGAATTAGGTTTTTTTTTTTTTGGGGGAGTTTTCTGAGTAGTTTGACAGAATTGGGGATGGTCCTTTTTGGTACCTCTTCGCAGTCTGATTGGTCGGTGGACTAGCGAAAATTGTCGGAGGTCGAAAGGAGTATTCAAGTTTGAATAGTACTATTTTTTTTACTTTTCAGACTCCGAATAAGTTTTCTTTCTGACCCCTCGATAGTCTGCTTGGAGAACTCTGAATAAGTTCTCTTTCTGGCCTCTCGATAGGCTGTTTTGAGAGCTCTGAATAAGTTCTCTTGCTGACCTCTCGATAGTCTGTTTTCAGAGCTCCGAATAAGTTCTCTTTCTGGCCTCTCGATAGGCTGTTTTGAGAGCTCTGAATAAGTTCTCTTTCTAACCGCTCGATAGTCTGTTTTCAGAGCTCCGAATAAGTTCTCTTTCTAACCTCTCGATAGTCTGTTTTGAGAACTCTGAATAAGTTCTCTTTCTGACCTCTCGATAGTCTGTTTTCAGAGCTCTGAATAAGTTCTCTTTCTGACCTCTCGATAGTCTGTTTTGAGAGCTCCGAATAAGTTCTTTTTCTGACCTCTCGATAGTCTGTTTTCAGAGCTCCGAATAAGTTCTCTTTCTGACCTCTCGATAGTCTGTTTTCAGAGCTCTGAATAAGTTCTCTTTCTGACCTCTCGATTGTCTGTTTGGAGAGCTCTGAAAAAGTTTTCTTTCTGACCTCTCGATAGTCTGTTTTGAGAGCTCTGAATAAGTTCTCTTTTTGACCTCTCGATAGTCTGTTTTGAGAGCTCCGAATAAGTTTTCTTTCTGACCTCTTGATAGTCTGTTTTGAGCGCTCCGAATAAGTTCTCTTTCTGACCTCTCGATAGTCTGTTTTCAGAGCTCTGAATAAGTTCTCTTTCTGACCCCTCGATAGTCTGTTTTCAGAGCTCTGAATAAGTTCTCTTTCTGACCCCTCGATAGTCTGTTTTGGGAATTCTGAATAAGTCCTATTTGTGACCTCCCTAATACTGTTTTGAAAGCTCCGATTAATCCTATTTCTGACGACTCAATAGTCTATTTGGAAAGCACTTAATAGTTTTCTGTTTTTGACCGCTCAATAGTCTGTTTTTAGATATCTGAATACACATTATCGTGACTTCCTTACAGTCAACAACAGCTCAGCGATAACAGTGACAACACTCGTACTGACGACCCAGAATAGTCATTTCTATGACTTATTCCTCGTGTGTTTTGAAATATCTGAAAAGGCCTCTTTGTCACCTCTCAACAATTCTCTTTTCCACCAGATATTCATAGTTCTCCACCTCGACACTTAAAATTAAATGTTTACGGAGCGCCTCGGTTCTATTTTCAGGACTATTCAGAGATTCAACTACAGCAGTCGTACCAAAGACTTCAGCCTCCTATTGTCCTCTTATTGACTCACCATTAATTTCCGCAACAATAGCCGGCTCAAAACAAACCCTCGAATTGTCCTTTTCCTATACACTGATGTGATCGATCATTCGTCATTGAAATTCCATTGCGTCACCAGAGTTCGCCAAAGTGCAGGCGACGAATTAAAAACCACATTGCACAAATCTTTGTTTCTCCGACGATCATTTCAATTGCGCAACAGACATTTCGTTTTTCCACGAATCGGATCCGCTAATTAAAAAAAAAAAAAAAAAAAAAAAAAAAAAAAAAAAAAAAAAGGGTTAACGATCGCGGTTACCTTAGGTGCGCCATATAGCACAGCCGCGTAGACGCGAAAGCGCTTTCCCCCCCCCCCCCCTCCCCCGCGCGATAATCGTCACGCTTTTCGCGCTTACACCTTATACACCATACGCTGTTTCCTCCGCTAACGTCGTACTCACCAAAGTCGACGAACCTCACCGCCGAGTTATCGCTATTCGTTCTTCTATCGACCTTAATTCTCGCTCCGCAACAAAGTAACCGAGAAAACTCGCGCGTCTCTCATGAAAAATCAATGAAAGACGCGCGAGACGATTAAAAAAAAAAAAATAAATAAATAAAAAAAAAATGAGCAGAAAAAGAGAAGAATAACGACTAGACATCCCTAATATCCATCTCGGTGCAGAGTCGTTAATACGACTTTCGCACGTCTCGGGATTATCATTTCGAGAGATTGAATCTCGCCGGGCCTCGGCTGGGAAATGACTGTTATCCGTAACCATTCTGGATCGTACTTTACACATACGAACAAACCGGCGAGGTGAGCGCAAGCTGCGCCTCGCGAGACGAGATGCGATCATCACTCATATCGCTCGGGCGACGATGGGAAAGTTGCCCAGCGTGCGCCTCTCCGGATCCATTACCCTCGAGTACGTCAGCGTTCGGTACACGTCCACTTGGATATTCATTTTTTTTCTGTTTTTTTTTTTTTTTTTTTTTTTTTTTTTTTTTTTTCAATTTCTTCGAACAGTTTTTTTTCCCCTCGTCTTGTTCAGCAACGGTCGAAGAGTACGGCGTCGTCCAGCTCGATCGATAGGATTGTGAGAGGAAGGCGGTCTCGGTCGATGTATAGAGAGCGAGAAAAAAAAAAAAAAAAAGATCAGAATGAATATGTATACATACATATTCATTCTGATCTTTTTCTATATGCTCCGGACTGATGTTAGCGGCTGTTATTGTCGTTATACATGGCGTGTATATATATATATATATATATATGTATATATATATATATATATATATATATATATATATATATATATATATATATGTATATGTGTATACGAAGCGGCGGCGTCGGCGTCGTCTGCGTCTGTCGGGACGCAGAACTGAGGGGTCCACCCGAAACCTCATCCGCCTCAGCGGTCCCAGCGTGGGCTCAATAGAAATCATGGAGTCATCCCGATTGGGCGCCACTTGTCATTAATGACTTAACGATTTTTTTTTTTTTTTTTTTTTTTTTTTTTCTTCGATTTAATTAAAGCCCGATGACGATCTTGCCACCTAGAGTGGTTTCCTCCGTCCGACTTATCTCACAAACGTGCGTGCGCGTTATATGTGTAGCGCTTGTTCGACGAGGGAGCCGGAGTACCTGTTATGCCGGGCGAAGGACCGTCTCGTACGGAGCCTCCCGACGATCCATATCGCTCGGAGTCTCGTCGAGTGTTCCTCCGTGATTTTTATCACCGGAGGCCCCGCGAGAGGTCGGAAACGGGGCCGGAGAGCGAACTTATCGCTGAACGGCGGTAATTAAATCTGGCGACTTTATGTTGTAATTTTCGTTATATATTCGGGACGAATTTGTTCTATTTTTTTTTTTTTTTTTTTTTTTTTTTTTTTCGGAACACGACTGTGAATCGGAGAAACAATGGAATTTGAAATGTTTCATGGAATTATTCGGAGAAATAATTGGATAATTAAATGAATAGTGGAGGCATAAGAATTTTATTGGCTAGAATTTTCGGATGAGTGAGCGGGAGTTTTGAAAATTTTTCGGCTGTGCTCTTCTTTGACGAATGGGCCATCGACCGAAATTCTTCGGTGTTCTTTCTACTCGTCTGCTTGTCCGCCTTTATTCGCGGGGAAGAGTTGCGAGTGCGATAGTGTTCTCGCGTGACTTATTTTAGGACGATTAAACGCGACTACGTGCTGTGAAATGTGTCGAGGATTTCTATTGTTTTAAACGTCGGAAATTTTGTGTGTTGGGTCGTAGATTTGCAGATCCGCTATCGCATAGGCTCGTAATAGTTTTTGGGCGCATTTGCGCCGGAGTCTCAGCTTAGGTTGTCGATACGCTTCATTATCGGTATTATTCTGGAGGTTTCGTATAGAAATAAATTTGTAGGATTGCGAAGGGAATAAATAAATAAATAAATAAATAAATAAATAAATAAATAAATAAATAAATAAATAAATAAATAAATAAATAAATAAATAAATAAGTAAATAAACAAATAACCGAATTATAGGAAGAATGCTTCATAAACCGATAAACACCGAAAATAACATTTTTTTTTTCTGTTGGTCGGCATTTTCGTTCGATAGTAAAAAAAAAAAAAAAAAAATCGTAAAAAACCGTCGCATTAAAACCGAAAGCAGGGAAAAAATTGTGAAGGCGCGCAAATCCCCGAGGGTATCCGGGCCGAGGGATGAGCGGACAAAATCGTAAATTTTCGTTTCCACCCCCCGCGCTTTAGTCGCGTAATAAACAAACGGTATTAACGAGGGTGTATAGTCGTGTACCGGGCTGGATGGAACAGCGGCGATGTGCGGTGATGCTGATGCGGCTGGTGGTCGACGCGTTCACCCTTCCGCCATTTAGGGGATTGGTCGGCATTCAGGAGCACGCAACCTCCCCGCGGCGGCGTACTGCAAGTACATACACTGTACCGACCATACATGCTGCCTATGCGGAACGGCGCTCGGTCAATCCGAGGTGGACAGGGCGGTTGAGCTACAACAACGGGCGTTGAACATGTATGTGCGTATATATACATACATATAGATACATATATATATATATATATATATATATATATATATATATATATATATATATATATATATATATATAAAGAGTACGGCGTGTCGAGGATTCTCGGAGCCGACGACAACGCGAGAATTCCCCGGCATCGATGAATATCGGGTTAACCGATGGTCCACGCGCGCGTTTCGTTCCTCTCAATCCCTTCTCTCCATATTTTTTTTTTTCTTTTTTTTTTTTTCGTGTGCAATATTTGGGGTGAGCTGGCCGGCGAGGATGGAACAACGAGGAAACGCGAGTCGGAGTACGAGGATAAAAAAAAAACCCATTTTTCTTTGCCCTTTTTCAATTTTGTTTTCTGTTTTTTTTTTTGAAAATAGGTAGAGTTCGATAACGCTAGACGCACGAGCGAGCGGATGACGCGTCCGTGAGGCGGGTGCATGTACACCGGGGTATCGGATTTACGCGCTTCGTCCTGGCTGTCGCTATGCCGCGGCAGCGGCATTGCACCGTCAATATTTGGCTGACTGATCGCGATTCTACGAATTTTCCAGTGAAAAAAAAAAAAAAAAAAGAAACAAAGATGAAAACAACGCTGGAGAATATAACGAAAAAAAAAAAAAAAAAAAACAACAGCGTATGGACGATATGCACAATGTAGGGACGATGTACATGCGCGCCCTCTTCCGCGGTCTCCCGAAAACCTCCCTAACGGCACACGGTTTGCGTTACACGTCCGTCACGCTTAATTACGATCGCGTTCCCGTTGTCTCGTTGCTCTCATCCCTGCACAGTGTTTCATCCCCATTCTCATCCTCGTCTCTTTCAAAACGCCCCAAACCCCGTCTCCATCCGTTGCCATTGTGCCGTAACGTTGTTCGATGCGTACTCTACAAATTTTTATAACGGGCGGCCCCACAACGTTTCGTTACTTCGGCGCTGAAAATAATAACTTTTGTCTCCGATTAAAAAAAAAAAAAGAAAAAAATAAAAAAAATTGAATTAATAAAACGGTGGATCGCCGAACGGAAAACTATTTTCGCAAGTGTTTGCAACAATTTGGGCTGAAGGATCTCGGTCGATGGCCCTTTGACACAACCAGAAGAATAATTTATTTGACGGCCGTCGTTTATTTGGATGAAGTAAAATATTCATTTGGTTTAAATAAATATTTATTTCACTTGAGTGACTGTTCACTTAATTCAACTAAATATTTACTTAAAACAAATAAATATTTTACTTTATCTAAATAAACGGTGGCGGTCAAGTAAATGATTTTTCTGAGTGCATTATATGACATTATATGTATCGCTGTCATTTGTAAATATCTCATCAGCAATATTGTAAAAGACAATGTCAATAAATACATTTTTAACACTACTTGCAACTATTGCAATGAGACTGACAACGCGGAAATTCGGAAGATTTACACATTCATGGAGGAATTATTTTAATTGCCTTTTTATTATATTTATATTTTTTACACTATATTTATATTAATTGTATTAAATTTGAGGTCTGTTTTTTTTTTTTTAATATTTATATCAACATAAAATTATAATGATTACATTATATCGTAAAAAAAGTTAGTTTGGAAATTAATGAACGGTATTGAAAGCTTTTTTTTTTTTTTCAAATAAACTGTTCCCGAAATTGAAAACTAACGTGCGCTACAATTTTACGATAAATTTTTTGACTTTTAATGAACAATTTTTTTCAAATTTCGAGCGAAACATTCGTAACTTTGATATCTGATATTTTAATTTTACGAAAAAAATAGATACATTCCTGTTTAATTAGTTTAACTAATGCAAGGATATTTCAAGTTCCATTACAATTAAATTGACAATTTACTTTGACAGTCTTGCTATTACGATGACAATAACAATATTTTTATTAATCCGAATTGTCCCGATCGGCATGGAAGGGAGAACGATCGCCAGTGGGACGAAAGAAGATTTGCCAAAATTTGTTCCAGCACGTGCTCGATGGGCTCCTTTACCGTGGGTAACAGGGATAATGAAAAATTTGCCACGGCTATCCTTTGACTTTCCCAGGTTGCAGGTTGTATTGTAAATCGACGATCCCCCCCCCCCCCCCCCGGGGACCGAGCACAATATCGACTCCCCTTGCCATTCGAAGGAGAGAATCGCCGAGTTACGAAAACTCTTGGCCGGGTAAATGGCGAGCGAACGAGAGACCGATGGTTCCCGTAACTAAACTCTTCGAGCAAACCGAAAATTCGTCGTCGTAGATATTCTCGAGGGATGCGAAAATTTGCCAGCGACTCGGTGGACGAAGATACGAATTTCGAAGCGACGAGCCGGCGTCATTATCTCTCTAGCGAGTAGGAGATTCCAGCGGCTTTCATCGCATAGCTAACACGTCTGAAGTGTACGGAGCTCTTGTCTCTACGCTAAAAGAGTACATAATGGAAACTTGACGGAACGCACGCGAAAGTATCAAATTACTCGTCGTCATGCTGTCGACACGTCATCGGCATCGGAGCCGGAGCTTTTCCACCACCGGGGATGATGAGGGCTTCTCTATTCTTCGCGCATGACCGCATGTGCGCATTTCGCTGTAGCGATGAAAAGAGTTGTACAAAACATTTTTTTTTTCTTTCAATCGCACGAATATGATTATCGAGCGAAGAAACAATCGTCAAGGATCCGCCGATTTCACCGTCAGAGTCAACTCGGCTTCGTAGGCGTGAGTCGCCCTTTCCGTCAATTCGTTTCTAACTCTCATCGCCATTGTGCCATCGATGTCCGGTACGTCATTGTCATGACGCAGCGACTACGAGAGAGGTGAATAGATAGTGCAACGAGGAGTCGAAGAAAATTCGGCCTTGTGGCAGTTCCTCAGCAAGAAGATGCACCGAACGATCGTGAGAAGAGAGGCGCATCCGGCTGCGTTTTGCACGTCGAATCGAGTGAGTCGCGTCGTTCTGCTTCACAGTCCATCGCGGGTCTTCCAGGTTTCAGGGGTATCGTTGGCGTAACTAAATGCCACCGAATTGTCTGTTGTCGCCAGAGATTTCAAGGCGACAGGTAACTACCGTTCGACGGAGAGAAGACGAATGCAAATTTTCCTCGAGGACTCCTCGGCGAGGAGTCGCTCAGGGTATCGAATTTCAACCTGCGACGAGGTGCCCATTGTGAGCCGGTTGAGGGACTTCTGTTCCATTGTTAATAGTCGTGGAGGGGCTGGTGACTCTTGTCTTCCTCCATTTTTCCCCAATGTTTCCAGCCTTCCACTCCCCCCGGAGTGTCAATCCGGTCACGGAACCCTCCGGACGCTCATGCAACAGTTCCGACGCCGAGTTATCTCGAGGCTCTCCGGAGACAATGGCTCGGGGCACCTGCTATTGAGGGGCTACCCTTGCGAAGCTCTTTGCGGCCGGGGGGTGCTGAAAATCGTCATGCGAGAAGGTGCGAGCGGTGCTGGTTGTGCGGTGTCTCCGGGCCAAGGGATCTCTACCCGATACGCTTGTTAGACGCGGGAACCGATGAGACATCGAAAGAGCCGCTAATTATCGAAAGTATCATTTATTATCGAAGCGGTAGCCGTGCCGCAGGCGGTGTCTGCGCACTCTGTGGGGTGGCTCTTCGCAAGCTTGATTTTTTTTTTTACTTTGTCTTCTCTCGGGCGACCGATGCTGACGGAGAGTTTTCGATGGCTTTAATGTAAAGATAGAGGGGCGAAATGGACCACTCGATAGATTTATTTCAGTGTAGGGCTTGCGCTTTTTACAACCGCCAAGGACTTCACGACTTGTGCGATAAAATACAATCTCCGAGGCGGTCAATTTATCAACGAAGCTCTATTAGAGACCTTAGAACACCAATGAAAATAACACCAACGATATCACACTGATACAAAAGTACAGTTGAATCAACTAAGATTCCGGCAGGGACGTTCAAGTGATGAACGAAGAAATTACTTGGTCGAAGAAAATATTTTAATGAATCAAAAATATTTTTGTGAAATCACCCAACAAATTGTTGAACTGACCAATTTCTTTAGCTGTACCAACAAAATATTTAGTTGAACATCCCTGCCCGGATCTTAGTTGATTTAACCCTATATTTTTGTCAATGCAGTTTCGCCCTCCGACGCTCCTCATCTTTGACTACCGCACATTTCACTGTGCTCTGCTCATCCGCAATTCTCGCATTCCGGTCCATCGCAATTATCACAGCCTCACCTCATTCCAGTCCCACCTCCAGACATCAGCTCAATGTCTCTTCTACTTGCATGCAGCCATCGTTTACATATTTTTCAGTACACCGTCAATACTTCTCGATAGGAAATCCTTGGCAAAATGGACCACTATATTATAGATGGAACTTTTCCGTGATCAAGAAAATGAAATTTAAAAAATGGTCCGTTTTGCCCCACTAGACAGCGGAGAGCCACTATTTCGTTGAAAATATCGAGGTTCGCTGGAATGATTTATGGAAAAAATGCTGACCGCATTCAGGAATTCAGGAATGAGCTAACCAAAACTTGATTCTTCGCTAATGAATTCGAATCCGAGTGCGGGGTTACATTATATGGAGTTTAGCATGAAATCCTCGCGACCACCTAGGGGGTGGCTGTGCGCAACTTTAATTCTTACTGTATTTTTTTTTTTTTTTTTTTTTGGACGACCAGTCGCGAAAGATATTTATGTAGATATACAGATGTATGTATATTTATTGCATAGAATCGATATTTATTGAAAGGAAAGAGTGCGCCAATATGGACCCATTCGAGACGAATGGCTCGAGACCGAATGGGACGAATCGTTATTTCTTGTTCACCGCGCAATTGGCAGTGGTTCTCGTTTTGCCGCGCTCCGGTTTATGTAAAATTTTGACCGAATTCAGGAATTCGGGAGTAGCGTACTAAACGAAACTTGATTCTTCGCTAATGAATTCGTATCCGAGTGCGGGGTTACATTGTGGACTTTAGCGTGAAATTCTCCCGACCACCGACACTGAGAGAAGGATCTAGTAAAAATTACACCAATAATCTAAGAAAAATTACCATAGCGCACAGTAGTAGAGCGGAAAGTATCAGATTTATAAGAATTTTCCTTAAATATTATGGTAAAAATTCTTAGATATCTCAGACTTTCTACCATAGGTGGGGCGCTGGCGCCATACTACTGTATGGCTATGGTAATTTTTCTTAGACGATTGGTAATCTTTACTAGATCCTTCTCGCAGTGTAGTGGCTGTGCGCGACTTTAATTATTACTTTATGTTTTTTTTTCGTCGACCAGTCGCGAGTGATGTTTATGTAAGATATACAGATGTATGTATATTTATTACACGGAATCGATATTTTCAAGAGGAAAGAGTGGGCCAATGTGAATCCATTCGGGACCGAATGGGGACGAATCGTTATTTCTTGTCCACCGCGAAATTGGCAGTGGTTCGTTTTGCCGCGCTCCGGTTTATGTAAAATTTTGAGGGGATTCAGTAATTCTGGAGTAGCGTACTAAACGAAACTTGATTCTTCGCTAATGAATTCGAATTCGACTGCGGATTGGGTACATTGTGGAGTTCGTCATGAAATTCTCGTGACGCAACGCCGAAACAGGCCCGCGTACGTGGATAACGCGATTACGATTCACCCATAGTATGTAACGGGGCGTAATTGGGCGCGTAATTGCATTCGTTTCGCTAATGGATACAAAGCATACTCTCATAGGTGGATGAGAGCCACAGTGTTGCGGCGAAATGTACGGCCCGGCTCTACGGCAAGGTGCACGAAGATTACAACGGTATAGAAACGATAGCGATACAGCGCCAAGTGCCGCGGCGTTATTACACACGAAACTATACACCTGTAGAAAGTCCCGTGCGAAAAATTTTACGCGGCCACGGCAATTTGTTCGATTGTTATTTATATTGCCGGTGCTGTTTTCGTTGCGAGCTCTCTTTCACCTCCCGCCGATATTTAGGAATTCGCCGAGGTTAAAGAAAAAAAAAAAAGAAAAAAAAAAAAAAAACGGCGATAAAACAACCACTTGAGAAGAGTCTCGAAGCGCGATGTGACTTCGTTAGTTTTTACGTCCGTCGTTATTCGTAATAAGGCCGAGTAGTATGGAAAATTGGTAACTGTTACTGCATTCCGAAATTATTTCGCTTTCGAGTGAGCGCAAGTGAAAAAAAAAAAAAAAAAAAAAAAAAAAAAAAAAAAAAAAAACACCTCGTTGAAATTTTGAATTTTCGTTGCGATATCGGAACGGATGTGGAAATTTGGCCGCTCGGAGTTGAATTACCGTGAGATTCGGAGCCCGAGAGAGAGAGAGAGAGAGAGAGAGAGAGACTCTTAGGGGCAAAGTGTTTCGACGGCTCGGAGTCGAATTGGGCGTAAATCGTGGGTTTTGGTTCTGGACTTGCGCCCTTTCGAATTTTCCGGCCCGCGATTTGTGTATACATCTTCTATCTACAATTCGGTGGGAGAGTTGGGCATCGTAAGTAGTACCGACGCGAGCCAGTTTGTACAGCACTGTAAACAGGGTGGGCCGCCGGCTTTCGAGGGTGGTTAGCGCAGCGATTCGCGTAGCCGGGTTGAACGGCGAGAGTAAATGGTATGTAAACCGTGCTGGTCTCTCTCCACCCTTTCGGGCCCCCCCCGACGGGCGAGACCCGTGCCCTCCACAAACTCCATTAAAACATTATCCACGTCCCGATGCGCACAGAAAATCAGATGCTCCTATATAACCACTCTCCACGGCCGTACGACTGCGCGAGATTGTAGATGCGTGAAATATCCTCTGTATCGTGTAACGTGCGTGTTACTGTCGATAATTCGGCGGGCTCACTTCTGACAATGCGCGCGTTTCGTGCGCTCGCCCAGGGGGCAATTAATCGTGGAACATTTTGTACAGGCGAGACATTGTTTTGGATAAAAAAAATATATATATATAGTCGAAAATATATTTTTCGTAAATTAAATAGACTTGTCACGAAAAATTGTATATAATTTGTATTTTATGTAATATTAAAAATATTTAGTTATTGTAATATTCAAATAATATATTTTCGAGTATTTAATTTATTAGAAGTATTAAAAGAAATTTATTGCCAAAGTTCATATTTATATTTTTTTTTTTTTTTTTTTTTTTTTTTTTTTATACTAACTTTTATACCTAATGCCAATTTTACCCCTTGGCCATCGACCTGGATCTTCAGACCTTAATTTATTATTAACATTAAATATAAGTATTATACATTTAAAGTATATAATTTATTTTCGCAGATAATATTTTCATACGAAGAATTGAATGGCAGTATTGAAAGAAAATTTAATGACGAAGTTGTAAATTTTTGCAGCTATTGTCTTATTCCGATTTTATCCCCAAGAACAATTATGTATTACTAAAGGGCCATCGACCTGATTTCTTTGGCCCGAAATTCTTCATTTTTTTTTTTTTTTTTAATATATATCTAATTATATTTAATATTCATATATTTTAATATTAATTAACTTTTGAATTTGATAATTTAAAGAAAAGTGGCGAGACAACTGTTGCTCGAATATTGGTGAATCTTCGTGTGCCCTATCGACTTTCATTCGCCGTCGAAGAAGGGCCCGAGAGTGCCGATCGGCGGGGCACAGTTTCGAAAACGCAATATCGCCGACGTCACTGAGCCATTTGTCTTCCCGGGCCGTTCGCGGCCCGGTCGCTCTGCGGGAATCTCTTTCCAGAGTGAGTCCCGATGCTGCGCTGAGCCACAGCGGGAAAAGAGAACGAAAGGTGGGTCCGATGGTAGTCGGGGAGGGCGCGGGCCTGGACCCGCAAAATAATTGTTCGGATGAGAGACGAGAGCGTGCGCGCTCACCGGGGCCATCTCATTTCGTCGCGTCGGGGCTCCCCCGACCCAATTTCGACTATACTTTTGTGATCCGAATGGGACCCCCGTTAACGACCCACGCTCTCCCCGCCCGCCCGCTGGACTTTCAGCGAGAATTTATCGATCCCGCGGTGTCGTTTTTTTTTTTTTTTTTTTTTTTTTTTTTTTTTTTGTAAATTTACTTGGTCTTTTTATTATATATATATAAATATATATATATATATATATATATATATATATATATATATATGTATATATATATATATTTTTTTTAATTCCCATTTGCCACAATGAAGCTTATGAATCGTGAGACAGCGTATGCGAGACTGCCTCCTCGATTAATTGACTTCGTCGTTCACTCGTCAATTTTTTTCTGGCACCTGCCAAAAACACGCCGAGAGACTTTGGCATTTGCATTGTTCTCGCCTGGAGCGGCGGTGAAAAACAACGTTAGATAAACGCGCTACCTTGGAGCTTTTTTTATACCGATAAATAAAATTGTTCGGTGGAATTCTCCTCTGGACGAGCAACAGAAATCTTTCAGATTTTTTTTTTTTCATACCTGCTACTGAATTCATAATAATTTCATAATAGTTTCATAATAATTTCATAATAATTTCATAATAATTTCGTAATAATTTCATAATAAATTCATAATAATTTCATAATAATTTCATAATAATTTCATAATAATTTCATAATAATTTCATAATAATTTCATAATAATTTCATAATAATTTCATAATAATTTCATAATAATTTCAAAATAATTTCATAATAGTTTCAAAATAATTTCATAATAGTTTCATAAAAGTTTCATAATAATATAATAATAAGTTCATTACAATACCTCGTATAAGTCTCATAATGTCTAAGATTCAAAATTTATTCCTCTCGGAGACGATTTTTTTTACCTCATAGCGTTATTATCGCTGATTATCTTACTGACTTACTTATTTCTTGTTTACGCTATGTCGCTGCTTTCCTTGCTCGCTGTTTTCATTCTACATTAAATCCAGTTTAGGCTTCAATTAAGGTTTGCCTTTAATTGCTTTTTTTTTGCTCTCACTGTTCACGCTGCACGTGTATTGAACTCGGCGCGTTCCCCTCCGAGGCCTCGGCCTCAGAGCACGGAATAAACGCTCCATTCTCTCTCTCTCTCTGATAAACCGAGCTGCATTACCTTACATAATGAAACAAAATTTGTCTAAAAAGTTCGCGACAATATTCGTACGTATTTATTTCGTGAACGTCGATTGGGTCTATTTGGTGCAAGTGACCGGATCGATTTTTGGAAATATGCCTGTAGAGGGACAGCAGGTAGTTTTACCGAGCAGGTAGTTGCCGAATGAACGGTGTGGGATGGCGAGTGAGGACGAAAAACTGCTGTCGCGTGATGTTCGCGGTTACGCCCAAGAGTCTCTCCGCGTTGGTTCTTTGATCGAACCGCCGCACATGAGCTCTCCTTCCTCGGAGCTTGTCTCCAGCATTCCGGCGATCCCGTCGTCGCCTGAGACACGAGACAAGTGACAGAGAACGACCGTGTGTGTGTGTGTGTGGGGGAGGGGGGTCGTGGGGGTCGTCGAGGGACCGAGAGCGAAGAGGAGAGAGCTGCGAGAGGAAGAGGCCGGAGGACACACCGAGGAGAGATCACCGACTCGTAGGATGAACGTTTGACATTTTCACTACGGGATACGAAGTACGATATAATGACGGGTTTAACTTCTTCCCGGTCCGCATCGCATCGAGTCTTTCTATTTTTGTGTATTGTATCTTGCCGAGAGAAGCGGAGAGGGAGAGAACGGTCGAGTCCTCTCCACTGTCAACCTCAAATTGCCTGGAAACCTTTTTTTTTTTTTTTTTTTTTTTTTTTTTTTTTTTTTTTTTTTTTTTTTTCGTCGACGAGGCGGGTGCGTCTCGCGTAGATCATTACGGATCCTTGAACTTTGGCTCCAGTTTTTCAGTCCATACTCCGATATACTTCGATACTTGCGGGGACTGTTGTCGAGCGCCTCGTCGGGGAGGTCGAGGGTAAAAAAAAAAAATAATGTATATATTGTCTTCCTGGATCAACGAACTCGCGCCGGGAGATTCGACGAGCACTTTTGACTGCCGCGCTTCATCCCCCGAGACGGCGGCTAGGACTCCGCAAAATCTTCGGATAATCCCGAGACATCGATCGCCACTTAGCGATCGACGGGGTAAGTCTGGGTTCTCCGGTCGGATCTTTATAAACTGTGGAGGCTTTTAATGCCCGAAGGTCGAAAAAGTAACTCCAAAAACAAACGGCGAATTGCATGGATGAATCCTTACAGAGAGAGACTCGGGTTATTGCGAGTCGTCGTGACTCGCGGTACTTAAATTTCAGGTCCGGTTAAGTTTATTTTTCGGAAGAGGATATTGTGGCTATTTTTGAAAATCCAATAAATGGCCCATTGTCCAGCCGACACTGAGCCAAAATAGAGACGGTCCAAGAGGATTTCGGGATTATTCATGTTGCATTGTACTGGACGACTTTGGTCCGCGGAATTTTTGGAAATGGCAGTCGACAGGAAAAAATATGTTCTTGGCTCAAGGCCGCGATTTTTCGTATCGATCATTAAACTCAAGGTACAATCAATTAAAAAATACTTCAGGTGGAACCTTGAAATAGAGAACGACAAAAAGATTGCTCACCCAGTTTGGGAAAAAAATGCGATAACCCTTTCTCCTCAAAACACAATTTTTCGGACATCTTTTGCTTTCGCCTAGAATAAGTTTCAGTAATAGTAAACAAAAATTAAAAAAAAAAAAAAAAGTAAAAAAAATGCTAACCTAAGCACGAAGAAAATAAATTCGTTTTTGTTTTTTCATCCCTGACGATCGGTTCAGTCCAGCCGTTCGCAACTCTTTCTGAACGGTTTCTCCGATCGTTCGCAACAGCGTCTGGTGTTCCATTAGTAGTAAAAGAGATTTATTGCCAAAGTTCGTATTTAACTTTTTTTTTTTCATACTAATTTTTATAACTAATGCTAATTTTGCACCTTGGCGAAGAGCCATCGACCTGGGTCCTTCAACCATGTTCTATTAATTAATTAATTGACATGAAACGACGAAACAAACTCCCGACCTAAATTAGGAAAATATGCGATGATCGCTTTCTCCTCTTCAAAATAATGACTTCAACCCTTTTCCCTCGAAATATAATTTTCCCTGAGTCGTTCGCTCTCGTCTAGAGAAAGTTTCATTAATAATAACAAAAAAAAATAAAAATAAAAAATTGCCAATCAAAGAATGAAGAAAATGGATTGGTTTTTGTGCGTTCCTGATGCTCGATTCAGTCTGGCCGTTCGCATCGGGACTCCTTCCGACTGGTTTCTCCGATCGTTCATAACGACGTCTAGTGTGTTCTATTAATATCTATTATCTTCGTCGGATGTTGAGGATAACGATTGAGGCGATGACGTCACTGCCGGTAAACTACAAGTATTTCGCATTAGCACCGACACACATGCGCTTACGAACGCCCCTCTCGTCCGGCGGTCGGTTGCCGGTTGCGCTAATTGATTGGATTAAAAAGACGTTTGGAAGAATTGATCGAGGGATGCCGCAGACGCGCGCATTCACCTTCGACGCTGGCTGGCTCTCTTTTATATTATTATCGTTTTTATATTTTTCCCTGCCCCCGAGATAAACTCATTATTCGAGCGTGGCGTATCAATTTAGACGCGTGCGGGAGAAAAGCGAGGGGCCGGGTGACGAGGATCGCGTGTTTCGGAGCTATCGCCTCCTTCGGCTACTGCGGGTCTCGCGTATGATGCGTTGGCGGGCGAAAAGCATGGGAACAGAATGTGCTTCGATGATCGCCGCCGATCTCGACGATGTTTCTTTTTTTATTCGCGTTCGCCGCACCGTTTTGTTCGGAGCAGCAAACTTTCACGAGCGATATTGAGCCGTTAACGTCACGATTGAAAGTTGGCAAAAAAAAAAAATCTATATATATATATATATATATATATATATATATATATATATATATTTCACCGTACATTTTTCTTTACTAAATTATTATTAATTTGCATAAGTTTAGAAATTTGATAAACGGGTCTAAAATCTCATAAATATTTTTCTTAATCACTATAATTATGTATCTGATCTTCATCTACGTAATCATAAAGTTCATGTCGAATGGACACTCACACCGATATTCACACATACTCAAAAATACTCACAGATACTCACACATACTCACACGTGATAGTCACATGGATACTTATACGAATACTCACTCGGATACTCCACGCATACTTATACGAATACTCACATGAATACTTATACGAATGCTCACACGGATACTCACACGGATACTCAGACGAATACTGCGCGCGCGCGCGCCGATATAAACGCCAGTTATAATAATCATTGTCATCTTTAATTTTAAATTATTTTTGTCTTAATAAATATTTCGAAAAAGTTTAATATTCTTGGGCGTAAATAGATTGCAGCACGACACTGTCGTCGTTCGGTGTTCATTCTCGCGCATGCGTCTTCCGTCTACCGAACGATGAAGAGAAAAAAAAAAAAAAAAAAAAAAAAAAAAGGAATCAGCAAACGAGCCGTAAGAGAGACTTCAGAGAAACTTTTGGGGAAAAATCGTTCGGTAGTTAATGTGGCGAGGGGTTGAGCGAAGAGGGACTCCGCTCTCGAGAGTCGGTGCTTCCTTTGTGAAGTTGAAAATCCCTCCCCCCCACGTGCGACGAACAATCGCTGCGCCCGCCGGTACGAATTTTGGAAAACAGTGTAGCGCCCGGCGCGGACCCCGCGGTGGGTCACCTTTGTCCACCTGTCACCGAGGCAATGCCGAAGGGAGCTCCTCTTCGGTCACTTGAAATATATCGAGAATCACGACTCGTCGACTGTCGACTCCGGCCGCAAAAACCCTCGTCACCGTTTTCTTGACCGTGGAAAACTTTGAAAAATCTTCACTTTCGCTCCGGAGCGGAGAGGCGCGCGAGAGAAGCGAACGGTAAGGAGAGGGATTTCGATAACAGTTACCGATACGCCAACGTCATTCCATTGATTGCCGGTTGATCCGTCGGATTTTATGCTTTATTTGTTATTCGTCTTAATGGAGCGGACTCAATCGAGAGGCTCCGGACTCTTCGCCAGGAGAAGAAGCGATGGAGGGAATAATAATGAAAATCTAGAAAGGGAAAAAAAAAAAAAAATAATACATAACAATGGTCCGAGTCTGCGGATAGCCGCATTCATAGAAAACTGCTGTATCATCGCCGAACGGCGTGATACACTCCATTGTGGCCGTACGCGAGCGGAGGGGCGCGTCATCCACCATATCTTTTCATTAGAGAGACCCCAACCCGATGATCAGATATCTCGGCCGGTCGCAGGAGACGACACAGATACGAAGAAATTTCTCTAATCCAAATAAAAAATCTGAACGTAAACTTTGTAGTTTCTTAATTTCGACGCCTCGATAACGTCGATTTTTTTTTTTTTTTTCCAAAAAATATGTAAAGGTCTTTTTTTTTTTTTTTTTTTTTTTAATGGCTCTTTTTATTCTGCTGTTCGTGTAGACAAGAAAATTATTCCTGATTTTTTTTTTTTGTTTTTTTTATGATTTTTCTTCCCCGGAGGTTCGGTCGTCTGGACATCCTTAATCGACACTAACTCGACGTGGAGCCAGGAGAGAATAATTTTTCTTATTCCGAGAACGTTGATTTTTTACCAAAAAAAATGTGAGGAATTTCTATTTTTAAAGCCTCTTTTATTAAAAAAAAAAAAAAAAAAAAAAACGCTTCTTATTTCCAGACGTTCTCGAGTCTTGAAATCCTTAATCGACGCTGGTTCGACGTCGAGCAAGCGTTCTTAATTTCACGATTAAAGGCTCAAAGGCGAGTCATTTTCTCCCGCACATTTTACCAAAAAAAAAAAAAAATCCTGAAAAACATTTTTCCCTTTACTTTTTTGTTTTGCCCTTCATAGAGAAAATAAATAATTTCCCGAAGAAGGTTTTGTTTTGGTTTTTATAATCTTGTTGCCCGAAGTTTCAGCCGTCTTGAGATCCTTAATCGACACTGGCTCGTCGACGCGGAGTAAGGAGAGGGTTGTTAATCTCACGGTTAAAGGCTCGGCGATACGGTGGAAGTCGCCGTGGCCCTGCTCGACGAGGTTGACGTCTCCCTGTCCTGCGATGATTGATTTTAGCGAAAACGCGAATCAAGGGGTAATTTGTCAAGCTGTCGGCTCTCCCACCGCGGAAACGCCGTCCGGGCTCGTATACACGAGCCCGGCTCCGTGTACGCTGCACGCCGGTACCGCCGCACTAAGTAGCGTAGAGAATATACATACAGCCTCGAAGAGTTTACGGTCACGCGGCCGATACGAATCTCCTCACATGCGGTGAGTCGAGTGAGAAAACGATAAAATCCTTTACGTATGCACTGCCGAGGAAAGAGAACCTCCCCGTGCGCACCACTCCGAGCCTCGTGTGAGACGAGAGTCACACGAGGGCACGGGCTAATATTCTCACCCTAACGCAACACGAGCCACGGTAATTTTCTGCCTCGTCCACATGCAAACAACTCGAACTTCCACATCGTCGAGCGCAGCCTTCGACTAAACTGTAAACTAGTTTTTTTCCCTCTGAGAAAAAAAGAAAAAAAACAAGCCCAGTAAAGATTTATGTATATCTATCGTACGAGGCCGGTCGGGACGGCCGATCAAGGGTCGGGCTGTTAATGGGGCTGTTAGATTTTTATTAATCAAATCACATTTGATCGGTACTTCATGAATCGTTGTTCACTAATTTTTTTGGGTACGTTCCTAAAAAAAAAAAAAAAAAAAAGAAGAAGTTCATAGAAAAATATTTCCGACGAAAGATTTATGAATATTTATCGTAGATAGCTGAACGGACGTCGGAAGCAAAGTTAGGGTTGTTCACGGCTCTGTTACATTTTTGTCAATTGAATTACATTTAATTGGTACTTTATGAATCGTTGTTTCCTAATTGTTTTTTTTTTTTTTTTTTTTTTTTTTTTTTTTTTTCACGATTCTACAGAACTAAAAAACAAACTAAAAGTTCTCAATAAAAATCACAGAAAAAAAAAAACATTCCTTCCAACGATTTATGTATATTTATTGTCAATAAATATACATTTTTGTCAATTAAATTACTTTTGATTGGCATTTTACGAATTATTGTCCTTCATTTTTTTTTTTCACGATTGTAAAGAACCAAAAAAAAAGCCAAAAGTTCCTAAAAAAAATCACAGAAAAAATATTCCTTCGAACGATTTATGTACATTTATCGTATATGATTGGCCGTTGTGGTGGATGCAAAGTTGGGGTTATTCACAGCGCGGTTACATTCGTGTTGATCAAATTACATTCACGAATTAATGCCCCAATTAATTTTTTCACGATTTCACGGAGCCGCCGAAGCATTCAAGACGACTTACCGATAATACGAACGATGCCCTCGCGCGTGAATTAATTGTCAGAAATTATGGATGTGATTTAAAAAAAAAAAAATCATCCTCGAGCCGCGTGGGCTTGTCGGCGAAAGGTTATCTAATCTCGAGCTCCGGCGACTGCACGCTGAGTTTCGCACCGCGTTAATTTTCCTCGCATCGTCCATAACGTAAGAACCGCGTCTCGGTGGCCGTTGTCAGAGCTGCGCCCGACTTCTGTTACCCCGCTGACGAGTTATACTTGCGGGCCACGAGGGACTCTCTTCGAATGTCATAAATCGCGTTAATTAAATCTCCATGCGCCACGAGCCGCGCCGTGCGCCGGGGTAAGAAAAAAAAAATTAAAAAAAAAAAATAAAAAACACAAGATACAGCGATATAGCGCATATGCTGGTAGGAAAATGGGCCGAAGTACTGTCGGTACTTACGCGGGCCCGCTTAGCCGAGCGCGGTGTGTATAACAAACGCACGTGCGGCACGCATGTCCGTCGCGATTCTTATCCGCGTTATCGCGGCTTGTAAGTCGGTGTTGAGAAGCTCCGGTCTGAGCGCGAGCCTTCTTGCATCGGGAAATAAGGTTTTTTTTTTTTATTATTATTAAATCTGCGCATGCGTGCGTGTGGCGGAAGAAAGGGGGAAAAAAAAAAAGTTAAGAAATTAAGGGGGCTCGGATTTATCTGCATCGTTTTGCGGATGACAAATGCAAAACGGTTCTGTTAAATGCCGAGGGACTCGTTAGTAACGAGATATGTAAATAATTAATGTTCCATTAACAGTAAACGAGGAACTTCGGAGATGCGGGCTTGTTATATTAATTTCGGGTGTGTACACCGAGCCCGTTGATATTGGACGGAGATATTGGACGAGCTGGTATTTGAGAGTGGGGCGAGGCTCAGCTCGTGGCCCATTTGAATAACACGTTGTTCGGGAACTAGTGCATAAATTTCTAATTACAAGAAAGGGACGCGGAGGAATCGGCGGTACGCTTTTGGCTCGCGGTATCGAACGAGGCTGTTTCTCGCATGCACGTTGTCGTTGCATCGGTGACTAATACGTCGAGAGACGAGTAGGGACTTGTTCTCCCTACTTTGTCATTACTTTTTAAATCATCAAAATATTTATATTTTATTAACCCTCTGAAAAGCTGTCCGGTAAAGCTGCTAAATCTTGTTCAAGAGATCTTAGCTTACGATCAAGATCAGAATCAAGTAAAATAGATATAATGAAAAATAATAATGGTATTAGACATATATATAATATCGTTGTATCGAATGCTGTATCATATTATTGTGATATTCATAAGAAAAGAGGATCATAGCCTTTTCTGGTCTGAAGAAAAGTATACTTTTAATTTATTCCTTGCTGGAAATCGCAGCGTTAATGAATATTGATTTCATAGCTCTCGGAATGCTAATTGACGTTTTTATGTAACACTCTTCGGAGTATTGATCGATCGTGGTCAGTTAATATTCAGAAGGAGAGTAATGAAGTTTGCGAAACGTTCTGTAAGTGAGATGTATCAGTGTCGGATCGTCGGGGGGGGGGAAAGGAAACCAGCGAAGAGAACCTGTCAATAGCTGAACTTCATTTTGCAATTTCATTTAACGAACTGCGCATTTTTTTTTATTAACCGCATTAAAAGCTACCTTGTTTCTATGTTGTATCTTGTTTGTAAAGTCGCAGAAAAAGGCGTCTGTCAAAGAGAGTTGAAATTTTTACCACCTGCTGTATGAAATCACGAAAATTGGACCTACAACGACCAGAATACCAATAGTTCAGTGAGATATTCGCTCAACACTATTTCGACATATCACTATGTAATAAAACAAAAAATACACAAGCATTAAAAATAAATATGCAAAACGATCCTGATTAAGAACGTAGAAAAACACGTCATTTCACTTCATTTCACTTCATTTTGCAATTTCATTTAACGAACTGCGCATTTTTTAATTCCCCGCATTAAAAGCTACCTTGTTTCTATGTTGTATCTTGTTTGTAAAGTCGCAGAAAAAGGCGTCTGTCAAAGAGAGTTGAAATTTTTACCACCTGCTGTATGAAATCACGAAAAATTGGACCGACAACGACCAGAATACCAATAGTTGAGTAAGAAATTCGTTCAACACTATTTCGACATATCACTATGTAATAAAACAAAAAATACACAAGCATTAAAAATAAATATCCAAAACGATCCTGATTAAGAACGCAGAAAAACACGTCATTTCACTTCATTTCACTTCATTTCACTTCATTTTGCAATTTCATCTAACGAACTGCGCATTTTTTTATTCTCCGCATTAAAAGCTACCTTGTTTCTATGTTGTATCTTGTTTGTAAAGTCGCAGAAAAAGGCGTCTGTCAAAGAGAGTTGAAATTTTTACCACCTGCTGTATGAAATCACGAAAAATTGGACCTACAACGACCAGAATACCAATAGTTCAGTGAGATATTTGCTCAACACTATTTCGACATATCACTATGTAATAAAACAAAAAATACACAAGCATTAAAAATAAATATGCAAAACGATCCTGATTAAGAACGTAGAAAAACACAAAATCCCGATTCTTTAAATGATCTTCTCACTAACTGATCAGAACTATCGCGTACATTTCACTGTAATTCATTTCCATGTTAGGCATCTGCATAGATCTCATTTATTCCGTTGCCTCACCTTGCAGTAAATTGTGAGAATTTTTTTTTTTCCATCTAGTTACTACGAAAATACGAACTGTAGGACTTCGATTTTATTTTTATTACTTTAAATTTTGTTTAAAGCATAGAAACTCTGTCTTGAATTTATTTAGACTGTCGCTTGTGTTAGCTTAAAATTATAGCGTAAGAGAGTTCAGTGCAATATTAAATTTTTAAATAACATTAGGTGAAAAACTCATGAGAACGCTGTTCGAAAGGATTGGCTTAAAGGTCCATTGACCTCGGTAGAATTGAGCCTTACAATTATATGCGTCATCAAATCAATGAAGTCCCCCACTAATCGACACACCCGAGACCGATAAAAAAACAAAAAAAAATCATTCACTGCTATTCCAAACGCGTCTCCCAGCGAGTTCGGATGAGCGTTCCACTGGCAGATGGGAAGGTGCAAGCCGCATCTACCGACGAATTGCCAGCAAAACTACATCGAGGGATCGTCGCGGTAAAGTTTTGCTGGTGGCTGAAACTTCAGGTACAAAAACGCGCTTGTTGCGCGTCGCACGAGGATTCGGCAAAGGAAGAAGGATAAAAAAAAAGAAGCACCAGGCAAAAGAGCACCCAAGATAAAATTGCATTTACGACGCAGACGACAGGGACGATATTTCGAAGGACGAGAGAGTCCGATAACCGCGAGAGATCCTTATTAATACGTATTACGTTTTACGAAGGCGGTGGCGCGCGCGATCCCATAAAGACGGTGGTCTTACGAGAAACGGAGGGGGGGTTGATGCGGGGAGAACAACGCAGCACGGCAACACTCCGAAATTTAGTCGCCCCTGGGAAAAAAAAAAAAAAAAAAAAAAAAAAATACATCTGTGACACTAAAATACCGAGTTTACACCCGTAACCAACGTTTACGGTCTCTTTGTGCGCGACCCCCGAACCGCCATTGATGTCTCTGTTATCCCAATTAGGCCCTCGTAAAAGTTCCTTTTCTCTTTCGGTTTTTCTTCGACCACCTTCGCTCACTGTACGACCTTTTTTTTTTTTTTTTTGTCTTTTTTTCCCATTCATTCCCCCCTTTTCCAACGTCGTCAGCCCTCCGTGACATTCCACGGCTGTCAGCGGTCCGCGTAGCTTGCGTCACGAAAATATGATTTTATGAATCAATAAAAATAAATGTCTGCTGATTTTTTTTTTTTTTTTTTTTTTTTTTTTTTTTTTTTTTTTTCATACCATGAACCGAAAAAATTTCATCGCAAAGTGTTCCGAGCGATCTCGATTCCCGCTCTTGTTTGATCGACGAAAACTAAATTTGCACTCTATATTGCGCGCACGGAGAAAAATTGTTTAGCTGCTCTGACAAAATGAATTTTGCTGACAATTACCTCGTTTTCGCAGTAAAAACGATTAGTAAAAGCAGCAAAAAAAAATAAATAAAAAAAATAAAAAAAAATAAAAAATAAAATACTACGTAGAAGCAATTGGTTTTGCTGTCACGGCAAAACTTTCTTGTCACTGCAAGGATTTAGTTCGCTATGGGAACAAACGACGCCTGCTGTAATTTGACGGCTGAATAATGACCGGTAATTGGATAGTTCTAGACACGTTCATGCATTTATTTGAAGATTAATTCATCGCGTTTGTATTTTATCATTTTATTATATTGAAAATAATATTTTTTTAAATAATTTTTGTACAAGAGAGAAAAAGAGAGATGTAAATGGTGAAGGACGCCGTACCGTGGAATGCATTTATTAAAAAAAAGTATACATATATATTTTGAAAATGAAAGCCTGTACTTGTAATTGCAAATTCTTGACACTTGCCATATGTGGATATATGAAAATCCGAAAGATATTCGCAATTTATACATCCGCATACAGCAAATTTCAAGAGTTCCACTCTATTTTTATTTTGACTCTATTTTTATTTTAAAAAATTCATTTTGTGCCTCGCGCCCCTCGAGCTCGTCGCACAGCTCTTTGCACATGTACGAGTCTCACTCATGTAACAAATTTTGTTGTTACAGTAACAAAGGCTGTTTAAAAGCTTAACGTTACAGTAACGAAGGCTGTTTAAAAGCTAAAAAGTTGTTACAGTAACAAAGGCTGTTTAAAAGCTTAAAATGCTTAAAAGCTGGCTTAAAAGCTTAAAATGCTTAAAAGCTGGCTTAAAAGCTTAAAATGCTTAAAAGCTTAAAATGCTTAAAAGCTTAAAATGCTTAAAAGCTGGCTTAAAAGCTTAAAATGCTTAAAAGCTGGCTTAAAAGCTTAAAATGCTTAAAAGCTGGCTTAAAAGCTTAAAATGCTTAAAAGCTTAAAATGCTTAAAAGCTGGCTTAAAAGCTTAAAATGCTTAAAAGCTTAAAATGCTTAAAAGCTTAAAAGCTTAAAATGCTTAAAAGCTTAAAATGCTTAAAAGCTTAAAATGCTTAAAAGCTTAAAATGCTTAAAAGCTTAAAATGCTTAAAAGCTTAAAATGCTTAAAAGCTTAAAATGCTTAAAAGCTTAAAATGCTTAAAAGCTTAAAATGCTTAAAAGCTTAAAATGCTTAAAAGCTTAAAAGCTTAAAATGCTTAAAAGCTTAAAATGCTTAAAATGCTTAAAAGCTTAAAATGCTTAAAAGCTTAAAATGCTTAAAAGCTTAAAATGCTTAAAAGCTTAAAATGCTTAAAAGCTTAAAATGCTTAAAAGCTTAAAATGCTTAAAAGCTTAAAATGCTTAAAAGCTTAAAATGCTTAAAAGCTTAAAATGCTTAAAAGCTTAAAATGCTTAAAAGCTTAAAATGCTTAAAAGCTTAAAATGCTTAAAAGCTTAAAATGCTTAAAAGCTTAAAATGCTTAAAAGCTGGCTTTGTTGTCCCACCGCTGACAAACCAAATTAATTACGGTAACAAAAAATCTCGTTGCATCGTAAAATTTTTCTCTCTCCCCGCGAAGCTGATCTCTCGATATTTTTGTTTCACCGGTGCAGGTGACGCCCGTCAAAGGTACAAGGGAGATAACGTCGGCAATTTTTCCGGCAACATAGCCACAGAAGGTATTCGTGACGAATCGGGACCGCGCGCACCCCACGGGGTGTCTACCCCCGCTAAACGCATCGCTCCGAAAAGCAAGATCTCATCTAGATATAGGGAGGCGCCCGATGCGCCATCGCCGCTCCACGCTCCTCGATCCATGACGATCCACGCCGCAACTGCCGCGGATCATTAGCCGAAACACTGTGAGAAAATCTCTCGCGTTCTTCTTTCACGAAAATGAAAACAAAAAAAATAAATAAAATAAAGATAAAAATTACGGTCGCGAGTGACCCTGCGAGATTCAATATTCCCCCCCCCCCCCCCCCCCCGATTTTTAGATCCTGTCGATCTTCTCAGCGAAGAAAAATGATCGACTGCCCCAAGGCTGCAAGCGAGTTAAGAAAAAAAAAAAAAAAAGAAAAACTTTCATCATTCTTTCTGCCCCCAATTAACGAAAGCAATGAATCCCCAACAGCTTCTCGCAGCTTACTGCAGTTCTTTTCGGTATTCCCGCAACACTGCAATCTCTTTGTCTCACCTCTCGGCCACGCCTTCGTTTCACCCCCGAGAGGCGAGAACGCCGAGCGAGGCAGCTGAAACTCTAATTCGTGACTGAGGGGCATCCGAAATTTCAGGACTCTCGAAAGGCGTTTTTAAGTTTTTTTTTTTTTTTTTTTTTTTGTGTGTGTGTACGGAGACTCGTGAGTTTTCTGGTCCCCGCGAAATGGACGGTTACGTCCGAGCGCGGAAGGTTCTACCGGCCAAAGCGTCTGCGCAACTACAGAAGATGTGTGTGTATATTAAACAAAAAAAAATAATAAATTAAAAAAAATAAATTAAAAAAAATATGTGTGTTGCCACGTTCGAGATTTTATCCGATTCGATGGGAGGTGGCATCGGAGGTCCCGGTCCGAGCGTACTCTCGATATGTATACACAATGCCATAGCCGGTAATATTACAGCCTTGACAAATTGCCGCTGCGAAGGTCGGAGACGCAGAGAAGGAGCAAGAACGCGCGAGATAGGCCGGTAATTACGGGGGAAGAGGCTTGAATCTTGCCTCTATATATATATGTGTATATATATATATATATATATAGACATATATATTATATACACAATAACGTG
Source organism: Amblyjoppa proteus (assembly GCA_963922035.1). Lineage (NCBI taxonomy): Eukaryota > Metazoa > Arthropoda > Insecta > Hymenoptera > Ichneumonidae > Amblyjoppa > Amblyjoppa proteus. Next base: position 22,852,369 of record OY998234.1, on the reverse strand, counting down.
TACCACGCCAACGTATCGGTACGAAGAGTAAACCATTCGAGGTATATGACCGGGGCGAGGGCGAGATATCAAGCCGCGTAGGCGATTCCACGCTACTCTGACTCTGATTGCCTCGATCATGCACATCGACGAGCTCCGTCGGAATCCTCGGGAAGACGATTTTTTTTTTTTTTTTTTTTTTTTTTTTTTGAGCCCTCGAAATGACCACGCTGGAGAGCTGCAAAGTGATTTGTGGATATTGCTCCTTAAATGTCTTCTCGGCTAAGAAGTAGATGATGAAAAAAAAAAAAAAAAAAAAGAAAGTACCGTTCCGACAGGACCGACGAAAGAGCTGCACAATTTTTTGTGTTCTTGTGTTCTTTTGTTTTGTATTATTTTTTTTTTTTTTGCTATCAGTCTTAATTCGCTCTACTTTCTCCGCGCCACTCTCCGCGCGCAGACCCGCTCGTCTATGCACTCGGTGAATTAATCACCGGTGTTATATGGATTAGTATTGGAGGGTTCGCCGTTAGTTCGCGCGTTGTGGAGAGTTTCGAAAGTTGTGTGTAATCTCGAAACGATTACAGTCACCGTGTACACTGCCGTGGCCTCTCCTCCCTGGCCGGTGTGCCCGCGAGTTCCGCGAATTCGATTAAACACTGCGGGATCACGGTGGATTAGCCGTGCCGGCAGCTGCTCTTGTCAGTGACCGGGAGGAGAGTTTCTTCTTATTGCCATTGGAATACTCTGTGCCTTTATACGTGCCTCGTGTGTATCGATCGAGTGGTGTTTCTCTCGCATGGAGACGTCGAAATTGCGGGGCTTCGCATGTACGCCTATATATATATATATACGTATGTATCGTTGGAACGGAGATATTAGAAATGTAAGGGAAGGGAAACCGCGGTACGATTTTCTGCATCGATTCGATGCACCGAGCGTAGGCGTTTGTTTGTCGGATAAGCGATTGGCGCTCGACGCCATGGGCGAATGCACAGTGCAACCGGGCTACGGGATTCCTGAGAGACGACGGAAAAGAAGTGGAGGAGACGCGGATTCGAAGGAGAGGATAAGAAGTGAGGGTAAAAAGAATCATTGCCCGCCCGCTAGTCTCGGGCGAGCGCACCTCGTGCGCGTTATTCGCCTATCGCCGAGAGTCGATACGTGAGCTCGTAAGAGACCGGCTACCACGGTTGGATATTTTCATCCTGGATATCTTCGGTCTCCCATACCTCTTCCGCTTGCATCGAATTGCCTTGGATATAGTCATCGTTAAAAATCTCGAATACTTTAGGCAGATTCGTACTTTTTTTTTTTTTTTTTTTTTACGTTTCGAGACAATCGCCTGAAAGACGGTAGCGACTCCATTCGTTCTCGATGCACTCTTTTTGTTTTTTTTTTTTTTTTTTTTTTTGTGATGTTAGAGTCGATTCGAATATGTAAATTTTCCACCGGAAGTGAGGTCACAGAAGAAAACGTAATTTCCTGTTTAAAGATCGGATGAAGAACATGTCACATCCGGTTTGAAAATTTCCGTTCCTGAACCGGAAGTGAGGTCATAGAGGAAAAATGCCATTTCCCGTTTGCAAATCTCAGTGTTCAATCAGAAGTGGCGTCGTAGAGTAAAACGTCACTTCCGGTTTGAAAATTTCATTTCTGAGCCCGAGGTGACGTTTCCCCCCGTGAAATCACTTCCGCTTTAAAAAAGTAAGACTCTGTAACTGGAAGGAAATTCACAAAAAAAAAAAAAAAATTGTTTATCTGTTCAATTTTTTGTTGTTTTGAAAATTAAAATACCGATGAACGAAATCTCTTATCGTTACTTTTTATTTAATAAATTATTTTTATGTAATACAGTTTACGAAAGTCAGGTCCTTTGCACGCGATTTCTTTCTTCGAACAATAACAGTAGCAGTTATTTTTATTACGCGATATTATGTGTACAATGAGATGGCCATGCCTTTCAGGAAGTTACGCTTCAGTTATACAGATATTCTTGCCGGGCCATTAGCGAGCCTAATTTATGCATCATTCACCGTAGTCTCGGGTGTTGCCGAAAGGCAACCCTTTCTCATCCATAGCTGTCGGTCTGAGAGGTTTTCTGAAGATTTCTTCCTTTCCTCCATCTCCAGTTGCAGTCTCCTCTCCTCCGCTGAGTCTTAATTAAGTCTTCCACCTTCAGCGGACGGGGACGCAAAAGCCACCTCTTCGGAGCGTAATATGGAGAGCGATCGTAATTTTTTTTTCTCTGCCACGCTCGCTTCCGTCCCTTCGTCTTCGTTCCTCACGTGATAATTCCCAGTCTGCCCTCAACTCAATCGGCATCTTCATCCCCTCAAGTAGTTTACAGTCGAACGAGAAACGGAACCTCAAGAGCAGTTTCGACCCATCCGAATTGGGAAAAAAATTAACTCGCAAGTGTCTCTCGGTACCCGCAATGACCGCAGATTAACAACAAAGAGAAGCGTCCAAAGCGCCCGAACGATTTCTGCAAACAACAAAAACTACGTTTGATCCGCCGCCGGAACTGTGAGAAATCGATGAAAAAGATATTTCAGCTTCCATCCCGGTCCATCCTCTTCTCACCGTGCCACCTGCGTGCCACTCGCAAATCAATGCGCGTTTGCTGAAGTCTCGGTAGCTTTGCACAGCGTCTTTCGTTTCGTTCTCCCTCAAATCGAACCTCGTTTCGTTCAGGTGCGTTTCCGAGTTTGTCGAAAGTTTGCCAAACGCTGATGATTTCGCGATTTCGCGATGAGGTGTGCGCACGCAGTTTGCGCCAGCAGAGCGGAGTGAAGTCATTGCCAGAGAGAGAGAAAATTGTTGATGAACGACTGCGCCGTTCGGTTGGAGATTTCGAGCGAGGGGAGGCTCAAGGATCGCGTGGCCGAAGGACGTTTGAACCAGAAGCGATGAAACAAACCGGGACGCCGATAAGACCCTTATTTCTGTCGGTTGCTCTGCCTTCCCACCGAATCGTCGGATACTTTGTTGTTGGGCGCGTACGTACGAATCGGCAACCTACTACCCAGGCCCAGGTGTATCTCTCCCTCTCAGCTATGTACAAAGAGTACACGCCAGCCGCGAACCATGCACGAGGAAGTTACAGCGCATTCTTGGGAACCAAAGCGCATCGCCACTGGCACGGGAAAACGGTGAGAAAGGGCAACAAAAAACGAGAAGAAACATTATCGTATGAAAAAGAAGAACGAGACGAGTCCGTCCATACTCGTGGCCTAGATTTAAAGAGCCCCGAAAATGGATGTTCCGCGGCGAGAGCGCGTACAAGCCGACGTTCCCATTCAGACCACTGCGAGAACTCCCCAAAGGACCGTGGGGTTTCGCTCCTCGCGATAACTCGACCGGAGCTTCATGAAAAGCTGGCCCGAAACCCTACAGTAGCTCTTCTTCGTACGCCGAAAATCTTCCCTACCCCTTTTTTGTTCTTCGTTGATCTTCGCTTTGCGAACGAATTTCGAGCTAAAAAGCTTCGGTTAATTTCGAGCGATTCGCCAGAAGAGGTTCCAGGATTTTGATGTAAGTTCTTGAATGAATCCTGTTTGAATGGAGAGGATGTGGCATTGTGTACTTTGTTTTTTTTAGCCGACTGGTGCGGCCGACGAAATTTCGAATGACAAACTCCGCACTGCGCAATCGGGGAGGGTGGTTGGACGCAGTTGAAATTCGCACCAATGAAGGATCGGGATGAAGCGGACGATTTACCCCACGCCCATCGAGTGTCGCGCGCGTGTCACCAAAAAGCCAGACGAGCCAGTCCCGTCGTTTGTCGGAGGGAGGATCGACCATTGGCTCCCTTCTTCCTGTGTGCGCTATAGATATAGATGGGGCAAATTCGACCTACCTGCGTAGGGGCCCGCATAGATTGTGCTATGCCGCTATGGGAGCGTATATAAGCTTACCATGCGTGCCAGGTGCTCGTCTCCTTTTTCGTGACGTCACTATAATCCACCCATCGTTCCTTTTTTTTTTGTTTCGCTCTCCATCAAGCGGTCGTCCGCTACGCTGTGACGGGGAGAGAACAAGGGGGACGAAAGGAGCCTGTGTGATACGACCGCGTCGGTGAGCTGCGGGGAGCGATGAAGCGAGAAAGATGGAACGTCAGAAGAGGATCGGAGGTTCGGCCATTGTGTAACGGGCGGGGGATGGATATCCACGCAGCTGCTAACGAGGACGGGTTTGCCAACCTACGTTTTCATCCTATACACGTGGGTTTTGTTAGTATGTATAAACACGGCAAGATACACAACGCGGCCTTTCGACCATCCAGGATTTTGATCCTGGGACTTAAGAATCGCCGGAAGTGATTGGAAGTGATTCGGCGGATGGACCGGGAATGGCGGAAAGTTGGTGAAAATGGCACCGATTCGTATTGAGATATGAACGGTAGTTAGGGACGATCAACAAAAAAGCATTAATGCTTGACTACTATGAGCCCGTGTTTGCATTGGGAACATTGTGAAACTTTGGACAACGTTTACATTCAGAACAAAGGTGGGCGCGTCGAGTATTCATATTTTTTTGTTGATCGTAGCATCGAATTGGCATTCAAATTTTTGCATCGCCACAGTTAAAAACGTATACTTTATTTAACAACTCATCATGAACTTGGCAACGTTCAATTGAGTTCTTATCCATTTTCGAAAAGAACCCCCACAGAAAAGACTTGCAGTTGCGATCGTATTTGTCTCAGATTTGACATCGAAGATGTTCCAAATTTACTATGCTGAACTGTCCCTAGATCAAACATGTCCTTACACATGAAATTAATTAATTACATCCCTCAACGAACTACCCGCATTGAAAAATAAAACAAAACGCTTGGATTAACCAAGGAGCGGCGACATAAGTTCAAAGGTCTTATTTGGTTGGCACAACAACAATGTTGGTTTGGATCAACCAATTTCGAATCCATTGAAGCAAATAACCGTTTAACAAAACAATGCTTTGATTGTACCAAATAAATAACAGTTCCGAGCGTACGTCACGGTGACTTTTGGTTGATACACCCATCTTCCTTCTCAGTGCAGATGCTACTCGGTAATGTCCATTTTCCTCGGCGCTCCCTTCAGCCGCAGCTCAAATAACGCTCTCCACCGCCGAATTCTTCGTGCAAATGGCGATTCTAGTTTCCGTCATGGTTCTCCACAGAAGCCTGTCAGCTCGTCGCGCCACGTATCTCCGTTCCGAATGAGAAGCACCCGGAAAGCTCGTACGAGCTCCCTCATCGTACAGATTCGCGGCTCCGGGGATACGAGGAGCCCGCTATATTGTTTTCCTTTTGGATTTGATCGTCCCGAATTACACGCTCTCGTGCTAAGCCCGAGAATATTGGATGTAACGCCATCATGACAGCGCGATGGGACGTTCCGAGTGGCGGGAGGAGGGTTTTATTATATACACACGCATACATGTTTATAGTGGGGGGGGGGGGGGGTGGGGTTGGAGGCTTTGCGACTGAAAAGGGGGCATCGAGCCGGGGCACAGTAGCTAGTAGACGAGCCCGGAGGAGGACGAGGGCGGAAGGATAGACGGAGAAAGGCAGGGGGCGAATCCAGTCTCTCCCTAATGAAAGAGAGCTGAGCTCCCACTCAACTAGTTTTCATCTGTCTGGTTTCCCATGCGAAATAAAATATCGCTAATCACTCGTATCAAGGGACGTAAGTACCTTCGGCAGAAGGGACCTACACGGGACACAGTGGGCTACACAGGGACTGAGCTCCGATGCTATACAACCCCAGCGCAGAGCTCGCTCGTTTCTGTCCGTCCGTGGACGCCCGCACGGGCGAACCGTGCGCATCTGCGTATACACGAGTGCCACGAGTTATTTGCGGGAAAGGGTCCGAAGGCACATCGAGGGCCGTCGATCGGAAGGGCGCGATCCGGAAACCTCGCCGCAGGACTTGCGCCCCTCTCATCGCTCGGCGATCGTTATATTGCGCGAAGAGTGGAAGAGTCCTTGCCGGGCTGCTTCTTCCTCTTTCTTTCTTCGGCCGGCACTTTCTCGCTCGGTATTTCGACCCCTCGGCGCGCACGCTCGCGAAACTCGACTTTATTAATTCACATCGGCGACTCGTCGGCTATCGACGTACGCGTACGTGTGCCTCACGTGCACGCGCGCATCTCCGAGGACTCTTCTACGATATTTTCTTTATGCCGGGGCACTTTGGTGGCCCCCGGAGTGTGTGTGCAAGGCAAACGGCGACCTATCGTAAGAGTCGATACTGAAGAGAGCGAGATATTGTGCGGCAATGGCGACTTGCGGTTCTCTCGGCAATTCACCCCCTCGGTCAGCATGGCGACTCTCCTGTCGACACGATGGATATACGAGGGGGCGGTACGACCATGAATTATTCCCGGTAACTTTGCCGCTGGAAAACTCCTCGGTCGAATTATTCTTTATTCTCAGGCTTATTTTTCATCGTTCCTTGAACCTTCCTTTCTTTCCGCGTCTCGGTTCGAAGTCGCTATTGTGGAATTAAAAACAAAATTATATGTACGAACATTACTTGCCGCACTTTGAGACTACGTGCGAGAAAGGACCGCGGTGTCGGTCATTGTTCTTCGAGAATATGAAAGTTTACACGTCCTCCGTATCGCCATCTTGATCCTCGCTGACGCGCATGCGCGTTGGATCCGCTGAGAGACCACTACACGTCACAATTTTGCCTCTGCCATGTGTAATGCATATTCGTACGTATCGTTATGAGGGCAAACAAAACAAATCATCGAGAACCGCTTCTCGAGAGACCTCGATCATTTCAATCGTGCAGTATGGCATGGAAGCTCACGGTGGACCAAGGACGATTGACATCAAAGTCCGCGTCTCTCCATTCACGTCATAGCGGTGCGTCAACCAGCCGCGGGGAAAAAGAACTCTCGTCGTCATGGCGAACGGAGGACCCGACAGAAAGACTCGAGAACCGGAGGCCTCGATCTCCGTAATACACACATGTATTTCCATATAATTTTCGAGCTCAGGGCGAAAGAGAAAGGGAGAATGAGAAGTAAAATAAAAATAATAATAATAATGAAATATGAAAAATAACGTCGCTTTCGCGTTGTTCGTTCGATCTCCCTCGGCTTCTATGATGGCCGCTTTCCTGCTCGGTTGTGGCTGAATGAAAAAAAAAAAAAGAATTCAGTTTTAAAACGCGCCCTGTGCGCAATATAGGCGAGCAACCCTTTTGTGTCGGCAGTAGGGCGCCCCTGCAAGGACTCCCGTGTACTATATAAGCGCTGAGGACAATGGAGAGGGCGTGTGTCTCTTCGCGTGCCCTATTTACCCAAGCGACAGCCTTTCTACCCCCCTGACGCTGATGCTCGAGGACTCCTCGAGGGCCACACCCGCCCCTAAATGCCAGGGAGACCGAGTGGTCCCCCCGACGAATATTGGCACGAACGGGGCTTTTTGGCCTTCCCCACCCCCCCCCCCTCCCTCCCCGCACGGCGATGATGCATTGTGCGACCCGTCGCACCCCCGGGCATCGACGCCCAACCAATCGACGAGCACGCAAACGGCGCGACGATTTTTTTATATTGGGAAAAAAAAAAAAAAATTGTAGGAAGAATTGGGGTGCTCGACGAGGCCGGGCTTGGTGGACGATCGAGACCATGTGCACAGACGAAGGGATCAATTTCGCCCTCATTTTGGATGGATTTTTCTTGGTTTTTTAGCAGTAGTGGTAAGTGTGTATTTATTAATAGATACGTTGCATTGGCGATCGTTAGTTTTTAGACATTTTTATATTAATACATTTACAATTGCATCCACATATTTTCAACGGGCCATCAACCAAAGTTCTTCAGCTCTGGGCTTTCTGTTGTCTGAATTGAGATGTGACTGCAATTATTTGCGTTGGAATGGTGTATAGACTTTTGTTCTTCTTCGTTTAACATTCTGTTTAGATGATGGTGTGTAGTGTGTGTTGCATGTTTGTGTCTTCGGGTGGTGTCTTGTGCAGGTTGTAAGTATAACGGTTGGATGTTTGCTAGCTGATTCAATGCGAATCGTTTATTGAGATGTTGTGTTCTTGTTGATATAAGAGTGATGCTAGTTGCTTCATATAGTAGTAAGTTGCGCGGATTGTGTAGCGGATTAATGAGGGTGTTTTATCCTTGTTAAATTCCGGATGGCACTGATTTCGGCGGTTTTTGATTTTCTTAAAGGCCGTTACTTTGCAGTTCATGAATATTGGGTGTCCGTATTCCAAAATTGGTCTGCGCATGCTTTTGTACATTTTTGCGAGGTGTTTTATGTGTATATTGCAGTTTCTGTAAGTTATTCCGCTAAATTGCTTTTCAATATTTGATAATCGCCGAATATGGGGAAGATACCGATATCGGCTGGGATTAAAATAAATGAAAAAATTCACTAAAATGTGTGATTCCAAGATGAATATTTCCAGTCACGCATTTATTATGGTTTTTTTTTGTTTGACTGCATAAGATTTGAAAATTATCACTCGCGGACGCTGAAGTTGCTTATCAAGCGGCTTCGGTTCCGCCCGACAGCCAATCAGTTAACTAATAAACCGGCCACAGTGCTTGTATCGAAAATTCCGGACGCTTCGCTCGTGGATTTTTGAACGTGGGACAAGCGCGTATGTACGAGCACCTGCGATATAGGCAGTACGATCGTTGCTCACTGATAAATACCGTGGCCCGCCTATAATCATGAGGCAGTTAGGGTATAAGTTACCCGGAACTCGTGCCAGGGCAAAAGAGTTCCCTTCGACAGAACGAACGGTTCGGCTTGGACGATCGGAGGGCGCGGAAGCGACACCCATAAAAAATAATGAGCATGAAACGCGGTGCTGGACACGTGTCATCTTTCCGGTGTGCCCGGACATCGGAACGGTCGCCTCGCTCACTTATTTTCTTTTTTTTTTCAGTATTTTATTATAACTCTCATCGAAATCTCCGGTTGTATCGAACCACGAGGAACACAATACAATATCTATAACAGACCGGAAGTTTGTCGAAACAGTCTTTTGTGTGTGTATGTGTGTGTGTGTGCGTGTGTGTGTGTAAGGTTGCGGCGAGGGAGGAGCAGAGAAAACGGAGCATAGTGCTCTTCCACGAGCGGTCATTGCGGATACCAGCGGTCCAACGTGCACCAACAGCAGCAGAAGCGGCAGCAGGAAAACGATTATCGATAAACGACAGAAACCGCAGCTTGCTTGTCGTCGCCGGACATTATGCTTTATAGCGTATAGGATACACAGGACGGCGTACATGCCTGACCATATGCCGACAGACAGAAGAGAGTACTTGACCGAAACGATCGCTCCCCGACGGGAAGCTCTCATTCTCCAGGCCTTTCCATTCTTTTTTCTATAGCTTCATTTATTTTTTCATACAAATTTTCGAGATGTACCGATGTGGGACTCCGCGGAGGCGGTGCGAGTAACATTGCGAGGTCGGAGGGCTTCAAAGCACGCGGCGAACAGACATTGGGATCTCCGAAGCAGAACACAAAATTGGATCTGAGTACTTTGGCCGATAGTTTATTTATTTTTTTTTATTAACTTCGGATTTTTTTTAAGCCAAAAGTGTAAAGGTAAGGCATTGTTCTTTTTTCCTGTTTGATTGTTTGGAATAAAAACAGATTTTATGTTTAGGAGTAAGTCTTTAGTTCGTAAGAAGAAGATATGTTGGGGACTTGGAAGGCAAAAGCCGTGCGGAGGAAATAAATTCTATTCTATTCCAACTTCGAATTTTTGCGTAGAATGTGTTGAGGTGTAGTTAAAACAAGTAACAGATTCGTGATCAATTCGAAAGATGAAATGATTTAAAAAAAAAAAATGTATATCTCAACGATTTTGCGAAATTGGTAATTCTTAGAAATGTTTCGTTTTTTTTTCCAATCCTGATGGAACGGTGAATTTTTGTGGAAATGATTTTCATGTGGAATTTGTCCAGAGTGGTCGTTATTGGACGCTCTCGTTCCTATTCGCTTCGTTCGAGTTCTGCTCCGATCTCGCACCTCCGTCCGTTCCTAATCCAACCAAAAAATTTCTTCCTCGACATTATATTACAAAAAAAAAAAAACTACCAAAGTATATACCTGAACGGAGCACTGTCTCCGAGTCTCCGGAGATTCACATCTGTGCCCGCTTCGCTAGCACGAGCCTCGAGGCGTTGTGCGATCCTTAACCCTCTAAAGTCCACGCAACCCGAACGGATAATTAGAGGATAATAATTAGAGTTCCCGAGAATGTAAACTGCCCTCTTTTTCGAGGATGGAGTCCGAGCCCGAGGCATCCCGTCGATTCCACGTCTGGAGAGAACCAAGAACTGGAGCGCCGTAATTTTCAGACGGAATCCCATAGACCACGTTGTGTTCGACGATATTTCGACTTCCACATCGTCTGGTCGCGGCAACAGCAGGAGCACGAATCCGGGCGACATCGTCAAACCTCGTATTGGGTTGAACGCAGAAATTACACCGGCGACTCTCGCCAGGAAAAAAGACTTCTCCGAAGCGAGTGCCAGACTAGCTCGCCCGTCTCTCTCGAGTCTGCCTCTTCGGCCCCTCGAGCCTCACGATGTTCCGAGGTGCAGATAACTCTGAAAACGACAGGTGTGTCGACTGTGCAGTAGAATGCCAGAAACTCTAGTTAAAACTGCTGTAATATCTCGTTGGCTCTCGAATCTTTGTGTCCGAGGAGTGCTAAACTCCATCTTCCTCATCTTTCCAATCTTTCCAATCCTCCTCATCTTTCCAATCTTTTCAATCCTCCTCATCTTTCCAATCTTCCACATCTTTCCAATCTTCCACATCTTTCCAATCTTCCACATCTTTCCAATCTTCCACATCTTTCCAATCTTCCACATCTTTCCAATCTTCCACATCTTTCCAATCTTCCACATCTTTCCAATCTTCCACATCTTTCCAATCTTCCACATCTTTCCAATCTTCCCCGTGTTCCTCACCTTCCTCGCCTTCCTCACCTTCCTCAGAATCTCCACCTAATTCACGTAATTGGTACCCGCCGAGCATATTCAGCAATCACTCTGTGAGTCCAGGCCTTTAACCCCGGTTTTGCAGCACAAACTCGGAAACACAAAAAGCCCGAAGTCATGAACTTTACAACCGGCGGGCAATTAATGATTCTAATTAAAATTTTTCGCGGGAGGGGGGGCGGGGGGTGGAGGTATTTCACGGGGAGAAACAAGCGACGAGCAAGCGGGGTCGACGAGCCACCGGGACAACTTTTGCGCCGTTCGGAACCTCCTCGTGACATACCTTGTAGGTTTATAATTCGTTCGGCGGAACTTCTCGACGTAGCTTTTGCAACGCGGCGGTATCTGTCTCGTCCGGCCCGAGGAACGTCGCGGGGCACGAGGGGGCAAACGCGGACGCATACGTGAGACGCGGATCATCCGGACGGTACGTCGCGAGAATAATCGTCGAGGGAATATAAGCGCGGTGGTGGTAAGTGAGAAACATATATTCCCGCTCGGCCGACACGAGCCGCGTTCCACGTGTTAACATATCGAAACAAACGACGGACAGACGTTTAATGAGTTTTGTTCGGCGAGTGTTGTTGCCGGGCAGGGCGGGCGCGAGAGCGTCGTCGTCGTCGTCGTCGTCGTCGGCGTGAGTCCCTCCGCGGAAGCCGCGGGGGCGAAGCCGAGTTATTCGTGATCGCTAATAGGAAAGTCTATATGCAAACCGGCGAACACCCCGCCGCCCGAAACCCTCGACGTTGGAACAAAATTAACGGAAGTCTCTGAAAGCGTGCGTCCTCCAGTCCGGAAGAGACGTTGAACGCGATCGCTCGGGGTCACGATACCGAAACTATGCGAGCACCGGAGGGCTTACACGTACCCTCCTGCCATCGGTCGCGTATATGCAACTTTCCTTCGGATTATTGATTCAATCCCGAATCCTGCAGCTCCGAACAGCCAGAAAGAGACATTGACTTTGGTCCCGATTGATTTTTCAACGCGCCCGCTTCGAGTCGAAGAGCGCAGAGGCCAATTGTTGTCTGGAGCACACAAAGCTGACGTTTATTTTTATTTAACGATATCTTTGGAATACATTTCTCATGATGTCTAACGGATTGAGGACACGAAATTTCATGGATATTTCCAGGTTTTCCAGGTGAAAATCTGAAAAATTCCAGGACCTTTCTTCATCAATATTATCTGGTGTAAGAAGCAAATAGTAACAAAAACAAACAAAAAATTTAATGAAACTTCCAGTAGATTGTTCAACGTCAAAAGCCTATGCTTCTTGCAGTTAACAACTTATCGCTGTTTTCCAAATTTACTTTTGTCAATTTTTGCTTTATCTCATCTTCTTTTGCAGATCTCATTGTTTGATGCTTTATCGAAGAACCGTGACCGTCGTATAAAAATGGGGCAAGAGGATCGTGACTTTGAAACCCGCTGAGAAATTATTCTATTTCTGTTGCGAGAGTGTGGATGAACGATGGCTTTGCATCCAAAAACGGAACTTCTAACAAAGTTTGGGAAATTTTATTGAATTTAAGATTAGCATTTGGGCCATTTATCGAAATTTTAATTACCCTCTTACACGCTACTTTAAAAAAAAAAAACCTAACATTTTTAAATAAAAATATATATATTTTTTAAATTCCAGGTGATCGAATGGAATTCCATGAAATTTCCAGGATTTTCTCAAGGCTCAATGAAATTCTTCGCGATTCTTTCTGTGATCTCGAATTACTCACAGCCTAATTTTCTTCCGGAGCAAATGACCTCGACATTGATTTTTATTCGCGTCAACGATACGTTTGTAATAATTTCTTTTTGGTCCAATTACGCTTTGACGTCAGGCACTGAATTTTGGCTGATTTATAGCTAATTTTTTTTTTTTACGCAACGTTCGGCCAATAATAAATAATAAAAGACACCAATAATAATAATAGTAACAGTAATAACCGTAAATTATAATAAATGATATTTATGAAATATACAATGTTCCGTATATAAAGAATCTTGTTCAAAGGGAACCGTGCAGCAGCCGCGACGGCAGCGACCGCTGGACCAAAAATCGTGAGAGCAGTTATGCCAGCTCGGCAATAAAATTTGACTTGCAGTCCCATGAACGTCACGCGTTTCTCGCGACACGCCGATGTTGGACGAGGGGTTGCCGGGTGTGTCACCTGTGCGGAGCTCGCAACGAAGATCGCCCGAGGATGCCGGGCTTCTCTTCTATGAGGCAACAACGAAAGCGCCCCAGCCAGCCAAATAACGAATACCTAGAACTAATTCACGGGAGTTGGAAACACAGCCCGAAGGAGCGCCGCCCATATTCCGCAGGCGACTCAGGTGGCCCGTCCGTGATCGCCGGGGATGCGCGACTTTACTCTCCTCTTAATATCCCATGCCCTGAGGCGGTTGCCGAAAGAAAGTGTCCTTCTCCCTCCCGGCGCGCCGCCCCAACCGCCACCCTGTCGGAGAAACTCGCGAGAGCCTCTCCAGCCTGAGGAATCGTCGGGGACCACGCGAGATACGCTTACCTACAGCTGGTCACGACTTTCCCCGGAGTTTCAACGAATACTCCCTAATAATAGATAAATACCCTCGATTCTAGAGCCAGTTGAAGCAGTTCGCACTCTGTCAGGTCTCGAGGAAGAAGAGGAAGGCCAAAAAGAAAAAAAAAAAAGAATTCAAACAAGACAAAAAGTAACAAATTCGAATGGCTGCGCTAGGATATCGCGAGACCGCGAGCCATTACCTCGGGAACGGACTCACTCCGGCCCGCGAGAAGACCTCTTCTCCTCCTCGCGGGTTAATAACTGTGAGAAAGAATTTAATATTCGCCACGAGAGCGCGCGAAGGAGTCGCCGTCGAGGTTGGAACAGCACAGCAGCGTACACACATGCATGCATAGACGGTAGATACGTGTAGCATGCGGAGAATCCGTGCATCAATCACGAAACGTCACTTGCCGTGCCGCGCGGCGTCGAAGCCACGGGAGAGTCACGAATAGAGGAGGGTTTTTCGTATGTGTATACGGAACGACTTGCCTGATGGGTCGCGCAGGAGAATCTCATCGAGCTCGTCTCGGAGCGGGCGAGTTAATACACCGAACGTTACGATGAGACTTCCGAGGATCGATCATTATTGTCCGCGGAGGAGAGACGGGCTCTCCTCTCGCACGAATCGATATACACACACGATAGAGCGAGCTTCCTCGTGCATACATGAATATTATTGACGTTTATCAATGCGCGCGGCTCGGTCATGTAAAATAGGTGAGAACACGAGAGACATAGCGAAGCAGTCACCCGCGCGAGATTGTATTGAACAAGCGTACGGGACACGTATCGCACACGCACTCGCTGCACGCACAGCTTTCCCAGATAATTAATTAAAACGTCGTGGCGCACCGACGACGGCTCTCGCGAACGAAGCTGGACGGAGATAACGAAGCTTTGCCACAAATTAGATGTGACTATTTCTTTTTTTTTTTCTTCTTCCTTTCTTTTAATGTTTCTTTTTTTTAAGCGTACGCGGAATCGAGAGATAATGAATTAAAAGGTCGAAGCTCGTTAAGGGGAACTGGAAAAACGAGTTTCAGTTCTGAATGGCACATACATCGAAATTGTCGTACCGAAAGATTGGCGGATAAAAATATTCAATTTTCTTGGAATCTCATGCATACTGGTCGCTGGGATAAATTAAATTGATCCGTTAATGCCAACTCTTTTAAAAATAGCTTCTCGGTTTTTTGGTAAAAAAAAAAAATTCCGGAAAAAATATTGACAAATATTCACGACAATTTAATGACAATTCCGTCATAACTTTTTGTTACTCATGGGAAAGGCATTTGAAAATGTGAAATCTTTAAAACCATTTTTTTTTTCTTACAATGAGAAAAAGGTTTTGGACTGCGAGATGTAATATGAAATTTTTGAGCGTTGTATGAGAATCGATAAAGTTCTCTTCCATACCTCATCGGGGTCAAACGGAACGCTCCAAAATTTCCTACATAACTGAATAATCCCGGAAAAATCTCCGGACGGACTCGCAGCCTCGATACTTTCAAATAAAAGTCATATTCTCACGGTCGCTATGTCGGCCGAGTCTGATCGTTCCGTCCTCGGCGCGAAGCTACGCGCAGTCGCGTCTTCTTCCTGTTTTGCAGAAACAATATAATGCCGTGTACGCGAGGCATTACGGCCTAGGACGAATCGCGACAAGGATCAGTCGCGTTGCAAAAACCACGGATGACGACGGACCCGCGACGGGGGGAGGAGTGAAGAGGGATGAGGGTCGCGTGCGAACGTAACGCGTAACAACGCATCTAGCCTGGGCCCATGGAAATGGCGCTTCTCTCGGTCTCCATTGTATGGAAATTCAGAGGTGAGCGCGGCCCGAGTGAGAGACAAGAGTGGGTCTCTCGGGGACATGTACCCACTGTATTCCTCGCCACCACGCCGCTCGTCTTTACAACGGGGAGACGAAGAAAAAGAGCGTATATCGAGTCCCCGTGTACCCGGCTGGCCCCCGAAGGAAATCAGCCACTGTGACCAGCACGCCGCGGCTGTCGGAGCACCGCTCGTTCTGGCCCTCTTCGCGTTTCTGATTATGCTGTGTGCTGTACATAAACACATGGGGCATAGTGGAGAGTGGGGCGAAGTGGACCACCTCAGCGATTGAGGCAGTTTCATCAATTCAGACTAGATATTTTACCGTCTTTTTAAGACACAAATTCTGCTAGAGCCATTTTTGGTGCTTCCGGCCGAATTGAATAAAGACGAGGCAAAAGATGGACTTTGCCTGCGATCGTTATGAAAATAAACTTGTATTCTGAAAAATTCACGACTTACATGCTGTATTACGATTATTTGCTGGATGAAACATTAAAAATTATGTGGGCCTAACTTTAGCGATTTACATTGCATATTTTAGCGTCATTTTAAGATACAAAATAAATCCGCTGCACCCATTTGGTGCATCTAGACAAAATTTTTTAAAAAATAGGACAAAATAGACTTTAACTGCGATCATTATGAAAATAAATAAAGTTGTATTGTGAAAGGTTCATGACTATAACAATTATTTTCTCGATAAAGTATTAAAAATTGTATGGGACAGAATGGACCGTGAGAATCGAGACCAAAATCTACGTTTTCAAAATTGCAAATTTATTTCGAAAAGCCTCCATTTTGCCCCCCCCCCCCCCGCCCCCCAAAACGCATAGAATATACGTATCGACTGCTAAGAAACAGAAGGCCCTAACGCGCATCGTTTTACATGTTAACTGGTGCGACATGCGCCCTTCTGTTTCACAGCCGTCGATATATTAACGTATATACATCTACACTCGTACAGTTCCTCGCAAGTAAATGCCCGGGGCGCTACACCGGGCGTCTCACCTACCGAACGACCGGTAATGTCCCTGTCAAGAAAGCGGCAAGCCTCACTCTCGCGCGAGGCTCATAAAATTGGACGCGTATTGCCGCCGCGCGGAGAGCCACGAGAGAGTACACTGTACGGCGCTCACGACACGTGCAATAATACCGACTAATAAATGCGTACACACATACACACATGTATTTATACAGTGTTACGCACTTTGCGCACTGACTCACTCCTCGGCCGCGGTGTACACGATAGGCGAGCATAATAATAATTGCGATGATAATAATGATAATACGCGGGCACGTTACATTATTAAGCGCGACCGAGACGAGTGAGAATCTCTTGATTTTCCAAGGCTGAAAAAATAAAGAAAAAAAAAAAAAAAAAATTAGAAGAAAAATCCGCAAAGTTCCGTACCGCGGAGTGCGGCGGTTCTCTATCGCTGTTTGAATTCATCATCGCGAGCCGTAGAGGCGTAGGCGAGCGAGCGAACAGGCACCGATGCTCCCTCGTACGTATCAACGACGCACCGGTTGACGTGATACGTGCGTGCGAACTTCCATGGTTTTCCGACAGCGAGAAAATTCTATGCTCACCCGTTGTGGTGCGCAATTATTATGTATACACATTTTTTTTTTTTTTTTTTTTTTTTTTTTCGCGTGCAAAGTCTCGTTCGCAACAGTGCTTCTTCTGTTATATTATAATGCGGTTGGGGTATCGTAAGCACGAGGCTGTAACGAGGAGGAGGAGCGCGGGTTTGCTCGTACGGGAGTGCAATCGGGTCGTTGCGAAATTAGTGAACATTGTCTCACGCACTTGTGGCACGGTCTCTTGGCACGAGTTTAGAAAACCATATCGCGATGTTTCAGGATTGATTGTTATTTTTACGCTGTGAAAGGATTGCTGTCAATTCCGGAGGATGAAACACGAGTGAGCGCCCCCGACGCATTCCAGGGTGGAGCCAACTGTACGGCTGCCAACTCTGCACGAAGAGAGGCCTACACAAAAAGTGTGCACCAATCGACTGTACACGTACGCAGTTGTACACAAAAAAAAAAAAAAAAAAAAAATTGTACACAAAAAACTGATAAAATCATATATTTTATCTCTAAAAAGTTAACCATTCAATATATACTTATTTATATGGAGTTGCGTACAATAGCCTGATGTGTGGTGTCGAGTTTTCGGTGTCGACCTTTCAGTGTCGAGTTTTCAGTGTCGATCTTTCACAGTGTCGAGTTTTTGTTTATTTCTGTACAGTTGGTCGATGTAAACTTTTCAGTGGACGGCTATTCGGTGTAGAATTGATTTCGTGTACAGTCATTCGGTGCATACTTTTGTACAGACCATTCGTCATTTATAGTTGAGCTGTGTACGATTTTCAGTGCAGAGTGTTTTTGGTGTACAACTGCCCTACGTGTACAGTCGTTTGGTGCATACTTTTAGTGTAGATCTCTCTTCGCGCCGCCTTGGCAGGTCTACAGTTGGTGTTCAGCCGTATTTTACATGCAGCTCCGACGAACCCGGAACTTCAATGTTGCGCCACGCATCCGATAAGAGATATTTCTTGGCTTGTTTGCAGTGAAATCGATACGCCAAAATCTAACTACGACACTCGTCAAGGTGCGGCGAAAATTCAACTAGTCTCTTACGATCAATACGCCAAAATGTAGAATCCCTTAGTGCGCGCAACATCGCAACGAGCTAAAATTCGCGAAACGGTGATAAGCCCGTTAAGATCCGCGTATAAAAAGTCTTGAGCTCCCGCTCGCATGAGCGATTCTCGTTGTTAGTCGCAACGAGACGACAAAAAAAAAAAAATAAATAATAAAAAAAATGCTAAAAAAGAAAAGTTCTTCGAGGTCCGGTCGTCGTAAATAATCGTTGGCCGCGATAAAACCACCGAATAAAATTTATCTGACGTTTACGGAGTCGGGTTAGATTGGTGTCGGTTGGAATCGAACGAGACACCTCGTTGCGGTCCGAGGGCCGAGCAAGGCGGAGGTCAGCCGAGGCGGTGAAGAGGAGCCCGGCGCGGGAAGCACTCTTCGTTGCTGCCGCTGCTCGGGCCGGACCTCCTGCGGACGAGGTTGGACGTCGGGATGACTGCTCGTCGTAAAAGTCATTTTACACGCTCGGGAGGGACAGGTGACCGGGCGCGCGCGCGCGCGATCGCTCCTCGCGCCGCGATGCGGCCGCGTGTCAGGCGCGTTTCAGGTCCTCCGTCTCGCTTTGCCATACATCGGGACGTCACATCGCGCCGGTCACGGAACAGCCGGAGAACTCTGCTCTCTCTCACGGAACGTGAAAGAATAAAACGAGAGGAACAACAAAAGCGTATATGCGTGCACACACGTGTGCGAGGTGCGCAACGATAAGAGAGGCGCGTACGGCGCGTCTCTCGGGCGGGACTCTTAACAACCTCTCCGATTCGAGCGAGGATGAGAGAGCGTACCACGAGTTTTTCGAATTCCCGTCACGCCACTCCGGGTAGGAGAACATCGCGATGTTGAACGAACGAAGCGAGAGCTTCTCCTCTCGGGCGGTTACAACGAAAATGTAATGAGGAGTTGGAAGCATCGCTGCAAGAGCGCGAAGCGCCGTCCGATACGAACGCATAATCGGCCGATAAGAACTTGCGATGTGCCGGGAGGCTCGTCGTTCGCACTTCGGGCTCGTCGGAGACTTTTTTTTTTTTTTGCTCGGGCTCGGAAATTCTTTGATTCCCGGAGGAATTTTCGGATCCGAGGTCAGACATAATTGCTGAAGACACTCGACTACTGTTACCAACCGAACTTCAGTCGAACCAGAAACGCCACCTACTTTTTCAACATTCTTTAAAATTGCCATTTCCCGGAACTCGCCATTCGTGCGCAAGGGACTTTGAGATCTGGCTCGTTCAAAGATTCTCGGAAAATTTTTGAACAGAAGTCCAAAGAAGAGTCCTTAAGTTCGCCGATCGGCTAAAGGACATTAGTTTACAGTTACATCATCGTTCGATATGCCGAGTAGGAATCATCGCAATTTCGTGGAATTTCCATTCGTGCTCGAGGGACCTCAAAAAAAAAAAAAAAATTAGAGCTCCCTGAATTTTTTTTTCCGCGCTTGACCTCATTTTTTCATCCCGCGGATCCACGTCACACCGGGAGAGATCCTACTGTGTGGATAACTGTGTTCGTGCCAGGTTTGAAGTCGAGTCCGACGGAGGATTCGACACGAAGGACCGCTGACGGTACGGAGGCCTTGTTCCCGAAAAAAAAAAAAAAAAAAAAAAAAAAAAAAAAATGACGAGCATTTAATTACGTCCAAGTTTTTGGGGTACTCGCAGATGTAGGAACTCGCGGCCGGCTCCGACCAGGAGTCCATCGACGGATCTTCGTGACCCTACACCGGGAGAGAAGATCTTGCTTCACGAACTTCGGCAGCATCCTCGGAGATCTTCGTGCTAGTAAACGCGCGCGCCAGATCATAGTCCCAGGCTGCTCATCTTCGGTTTGGGCGCGAGAGACGATGAAATTCATCGTCCCTCGAGCCGCTCCGATTCGGAAAGTAACACTCTTAGTCCCTCTTCGTGATCGAAGTCGCGCGGCCAGAGAATCAACGGAGCCCTTCGTATCTCTTGCGGATCGGGAGCAGTTCGCGAAAGGTGGAGATTTCTGCTCTAGCCCGTTCCTTTTTTTTTTTTTTTTGTTTTTCAATTCTCCTTTTTCTCCTATACTGGCTCGTCTCTCCTTCATCGCTCTCCTATCTCGCTGGGAGTCTCCAAAGCAGAGCCAAAGGCAATAATCTCGATGGCCCGGCCAATTACGCTCGTCTCGTGGCCATCTGCTCCATCTCGGGCCCTGGCCCGAGAGTAAGAGAGCAGCGCTAGATGCGCTATGAACCCCGATGCGACCTGTACCGATGACCGTTCCGGCTGCCACTCCTCTCACCTGTCCTATCCTCATTTTCTGATCTCACTCTCGTTCACTCGCTTTACAAACCCCTCACGGCGGCTCCCTCGGCCTAACTGGACGGAGTAATGACGAAATATAATATTTAAGATCGGGAGCCTCGGGGCCGAGTGTCGAAACAGAAATGCACTCTGTCGAACGATAACCGCAAGCGGCACTCGATGCCGCGGTCGACGAGCTTCGGGACGACGAGAAATCGCGGAGATGAAAGGATGCGCCTTAAAATGTACACCTTTCAAACTTGCCTGATCGTACGTTCGACGAAATGCAGCACGGTGTTGAAACTTCAACCGCGACTTTGTAACAACTTCTTCTTCCAGAACTGGCCGAACACCGCAAGTTTTTGTTGCATTTCGGAAAGTGATCGGATTTCTGAGAGATTACAAACTTAACGGCATTAGTTTTTAACAAACGCACTCTATCGCGACTTTATAAAGTTATCCTTGATATTTCTACAGTTCATTTTTTTACATTGTTACGCTGGGCGCTATTCTTGATTTTTTTTTTTTTTTTCAATGTACTTTACAGTTCGTTAATTCGATCGTGCACGAGATATCTCGTATCTTTTATTTAGAAGTATAGTTCTATGTTCGTTAACTTAAAGTTATCCTTGATGTTTCTAGAGTTCATTTTTTGAATTTTAACACGGAGAAAAAAAAAAAAAATGTTGGGACAACATGAATTCTGTTACCATAACTCATTTACCTCGTTAACACAGAGACAACAAAATATTTTGCTGTATCAGCCAAATATTTTTGCTGCCACAATAAATTATTAACGATCTACATTTTGTTAGAGAAACAGAACTATTTACCTCCGCGTAAGCTTTGCACTATTCTTGAAATATATATATATATATATATATATATATATATATATATATATATATATTTATGAATAGAGTTCCCTTTGTTAATTCGGTCTTATACGAGATATCTCATATTTCAGATTTACTACTATCGCTTTTATTTTTTCTGCGACTGCTGAAAGTGCTATTGTATTTTTGGATGATGAGTTGCCTTTCGCCCCGTAATTGGACTCAGTCTATAATAACACCAATAAATAAATAAATCTCACATTGCTCGGGCATACAATGCGACAGTCAGATTGCGCACGGCCAAGCTCACACACACGACATGCAATGAACCGTGATACACGCGGTATTTATGGGTCGATAATACGAGTCTGTGTGCTCGCTCCGGACAGACCTGTAAATTTTACATTCGAACAAGTGTTCGGCGCGAGGCGAATACAGAAGAAAAAGAAAAAAAAAATAAAAATCGTATCTATAGATCAGCAGCGTAGTTTCGCAGCGCGGATACGTGTGCGTGCGGGGAGCCGTGTATGGTATGTTATCTAAGCGTGTTGGGATTAACGTACGAGATCCGAGTTATGGGTTATTCGATTCTGGACCGCGTTGGTCGCGCGGTCTCCGCGTCGGGACGGAGACCGCGACGTATATAATTATGCCGAAATCGTAGTCAGGTACCGATACACCAAAGGGTGGGAGGGGGGGGGGGGGGGGTCGGGGGATACAACGTGAACGCGGTGTTCGGAACGGACGAACGAACGAAGAAACGAACCGAGCGCTCGGGACCCCCGAAAATTGATCACGTACAGCGGCGCGGAATGGTCCGCGGACGAACCCGGGCCCGGAATCACCTCTCTGATGCTCTCGACTCTCTGTTATTATCGGGAATAAAAGTCACCGCTACCATACGGCGAGAGGTGAATTTGTGCGGCGACAATTCTGCCAGCTCGGAGATATACGCGACGTGGTCAATCCGCTCGCGCCTCTTGGGTGATTTTTATTTTTATTTTCGTGTTTTTATTATTTCATTTTTATTTTTTTCATTTTTTATTTTTTTTTTTTAAGTTCTTTTTCCTCTTGTTTCGGGCGGAGTGAGTCGACGGTCACGATCGTCTCTATCCCGGCTTTGTACGTGACGGCGGTAATACAAGACGAGACAAATATCTTATTACTATATTGGCGGGTAGGAGGAACTCGCGGTCCTCGAATTCGAGAGAAAATTAGCTCGAGGATGAACCCGCGTCGTCATTTGGGCTTGTTATTATCATTATTATTGTTATTATAGGATAGTTGGAATTTGTAAGTTTTCGGTGCTTCGGAATTTATGCTGATAAATAATGAAAAAAAAATCTAATAAATAAGAAAAGTTTTTTAAGGGTGTTTATTTGTCAAGAATTTATCGTTTATTGCCCGACAAATATCTTATTGCTATATTGGTGGATGGGACGGACTCGCGATCTTCGAATTCGCATGAATAGTAGCTCGAGGATGAACCCTCGTCGTCATTTCGGCTTGTTATTATCGTTGTCATTATTATTATTATTATAGGATAGTTGAAATTTTTAAGATTCCACTGCATCTGAATTTTTACTGATAAGTAATGAAAAATTTAACTAATAAGAAAAGATTTTTAGGCTGTTCATTTGTGAAGAATTTAGTTTTTTTTTGCCCCATAAATATTATTATCATTATTATTATTATTATTATTATTATTATTATTATTATTATTATTATTATTATTATTATTATTATTATCGAATGGGTAAAATTTGTAATTTTTCAATGCATCCGAATTTTACCTGAGAAATAATGAGAAAATGTAATAAATTTTGTAAAATATATTTTTAGGGTGTCAATTTGTCAAGAATTTTTGTTTTGTTTTTTGGCCGACAAATGAGAAGTCCCCGATTAGCACGGACGACGTTGTAGTAATCTGGGGGACGTGTGGGAGTCGGGTGGGTATATATATATCACGGTTTGATATCTCGACAGAGCGAGAAGAGGAAGGGCCCCGGTCTTGTGCCTTTCGTCCGTGTCCCGTCGCCGGTGAATTCGTCGAGCGTGTCAAGAGAATGCCTCGGCGCGATGTCTCAACCCGGGGAATCTCGCCGCTGGCCGCTCCGCGTGAAAGCTACTCGAGTCCGATCGTCTCTTTCCTCCTCGGCCGCCGCTGCTCCGCATCCTCGTGAATTGCCCTCGCCCCTTCGTCGACGCATCATCATCCTCGTCATCGTCGTACGCGTTTTCACACGCCGATGCATCTCGGCAGTCTCGACGCCCCGTGCCAGTTACATATCTCGAAGAGGACTCCGAGACTTGCGTCACGAAGTAAGGCGAACGACGTTTCTTTTCATCATTTTTTTTTTCAACATCCGCTGGACTCGATAAATTTAAGTATCTTCAAAAAAAATTATGTGAATGAACGTCATTAAAAAAAAAAAAAAAAAAAATATGTTGAGAAAAAGAAATTCATATTTCACGAATTTCTCAAATTTTACATTTTAATTTTTTTTTTATTTCACTGTACGGCGAATAAATTTTTTCTTTCGCACGTTTCGAGAGATTGTCTCGACCAGCCTATAAAAAAAAATGCCCACTCGTTCAGCAAATTGCATTCTCTAACGCTCCAAAACCGATTTTTCTTAAATCGCACGTACCAACTACAAAAAAAAAACTGTTTCAAAGTCCTTTTGTAATTTCCTTGTTATCCACGTGAGGCGTTCGGGGTTAAAATTTCTTATTTCTCGGAAGTCGGTTCTAGGTTCGATTCGAGGAGGAAACAGGATACAGTGTAACAACGAGGGGAGATTGGCTAGACAAGCGAGGAAAAAGAAATAAAGAACGGGGACAGCGAAACTTTTCACTCGCCCGCTCGAGTATCAAGCTCTCTTAATCACCGTCACGTTTCCCTTACGCTACATCCACGCACGTCGAGTACACACACCGACGTCGTCCCTCTAACAATGTCGACGCTTCAATTCCATAAGGGCGTTTAATCGGCGGACGAGCGCGGTTTCGGCGCCCTTCCGGCGCTGAAGCGTCGATGTAAAGCGCGTCTTCCTTTACCGTTACTCTACGCGCATACTCCTCGGTGTGAGTGGAGTGAGATCCAGCGGCGATTTACACGCGCAGGTGCCGTCACCGGGAAGCACACATACGCACCTCCAAACGTCCCGATAGGCGCGAGCGTAACGCGAGGAAGCGATATACGCACGGGGAAACTCGCTCATGAAACACGCTCGCGTGCCCACACACGGCCGCGCACATAGACTCGGCGATTTTAACACCGTGTAGTTTATACACAGTGCGAACGATAGACGATGCGCAGGCGACTCGGCCCGACTCCTCGTGCAATGTAGCTCGTTTAATCCCCCCCCGAGTCAACCGTACGCACTCGCGTGTACGCACGTCTCTCTTTCTCGCTGTCTTGTAAGGCGGGAATACTCTCCTCGCGCTGAACACCGGACGGGACATCCACGAGGAAACGCTTGTTCATCAGGATTTCTTTGTAGCGTGTACCCGATCCTTGTACTCGATTAGCGTCGGTGCGTACACGCAGTTTTGCACCGTGTAGTATTCTATTACGATGAGTCGAGATTCGAGTGAGCACTGCGCGCGAATGGAATTTCTGACGCTGCCTGTGCAGTCTGACATCGATCGTACACGACGAAAGTGTCGATTAATTCCTCACCGATAATACGGTAATTGCAAATTTTTGGGATTTTTGTTATTTTTTTTTTATATAATCATTTTTTTTTTTTTCTATCCGGAAATATTTAAGGGTGATAATAGTAGTTTTATCGCACGTGTTTCGTACAAAATTTTACTTGACAAGATGTGAGAACGGCGGTTTTGCGCACGCCAAGCGTGCGTAAAACTGACATTTTCGCACCGAGTATAATAATAATTTATTATGCTACGAATGAAGGAATTGAGCGATTTTCGCACGGGTGTGAAGTTTGCTGTTCGAGCAAAGCGTGGGCAGAAATCACCCGAGGTGAAAATTCGCTCCTCATCGACTTATTTTTTATATACTTTTATTCCGACTTCGTTAAGCTGACCACATTTCCTGCGTCGCAAAATCCCTCATATTCACCGATGACGATTACTCCCCCGGGAATAATCTCGGCAACTAAAGTTCATCGAGTTATAAGGGCTGCATTTTGCATCGCTCAACCTTCGCTCGAGGAAGTTCACTCAGAGAATAAAATTCTATGTGAACAATTTTTTTTGTTTTCTTCCCAAATCAGTGTTTTGACCGATACTTGCCAAAGATGAAATTTGATGTCATGTAAGTATCCTCAGGGTCATTATTACTCCGTAGAGAGTAATGAAACAGTACTGCGCATGCGCACAGGTTAATATCGATCATCGATCAATAACAGGCGATTTTCCGGTCGTGCTGCACGCAAGGAATGTGTTTATTTCAGCGAAGTCGGACATTTTGAGCGTTTTTATCTATCTGGAATCATTTAGCGCGATAAAAATGATTTTTTTTTCAACTCATCGCTGCCCGCGCGACTTGAAGACAAAAAGACCGTAGTTTTAAATACGCGCGAATATGTGGGAGAGCATTTTTTTTGGCCCTTCCATTTTTTTAATCAAAAAATTGTCCGGATACATTTATCACGTTTTATTTTTCCAAGCAGACCGACGTTCTCTCAAATGTTGCGTCGAGTTCCGGTACGCACCAGGTCGCGCGCACACACGAATTTCCGCTCGGGTGACGAACAAGTCCAAATCGAAGTAATAACAAGGTATGAGCGGTTCCGAGAAAGAGAGATAGATCTTCGAGCCGAGATGCGATAAGAAAGTGAGGAAACAGCGAGACTTCTTCGCACTCCTTGGCTCGTTCGCGTGTGCTGCGTACGAACGTGTATAATTCCCGCGAATATCCATGCGGACACGTCGTTAGATATAGTTTAACCGTGCGCGCACGATAGCTTATCGCGGACGACGTTTCCACTATATAGTTACTGTATGCGTTACCGCGCGTGCCCCGCCGACTGCAATACATATCCATATACATATATATACAGATATGTGTATATATATATATATATATAAATATAATATACCCGACGTAAGATCTCGAGGATTCGCGGAGAGCTTGGAGAGCGCGTTACTCTAATGGGTTTACTACTAAGCGCTGCAACTAGTTAGCAGATAGGTTGAACGGATAAGCGGACAATTAGAGGGACCTTGCCTCGGTACCGAATCCTATATTCCTCGGTGCATGTACAACTGTGCACGGTATAGTTATAAAACGGGCATGCACCGCTCGCCACGAGCAATTAGTCGTTATAAAGACTTTCGCGGTATAAATATCTAGTATGGCTGAAGGAAGAGAGACAAGAAGAAAGATTTCCGAGCCGGTGCGAGAAGGTTCCGTGTGCCGATATGCCGGTTAATACCGGGAATTAAACGGTGGACCTCGGCTCAATCGGTCGGGACGATATCTCGATAAGTTTTCTTAATTTTTGCCTTCTTTTTTTTTTTTTGTAATTTCTTCGGTTATATTTATAGTATCGACAGGGTCCAGCGGGCCGATGCGGCTACCATGGTTCCGTGTGATAGCGCTCCCAGCTTATCGCGAACACGTGCTCGGCTCCGAGGAGATGCTCCGGAGCGCGGCGGAGGAGCAGCAGCCGGCAACGGCAGCAGCACGATCCCTTCGCCTGGCTCTGTGAGAAGAAACGATAAACGAGAATATAAGGGAGGCGAGAGATGGAAGCTGCTGCCGCTGCTGGGAGCCCGAGAGCTCAGTCGAGGTCGCGCTAATCGAGATTCGAATCGCGAAATTAGCTCGTCTGCGAGCTCGCTTCCACGGGCACATCGAAGATCGTGGAGACTAGGGGGGGGGGGGGGGGGGGGTTGCACTGCTCACGTGCGGCTTCGAGATCCGCGGAGGGCGAGAGACCGACGGATTGCGCGTCACATGTGCTTGGCTCCGAGAACGAGAAATAAAAACGGGAGGGACTCACAGAGGATTCTTTGTCGGATTTTCACGGATTTCTGTCCTGGGCTCCAGATTTTTTATTTTTTTGGGTCAATTTACCGAGCTTTTTTTTTGTTTTTTTTTTGGGAAATGTATTTTTTTTAACGACAAATGTACAGTGAAAAAACAATTCGCCTGCGGGCTGCCGAAGAACAAAATGTTTGGTTCAATTCTACTTTCAATTCTTACAATTGATTTCAATTCTTACAATTGATTTCAATTTTTACAATCGATTTCAATTCTTACAGTTGATTTTATTTCTTACAATATGATATTGAAAGAGCGATGGCGAGAGTGTCAAGGTGACATGTTATTGATTCAATCCGGTATGAAATTGTACGAATTCAAAGTAGAATTGAATTTTTTTTTTTCTATTGGCAGCTCGTAAGCAAATTTCACTTGAATCAATTGATATTTTTCCCGGTGCAGTAAAGGAATGTTTGTACAGGATAAGAAACCTTCTTTTAAACTTTGCGCAGCTAATGAAACTTGAACACTCTCGTCACTTTATCATTGAATAGGAACTAATTGAATCGCTGATTTTTGTTAACTAGCCGGGTAGGCGATTTATGTTCATATTAGGTTATATTTATTACAAGAATTTTTTTTCAAAAACGACAAATGAGCAGCAAAGTCATGTTTGCATGAGGTACAAAACCCTTTTTATATTCTTTACTGTGCCCAGCTAATCGAACTCGAACGCTCGTCGCCTTATCATTTAATAGAAACTAATTGAATCCGCAACATTTTTCCTTAACTCGCCGTGCGCTCGATTTACGTTTATATTACCAGTTATTAAAGCCACTGCGCGAGGAAGCGGGAAGCGATATCTGCGAATTTATTGGCAACGATTCTTTTCTACCGTAATACAGTTTCTCGATAATAAAAATGAAAATAAAATTAGTAAAAAAATGTGAAAAAAAAAAAAAAAATACCGAAGAAATGGTTCGCGTGTGGTCACCGAGCTTATTAAGCCGAGCGACCGGCCGCGGCCGGTTTTCAACATTATAAATTTATCAGTCCGAGGTACGTCAGTGGCGATGGGACCAAAAGAAAGCCGTTGATCGAAAGAGCGAGGTAGGAGTTTGACCCGCGACCTCGGAGCGCACGCCGCGCACCGACCCACCCCGCATCGGCAAGTACATTTCGATATACCCCACTATATACGCGCGCGAGGCTCTCGCTCTCGTGCCGCCGAGATATTTATTGGAGATAATTACAAGAGCGCTCGTAAAGTCTCTCGCGGACGCGGACGAGCGGGGAGGGTTTCGCGGCTGATATCTTACACGGCTCGGCCCCTCGCCCTCTCCTGCGCGCGATCTCGAGACTCCGCGCCCATGAACGGCTTGATGGTTCTTCGACGCGTACACCGGTGCGCCGATGTACACTCGATTCGTCGGCAGGCGGAGGTGAGCCTTTTTTTTTTTTTGTTTTTTTTTTTATTATTATCTCTGCACGGGGTGTCTCGCCGGAGACCCGCGGAGATCATCAGAAAACGCGAATGCACTTCCCACGGCCGAGGCACTTCCTCTTTCGCCGACTCAATCGGGAGATCCGACGCTCGATTGTTGTTCCTGCGTTACTCATATTATTCTCTGCAGCATCTCGGAAATTCCTGTGTCGATCTCGCCGACGAGATCGTGAGACGTTCGAGGGCTTAGTCGTTTTTTTTTTTTTTTTTAAATTTTTTTTATTTCTTTTATTGTAGACTCTGACGGGGCGGCACGATGGCATCGAGGAGTGGAGAATCGCGGGCTGGGAGAACTCATGGTCAGTTCGGACGACTGATTTCTTTATTTTTAAAAATTGATTTTTATAGTTGAATTGAATTTTTTTTTTTTTATGGACTTGAAATATTTCCTTTAATTGATTTTTAGAATGTCAATGGATTGATTCATCGAAAACTGAAATAGAGCAAAAAAAAATAAAAAATTGATGTTTAACGTAATTCGGACCGAGCTGCGTGTATGGAACAATAATTTAGCACGGACGTAACTCTAAAGCGCGTAAATGTATCGTTGTTATTATTGTGATTTTATTCTTATTATTATCGTATGTAATGAATTTATAAATCGAAAAGGGGAGCTCGCCTCGCTGCCGCTCACTTTCATGGAACTAATGGTCAGTTCGGACTAATTTTTTATTTTAAGAAATTGTTTTTTTTTTATAATTAAGTTTAGAAAAAGAAAATTTAATTCAAATATTTATTTTAATCGATTTGTATAGAATCAATGGGCTGACACCTCTAAAACTGAACAAAGCAAACAAAGTATATGTATATTTTTTAATTGATGTTTATGGCCATTCGGGCCGAGCCGCGTGTAAGGAACAATAATGTAGCACGGATGTGACTCCAAAGCACGAAAATTTATCGTTACTCTTGTTCCATTCGTACATAATGAATTTATATCTTGAAAAGGAGAGCCGCTAGACTGCCGCTCACTTTCATGGAACTAATGGTCAGTTCGGACTAATTTTTTTTATAAAAAAAAATGGTTTTTTATAATTAAGTTTAAAAAAAGAAAATTAAATTCAAATATTTATTTTACTTGATTTTTATGAAATCAATCGGCTGCAACCTCTAAAGTTGAATACAGCAAACAAAATATATATATTTTTAAATTGTTGTTTATGGTGATTCGGGCCGAGCCGCGTGTAGGGAACAATAATGTAGCATGTGACTCTAAAGCGCGTAAATTTATCATTATTATTATAATGATTATTATTATTGTTCATATATAATGAATTTATATGTCGAAAAGGAGAGCCCGCCAGGTTGCCGCTCACTTTCATAGAACTAATGGTCAGTTCGGACTAATTTTTGTATTAAAAAAAAATGGTTTTTTATAATTAAATTTAGAAAAAGAAAATTAAATTCAAATATTTATTTTACTTGATTTTTATGAAATCAATCGGCTGCAACCTCTAAAGTTGAATACAGCAAACAAAATATATATATTTTTAAATTGTTGTTTATGGTGATTCGGGCCGAGCCGCGTGTAGGGAACAATAATGTAGCACGGATATGACTCTAAAGCGCGTAAATTCATCATTATTATTATTATAATGATTATTATGGTTCGTATATAATGGATTTATATGTCGAAAAGGAGAGCCCGCTAGGCTGCCGCTCACTTTCATGGAAGCATAACGATCCGCTGACACGCCGACGTAGATAGGATACTCTCCTCTCCACGCTTCGTTACCGTACGGTAGTGCGACGCCGTTAATCGGCGAAGCCTCCGGATCTTTTGTTATTATACTATCGTGTAGTACCGGGGGGGGGGGGGGGGGGGGGAATATAAAGAGCACGATATTACACGCGCTACCCACGACTCCGAGTGGCGAAGACGAAATTAACGTCGAGCCGCTGAACCGGGGTTTTATAATTAGAAAAAAAAAAAAAACAACACATATAAAAATTAAATTATTAATGTCCCTCTTTTATTGCCGCGATAAATTTATGATCACCGCGAGCGATAACCTCGCGAGAGATTAAAAGAAAAAAAAAATATTTTTTTTTCAATGCGCTCACACGTTGATAATGTTATCGGGAATTATACTTCGGTATCACCCAGTAGAGGTGTGCAGAGGAGGTCGAAAGAAAGAGTCCCAGTGGAAGATAGCGAGCGGATAGCGAGAAGCGCGGTGCAAGCCGCGCGCGGAATGAAAATCGATCGGTGGAACCGAGGAGGCGCGAGGATCGAGATGATGCGTCGATATCAAAAGTTGCGGAGTGGCTTTGCCCGAGCGTTGCGCGTTCGATAAAGAGGTACGACCATTCGGAACGGGAGTGAGACAGTCGTGAGCACCGATGGAATCAGCGCTCTTCGCAGCGGAGGTACCCGCCGTTAGCTCATCGTGCCGGCAACCTTATAGCCTGGCAATATTTCCGTGGCAATTTCGGTCTGAATTATTTTCACCGATTCACTTTATCGCCCGCGCGCGCGCCTTCGGTTACATACCCGTTTTCTATATAATCGAAGACCTCGCTCGCACTACCCGCGAATCCGGCACCGTAACTCCGCGATCGGTTCGCGTGCAGTCGATATTTCTGCGATTGAAAATTTTCTCGCTCGACGGAAATGAAAAAAAAAAAAAAAAAAAACGATCGGCGTAATATAAATCACTTGGATCCTTGACATCGCGACTATCGGTACAATCGAATTTTAATAAATTTTTAATAAAATTTGATTGAAGAGAAATTAATCCGGAATTTTTTTTTTTTAAAGATAAACCATAAAGCTTCTTTGATAGTTCAGAAAAAAATTATATTAATGGTTCATATAGTTGCTATAAAAAAAAAATATCACTGCAATTCTTGCCTTCACGACTTTCGGTAAAATGGAGTTTTTATGAATTACGAATACAATTTGAAAAAAACAAAAAAAAACAAAAAAATGAATCGGCAATATTTTAAAGAAAAACCAGCAAGGATCTTTGGATACGTCAGAAAAAATCACAGCAATCCTTGCTTTTGCGACTTCGGCAAAATACAGTTGAAAATCGAAATTTCAAAAACCGCAAACCTCACTTCCTTCTACAGCATATATACAAAAATATAAAAAAAAGATTGATAACAATTATCCATATCATTCTCAGAAATAAGAAAAGACGACTCCACCGCTTTAAATGCCAAGTATCAATTTTCCCATCGCTCCGAGAGCCACCGAAAAAAAAAACGCTAAAAATTCGCCCCCGTATAAAATCCCTCCGAACCCCAAAGGGGTCGAGGATCGTTCGCCGCTCCTCAGACTCATCACATTCAATAAATAAACCCGAGTCGCAAACGGCGCTTCTCAATTTTTTCAGGATGTCTCGGCCGTAACGAGTTTGCGGCTCGTCCGACCCGAAGAAAATGAATTCCCACGACACGCACACGCCCCGCAGTGACTAGACGCCCATAATGCGCAGCTTTTGGGCCTAAGGCGCTACGCGGTGTGTCACCACGGCGACGAGAATCGCGCCGTCGACGCGAACGAGCGATTTTCGAGGCGATATCTCGAATGCAATTTCGTTCGGGTGTACGATAGCAGCGGTGGAGAACAGTGGGGGCCGCGCTGAGAGACGCGCCCGTAATTAAACCGAACATGCAGCGCACGGATGACGAGCAATTAGCGTGCGCCAGTGGCGGCACCGACTTTCGGAGATTTTCGTCGGTGCAAGGGCTCACGTCGTGTCACGCGAGGCATTTCTCGTTTCCACAGTTCCCTCGAATAACCCCCTTTCTACCCCCCCCCCCCCCCCCGCCGTCTCATCCCGTCCGACTTTACGGCCCCTTAATACTTGCTCGTCGTCGAGTTTCGCTCTCCGTTTCCCTTCGCGTACGTCTCGCGTTGTCGCAGGAAGTGTTCCCCGCGCGGAGATTACGAGCGAGGCGCAAATGCAGCGATTCGAGCCGAGCGCTCGAACGCGCTCGGCTTACAATTTTTTGGGAATTAAAAAGAATTAAATTGGGGCGCGAGAATTTCTTTTTGTTATCGGCGTTGCGTGTCTTCCGAGCGGAGTAATTGGCGATGATCTCGCGACGGGTCGTTACAGTTAATAAAAGATATCGTCGGATCCGTGCGAATATTACAACTTGTCTTGTTAATGGTCGAGCCGACCGCTTACGTACTGTGAGCGATGTGTTATGATCGATGCGTTATGATCTCTTTCCGACATCGGATGCAGAGAATCGTGTTAACAATTTGTAGCTGACGGTAATGATGTGGCGGGTATTTTTTTTTTATTGGAGCGAATCGCACGAGATCATTTGGAGCACTTTTCACTTTTGCCGATTGAATTTACTTTTTTTAACGAGAAATTGGGCGAAATAGTATTGATAAAAAAATTCCGTAGGCATGAGACCTCAAATCTGCGGTCGGATTTGGAGAGGAGGTGCTTCGCGCACTCGAGATTAGCGGAGACTGAGCAGAAGACGATGAACTGCAGAGTGTATGAGCTTTGTTTTTTTTTTTTTTTTTTTTTTTTTTGGGTGCCGGTTCAGACATATTCATATTGGTCGAAGTATAATATGCGAAGGCCATGGGAGGATGAATAGCCGTTTGCTCTCGTTTCTTTGGCTCCCGATGTGCGTACGAAAGGGTTGAAGAATCGTGAATGCTGGCAGGCGTGCATAGAAGAGTTTCTTCCCGGTGGAAAAAAAAGGTGCACGCCTTCTTCGACCGCACCCCTTCTCGAAAAGGGTTAAAGCGACGGTATAATATACCGTCCCCTGGTAACGAATATACCGGCACGGAAATAAAGCGCTTAGGGTGAGGCGAACCGTTCAGAGGCTCAGTGGACGACTCGACGCGAGCGAACCATTTTGCAAAGGGCTAGGAAAATAAGTATGGTTAACGCAATTTCACCCACAACGCTGTGTCACGTCGCAATGTCGCCCCCTCGTCGCCAACGTGCGGACAGGGAAATGATATAGACGTCAGGCCGAACGGGGAACGAAGAAATATTCATGGGAACTGTTTGCCATTCGTCGCAACTCGGAGAATCGTCGAATAGACTGAAAATAAATAACGCGATCGTTATAATTGATTATCAATCCTTTCGGAAGTGGAAATTTTAGTTTAAATAATATTAATGTTTTAGAAATTCATTAAAATAAATATTTACTCGCGGGCCACCCGTCGAACAAATAATTCTTCCAAAATAAAAATAATTTATAAAACAATTATAATGAATTCACATTTTCGTGAAACTGCTATGAGAAAACGGGGTTTGGGATTGCTGAAAAATTAATCTACGATGTACGCCGCGTAAGGTTGATTGGGCCGGTTTCGGGGTTCATCCTGGGCCTCTCACGGTACAGTGACCGAGGTAACAGTATATTTCCTTTTTCAATATGGCCATTGGGAAACGTTTACGCATTCAAATTCCGCAATAATCCCCCGTCCTCCCCCATTGCTGCGGTGATATTTGGTGCTTCTGGCTATCGGGGAGGGCCATTGTTGCCGTCCGCCGCCGCGGATTGTCGGGTGACTCATTATTTTCGCGTCGGTCTCTCAACCCCTCGTGCCAACCCCCGAGCAACGGCCGCGGAGTAGCGGGCCACATTGCCTCGTTCGAGTTTCGTTTTGGCGGGGAACCCCCGGCGATTGGACTCGCTTTCCCTCCGTATATCTATACGCGGTCGCTTTCCGCCCTTCTTCTCTCGCGCGCCACGAGGGTCCAGTCGATATGACGGACGGCGCGGGTGTATTGTGCGTGCGCGAAACGTCGTACACTTTTTTTCCTTCTTTGTTTTTTTTTTTTTTTTTTTTTTTTACAATTCCCGAGAACGAGAGCCAACCCTCGGCGATCAGCGTTTCTGCAGTTCTCCGGCCGACCAACCCCTTAATTTCGACAAGACACGAACTCCTCTTACCGACTCCGAGGGCAAAGTAAGCTCCGATAATTGATTGCTAAAAAATGTAGACGAGTGAATAGCCGAAAGATTGAAAACCAAGGAGGGGGAGGGGGGGGGGGGATTCCAATAACAAGCATCCTTGATAAGACACGAGAAAATATTTCGAGAAAGATATTATTTCCGAGATCCGCAAGGAGATAAACGGCGAACAAAAATGTCCTCTTTGAAATTAACTTCCTCGTCTTAAGGCTAATTTTCGTTGACACTTCGTGTTGGTGCATAAACTTATCTATAATCTGTTATCTAAAGGGATTAGTAGTCATTGGGTTATCAAAAGGAATTGCCTTTTACAACATCCTTCAAATAAAAATTCTTTGCTCCGCACTCATTCATATGCACATATATGTCCTATACACTTAACCTAAAGAAGACGAGTCCGATTGTTTCTTAATTTACCTATATGTTACGCCGCTATTACGTATTTACTTAAACACTTCAACTCTCAAGGCATCAGCTTCGGTTTTCGACCTTTCCCTGCAAGCTTTCCGAACTTTTTTGCATATCTGCACATTTCCTCTACTGGTCTTCCTTTTAATAACGAGATCAGCGTCACGAGCAAGCCTTCTTTCTGCTCAAAACGGACTATTAATATCGATTCAAAATTGCTTGTATCTTTTTAACCCTACACCTCATGTATAATTTTGGAAATTATACATGAGGTAAAATGTATAATTATTTTGTATAATTATACATGAGGCGGAAAACTTGATTTTATTAAAGCTTAGTGTGTGAACGCCACACTTAAAACTTAAACCGTAACGAACATTGGTAAACATCACATTTTCTGAATATCGTCTGGGGTAGTTTTTCATCCCATACATGAATGTTATAGGTTAACCCTTTGTAGAGTTAACCCTTTGTAAGTCGTATCGTTTTCGGACGATGTGACTTATAAAGATGAGTTAAATTAACTTCCTCGCCCCGAAGCTTAATACCTACATAATTTGATACTTCTTATCGCTTTATAAATTTATTTTCACAGTTCAACCTCCTATCAAAAGTGATTATTAACATCGATTAAAAAATGGATCTATCTCTATAGAAAAAAAAAAAAATGCCGTGAATAGATTTTTCTAAAAAAAAAAAATGGTTTCCGATCGCTCGAGGTGACCCTCGTTACCCGCCGACCCGCGCTGCCACTCGTTTCCCCGATTCGCAGTCGAGACCATCCACCTCGCGCTGCTTGGGATCAGCGTGGTGTAACGACGTCGGATAAATGAAATTACTCCTCCTCCCCCGGCGGTCCCCTTTAGCCCCGTGGCTCGAGTGCGACTTCAAAAGGCTTCATTCGCGGCCGACCGCACCCGGAATTGACAATTGACAGAATTGATACTCTATAACGTAAAGCGGGTAGCGAGCTGCGCTGTGCAGACTCGAGGGTCACGATCGCACGCGTGTGCGTTCGCTGCGGCATTATACCGTAGGCAGAACGTACATGTGCGTATGATATTTATCGCCTCGGGCCGCGCCGGCATCACGATGAATCGCGAGCAGCACCGGCAGCCCCCCGCGCCTTTAACGGAGCAAAAAAAAAAAAAACCAAAAAAACCAAAAAAAAATGAAGAAAAAAAGAAGGAAGAGCTCGTCGACGCGGAGGGTGCGTGCCGTACGAGCGGCAAAGCGATTCGTTAAGCCCTTCTTTTTTTTTAATCCACCGGGGCTCGAAAAGCGTTTAGCGATCACGATACACTTTGCTCTCGATCGGACTCGTTGCGCTGAAGAGCGAGCCTACCCTATCATACGCACAGTGGAGTGCGCGTGCGCGCGCGCGCGCACCTTGTACTTAAAATTAACGAGATAATAACGGATACGATGTGTGAAACGATTCGTGCAATCGCGCTTGCGCAATCATGCGTGCCCGCACGCAGAGAACCGCGCAATGATTATAATATACTCGTGAGATATCAACGGAGAGACGTGACGGTGAGAATATACTTATTTTATTTTTTATTCCTTAATTTAATAACTTAATTATCCCGGACGCGCCGATTCTTCCGAGGAGAATCGCCGCGTTATTTTTTCTCTCCCTTTTTTTTTGTATAATTTCGTCCGAGACACGCGAAAACGAGGCACGACCAGTCAAAAAAATTACCGGAGAGAGAGATCTCGTGTAGGTGATACAGAAATCTGGCACTGTCGCCAGAAAAGGGGACACACGCGATTATACTTATTATCGAATGTAATAATCAAGTGTCGTCCGGTCTGCCCCGAGGGGACACGACATCCGGCCCGAATGCATCGCGCGCGGGCTTGGAAACTTTCTCGTATACGCCAATTATCAGCTGCCCAGACACGGGCAGTACGAAAGAGATCGAGATTGAGAGAGAGAGAATGAAATTTCGTTATCTCGGGTGCGAGGACGAGGAGGAAGTCGGCCCGTGGAAACGCTCGAAAGCTTTTCACTCGAGGATCGCTGCGCGTTGAAAGGGAAACGAGCCGCGGCTTAATTAAGACGGATCGAGACACATTGGCAAGGAATAAAATTCAGCTATGAACGGACGATGAAAGGGACGAATCGCGACTTCGAGGGTGCACTCGAAACTCGAAAAAAAAAGCCTTAGATAGGTAAAAAAAATTGAGTAAGACTCGAAGTATCGCACTCGGGAAGGATAAAGAGGAGAGACGGGAAACCGAAGGGCCAGCGAGATCGGCTCGTGATGGGCAAAGGCGAAAATCGAATTTGCCGTCCAATTTGTAAAGCGACAAAAATTTAAATCGCAAAGCGCGACTCGACGTGCGGTGTCATATCGTATACGGCGAGAATATCCTCTGTGCGGCGTGCTTCGGCGTGGCCGTCGGGGAATCGAATGTCCTTGTCCCGGTGCCGTACCAGAGCAAAGTGGATGAAGGATAATACGCGGTAAAACGAGTTCGAGGGTGAATTCGAAATTAAGGGAGGAGGCGGAGAGCGGCGAGAGCGTGTAACGTAATCTCATTTTTCAATTGCGGTGACGGCGGGTGCTTGGCTCTCGATTCTATAGATATAGAGTGTCGAGCTCCGCGGCGTAGAGTATCCGAGTCATAAAATCGGAGTGACAATGTAGGAACCAGACTTGCCGGACCGTCCGGCAAGGAATGCGAACAGAGACGAGACAAAAATAAATGAAAAATGAAAAATAAAATGGAGAACCGGAGGTAGCGATAGGATGGAGGAAAGTCAATAATGGTTGATTCTTCGTAGCTACTTCGCATTCGAGCTTAATTAATTTTTGCAATAAGGCAAGAAATAAAATAAAAGGGTAGCTTAATTCGACACTAGATCTATAGTGATCGATCACCTGGAATAACTAAA
The DNA here is from genome assembly GCA_963922035.1 of Amblyjoppa proteus. Lineage (NCBI taxonomy): Eukaryota > Metazoa > Arthropoda > Insecta > Hymenoptera > Ichneumonidae > Amblyjoppa > Amblyjoppa proteus. The sequence continues at coordinate 22,814,566 of OY998234.1, read as the reverse complement.
ATTGGCGAATTTGAGGTAAGTAATAAATTCGGTAATATACAGAAACTCGGTCGATTAATGCGATATTATTTTATATCGAATGTGCCAATTTTTCTTGTTTTGATTTTTTTTTTAATTTAAGTAATTTCAAAAATAAATTTATAAAAATTAAATACTACGTCACGGAAATAGCGTCAATCACAAATAGATTGAAAAGGCTCAGTGTGAACTTTGCACAGCCACATCTTGAATCCATTATCTCGTTATTTAGAAAGCTTCTAATGAAGAACGTCTCTAAACATAAATTTCCAATACAGCCTATTTTTTAATGACCTCCTCATTAGAATAAAACAAAACAGAGCTAGGGACCCGCCAGCTTAAATTATTAATATGATATATTAATTGACTGTATCGTCTCCTTCACAAACAAGTTTTTATTTTATATTTATGAGTTACTTCTTAGCGAAATACAAACATACGGGTTGAAGAATTCTGATCAATGGCCCATTAGCATGAAGAAAAAAAAATCACGCATGTATTGATGAGAAACCACTAAATTTTGTACTAATAGGGCTAATAAAGCGCATTTACTACTACTAAAAAAAAATAATAAAATGGAAATCCAGAGAGAGTTAATAACAACTGATTCTTCGCAGCTACTTCGCATTCGAGCTTAATCAATTTTTGCAAAAAGGCAGGAAGTAATATAAAAGTATACTTATCCATTTGGCACTAGATCTATAGTGATCTGTCATCTGAAACAGCTGAAAAGGATGAATCTGTGCTGAGAAATAAATTGAAAACATACAGAAATTCGGTCGATTAATGTAACAGTAATTTCTGTCAAATATTCCCGTTTCTCTCATTTCGATGCTTTTTTTTTTTATATTGGTAATTCGGTACTGCATTTAATAATCGTAAAGATCATTCGATCTCCCTCGACATAAATATTGGATAATTCGTTCCCTTAACTTCCACGAAGTTCCGTGACTAAAGCGCCTCTTGAATCGACGACAAAGCGAGAGATCTTTTTTTTCTATAAAATACGACCGTGAGACGGTTCGTCGGGCGACGCAGATTTGTCCCTATTGTGCAGTAAGATCCCTACAATCTCGTCTCGTAACTATGCAGGAAAAAAACATAAATAAAAAAAAAAACCACCACCTATACCGTTCCGAACATCTTCGCGTAGAAGCGTGACACTTGTCGTCCGATTTTATCGCCTCGTTAAACCCCTAGCGTATCGACACCGCAGACCCTTAATTGTGTTATTTACAACCATGACACATTCGGAATGTCACATTCGACACAATAACACCCAACTCGTGTAATATCCGTAAGCGCTCCCTTTCATGTTTTCTCTCATTACAGTGCCAGAGTTCAAACAAACGTATAAAATGTACGTTTAAATCTCGCTCCGAGATTCAAATTTCCGTGATTTTTCGTACTATCTGCGCCTTTTTTTTTTTATCTCCATAATTCACATCCGTCCGGGTTAACGAGAGTCGGAGGGATCGAACAGTGCATCGACTGTGACGAGATTTCCACTTCGGACTCCTCGACTTCCTCTAATCGGCCGGGACTCGTGACGCACGTGAGTCGTAAAAGTGTGAAGCGAGTTCGTCGCCTTTGCCGCTGGTGAGGTCGCCTCGCGTTTACGAGTACTCGGAGATACGAGATTGGGTATGTTCGCGGAAGGGTTGCTGGCGTTGTCACGAATGGTGCGGCCGTTTGTAACGGTGTTGTCCCGCCGTCTGCTGTTGCTTTGGTCGTCAACGGTAAAGAAAAAAAATAAATAAATAAAAAATGAAAAAGTGGCAGCCAGCACGCGACGATGACGCGAGCCCAGCCACGGCGACTCTTTCTTCTCCTCGCTCCGGCGTAACCGATGCCGACTTTTGCTGTACGGTAAACCGATCGTAAAATCCCGAGCCGAATCTGTCCCTGGCTAAGCAGCAAGTGCATCATGCGTTTTGCATTCGGATTCCGATTCGCTGATCCGTAAAGGAGAGCGGCCAAAAAGGACCATTTTTACCAACTTGAGTGAAACGTGCACATTTTTTTCGGCACGAATAGAAGTGTTCCGAAAAAATTGTTTGCCATCGTACTTCTCGCGATTCCGGTGACGATGTTCGTGGTGCGCTTCGCTGTTATTCTGCACTCTTATTTTCTTACTCTTTTCTTATTATATTACTTATGTTAATTTTATTGGTATTGTATTCTATTTTATTTATTTTTTCACTGCATAATTTTATATCGTTCGATTTCTCGTTCATTGTAATATGTATTCATAAAACTCCATTTACATTAGCGGAAGTGCATTATCAGAGCATCACAAATAGATATCTAACCGGCCGATTTTAGAGTCTAACAAAGAGTTTCCGTAATTCTCTTTTTTACAATTTAATACATTTTCTCAACGACTCCGATTCCCGAAGACACTTAACGCCCGTCATGATCGGCAAGCTCGCATGTACAGCGATGAAACTAAGCGCCGCGATATTCGTCAATTGACTTTGTTATTTAACATGAAAATAAAAAGTACGACTGCATTTTTCCGACCGTTGACAACAACAATTTTATCCTCCTCGATCTCTCGTTCGCTGTAATACTCTTTCCCGTCCATAAAACCCCATTTATATAACCGGAAGTCCATCGACAGGGCACAATGAATACATGCCTAATCGGCCGATATTGGTGTCTGGCAAAGAGTTTCCGTAATTCCTTTTTTACAATTTAATACATTTTCTCATCGACTCCGGTTCCCGAAGACACTTAACGCCCGACAAGTATCATCTCCGCGTCATCGTCGAGCTCGCGCGTGTTCGACTTTATACGTGCACAGCGATGAATCGAAGCGCCGCGGTATACGTTAATTAATTGGAGCTAAGTGGATATCCGCAGGAGGAATCGAATTAGACGAGGATATTCCGCGAAGCTCCCGATAAACCCGGATAAATTAATTAACGCTGCCGGAGTAAGCGCCGCGTATCGTCGACTCGAGCCGCGAACGCCCGAGCTTCGATATCGGCTCCTTCGATAGTCCCGGCCATTCAGCGACGAGAATAATACGAAGCTCTCGAAGCACCAGCTCGTGATCTCGATTTCTGCCGGTGTTCGAAACATCGCTCAGGCGAAGTTACTTAAGGGGAACACTCGAGCGTGCTCGCGCCCGACCAATAAATGTCGTCCGGGTTTTAAGACTCCCGATAATTGTACGTTGACCCTCGCGTCGAGCCGTTTCTTCCCGCTCGCGTCCTCGGCCAGACTCGACGATCCACGCCGATAGCGTTGCGAAATCGGCGAAAGATCGCGCTCTCGCGATCATCGAGACGACTTGTTTATTCGCCACCTCGACACTCCGTGAGAGAAGGTGCAGCGCCACAACCGAACCATCATATTGGAAGCAGAAGTTCATCGATAGTCCCGCGGAGGCTCGTGACTCATCGACGACTTCTTCACACTCCGTTCAGCGGCTTTGTGCGGCATTGATAATTTAGTACGAGCGGATAAACGCGCAATAACGTTCACCCTCGGTACGTTAAATCAACCTGGACAAATAAGTTTCTAATCCTTTCGCCGTCCTAAGCCTGAGACGCTGGATTCTAGGTCCGCGATTTAGTGCATCTTGCAGCATAGTTTCGCCTTTTTCTACCGAGTGTAAAACTCCCGAGACCAAAAACATTGCGGACGGAATATTTTTATTTGAGGAACAAAAAAAAAGAAGATCAAAGAGCGGCCGAACCGAGACATTGTCATCGCTACCCGAGATCGGTCAAAAATTTCGGAAGCTCCGAACTTGGAAAAAAAAAAAAAAAAAAATGGGCAATCTTTTAGTTTTCTGTTTTCTTTACGTTTGGAAAAGCGGCGATAGAGACGCAGAAGACGTCCGTCATAATTTTTTTTCTTTTTTTTTTTTTTTTTTTTGCTACCATAAACCTGCACGAGGACTTCTAATCTTGGGCTTGAGTCTTTTTATACGGCCTCACTTCCTACTTGGTCCTTCTCCGGTCGCACCGACGAGGACCGGCGGGCTTCCATCGCACAGGTGGGGCGATCTTGGAGACCGGCAATGAGAGATGGAACAGAATGAAGAATCTCGGCGCAGAAGAGAGGGCTCGCGTCCCGGCGGTGCAGCTCGCTCTCGGCACGTAACTTTTACGGCTTTTCCAGAATTTTAACGACGACACTAAACGCCGAGGAGCGCACCGGGTAGGAGGCGGGATGGGAGATAGGAGAGCCGCGATTATGGGGTGTTTAGGAGACAGCCGAGCGGCAGAGCGCTTTTCTCGCTTTAAAACATTCAATGACAGTGGAACATAATACCCCTGACATTTCATGCCGAGCTTCGTACGGGACGTTACGATCCGAGCACCGACAGTACCATGTTAATAATTTACATCTCTCACGTGTGGAAACATTAACCTTTTCTGTTGCAAGGCCGTCTCGAATTTATAGACAAATCTCTTTCGTTCGGTTTCTTATTCGCAGATCGTTTACCGAAACGATCCGCGAATAAGAAACACTACTAAAGAGATTGCAAGATTTGCTAGCAATTTGGTACCAGCATCGGCCGGTACCAAATTTAGTAGCAAATCTTGGAATGTAAAAAAAAGTAACGGTCGGTATATTTGTAATTTTCTTTTAGTTATGACCGTTTTTATATCTTGGAATATTTGGATAGCTTCGCGGTACGAAAAAATTTAAAGATCGTTGCACTATATTAAGAAAAAGCTTAAAGTATCTTTTTAAAATGAAGAATCGATTCAAAACGAATTGGATATTTCTATAGCAAACCCTACAGCCTTGAAAAAAAATGCCCATTCGTATATTTGTGAATTCGAAAAATCATGACATATTTTGTATGGAAAGGGTTAAATAAAAATTGTTCTTAACAAACCGAGAACGTCCGAATGGCTGCGCAGTGCCAAAAATAAAAACATCGCGATAGCAAAGTGACATGAAAAAAAATTCCATTTAAAAAAAATCGAAGAACTCAATCCAAATGTTTTTACGGATGAAGAGTTGCACAGTATTCTCAGTCACGCTTCATTCGGCCGTCCCTCTCCTGCTCTCCCGATATTTATTTCTCCCTCACATTTCTCCGTTTTCTGGCTCCGACCAGCCACTCCGGGGTTTCCTCTGCTCGGCTGGCTGCCGGCGCCCGGGCCCCGAAATGGTTCGGTTGACAGTTGACACCGCTTTGACACCGCAACGCGGGTTTCGCCATTGTGCAAGATCGCGCGAGCGAACCGCTTGGCATTGTTGGGGCGTCGGGACGCCACCGTTATACCGATATCTCACTAACACTTCTACATGAACACATCCCTCTCCCATCCCCTCGGTTTTCGCCCCCGCAATTCGCTCTCTCGCGCTCGCCTCGCTTCTCCGGGAGAACACTCGCGACACGCAGGAATGAATAATTTAGTGACATGACGAGCGCAACGGGACGGACGGACGGACGGACGGACAGACGCGCGAGGCCGGCAGTCAGCCACGCGTATATACTACTCCAAGTAGTATGTGTATATGTGTATGTATATATATATATATATATATATATATATGCACATATATGTATATATGCGAACGAGACTATCTCGCTACGCGTGGGAATTCGTACAAACGCGGAAAATTCTACATACAAACTAGCCGCGAAGTGTCGAGAATTATTCGACCGGAAAACATCTCGCTGATTCCGACCAGCGCCATGTACGAAAAACGAATTCTTGGAAAAATGATTTTATTTCATTTCAATGAAAATTGCGTTTCATTGAAATAAAATAAATAATTGCAAATTGTCGTCAGCGAAGACCGAACAAAAAATGCGGCTGAATCAACTGAAGATTCGGGCAGGGATGTTCAAATAAATATTTTGTTGGTCGAAGAAAATATTCTAATGCCTCAAAGATTATTTGGTGAAACCACCAAAAAAATTGGCGAACCAACCAATCTTTTAGCTGTACCAACGATATATTTATTTGAATGTCCCTGCCCGAATCTTTAGTCGATTCAACCGTATTTTTTTTATCGATGGACGGTCGTATGGATAAGCGAAACTGGAGACATTGATAATGTAGAGAATGGAATACACCCAGAAAAATAATTTATTTGACGGCCATCGTTTACTTAGATTAAGTAAAATATTTATGTGATTTGTATAAATATTTATTTCATTTAAGTGACTATTTACTTAATTTAAATAAACGGTGGCCGTCAAATAAATTATTTTTCTGGGTGTAGTCAGAGGTGTTGGAATTTTTTTTTTTATAGGCTGATAAAGATAATCTCTCGGTTCGTGCCAAAGACCTGATTGATTCATATTATGGAATCTATCATTATAAAATATACAAAGAAAATAAAAATTAGTCCCACAAAGTGCATTCGCAAAACGCATCGGTCAGTCCCACCGTTTTTTCTTTCCTGGATTTATCGCTCGACAAAATTGTTCTATATTATTACTCACGGGTGTAGGAAGATCGCGCGCTCGAATTATATCGAAGGATTCGAGAGGATCTATTCGCGTAGAGACTAGGTGCGCTTTCACCGAAGGAAGGTGGTAACAGAGACGTCGACCCCACGCGATCCGAGACTCGGGATGTGCCGCAGCGTTATATCTTCGCCCCGTTTGATAATGCATTAACGCCGGTGGATCGGGATATTAGCATAGCATACGCCCATCGCATTTGAATTGAGAGGCGGCGGCGTCGGCGGCGGCGACGGCGACGTCGTCGCGGATCTGCCGCAGAAGCAGCGGCAGCAAGCCCCCACAGTGTATAAGCAGGAGCGAGGAGAAGGCGTCCCAGCGTCTCTTTGTCATGCTAATACAGCATCCATCCAACAGTCCCGGATGAGATGACTATGCACGCTTTGCGTTCCTTCGAACACAGTGAGTACCCCGCATCACCCTATCCCAGCGAACGGTACTCACCGAACTGACGCGTTTCCCTCTGGCATACTTTGGAAGGAAACCAACCTATCCGACGAGCTTCGTCGTGTCTTCAACTACTAAAAATATATATCTATGCTCGATCATCGATACGCGAGCTTTCGTTTTCACCGCGATCGCGTCTGGATCGATGGAAATACTAAGTTCGGCTGAATTTACAGTCTGAATTTTGAACTTTAAATACTTTATAGTGTAGAATGCATAAACACCGAAAGATCTACGATAAGGATTAAGTTGACTTTAAAATCATCTATGATAATCTATGATACCGAAGATCGAAACTAACCACGAAAAGAGAAAATGATAAATTAAGTTGGTATTCAAGTTGAAACTCTGTTTTCCAGTTTGAGATCAAAGTTAAGAACCGAACTCAAACTAGCCAGCAGTAAATTAATTGAAATTTATGTGTATGAATTCCAACTTGGGATTATAAATAAGAGCCGTTGATTTGTTTTGATTTTAATTCGGCTCTTCGATTTTGCTCTTTTTTTCCCACAATATTTGTTCCCCGATTCATAGACGAAAGATAGACGAAACGAAAGATACGCCAAAGTAATAAAACTGTTACACGCGGGACTAGGCCAGACATTGGAGAAGCTAAATTAACCTGGTGACGAGTAAGTTGACCTTTAAGTAACGCAAGCTAATCGGTAGTAACGAAGATCGAAGCTGACTACAAAAATAAAAATAATCATAATTTCTCTTGGAACTCAAATTTGAAGATAAATTTGAATTTGAGATGAAACTCGAGTCCGAACTTAAACCAGCCAGCAGCAAGTCAGCTCAATCTTCGGTTAGAACTTTTGAGTTCGAACTAGCGATTATAAATCAAAGGCTCAGATGTTTTGTTTTCAATTCGGCTCTTCGATGTTGCTCTTACCCATCGCGCCAAAATAATTTTCCCGATCCACAGATCACGAAACGAAAGATCGAAGATAAAGAAGCTGCGACAAGCGGAACCAGCCGAGATATCAGAGAAGCTGAATTAACCCGTCGCAGTGAACCTCCGGGTCTGCAATCGAGTCACAATTTCTCGGAAGAATCGATCCGGAGCCCGACGATCATTGTCGGTCCGAGTCCGCACCGGAGTTCCGCCGATATTTCCTCGCGCGTCCGCCTCGGTCGCACGCCTATATATCAAACGTTGAATAACGTCCTCCGTCGCACCGAGATCGGATAGAATTATTGGCAAAGATTCAACGCTGATAAAGCCTCACGACAACGCCGGAGTGATTTGCATAAATACGTACACAGCATTGTGGCGTACGAGCGACCGAGAGACATTAACGAGATGCGACGTAGCCGGACGATGATAATGCCGTTCGTTCTGCGGTTTGCCGCTGTACTCGCTGCTGTAAGTCTCCCGGCATAATAATTATCGCCGTCCATTTAACGATCGGACCGAGTGTAACGCGGCACACTAATGCTCGACGGGAACCTCGGTACCAAAGTGCGCGCTCTCACTCTCGCCGTACAGTGTTCTCTGCGAGTATCGAATGCATAAAACGGAGAGGATCCCTCTCCGTATCACTCTCGAACGACGACGGAGAGACGCGGCATGAGCGACCTTCGAATCTCCCGCGCGCTCTCCGGACTTCGTGTCGCGCGAATGCTCGATGAACTAATACGATGACTCGTTAATGGCTTTGTAAGTGAGACGGCTTTAAATAAAGAGCGAGAAGCCGAGCCGAGGAAGAAAAAGAAACAAAAAAAATAAATAAATAAAATTGCGAAGAGATACGGCGAAAGGCCCGCCGATTCAATTTATTAGTTTCTAGAATTATGAGCGAGACGATTCTCGCGGGCTCTCGGCGTCGCTGCACACATGCGGGGCCCGTGTCTATAACGGCCGAGAGGAGAAATACTGATTGTGACTAATTGATTGGAAATACACGATTCATATATTTATCCGACGATTTATCTGCCAAGAAATTACTTCGAGAGAGGTTTGGTTGTGTTGTTACGCGCCTGTGTGTGAAACACACGTTTGCGGCCAATTGATAGATGTAATTGACTGGGAATATAAACAGAGTGATTGGCGAATGAGATTGCGATCTTTGGTTTATGATGCTTTTGCTGGTATGGTACATTGTACCTCGCACTCAACTCCTCGAGAGTTCGTGACACGATTTTTTTTCTTTTAGCGCGCTCCCTCGAGTAGAAGCTGAGCTCGGTCGATAAGGAAACCAATCCATTTTCTTTTTTCAAGTATTCAATATTTTTTTCTACAGGCAAGTTATCAGCGTCTAAGATTATTTTTGTTGCCGGTAATTATATTTGCGCAAGGATTCGCGCTCTTCGCCATCGAGAGAACTCTCTTCGACGTTGAACTCGGTCGGTTAGGAAAATTGTATTCAATTTTAGTTTCTTGAGTCTTCAATATTTCTGACATGTAAGTTCTGGGCGGTTCGTGAGCGTTTTCGTTAGGAACCTTCATAAACAAATGGCTTACACTTGTTATCGACTTATCTCGAGAAGTTTCTTGTTGCCTTAACGATTCGTTATGCAAAACTTATCTCGAGAGATGAAAATTCTGTTCCGGTTCGAGTGCAGAGATAATTTTTGTAGCCGGCAATAATCTTTGCGCGCGGATTCGCGACTCTTCGTCATCGAGAGAGCTCTCTTCGGCGGTAAGGTCTTCGCCGCGCATGCGCGGTGACGGTTTTCCAACACTTTACGACTTTGGAGTTATTCAGCCGCGCAAGGCCCGGTCTCGGTGAACGCTCGAGCGTATATAAAATGACGAAATGCTCCCGAGTTCCTCATAGCGGACTCTCGCAAAACCAGCATGCTCCATCGAGCTGGAGAGTCTCGGTGGCTGCGGCTCGTATTATACGCAGGTACGACACGCGAGTATTGCGCGCGCACTTTCCCGTGCGGCGCGTTAGTGTCCCGCGGGCAAAATTGTCGTTAAGAAGAAACTACGGGATAAGAGAGAGAGAGAGAGAGGCCGAAGATTTCGCGGCGCGACATGTCCGACGAATTAATGACAGCGATGAAAAACTCGGTGTATCCATTACCCCGCGGAGCTGCGGGTAATTTTCTATGAGAGGCGTGCAAGAAACACCGAGAAATTGACTATTAAAGTACGATCAGTGGCTACGATAATTTGATTAGGTTCGAGATCTTCCGTTTCGCTGTTGTAATTTACTGTACTGTGTACACGGCACGATGTACCATAATCTACCTGAGCCCTTATTGCTGGCCGAGAAATAAGTTTCCGACTGAAAAAAAAAAAAAAAAAAAAAAAAAAAAAAAAAAAAAAAAAAAAAAAAAATGAAAAGAAGGAGGAAAAAGCTATCGGGAATTTTGCCCGAGGAGATACGATTGATTCTAATGTCAAATCAATGCTGACGTATCCAGCAATCAATCCCGGCTCCGACTAACGATCGGTAATGTCATAGCCGCGAGAAATAACAAATGCTTCTTTGACGGATATACTAATTCGAGCGCGCGTTATTCGAGTTCGCGTGAGAGATTGTTTTTTTGTCTTTTTTTTTTTTTTTTTCTTTTTCATTGAAACGATCAATTTGCATCGATATCCGATTGACTCGACGCGACTCGTGATCAGCGACAATCGATCGCGCTGTGTACAATTAAGTTGTGCAACATTGAACACTGGCGAAGCGCATAACGACGCTTTAATCTTGCACTTCCGGTATCGTGCGATCGCGAAACCTCCTCACCTTACCCTTTAGATTACTTTTTTTTTTTCAAGTCACTTCTGCGTGACAAGTTTTTCAGTGCCGTTAATCTTTCGTCTCTACGTAGACACATTTTTCTTTCGCATCGTATAAGGAATAATAAGGAAGTGACTGTGGAAAATTCACTGCGGTTTTAACGATAAAAGTGTTTGCTTCGGATCATACGATTAGAGGAAATAATTTTTTTAATATCTCGTGAAAAAAAAAAACAAAATATATGATAATTCAAACTGAAGTGTTAACCTATCCTTGTTAATGGATGTGATACATTTTGTAAAATGCTTTATCGAGCACTCCAAAAAAAATACCGTACTTTTATCACCGCAGCATATCAAAATTCGAAACGAAGTGCCAAAAAAAAAAAAAAAAGGCATAAGAAATTATGTTCGAACTTAAAGCACTCCGAAAATTTTCACATACACCCTCGATACAACAAAATAAATCCGTGATCGAAAGCATGAAACGAATCGGCACGAGAAACAATGAGGAAAGTTTCGAGCTCGGCTTTAACGCGCTCGGGTTGACTCCCGGCGAGCGTGCTGGGCAGATAGCGTCTCGAGATTCGATCAGCAATCGCGATAGGACAGAAGAATAGGTAAGTGGTCGCGCCGGTGCGGTTTCTTGCAAATCCATCGGAGTCTCTCACAACCGGACCGCCGAGATTTCCGTCGCCCGAGGGGCGCGACCTGTCCGAGGATCCTGGATTGCGCCACTCGCTGATGGACGTGTACCGCAAAAAAAAAAAAAAAAAAGAAAACCTTTTTTCGAAACGTTTCCACCCTCGCGTTCTCCACTCGGGACCAAAGGGGATAACGGGGGCACGATGAGATGGACGGGAGGGGAAGGACGATGTCAGATGGTCTTATCTCGATTCTACCGGCTGGTCAGTGGCGCGAGTCGATCGGCCCGTAGCACCAAGAATAGGTGGAGGAAGAAGCACGCAGAAGCACCGGCGAAGAAGTACCGGCGGCATGGCAGAAGGAGACAGTAGAAATCAAGATAACCCCCTCGGCGAGCAGATAAAAGAATGCATTAGCCAACGCCGCTAATTACCCGGGATTGTTGCTGCCGCTCTCTTCCACTTTCGAGCCAACCAGAGGCGTGACTTGACCCGAAGAGCAACGAGATACAATCGCGGGACGATTTTTTTTTCTGATTGACAAGCGTTTTCGACTGCCCGCCAAGGTCATCGGGCAATGTCGCAAGAATTATTAATAGTCAAAGACGTGCCTAGCTATCTCCCTAAAGTTTTTTTTTTTTTTTCCTTTCTTAGAGACCATTATACCGAGACGTATGACGATTGTGGACGAGTGCCAAGAGAAGACGAAAGAAAAAGGAAAAAAAGAAGATTGGTCTCTCAAAGTCCCAGGAGGAATATCGATGTCGGCTTACCTGCAACAGAAGAAGAAGAACCATAATTAATATAATTTTAAAAAATCGGAATAACGAAAATTGATTTTTTTTTTTTTCACATAGTAAATCGATGCTCGCCTTGAGAGGGCATTGTGTGTTCGCTGGGCATAATAACCCGTGAGGCAATAGCTCGGAATAACTGTCGTGCGGGTATTCGGGCCGGCGTCACGAGATCGAGGAGGGACAGAAAAAAAAAAAAAAAAAAAGGGAAAGAACGGTCTAAAGTTGACTCCAAAAATCTTGAAAGTCGAGAGTCGGGAGACCGTCTCGTGGTCGCAGTTGCGCACAATAGTCGAGCAGTGGTTTTGCGGTCTCCGGAGCGAAACTTCACAATGGAGGTACTTTTCTCTTGTCCCCTGTTGCGCGCGGTCGGTCCGATTCTACTTGTGTTATTAGATGGGTCGCGCTGTCGTGTCTCTCGCCGCGTGTCGGGACTGTCGAGTGCGAGACCACTTGAGCGCACCTCGATCGGGGGCGTCTCCCGTACCTGCGACAGGTGACAAGCCATGACATTTCCTCGGGGCACGCACACACACACACGCACAAACGAGTCCGGGGACTCGGGGTGATCTTCTCGCCGACAATACTATATTATTATGAGGGAGGCTTTACCGCGAAAAGTCGTCAAGTCGCCCCAGTTGAGCGACCAAAGCGGCGACTCAACGCGGTTCATCCCACGACAAATCCCGACAAATCTCGGACCCGCTGTCGCAATACGGTAACCGGATTAGGGACCTGGATGTCAACCTGCAGTCACTCCGAGGGGCGCGGATATTATTCGGTGTTTTTTTTTTTTTTTTTTTTCTTTGCAGATTTGACATACGAAAAAAATGATTAGTTCGGACAACCTAATTAAATAAATGAATTAAAAGGAGTTCATTAAAATGAATTATTTCTCCAATATAATATTTATGAAGTTATTGAAGCCCGTTAAATAAAATAAATGAAATAAATGAATCAAACGAACAAAAATAAGTAAAATAAATTTATAATAATCGTACCTAAGATCCAGGATATCTCGAAGACGGCAAGCGGCATTCGCGACGCATAGTTTCCGCTACCCGGTAACGCCATCAATCATCGATTATCGCCAGCAGCAGCATTGAAGTCGTTATCAAACGGTCACGTTAACGCGCGTGATAAGCTCCTTTACCGTTAAAGCGAACGATCAACCTCTCAAGTGTTATTGGACCTTTTTACCATTTTTTTTTTTTTTTTTTAAACGTTTTCCATGATATGCCGCTCGGAGGACAAGACACTTCCTGGTCTAGGATAATGGATATAGCGATGCGTGAAACGACCAGGAAGTTCGGCGAGCGGGCAAGAACGTCAGGACGCTCGCTCGATCGGGAATACGAGCCGAGCGTACAGTCCGGTACATGCACGTAGCGTATGTCTGTATCACTGTCATTATGTAAATAGTACTTTGTAATCGTGCGACACAAAGTGTCTCTGAGGGAAAGAATTACGGAGAGAGGTTGTACGGTGCGGGTCCCTCGGGAGGTTTAGCAGCGACGCGTGTGTGCCGCGGACACGTCCTCGTGCCGCACATATATATACATATATATATATATTCCAATAGTATATTTAGCGTCCGATAGCCGGTAGGCAAGACGCACGTTGTACAACGTGTGTAGCGTGAGCACGACTCCTTGCCACTTTGCAAAGGTAAGTAGCAAGTATCTCTACGTGAAATGATATTACGTACGAGGGAGGCAGGGAACATACAAGGATCGAGCTGCAACCACGTCCCCGCATTGCATTCGCCTCCAGTACTCTCTCGCGCCAGCCGCTGTAAGTATAGTGCAAAACGACGGCTGTACGACGCTTTTTCGAGATAACTAGCCGTCCCTGCACCTTCACTCGACAATTTTACGCGGAAAAGTACACGGGAGAGGAAATAATATTTCGTACTTTTCCCGGAGTTTGTGTCGCAAGTTTTCTCGTTCGAGGAACGCGGCATAGATCGTCGATGCTCGTATGCAAAAAAATCATTTGTTTTACGGGTTTCCCGAAAATGAATATTTGAATCAAATGAATGTTTTTTTTTTTTTTTTTTTTTTTTTTTTTAATTCAATAAATATTTATTTAATTCGGATTAATGTTTATTTTTGGGCGGGCGATGCATAAAACAAATTTCGCGTGCATCGACTCAATTCGATGTTGCAGCGCTGCTGGCTTCGGATGGGATTGGTAAAAAAATTATTCAGTAAAATACGTACAAAATAATGAAGACTCGATTTTAAATCTTGATTATAAGTCTTGATTACAAATTTTGATTATAAGTCTTGACTATAAGTCTTAATTGTAAGTCTTGATTATAACTCTTGATTATAACTCTTGATGAAAACTCTTGATGATAACTCTTGATGATAACTCTTGATGATAACTCTCGATTACAACTCTTGATTACAACTCTTGATTGTAATAGTCAATTGGGAACATTTTTGGACAGTCTTGGACGATAAAAAAATAAAAATGTTGTCATAAAGAAACGAAAAAGATGAGCGATTTTCGGGAGAGATACCGCTCTCAGCGGTGACGAGAGACCGACCGCGACTAATTAATCCCAACGAGGCGCGAGTGCCGTGACAAGCGCAGTTTGTCGAGTGCTTATGTAGAGCCCAACATCGGATTGTCCGGTTATAATCCTAGCCGAGTCCGCGACGCACGTCATAGCCCGAGAAGTCGAGAATCACTAAAGAACGAGCGGAGGAGTGAGTCAAGAATTTTGATCATTGATTACCGTGTAACTTATCATTTTTCTCCGGACGTTCGCTCGTAGATTTTAATGAATATTCCTCGGACGGGCATTGAGAAAAAAAAAAAAAAAAAAAAAAAAAATTGAAGATTTTTTTTTAAGCCCTTTAACAATCGGTGTCTTGAAAAATCGATTTAACCACTCGGCCGTTGTCTTCGAGGTCGGAGCCGGCAGAGTCGCGACGAGGGTGAAGGATGAAGGCGGCGGCTTTGCGGTGAAGCCGTACACACGATATCCATCGAAATCAATAGGGCAGCGAGCGGAGGGCTCTTTGGCGGTGGTCATCGGGCGCGATACCCCGCGGAGATAGTACACATCGTTTCTCGTCCCGACGAATTTCGTAGCCTCGAGGAGCCGGTGTGATACACGCGGGCGAGGCTCCGATCTCCCGTGGAAATCTTACGTCTTCGTCTGGCCTTTTCGCCACCATCGCATCGGGCGGTTCGTACTCTCCGCCGAACCGAAAAACCTCTCGGCTCGTCATCTTCCCCGGTCGCGGATACCTCGGCGTCTTCTCGCCGTCGAGCATCGCCGAGAAGAGGGATGCTCTCTCGCACTTTGAGAAAGGGAATTCGAGATCGGATCTACCCGGTTAACGCCACGAGAATCGCTCGGCGAAGACCTCCTTCATCGGGACCCGGAGAACCGAGGCTCTCCGTGAACTCGCAATGTTCCCGAGCGAGATAGACGATAATCCGATAATTCAGGGATGAAAGCATCGCGCTCGGCATTAAATATTTATTTTGGTAATTGTCGGGGTATTTTTTTTGTTTATTTGTCGAGGGCTCGTTTTTAGTACTTATTTACCAAATATTAAAAATTTACCTGTAATTAGTGCACAGTAAAATTGGAAACAACGTTTCTTGTTTATAAACGTCCGCAATTATTTTCTTGTTGATTTTACAAAAAAGTTTCTTAAGTGGACACATTTTTTTACTGTATGGTTTGCAGGCAATTTTTATTAAATACCGAGAAATAAATTTGGAAATTTAGTTTCAATGGTATTTTTTTATTCATCCATCAGGACTCATTTAAAGTGTTCATTAACCAAATATAAATAATTTCCCGATAGTTACTGGGCTGAAGAAAATTTCTATTCAGCACCAAGAAATAAATTTCGAAACTCCGACTTTCAATGGAATGTTTGCCCGATTTTATTGTCTAATATTTAGTGTCCAAGATAAGGGGCCCGAATAAATTTATTATCTCCGGTCGCCCTATTTGTCAAAAGGCTGAACCGCGCGCGTCATCGTAGCCGGCATGTTCGATTCAGGGTGCAGACGCTCGAGGAAGCTCTCTCACCCGAGGTCCGAGAAGGAGCTGAGAAACGCGACAGTCACGCGAGGAATGTCACGCCATTCACGGTGGACGGCGAGGCTGATGCGTTCCAAATTGCCCCCTCGGCCTGAGGCGCGACCTTAATTGATTGACAAAAAAGGCGCAAGCCGGAAAAACGCCTCGCTCGCCGGTTTTATCCCGTCCTGATGGGACATAAACGCGGCGGGTTGCTATGATTCCTTCTCTTCTTCTTCGTCCTCTCCTCCACGCGACTCACCGTGTCATTTCGGTATTTTTATACGGCACCTATGCGCGTACCTCGCCAACCGGGTCTCCCCAGGCGGACCGACCGCGGCGATCCTCCGGCTCTCGTGACAAATTGTCCTTTGATCCAACTCCATCATCGAAGCCAACCTTCCCAAAGACCCTTCCCTTTTTTTCATTTTTTTTTTTTTTTGTATCATCCACCTCTCAAATTATAAAACAAAGTACGAAACACAGTATATTACACGGCGTTTCATCGTTTATTTTGTTCTCCTCGCATCAATTTCGCGCCGGTTGATTCGAATTGGATTTCGAATCAGACGAACGGCAGAGAGAGAGAGGGATAGAGAGCGAACGGAGCGCCAAGATTTTAGCATAGCTATATTGCCGGCGTAATAATGAACGCGAGGCCGAATAAGCCGGACACCTTGTCACAGTCCCACAGTAATTTAAATCTCATTATATCGGTCTGTGGTTTGCGGTTTTCGATGTACGCAAGAGCACGCGGTAGCATGAGTCGGTGGGCGAAGAGGAGGAAGAGAGCGAGGGATCAAAACCGTGTCCCTCGAAAATCTCGACCGGTCCCCTCGGGGGCCGCGCGGGCCGTCCGGAGTTTCGGCAACGTCTGGATCGGGACAAAACGCCAGCGTCGTCCAACCACCAACGGGATAGAAGTTCCACGCTCGGAGCGCGGATAATAGATCACGGAACGATTATTATCATTCCGCGGAGTCCGAAACTGGCCGAGCGGTCTTCACGTCCGCTCTTCCGCAGGAACGCTTATCCTGCGGCCGTTCCTTCACCGCAGCCATCGGGAAACGACCGACGGGCCAAAACGGCTCGGCCCGGTTCGATCGGGCGGATCCTTCGGAATCACGCCCGTCGATCGGGGATCGCGAATTCGTGGCGCTTCTCGTATTCGCGGCAGTCGAAAGAGAGAAATTAGAGGCTCACGGCGGAGAAATGTGCCGGGAGAGGAAGCCGGAGGAGCGGAGGATGGAGCAGGTGGTTTGGGTGGACGTGACTACCGTTCGGCATATTTCGCGAGTCTCTGCATCGGCCTCCGCGGGGGCTCAGTGATTCCTCCACTCGTCGGCGTAATTCGTCCACTCCTGCCCTCCGATCATCCGGTATTTATCCGCGCGATTCGACCGACCGTGTAGGCAGTTCTCATTCTGGCTCGGGCTCGACGAAGTGGAGCGGGAAGAAATCGTATCTCCGTTTGATTAATTATCATACCGGTGCGTTCTGTCAATCGCTCGGGAGAAGATAGATCGCGTTAAAGCCGGCGAGTGATTTATGAGGAGGAGCCTTGAGGTGAGGTGTAGAAAATCGTCGGTTAAATAAAGCGTCGAGCAGCTCTTGTATTCGTGTCGTTTGGAGAGGGTGTCGCGTGAAAAAGAGGAAAAAAAAAAAGAAGATATGTCAAACACATTGTCCCGTTTGTTTCCCCGCCAGGAAGTTTTTTGTCCCTCGGTGCGTGCGGCGGGGAGAAAAGAAAACAAGGGTGCTTTTTCGGTAGAGAGAGATAGAGAGAGAGAGAGAGAGAGAGAGAGCAGAAAGCGGAGTCGCAGCAGCAACAAGTGGACCGCACGACGAAGAGGGGGTGAGGCGAGGAGGGAAAAAAAAGGTCGCGGTGATGTCAAGTCGAGGAAATAAAAGAGTCACCCTCAGGGGTTTTTTTTTATCGGTCGGGAGGGGGCGGACGGGAAGAAGTCGCGTTGAGGGGTTGGAAAGGGGCGCGAGGCTAATAAAGGAGCTCGTGACAACGGGCGGCTCTTCGGAGGCGCGGGGAACGAGAGCTGAAGGACGGAAGTTCGAACGATTCCGACGGCGGAGGGAGCTTCGGCGAATGAAAAAAAAAAAGAAGAAGAGCGCGATGGAGAGTGAAGGGCGAAACGGGGAGGAGTGTGAGGGACGAGGAGCGGGTAAAAAAGGTTGGAAGCTTAAACGCTTCTGCTCCCGGCGACACAATAGAATTTTATCGGGGCACTTTTAATGCCTTCCCTTATCCGCCGGAAATCCGAAGATTAAAACTCTCGCGGAAGGGGATCAAGTGAGTTCCTGCTGAATCTTTTCGGCGATTGTGGGAACATTTTTTTTTAATCGTTGCGTTTTTTTCTCAAGTTTGGAGCGTCTGCTTTGGGAGTCTTTGGAATTCATCGAAGGCTGCGAGGACGATCGTCGAAAACTGATGTCCTGGTCCGAGCCTGCAGCCTCGGATTAAGGTGGTCCTTGCGAATGTTCGATTCGCATAAGTTTCAGGGAAATGAGAGGGAATTGCAAACACTTATGGGTGGTATAAAAATCCAGAAAAAATCAAGCATATCAAAGGGGCTGAAAAGATTAATTTTGCGTAATAATAATTTCAAAATCTCCCGCAAACCTAATTTTTTTTTTTTATGAAAATGATTCGTTCACATTTCTGAATACGTATGCATTTTTTTTAGATTTTTAAATTCACTTTGAATTTTGTGACTTTCTACACATTCTTCCCATATAAAAAAAAAAAAAAACATGAAATTTAAAGATCTGAAAAAATTCATACGCATTCCAAAATGTGAACGAATCACTTTCATAAAAAAAATGTTAGGTTGCCAGAAGACGAGTTAAAGAATTTTATTGTTCATCAATTCGTTAATAACATTTTAGAATTATTATTATGCAAAATTAGTCTCTTCAGCACCTTTAATATGTCTGATTTTTTTCAGATTTTTATCCAATCCAGAAGTCTTTGCAATTCCCTCTCATTAATCAGAAACTTACGCGAAGTGTACATTCGCAACTACCTTTGATGATTTCCTGCTCAATACTTTTCAACGATTCTGGCGAAGAAAAAAAGTAAAGATCGTTACGATAATTTTTTTTCTCAAGTTTGGCTCATCAGCTTTGGGACTCTGAAATTCATCGAACGCCGTCAGGACGATCGTCGAAGGAAAACCGGCTCGCCGCTCCACGTTCGCAGCCCCGGAGCTAGTGTGCCTTCAATTAATTTCCATAGTCCCGTAGCTTTGAAGCCTCTCTCCCTGACCCCTCGGCCGAGGAAGCTTTCCAGTATCGACAGAAGTGGGAAGCGCGAGGGGCTCCGACAAACGGAAAGGCAAATACGTCCGGCGTCGAGCGATGCGCTGCTTAGCATTACGTAAAAACCAATTACCCGGGAATGCCTCTGTTGATTGTGATCAGAGATCGTCGGGAGGCGCGCATCGCAGGTCCGCCCGGTCGGGAGACCGGGATGGAAAATCAGCTCAGGCAACGGATTACGGAACGCGCGATTGCACGCTGTCGAAGAGAGCTTGCACAGTCGAGCCCGCGGGCCTCGTCGTCCCGCACTCTGCGATGTGTCCGAAGCCGGGGTTGTGTTATTCTATCGAAATGTATCCGATGTCAAATGGGGCGAGGCGCGCACGGGCCACGTGTCACTCTTTGAAGCCCGCCCGGGTCCTTGGGGAGCCCACACGGAGATGACACGAGCAGAGAGACGATGGAAGACGAGCAGCGAACGCAACCCATGGCGTTTCACATACGTCGGGAGAAATACTTTTCAGTCGCTCCTACCAAATCTCGTTAAGTTTTCATTTCGCTTAATGGAAACGCAAAGCTCGGACGCACGCACGGGTAAACACGTTATTGCTCGCGTCTCATGCCCATCCGATTGACGTTGCCCGCAATTCCAGTGTCACTGAAGATTTATTACATTTATTGATGCTTTCGGAGCATCGGGAAACGAAATCTTTACCGGCCGTTTTTTACTGCACTTCTATAAAGTGCGAAAAAACATTAGCGTATGTAATTTTTTTTTTCATCTTCCACTAAATTTTACGTACACAAGGTATAAATTGTATTGTCGATGAATTTTACGGAGAATCAATTTTTTTTCAATTATGAAAAAATATCGCTTCAATCGAATGTCAAATTCACGGATGTAAAAACTAATGAACTTGCCGTAAATTTAAAACGCGCGATTATGAAATTACATGTTACTCGCCTTGCTGAAGTCAATTTGAGTGATTGGATCTTCGAAATGCAGTAGAGGCTATTTCTATAAAGAACGGGAAACAATGACGGCATAAAAGTTTTTTTTTTTTTCATCCTCTGCCTAACTTTTGTGTACGAAAGGTATCAAGTTGTATTACCGATAAGCATCGCGTAAAATAAATGTTTCCAAGTATGAACAAAAATATCGCCCAAATCGAATGCGACACGCCGTAATCTAAAAACGAATTAATTCTCGCCATCAATGAAAAACCCACGATTATTAAATAACATACTGCGCGCCCTGCGGAAACCAATTCGAGCGATTGGCTCCGGAAAATGCGACAGAGGCCATAAAGCCAGCACCGTTCAGAGCGGGTTCCGCCCGAGGACGATTAGGACACCCTGCCCGTGGCAACGATTGCGACTCGATAATGCACGCAGCACATAGCACAGTTGAAGCATGGAGGATCCGCGAGGGGGGGGGGGGAGGGTGGGGGTGAGTGTGCTCTCGGTTTAGCGCAGAGTTTGGACGGTTTAACGCCGGAGGGTCGTCGGTACCGTGGAGCGAGAGGACCTCTGTGATCGGTGGTCCGTGTAATCGCCAAGTATGCAGATGATTAAATTTGCAACATCATCGCGGCGGCGGCAACCCCCGAAGCGGAGGACGCGGAGCTCTCGGAGAGCACAGTGGCGGGGGTGGAAGGGGGCAAAGGAGAGGGGGGGGGGGGATGTCGGGCCAAAGCGTCAGAGGCTTCTCAACGAAGCAGCATCCGCAGCGGCACAGCGTCTCGCTTATCCTCCTCTCGCGCTCCCGTATCTCCGGGCTCGGCGATACTCCGAGGGAATCCTATTCGAGCAACGCGCGCACGGTGGCTCCGGGTCTTTACATACTCCGCTGGAGTTTGACTCTCGTGGTCGGACCAAAGCCTCGGCCCTCCCGCGTGCGAGTCTCCTCTGTGAGCGCCGCGCCGCGCCTCCGCCAAGGGTTGCGAGACTCCGCGAACTGTACCGCGCGCGGGTGCGGAGACGCGAGCGCGCTTCCTCGCCGAGTCTTACTTCGGCCTCGCAGAATCGGCCGAGATGTGGAGCACGGCATGCCTTTTGCTCGGAGCTTCGAGGAACGCTTTGGCTTCGGCACATCGAATTTCCGCGGTCGGGGCAGCGCGCACGGCGAGCGTATGTGCGAGACAAGAGGAGGGGAGAGCGGGTCGTTGCCCTTGGCGAACAATTCGATATCGCATCAAAGCGCAGTCGGGAACGCGGGCCACGGTCTCCGAAGTTGGCGGCGATAGGCGTGGATGAAATTTCGAGAGAGGAGTTCGAGCTCGGGCCGTGAGGAAGCAAAGCGGCAAAAAAGAAAGGTCGACGAACTATTTTTTTGGGCTGTCGGGACACACAGAACAATAATTTATTTGACGGCCATCGTTTATTTCGTTTAAGTACAATATTTATTTGATTTAAATAAATATTTATTTAAATTAAGGAAATAGTTACTTAAATCAAATAAATATTTTACTTAAATCAAATAAATATTTCACTTAAACCAAATAAACAGTGGTCGTCAAATGAATTATTTTTCTGGGTGCGAGAATGGAGAGAGAAATACAAAATGTGGAGCTGGGCGATCGCTGTGTAATACACCGACGAGAAGAGCGTGGATGCTGCTGGGGGTACGTGGGAGAAATGCGATTTAAAATTGCGATTTAATGACTCCCTGGGCGGAATTTGATGATTCGTTACTTTTTCGTTATTTTTTTTGTCCCCCGGTAATCTCCTTTCCTTTCGGCTCTTCTCCCTCCGTTGGGCGATCAAGGAGGGTAGAAGGGGGAGAGTCGAGTGAAAAAACGAGTGACCGGTCCTTGGATTATACACTCGTGCACACCTTCTGGGTCCCAGCGAGCGTACGATGGACCTCGCAGGCCAAAATAACTCGTACCAATCGAGACGATTGGCCAATTACGCGTAAAGAGTACGCCCGGAGTGGGGGGGGGGGGGGGGGGGCGGAGGGGTGGAGGGGATATCTCCGAGTAGCCGAGATGGAAGGCAATTAAGCCTGGGAGACCTTTGACCCCGATGCCTCGGCCACGGTCAGAACTCGTAGGAGACAACGACGTAATTCATGAGTTTGCAGACCTGCCAGTTGCTTCGATTTTTTTGTTGTCCCTGCAGTTGTCGTCTCTTTTCGTATCCTCGACGCGAACACGAAGGTCTCGGGCGCCATTTTTTTTATCAGTTGGTGCACGAATCGAAAAAAGTTCTAAGAAAATTAGAAACGAATTGGGTCCAAAGGGGCAGCGAAAAAAAAATAAATAAATAGAAAATCGTCAAACGATTTTTGGACCAACGAGGATTTTCGGATAGTACAAAAAAAAAATTAAAACAGCCTGAAAATACTGTCGAGTCCTCGCAATGGACTGAGAACGTTCCGAGAACCCGAGGACTCCGGGACAGCTTCTTGTCCGATCTGTCGAAGAAATAATATCGAGTTCCAGAAATATCGAAGAAAGAAAAAAAAATGTGTTTTGTAAAATTTCAAAAGTCCCCGAGGCAAATTACCGACGATCGGCATAACGCACAGCTCGTTTGGCAAACGTATCGTTTCCTCTCGTGCATTCTCCGCTGCATACTAGAATCCCATTATTCCTGCAACGGGAGAACTCCCGCCGAGATTTACCCGGATCTTTCCCCATTCTCTTCGAGCGCAATGCGCGCCGAGCCGCTCTTTCGGCTCTTCCTCCATTATTCCTCATCCACCGAATCGGATTCTAAACAACCCAGAGAAAAAAAAAGAAGAAAAAAAAAATTGTGAGCAAGATGACGAAATACAGAAGGTCCTTCAGGTAACGTCATATTCTATGCCCACCAATCACAATATTTTTGACGAGTTATGTCAGCATAATGGGCCGATACACTCAGGAAGGAACCCAAGGAAGAAGAGCGCCGTTCGAGGAGGTCCTCGCCATAAATGTGCATTCAGCTGCGTCTAAACACATGCTCAGTCTATCCCTTGTAATTCGACGGGACACAATGGCCCGCTGGCCATCTCCTTCCCGTACCAACTCCATCTTTCTGCTTCTCTCCATCTTGCTTTCTCGACCAGCGCCTCGTATAGAGAGCTCGAGCCTGGAGACTGCGTCTTTTGCCCGGAGTAGCGCGCTCCTCTCGGCGAGTAGCACAAAGACACTCGTATCCTGCTTATCCCCCCGCGCGCGAGAGCGCGCAGTCTTCTCCACCGAGGTTTTTCCCTCGGGAAGACGAGGAGGAAGAGAGGCCAAGAGCGGGACGGTGGAGCGTGCGTAACGCGACCAGCCGCCCGTGAGTTATGAGGGACGCGAGATATTAATATTTTGTATCATCCTTACTGCTACTAGACGGCGAAACCAACCGGCAGAAGCGTAGTCTCCGGTTTTCTTCTCTCGACGGTTTCACTCCAGCGCTGCTCGCGCACCCTTGTCTGCCTCTCGCTACGTGTCTTTTGTCGTTTGAAGTCGCGGCCCGTTCGCCGCCTGTGGCACGGTGGACGTGAACTCTCCGCATCTCTTATCCCCGAGGGATAGACAAAAATTGTGATTTCTTTTGAAGGATCTTTCGCGGCTAGGGCCATGGCGGGGTGAAGGAATTGGAGGCTGAACCGAGAGAAAGTAGAACTGCACTGCACAATCGTTTCCGGAAGTCGGGGAATATATAACGAATTATGACGTTATTGATTCAGTGGGTTCGCTCCACCGTGATGAATTAGGAATCTCGATGACGTTGGGTACACATGGAACAGAATTGGGGAGCTACGTTCCCTTTGGTCTCGCTCTGCCGAGGCGTTTTTGGAAAAGCTTGGAGCGTGTCCCAGGAATTCCGGAAAACTATGGCATTGGCTCTATGTCCATAAGCGTTGTTTTCACGTGTCTTTTGTCGTTTGAAGTCGCGGCTAGGGCCATGGCGGGGCAACGAATTACACGCTGAACCGAGAGAAAGTAGAACTGCACTCCACAACCGTTTCCGGAAGTCGGGGAATATATAACGAATTATGATGTTATTGATTCGGTTGGATCGCTCCACTATGACGAATTGGGAATCTCAATGACGTTGGGTACACATGGAACAGGATTGGGGAGCTACGTTCCCTTTGGTCTCGCTGTGTTGAGTCGGAAAAATTCCGGAAAACCATGGCCTCTGTGTCCATAAGCGTTGTTTTCCTTTGGATGGCGTTCTACGTGTTTGGGTGGGGATTTTTTTTATGAAGCATCATCTAAACTAATTGTTGACAGGGGGACAATGGCGACCCGCTAGTAATAACTTGGCCCCGAGCCGAAGAGAGCGTAGCGAACCCTGGGATCGAACGAGCGGCGTTTTTTTACCTGGGGACCTTCCAGGGTCCTTTGGGACTGACAGGGAATCTTTGGGCCAGAATTACCAAATCTTCCGTATCGGCTCTGGTCCCACATTCATAAACACCGGTGAGCAGGAACAGTTTTTTCCATGATTGTAAGAGACAAAGAGTCAATCGAAGAGTTGAGAAAAGAATTGTTTCTTCCGCTGACTTTCTTGCGCGATCTTATTTTTATTATTTTTTTTTTTCATACTGCAAGGCTGGGTCTTTTTCCAAGAGTCGTCATCTCTTTTTCCAAGAGATGACGAGTCACTTTTCCCGCAAAAACAATGCCAGGTCGGGCCGACAGGTTCGGCTTGTTCCAGGGTCGCTGTTTCGAGCTCTCGTTCATCGGGGGAAAGAGACGCCGAAGAAAATCGCGCCTCGTCGCACGCCAAAGGTGTGACCGTGCCACGCCCAGCATCGCTCTTGCTTCGCGCCCTCACTTCGTTGCGGCTCTTGCAACGAAATTACGTGGCCCTAAACGGTAGGTACCCAGCGAGAGCGGAGCTTTCAGGAGGTCATTTATATACCACGCCAACATCATCGCGCCACGGCCATACGGACACTCCCGGAACGACGTTGATTGTTTCCCGCGACCGCAGGTTCCCCTAACGATCCCTCTTTGCTTCGCCCCCAATGCGCGAAGCCGAACTCCACAATACCCTGGAAACACTGGGCACTTTGTACCGCGCTTGTGTGTACCGAAAATCAGCGAAACCGAGGCCGGCCCCTATGGCAGAGACGACTACGATCGGTCCTGGGAGAGGACGCTTCCTTCGCTCCTACTTGTCATTATTCTCTCGGGCAAAAGTCCGAGCCGACAGGATCTCGAATAGCCGCAGCGTCATCGACTACCCAATTTGTATCGATTGGATTTCTTTCTTTTTTTCCTCGTCTCCCATCTTCCGCCGCTCTCGTCGCCGAGGAGCGAGACGAAAAGAACAAATTACC
Source organism: Amblyjoppa proteus (assembly GCA_963922035.1). Classification (NCBI taxonomy): domain Eukaryota; kingdom Metazoa; phylum Arthropoda; class Insecta; order Hymenoptera; family Ichneumonidae; genus Amblyjoppa; species Amblyjoppa proteus. Next base: position 22,788,923 of record OY998234.1, on the reverse strand, counting down.
AAGTTTGAGACGCGAGAATGTAGTACCAATAACGCTGAGTGCGACTAGTGGAGGAAAACATATATATATATATATTTTTTTTTTTTTGGGGGAATGGTAATATTTCAAAAAATTCCAGACATTTCTTTCCACCGTCATTTCGAAGAAGCCATTTGGTGTACGGCACTCTCATCAGATGTCTGCACGTGGCGTCTTGCACTCCACGGTGCGCAGACCGTGAACCGTAAACCGTGGGAGAAGAAAGTCCGCAGTCAAACGATATTGACTGAAATCGTTGTTATAATTAGATCGATTGACAATCATAAAAATTCGACGACGTTGAAGTTTCCTAGAAAATATTTTATAGCGTTACACAAGGCCCTGACGGGGCGCATTATGCAGCCCTAAAATGTTCCATCAGGCAACATGCTACACCAGGCCATAACATAAGTTTTACCCAACCTATATGGTAATTTTTTCCAGAAGGCGAGTTAGCATAATTTTTCGTATCCAAGCAAAAATTTCGTGGATTAAAATGGCCATGTTACCTAAAATACAAAACATAATACCTAAAAAAAAATACCTAAAAGTTCTGTCGGTTTTTACCAGATGTATAGCAATTTCTATCAAACCCTTCTCTCAGTGTAGCGCAAAAATTTCCACCCCGGTTGTCAAAATTATTTCAGAAATCTACAAATTAATGTCGTCGTTTCTTTATTGACGTAAAATTTGAGGTTGTCACTGCGAATAACGACGCTTGTATAAAGCCGCGATTTATTTCTTAGAGTCATTTCGATTTCACTCGTGACACCGGCCATGCGACCGCTGTTCCTCAAATCGCCGATCAGTGTAATCTTCACCCGCGCACGATATCCGCTACAAAGGACGCCCAATTTTTCGTAAGCAAACACCCGACAATCGTTGTGCAACGTCCCCTGTGTCAGATAACAAAGAAACCAACGACATCAGCCCCGGGCCTTTGAAGGAGCGTCATGTGCGACAGGATACGTCGAGTACGCCCAGTTCTAACCGTGCGTTTATCATTAAAAAGCCCATAACCATCGAGAAAACAAGTTTACATAAGTCCGATATCAAAGGAAGTCACCTCCGGATGAGGTCGACGGAACGAAAGCGAAACCCGTTTTGTTTCCTTTGTGGCCCTTTTCGTGCGGCCAACAGCGGATGTTAGAACACGCTCACTCTACCTGCCAATTCGTATTGTCGACAATGAAGGAAAAGTTTCGCAATTGCGGGACGATCCTCTCGACAAATACGAATGGGGAGACATCGAGTAGGCGGGCCGGGTGGCGAGCAGTTGCAGAAGACCACAGTGATCGGTAGCCTCACTCGTGTCGATGTCACGCAGGACAACATTATGTCGTGTTGGGACGTGTGAATAAAGGTGTCGATAATGGGGCCGGTACATCAAATACAGGTCGCGTCACCCTCAAGATTCCATAGTCCGAAGATCGCTTTATCCGCGGAGGACGTCCTCGAGGTGAAAGGGAAAGACGACAACAACAAAGACAAAATGACAGTCCTCCGGTAGCTTTTTTTTTTTTTCACCGCAGGCAACCGCAAAATGTATGCGTAGTATACGTTTTGCGATTGCCGTATACAACATACGACATATAAGTATACGACATATACCTCCACATCGCTTTTCACCTATAAACGGAGCCATTCGTCGCATATTCAATTATTTTTTGTATCGACAATCTTGTTTTCGTTCTTTTTATTTTCGGTTACTTTTCTCATCGTCTCTTTGTTATTATCCCTTTGAATGGGAGATGAGCAGAGGCATCGTCGATGTCGTCGTCGTCGAGGCGGGACTTTCGACGAAATTACCCTCCTCGGGTGACACAGCCAGGGATAATACCAGGTTTATAACAACCCCGATGTCTTTTATCTTCTTCCCACTTTACGGCTCCTCGCTCTGTCGCGCATTCCTGCACGCAAGCCCGCCAGGCGACACTTTGGGTAACGATCGGTTACGGAGACTTGGCATTCCTCGGAGCCGAATGTTCCTGGTAGAGTACGAAGGGAAAGATTATCGGTCGCGAAGGATTCCTTACTTTTTCTGTCTCTTCCTCATGTCCACCTCGGATTCTTTCGATGATCGTTGACGGGGATGAAATAAAAGTTAGAGGAATATAGGGTTTCGACAAACCGAGGGGGAAATCGTTGAGATCGACAAACATAACCGCCAATCTTGGGACATTCCTCGACAAGTGCGATTGCACTGTCATTTGACCATTCTCGATTGAATTCTGACCAGTTTTTGGCATCAGCTATCGGTGCTAGTTCATTGATTCGATTCATTTTGGGAACGATTAATTGATTCGATTATTCATTTTCGGAATGATTCATTAGTCCAATTCATTTTAGGTACGATTGATTGATTCAATTCATTTTGGGGACATTTGATTGACTCAATTCATGTTGGGTCCAATTGCTTGATTCAATTAATCGATTCAATTCATGTTGGTTACGATTAATTGATTCAATAAATTGATTCGATTCATATTGGGTACGATTAATTGATTCATTTAATTGATTCGATTCATTTTGCGTACGATTTATTTGAACGAAACAGACCAAGTCAAACCAAAGTGACGCGCGGATAACCCTTTAACAGTCCGGCGCGGAGGCGTTGCTGAAGTCCGCCGATCGACTATCGACACGAGGTTCTATTCTCGTCGTGTATGTATGATTTAGCGAATTTCTTTTTCTCCGTTTAACGCACGGTCGGATGAAACAAAGCAGTCGCACGAGGTGCACACAAGGAGGAATGTTATTCCTGGATGGCGATCGTCACTTCGGTTTGTTTATACTGTGCGGGACGGAAATACAGGAGTGTCGCGGGTCTCTCGGCGGGCGCGAGACTCCCGCGAGACGGGAACCATATGCCGCGGAAAACCATGCCGGTGCGGCACCCAGAGTGAGACGCACGTCGGGAGTCGCTATTTTCGAACTCGCGACGAGAAAGCTCGGAGAGAGCGAACCAACGGCCGGCGAAGATCGACGATGAACTCAACCGGGTCGATACGCGCGAGACCGCACGGTGACAAAGTCAACGACGGTGTATATGACACGTGAACGTGCGTTTTCTCGGAACCGCGACGGCCGACGATATTACGTCGTCGGAATGCGCGCTGGCGAGGAATCGCTTTTGACGGGGACTGTCAGCCAAAAATGTTCCTTTAAATTTTGTGTCGCGCCGTTTGAAAGCCTCGTCCTGTCGCTCACGGCTAAAGACGTCTTGTCACCAGTTACTGGGTCTCGCTTGAAAAATTAATGGATGCAGTAAAAAAAAAAAAACCTCAGATAGTCTCGACTCACTTAGCAGAGTCTGGTGACACGCATTCGTAACTGAAGACTAAAACCTCGAGGCGTTCTCGCCCGCTCTCCTATAATTATTATCTTTTCAATAACGAGCGCAAGACCCGCGAGACGGGATGACCGGATGCTGGACACGATTGAGATAAAAGTCGAAATACGACGACGGAGACGATGATGATGATGATGAATCCACCGCCGCGCCGGGGGTCACGCAAGTTCGGTTATCAACAAGGCTTGCTTTGTAATGTTTTGTCGCCTCGTCTTGGGGTCTCGGTCGGATCTCGCAGAAGCAGCGACAGGCACGCCAGGCTGACGCGAGGGAGGAACATAATTCCAGCTCGGTCCGTGGCTCTTGGCCGTCGCTCCAGACTATAGAACCCTCTTTGTGCTGCGGGATCACTCGGAGGCGCGAGCGAACATAGCAGCGACACAGAGAGAGGAAGAGGAGAGCCTCCGAGTGAGATCCCGGGGGGGCCCTCGCGAGAGAGGAAAGACAAACGTAAACACGATGTCTCCCGGTCGTTGTCTGTTATGCAGGCGTTTAGAAGAGGATCCTCGAGGTTCCTCTCGGCGGAGGCGGCGATGCAGCGCCCGGACCCCGAAGGGATTACGCCTCGTGACGGCTACCAAAAGACGATTCCCGTGACTCCGACCACTCGTCTCCGTGGAATAACTATACGATACCCTGCCTAAGACTGCCCACGAGATATATAACCACTTCTCGAGTGTGAGTACGAGTGTACATGACGAGCGGGAGACGAGTCCCCCGGCCCGGGTCAGGCCCGCTTGAACCCGAGTGTCAAGAATGAGAAGAGTCTGAGCGCTCGCCGGATAAAGAAATTCGATCCATCACGGTGTCGCCTCTCCGATAAAACAACGTCGCGGATGTTCGTAATCAATTTTTTTGATCCGTCCCATCGAAGATGGAGACCGACGTACCGATGTGAATTTTTTCAGAATTCTTTAGCCACGTTTCGTCGTTGCTCGTTGCTGTGTAGAAAGCCGAGAACTGGTCAAATCCGGATTCCGGATTCCTGCGACTTCGTTCAACTTGATTCTTCAGAAATCTCGCCGCATCAAGAAATTCGAACTTTCACGGTATCGCCTCGCCGATAAAACAATGTTGCGAATGTTCTCGATCAATTTTTTGTTTTTATCCGTGCTATCGAAAATGGACACTAAGGTGGCAATGTGAATTTGTTCAGAATTCTTTCGCCTCATTTCGGCATTGCAACTTCGTTCCACTTGATTCTTCGTAGATAACAAGAATTCGCCGGAGGAGGAAAATGTTCCAGGAGGAATCATACCGAGACTCGCTGAGGACACCATCGTGAATGGATAAACGATGAAACGGCGAGCTTCGGGGTCCGTGGACTCGGGCCCGGTAATTATCGAGGCAACGAGTAATGGCGTCTCCCGCGGCGTGCCCGACACGAATTCCGAAAGGTGATACGCATACGTCTCGAAGGGGTCTCTCCGGGCTGGTGCCGTCTCGCTCCGACCAGAACGAGAAAGGATATATCCTTTCTAAACGGCAAAGCAGCGGAGATTGTCCTGGGCATGCGAACGAGCGAGAGCGAAAGCCCGCGAGGTGGGATTTCTTCCCGCAGAGATACACGTCGGCATGGCTTTGCCCCGACCAGAGACAATGCGCCTCCCGCCGAGGCGCCGAATAAATTGTTTTATAGGTTTTATAGGTTGTCTATGGCTCGAACTAACTATGGACCAAGCAGTCTCGTAAAGTGACCGACGAGAGAAATAAAGCAAGCCGCGATATTATCCTCAGTCTGTCGGTAATACAAGTATCAAGTATACTCAAGATTTTCGTACCCCAGAGCGGTGAGTCGCACGTTAGTCCGCCTCGTCGCGATCAACGCTCGAGGGCCAACGAGCTATTAATCAAAAACCCATACACATTTCCGTCCCATGCGAGATCCTCGCGAGATCACAGCACGTCGCTCTTTTGATGCTTTTCTTTCGCTCGGTTTCTCTATCGAACGGTTTAAAAAAAAATGACGCGCTCCAACGTCCTCGCGACGTGTTGAACCGGTCTTCCCGGCGCAGCGTGCATTTGATTGATTTTCACATGATGTACGCGCGTGTAATAACTCGTTGTGAGACTGCGAATTATGCCGGTCTCGGAGGGTATAATAAAAGGCAAAACCTTATCTACTTGCGATTCTAACCGCCGAGATGTTGCGTATAAGCGTTCGCAGTGTGGTCGGATGCGCGGCGAGTGATAGAATGTAACAGAGTGTAGAGTAATAGAATAATCGAGGAAGGAGCAATCAGAAAAGAACAAGCCCGATTCGTCAGTTGCTCGGCGAGTATAGCCGTGACATTCGCAGTTGATTGTTCAGGGCCCGAGGAGGGGATAATTTCTGGCACAAAGAACTAATAATCCTTGGTCTCTCCCCAGCTCGTTATTCACCTGCTTCGAGCACTCGATGGCGCCTTCTCGCGTCCCCTCGCGTTTCCTCCCGGGAGGCTCGCAGGGCAGACGCAGTGGAGAACGGCTCATTTGCCGGTGAGCATGAACGAGATCGAAAGAGACAAAGGGAGTCTTTTCTTTTGGTTTCCCTATACGTGTTGCTCACTGTTTGGAGTGCAAAGTGTGAACGAATTTACTACCGTATACAATCGAATTTGCACATGCCCTGGCAGGAATTTCAGATCGTCACATCAGACTCAGATGAAGCCTACCGAGGACCTAATCAGACACCGATCGACCCAATGCTCTGAAATTTTTACCGGCTCCATTATAATCTGTGTTGTCTATGAACGACTACAATTACTCCATCTATCGTATATGATCGAATCCACACATAATGGGGCTAAGAAGAGAGCCACTTTTGTGCGGAATCCGGCCGGCAGAAATGAACGATCACCGTGACTAAGTTTGCTGAAAGCGATGAGAGGATGAGAGGACCGTCCATCTTTCATTGCTGCGGGTTTACTCAACGTGGCAAAATACCAGCGTCTCTGTCTCGTATAAGACCGGTGTATCCGACATCGACCCCGCGGCTCCCGCGACCAGAGGATCGCCGCGCGGTTAATGTTAACTCACCATTGCGGCAGTGTTCTCTGCCCGGTTGTGTCCGGCCCATGCATAATGCGAGTGTGCGAGCCTTTTTGCGTCACGGCAATATTATTCCGCGGATCTCTTTCTCTCCCTCTCGCCTCCTTCCTCTCGCTCATTCCTTTCTCTCATCCCCCGAAGACTCGCGGTGAAGACTTGTCTGCGGAACGTTGGCCGGGACACGGCGCGCCGCCGTTCCGCGCACACCGGCCACCAGATCGACTCGCTGACCGGCGACTGCAAGCCCCTCGCGGGCCTCACTATGGTAATGCGTGTGCCGGACCGAACGAAGAGGGACACGCCGAAGAGAGCCCGTGTGTGCTCTCTCTCTCTCTCCCTCGATTCTCTTCTCGGTCCCCGAGTGCCCGTACAGAAGAGATATACCTGGATCGCAAGAGTTCGAGGAGATGGCGCCTCCGGCCCCAAAACTCAAACCCGTGTGTGCGCACGTTGTACCCTCAGACTCAAAAGAAGCAGCTTCACGATATCTGCCTCTTCTACCGGAGCACTCGGTGAACGATGACGATCGAGCTTCTTCATCCTCTACTGTATATACCGAATCATCGAATGCGAGTCTGAAGAGCCCAAAGAATCTCGCTCTCGACTCCCACGAGCTTCCTGACCGAGGATGACCGACCCGAAGACTTCCACTCTCCAGACACACTTCTGACGTTACAAATTTCTTGGCGAAGAAAAGGAATGCGTAAATAACCAAGATCCGATATGGAAGTTCTTGATGTGTCTTATTTCGGTGGGAATTCACGTAATGAAATCTTGAGCCACATTGGCAGCGAACCGCCAACTTCACAGATCCGATCTTGAAGTGAGCCGCTTTGTGCTCTCGCGAAGAGTGATCTATATCGCTAGGATAGCGCAGAAAAGCTCCGGAGTCATGATCTTGACGAGGGAAAGGAAGAAGAGTGGCGCGAGATAGTTCTAAACGCTGCGGCGAGTCGAGGGCATGCATCAGGGTGGTCGTTACTCTTGCCTCTGGCTGTACCTCGCGAAGAAGGTGGACAAGTTGAGTCCTGGGTCTCTGAAAGCGTGGGCGGGGCGGAGCACGCATAGCTCCCGGCCTCTTCTTCTTCTTCTCAGTTTTTTTTTTTGTTCTTTTTTTGCTTCCTCTTCTCTTCACTCTCCAAGAGTTTCCTCCTCGTCTCCTTCTCTCCGCTTCTTTCGTTTTCGACCCTGCAACAACCCTTCTTCCTCCTCCTCATCCTCCGTGTCGCTCTCTTTTTCTTTCTCAAGTCTCCTTTTATTTCTCTGCTCCGTCGTTCCACTACCGTCATTTTTTGTTTTATTTTTTCTCTCCTTTTTCTCCTCGTCGTTGTCTTCGCGGAGCAACCCGTCCGATGCTTTCTCTGTGCACATGCAGCTAGGATCTCGCACATTCGCGAGAGCGCACGCCAGTGCGCGCGGGGATGACGTCGAGACTTTAATGCTTCTAGGGCATACGTGCAGCAGTCGCGAGAGAACCGAGGGAGATTACACGTTGAGCCCACCCGCGGCTCGTATACGCCCGACTATCGTCCCGAGACACTCTACACGCGGGGCACAAACTATATACGCGCGGGGAGAGAAGAGGGTGAAGTCGGCCTTACACTCTTTTATTCCTCTTCGCCTTCAACTCGGACACACTCTCAGGCTCTCCTTCGCCAAGGGATAAAAGTCTCCGTCTCCCTTGCTCGATCTCTCCGTTCCTCAACGTAACTCGTCCAAGGGATAATAGAGGCGATAGAGTGATACGACGTCCCGACGGGGCTATACTGTTTCGTACGCCTGCCGCGGAGTGGCCTGATCTCCTCTCTTTCCTACCAACGCCGAAGATTATCTACGCTCCCCGTATGGGGAAGTCTAATATACTCGACGCGCCTCGCGCCGTACTGCATGGTATGCTGCGGCTCCTCAAAAATCTATTCTCCACACCGTGTCTCGTACCGATCCGAGCTACGCTGTGTACCTGCCCACCGAGGCCCACGATACTTCGCGAAAGATTAATACGATTACGGTCGAGAGGAAATTGCTCCTTGTCAGAGAAGTCTGGAGCTCGATGCTGGATTACAGAAAACAAGCTATTTTCCAGTCGCTGACGTAGTCGCCGATGTAGAAAATAATTCGGCGAAAGCCATTTTTTTTTTTTTTTTTTGTAAGTGGTAAGTCGTTGACGTTTCCACTCACGGTTTGTTTGGCTCATGCTCGATAATTGGTTATTGTCGAGGAAATAAATGAGCACTCTGAGAATTGTTGAACTCCGTGGAGCAAGAAATTTTGAAGTGTATCGCCTGATAGGGCGATGTTGGAGATAGAAAACAAGCTATTTTCCAGTCGCTGACGTAGTCGTCGATGTAGAAAAACATACATCGATAGTCATTTTTATTATCACAGTGAGTGGTTGATATTTCCATTCATGGTTTCATTAGCCCACGATCGATAATTGGTTCTTGTCAAGGAAATGAATGAGTGCTCAGAGAATTTCCAGCTTCAGTGGAGCAACGGAGCTTGAAGTCTATTGCCCGATGGGAACCGGCTGACTAGTGTGTTTTTCAAAGCCGATTATAAATCCACCGTCAATCGTCCGGCAGGTACCGGCGTGTGTATTAAATGAAGTATCAATCAAAACCGAGCCCAATTTTTCATCCTCCCATCGCGCTCCGGAGTACCCAACAACCTCAGGCTCATTTGTATTTTGTCTTTTTTTCGTCACGAAACAGCATTTCGCCATCGGGAACCTAACACCCGAGTATCCAATTCATCATAGCCACCGATCGTGACCAAACTTCATCGGAGCGGGTGGAGAGGAACGATCTCGGGAGACTGGCGAAGCGAACTCGTTCGCCAAAAGGCGCGAGTGTCCGGCTTATCGGGAGCTCGTGCTTCGCGTTTCGTTTCGCGCTATTGCCACGGCATACTCCGAAGTTAGCGTTGTGAAAATCATGGAGTGAGCAGCGGCGACCGGTAGGTACAACGCGGCGTCGATGATCTCGTCGCGATCGTGTTGCGCTGTTATTATTGCCAGCGGGAGCGGAGTAGCGAGAAGGGGAATTTCGCGGACCCGGGCCAGCCCTTGGGGCAGGATTGGAGGGGATGGTTGACGTAACCGTTGGTCGCGTTGGGTCCGCGCCGCGAGCTGGAGATCCATGCTCTCCGGCTATGATTCCTCGAGAGAGAGAGAGAGAGAGCTCGTAGAGCCGCACGACCGGCAGCAGATCACAGATTAAACAAGACTCTCCGGCGTTGGTGGCAGCGAAGTCTTTCCCGGGCAGTCCGCGCCCGGCGTTCTCGATAATTACCCCGGTGGCGGTGCCGCGGAGCCCGGTTGTTCTCCGGGGTAATTGCCGCAATCCGGGGAACGGCTGCACGCAGTTCGCCAAGAGGGGGAGCGAGCGAGCGAGAAAACGAACGCGAGCCCGACGATAATTCAGCGAACGGTGATTCCAAGTCGGGATTGCCGTGGAATCAGAAGTTACGTTGGCTGAGCGGCCATGAGTCCGAATTACATCGCCTAGCTCGTTCGTTCGGCTCGATCTCGTTCTCGGTTTCCAGCCAAAGTTGGAATTGGCTGTTCGAGGAGGAGGAACCGCGGTGGCGCTCTATGAAATCGAGACCTGCAGCCGCTGATCGCGTTATAGCTTATCCTTAACCTCTATTGTAACTCGCGGTCCGCTTTCCTGCGATGATATCCCAAACGATCTACATATGAGGTGTGTGTATCACATAGGTGTGCGGGAGAGAATAATCGCGAATAGAGTAGCGCGTGCTAGTGGGAGTTGACGTGGAAGTTGACTCGGGGCCTCAATCATCAAGGCGCGTGGAGGCCTCGTGCGTTCGCCTGGATCATTCAACGTATTAGCGGCAACAACCTACGAACGATTTAATCAACGGGTTGAAGCGGCGTATCGAAAATCGGGCTAATCGCCCCGGTTGCCTGGGCTCGTTTCGAGTGTGTTTAGGGCTAGGCGCGCGCGTCGGCTGGATTAGATCGAACAATGTTGCAACGCAGGTGCAGCCTCGATCCAGTTCTGATAGTCTGGCGGATAAATTCGTTGCGTGCGACTGCAGGAAGCCAGAACGGCATTGGAGCCGGTACTGATGGCGCGTCGTTCCGCGGGGGGGGGGGGGGACAAAAATGAGCGGGCGAAAGGGAGGAAAAAAAGATGAGGGTCGGTCGGTCGGTCATCACCCGCGAAATCGATCCTTCTGCTGTTCTCCACTCTTCCTCTTAATGCATTCGCGTCCCGGGAATACCGAAGGCCCGCAACGGTCTCCTATAGACACGGAGGACCCTCTATGGCGTTATGGCTCGCCGCGGAAGACACTATTTTCGGCTTTGGCTCGGTCATCAGTTTGTAATTAAAAGTTCCCCACGACGAGAGGAGGAAGAGAGCCGGAGCAGCGGCGGCTGTTGAACGGGACGAGGTAACTCTACCGGCCGGGCCGCGAGGCCCCCGGTGTCATTATTTTGAAACGCGTTGCGGCGCCAGGACCCAGTATCTCATCCTTCTACTAAAACGCCGCGTTGACCGGACCAAGGATTCATATAACGGGTGACCGAGTCTTCGTGACGAGACCCTAAATTGGTAATCCTTTGGAACGAAACAATGGTAGAATTATAGAAACTAAAGTTTGTCTATCAGGGCAAAAACCAACTGGTTCGTTATACTCTTAGTGTATTGTTCGATGGAGAGTCGCTTGATCAGTTTTTTGCAAAAACAACTATCGGGAAGCAAATAAGAAAGCATTGCCTCTGCGGTGCTTGAAAGATGGTCGAATCACTTGTGCGAACTCTCGTTCCTTAATTGCAGCAAAGTTAAGGGGGTGTTTCGGCGAGGGGTTACGATGTTGTGTATCGCCGAGTAGACTAATCTTCACCCGTTAGAGAAATCACGTATAGGTGCGTGTCTAGAGGCCTTTTTCAAAGGCGTATACGCGAGGGCGCGTAGAGATGGGCGGAATGCCAGCCGAGTTTTTATTTACGGCCACTGGGACAGTTTTTAATTTGCTTCTGCCTCGGAGACTGGGAGAGAAGGGAGAGAGAGAGAGAGAGAGCAGGGGCGCGCGCGGTTGCTCGCTGATGCGATGGTGATGATTCTTGGGTCGGGACTCCGGAGCTGAGGAGGATGCTGATGGCGAGGACGAGCGTAGGGTGCCCTCTGGGTCCCTCTCGGCTATGCTCGACGGTCTTTAAGCAGTTTTGGCCCTGTTAGTTGTTAGGCGCACCGTTCAAGGAGGTGGAGAGGATGAGGAGGCGGCGGAGAAGGCGTTTCTGTGGTCTTCGCCCGGAGGGCTGGCAACGGACCCGCTAATAAATCCTTAATTATAATTGCGCGGCGCGTGACGGGAATAACTCTCTGATTTAATTACCGATCGACGGCTATTATACAGGATAACCCCCCCCCCCCCCCTCAGACGATTATCGCCCCCAAAAATTTGGCTTCGCCGGACACAACAGGATGTCATAGCAAAGCCCGAAAAATGTCAATGCCAGGTTTTTCTTGATGTGCTCCACGTGTAGTCAATAAAGAAACGATTTTGGCAAAACTTAAGTGAAGAACGCAGATTTTGCCCAAGAACGATATTTTTAATTCTTTTGCAGTGAAATCGATACGTCAAGATCTGAACAGTACATTGGTCGAGCTTTCGTACCGATCTGACGAATGGTTTGCAAACTGCCAGCCAAAAACTAAACACTCCAGATCTACCGGAGTTAAAATTTCCTTGTTTCAGTTCTATGGGATCACAGTAACGATTCTCACGAGCGAGAAAAGAAATTGACGACTTGATGAATGTGAACAGAAGAATTCCAGCAATGCTGATTCCCATTCCCACCGTTGTCGACGGCCTCGGAGATTTTACGAGTTTATCGCCACGGTAATCACGTTAGCTCTTACCGAAAGCACCTTTCCTACGATAATCGTCGAGTCGCGCCGCAGTGAGTACCGCGGCCTCTCAATCACGATCACGGGGATCGTCCCTGGTTTGACTATTCTTTATCATTACGTAGAAATTCGGATCTGTCAAGATGTCCCGTGTGTGCCCCGCCACGCTGGCTGCGTTAATTACGGTCCCACTATCCCCGGCTGCTCCCGCTGCTGCGCTCACCCGGAATAATTATAATAATTAGAGGACACGCCTCTTTGCCGTGCGAGATGGATGGACGCGCAAGGATTTTTTTCCCCCTTTTTTTTGCCCTCTTAGAGTCGCTGCGTCTTTTTTTTCGACCGTCTCGCTGCAGCGACCAGCACGAAACGTTCGTCGATACCGAAGAAAGAAGTTGCGAAGATGCAGGCAAATCGGCCAAAAATTTATGAGAGAAAACCGACAGAAAGGGGGCCGAATCCTCGAAAGAAACGGGAGTGAGCGATAAAAAGACATCACGCCGAGAGCCGATACGATGAGCACGCTGAGATTGCCAGTCACTCAGTCGTGCGTGCTGAATGTTAATGTTTTTTCCCCTTTTCTTTCCTACCATTGAATCTGCCGCGGTACACTCGAATTGCGCAAGGTCCAAAGTATAACGTATCGGCATTATACGAACCACCTAATCATCTTGGACCGCTCATTTTCGTCGTCCACGAGGAGGATACCCGCTCACGCAGGATCGAGGAATCTGGGCCATATTTTTCATGTCACGTGAATGGTAACCGAGTGTGTGTGTTGTTGCACGATGGGGAAATAGAGATTTCGTTGAGCGGAGTTTAACGAGGAGGCCGAGAGGCGTTAACCTCCAAGGAAATCACGCACAGACGTAGTTACGGGCTTCAACCTTCACCGATGACGACGATTGGGCATTCTCGCTTGTTCGTGTGATTTATGGGTAGAAATCAGAGTGGCCCTATAGGTCATGCGACTCTCAGCTCGAGGAGGCACGAGACCGAAAGGTATCAGAAAATACACGAGTAATCGGGGGCAAAACGGACCTATGATATCTTGAACGTAATCGGAGAGACCTGCAAGTGTACTCCTACATCTTCGATGGCATATTATGTAACAAAGTGTAATATGTTATCCTGAGTTCCTGTGTCACATTATTACAGGACCATTTTTATATGGTCAAATGGTCAAATGGTCAAATGGGCTAAAAAATGGTCAAATGGTCAAATGGTGAAATGGACTAAAAGACGTCATCTCAAATGGCGGAAACGTGTCCGTTTTTCCACACTAAGCCTTCCCAACAGCAGAAGTCAACAGTAAAAATGATCCAATCGAGATTGCACCATGGAAAAAACCATCCACGCTCGGACTCGATCCGCTCTTTCCCTCCAACGTCTTTCGCGCTTATTCCCACCTGTACGGCTCCGGCGCAACACGCTTTGTTCCATCCCGACCGATGTTGTTCCATCGAGTCGCGCTCGTTCGAGAACTCATTCGAAAAGCCGTCCCGACACATAACGCAGAGCGCGGATACGGCGCGTTGTATGCGTGCAGCTGGAAATGCATATGCGTGCCCGCGCCCGCGCGAGCCAACGTGAAAGAGAGAAAGACCTGCGGGGGTCCGAAACCGTCTGTCATCTCCGAACGACTAATGGTCGCTTCACGCTGCTTCATTATATTTTCTAAATGTAAATTCGTACACGGGGCATGGCTCTCTCTCCCTCGTTCTGTTCACCGGGCTCGCATCTCGGAGAATATAGAGTCTCGCGCCTCGAGCCATGCCTCGGTGCCCTTATAAAACCGAAGAGCCGAGAGGAGTCCGGGCGCTCGCGTGGTCCTCTCATCTCTTCCTCCCTGCATCCCCGGCGTCCCAGGCCTTCCCCGGCTCGGGCTGCCTCCGCCGCGGGCCTCGCGTCTCGGGGTCGCGGCTTCCCCCGAGATCTCGCGCGGGCGACAGTTTATGGTCCCGCGTGAGTATCCCGCCTCTCCCCCTTTCCCATCCGGTGTGTCGTTTCTTCCAGGCTGCATATACCCCTCTCGGACCAATTAGCCCTCGGGCTTCCAAGAAGACACTCGTGAATCCTCAACTTGGCTACACGACGAGCCACCTCCGTCTGCTCCGGTACCGCTTCGCCTTCTTTTCTCTCCACTGTCGCCCGACTTTTATCGCTTTACGATGACCCTCGACTATTCCCAGCTCTCTCCACCTTCCCTCATATTTTCGCTCCTCAGCGCGGTCCCGCGGCTCTCCGCGCATCGGTCGAGGCCCCCAAGGAAAAAAAAATTCCGGGTCCACCGGACAACGGCCCGAATTCCCGGCTCGCTCGAGCTACCTCACCGAGTAACGACTCGACGGCACTCTGGCAAAAAATTTATCTTTGTTTTAACGAATGGCGTGAAAGTGATTGCCGACATTAATGAACCTGATGACACGACCCTCCAGCGGACCCTTCGCAGAACGCATGTGAGACCGAATGTGAGCTTCTCGGTACACTGAGAGAAGGATCTAGTAAAAATTGCACTGAAAAAATGTTTGGTAATATCAGCTAAGCTAGGGTTGCGGGTGGCGAAGGAAATATTTGGTCGATGGAACAAAATGTTTGTTCAATTCAAGTAACTATTCGTTGAAGTAACTAAATATTAGGTCAAACTACTAAATATTTATTCAATCGACCAAATATTTCCTTCGCCACCCGCAACCACAGCTTAGTTGATATTTTTTTCGCTGTAGAAAGTCTGAGATATCCAAGAATTTTAAACCATAATATTTACGAAAAATGCTTATAAATCCGGTACTTCCTACCACAGATGGCGCCCTAACGCTCTACTACTACCTGCTAAGGTAATTTTTCTCAGATGATTGGTAATTTTTACTAAGATCCTTCTCTCAGTCTACGGACGGAGGAAATCCGAGCCCCCTCCGACCCGCCGCCGAATTCGGCTGAGCGGAGTCTGCGAATGAAGAATAACGAAGCCCCACTCGGCGGATCGACGTGGACGTCGCGGCTATCATCGGCCTCCGGTCTTTTTGCCGGGGAAGCCCCCGCGATCGCTCTCTCTGCCTCCGCTCTGCCATCCTCCTCTCTCCCCACGTGCTCTCCGCGGACCGCTCGTCCCTCGCTTATGCTGCCGATGCCGCGATGAAGTCCGCGGATGCTCGCGCGCCTCCGCGGCTCTCGGTGGGGGCGCATTGTCTCGAGAAGATTACAACACGTTCGGGTGGCTGCTTATAATACAAGGTGTACCAGCGGCAGCCTCCGATCTTCCCTTCGTCCTTGCTTCCTCGTCCTCTCCCACCTCTCCGTTCCACCGGCGCGCCGCTCGAGACCCGCGGACTTATCTCTATCTCTCATTTGAAATCATCCGGTTCGTTCTTTTTGCTCTTTTCGTGTCTCTCGTGCAAACCGGGCGGGTGCAATCGACCGGCTGCAATCTCGCCGAGATTCGAAAAGTGCAGGAGAGTGCTGCGCGAGCGCGCGGCTTACACGCGGAATACACGTCCTTCGTGTTGGGGATCAATCCGAGGCGGGAAACTCGATTCCGACGTTCTGCGAGGATAATCCGAGCGCAGGACGGAGAACGGGCGTCTGCGGTGTGCAAACGCGGAGGGGGGGGGCTCGAACTGATCTGTTCGCCACGATGCTGACAGTCTTCGAGAAAACCTGTAATTATACTCTCCGTTCATTATTATATATCGAAGGCTGCGGGTGCGGAGGCAGGCTCTCGGGCCAGACGAATAATAATGGCCAAGAGACAAAAGGTGTGTTATGCGTCTAAGCCGCGCGCGGAGACACGGCCGGGAGAGTTGGCGCGGGAAGATGGGGACCGAATGGACAAGCAGGGGTCGGAGGCGCCTCGGGGGGCCCCCGAAGAAGAACGGGCTCCAGTTAATGGGATCGCCGCGCGGATCGGAGTGGCCTCCTATGCCGCGTCTCTCTTCGCCGCTTCTTCGTTTCTCTCCTCCTGGCTCCTCTCTTCCAACTTCTTCTTTTGTCTCTTGGCAATCCTTTTTCGTCTTTCACTCCCGGCGGAGTTGTTACCGCGAGGGGGGCGGCCCGGGATAGGCCGCGAGTGAGCGAGCATCAATGACGCGACAGGCGGCGGAGGAAGAGGAGGCGCAACGAGAATGAGAAGACGCGAGGGAAATAAGAGGGCAGAGGGGAAAAAAGAAAGAAAAAAAAAAACCGGAGGAAGAGATGGAAAGAGAATCCGGACGGGGCTCGCACTCGCGACGACAACACCCAATGAACGACCGCAGAAAAACTCAAGCAATTTGAGTCCCCGTTGCTTATTACCAATCGCCTCGTCGGTCACAAATTGGTTTTCGGAGGCCCACCTCGTGCGAGGGGACCCGCACGCCGAGTAGAACAAGGCCCACATACGGATGATATCCCACTCCGGCCCGTTCCTTCTACGTGCGACTCTCGCTCTCCGCTCGCCCCTCATCGAGAACCATCCTCATCCCTCGAATGAGAGTTGGCCTCCGTGCTCTCTCCCACCGGCTCGAAAAACACATTTGCAAGTGAGATTGAATATCAGACCGCGCGGTTGACGAGATGTTCGCGCGTTATCTCTCTCTCTCTCTCTCTCGTTATTCGTTCTCATCGCCGAGCGAAATGAACCCTGGACAATCTCGCGAGTGTGTGCGAATTCTCGAAAGAAAAAAAAATCTTTTCCTATTCCATCCACGTTTTACGTGTGGAATCCTTTACTACCTTTTTTGCCCTCGCTTCCGTGGCATAAATAATTTATTGCTCATTATCGTAGTCGCTCTTATCCACTGTTTTTTTTTTTTTTATAAGCGCTTATCTAGAGGCGCTCTCTTTCGCTCTCTTTTTCCTTTCGCGAAGAGCCGATTCAGCCGGAGCACCTGGCGAGGATTTTGTCCGGGTTGCGCGTACGGACACACGCACACACGCCGGCTCTAAGTACCGCGACGAGGGCAGTTTATCAACCGGGTGGTTTGCTAAGATGACAAACCACCGATTGCCCAACTTATTATTGGTTATTGATCGGTTATTTATTCAAATGAATGCAGATTACCGTGGCGGGCTTTTCAATGCCGGGGCCAGTTAGCGCGCGCAATGAATAAATTGCTACCGGGCTGCTGCACGCTGGCGGTGCCGCTTCTCTCGCGCCCCGAGACTCTGTATAACGTTCGCTCGCACTCTCATCTCGCATAGGAGCCGATTCGCTCGCGCCGGTACTTAGCGTTCTCTCATTCCCGCAGCGCCTAACCGAAGGAGAGCTTCGGGGAGCGGCTTTCTCGCTCGGCGTGTACCGCGTGATACGTGCGAGAGAGAGAGAGAGACGGCAAGCCCGCGAGAACGAAGCGGCTCTCTCGCGCGGGCGGCGTCGAATTTCAATAATTAATTAACCGTTCGCCAGCGGACTACTCTACTGTGCAGCAACAACCAGAAGCAACAGTGGTAATGCTCGGGCCGAGCCTCGGCCCACCCTACTCGATCCTCTTCCAGCGACTTCCTATAATTACCCGGCCGAGGGATCGTATAAACCGCGGTGAAACGCGACCGGATGTTCGATACTACTTCGAAGAAATCGTCCAAAGCTCGTTCGTCCGATCGCCCTATCGGGCACCGGGCGAGCAGCATCATCAACATCGGGAATATCGAAGGGATATAATCGGTCGTTGCCGAGTATCTTTCGCTCCACCCCGGGCTGTGTCGCTTAACTTCTCGTTACCGCTAATTACCCACGGTAATGTAATTACATACCCGTTTCGAACGTGCCGGTTAACGATTAAACTCGATCGGTCCTTGCCTCGGGGCCAGAAGCTATAAGTTCACACGTGTAATCTTTTCTCGATGCCCGCCGTGCGGCCTCAGCGGCAAACGAGGCTGAGCTCCGATCGGAAATTGATCGTCGATAAAGCATCGAAACCACTGATCGGCCGTGCGCTGCGACCCGGCCACAATGTCTCTCGATACCGATCATCTTCTGGACGAGGACCGCGTGCCAAATCGGTTGTCGCGGCAACGAAAGCCCGACGGTACGAACGGCAGAGAATCATCGCCACACACGCCCGAGCTCGCCCTCCCGGCCGGGGAAACTGTGTCAAAGATCACCGGTCGAAGAAATTACACGTAATCGGTACACAGAAGAATGGACTCGAATATACATGCCCCATCTTGGAGAACCTTGAGGCGCGAACGCGACTCTGCGGAGAACGGAGAGGCCGCGCGCGCTGATCTCGATCCCTCATTATCAAAGACCGCGCGACCGGTCGCCTCCGATGGGGCCTCATTGTTAGCCCGGAGGAGAGAGGACTTCGTTGTATGCCGTATACATACGTACGATCATATACATTGCCACTCTCTGCACGAACTTCGAAATCGTCCCGACCGTATAGAGCGAGCGGGCTCCGAAGCGCCGCTGCAAAGATCAGTCCCACGCGTCCGAATTAAAGGCTTCGAGGCTGGTTAGTCTTGATTTATCCTCCTCGCATCGCTCTTCCAGGTTGATCTTTGCCTTTTGTTTCTCTCCCGGTCTCTCCGTCCGTACGATCCGGCCGAACTCTCTCCGCCCCGGCCCTTCAGCCCCGATCCCTTTCCACACCCTCGTTCTCCCATTTCGAATATTCCATCACCCTTTTCGTAATAATCCGACCGGGATTTCGGAGATCGCGGGGCAGCCGCGAGGGGCAGGGAATAGATGGAAACTGGATGTATGCTTGTGTGTGTGCATGCGTCTCCACTCAACGGGGACCGGTGTGTAACAAATGCGCTGTTTTCAAGACGCGAGCCGAGTCCAACGCGCCTAGTCCGAGCGTTTGATGAGCCAACATTAGTTTATGAAACCTTGATGGAAGGTTGCGCTTTCGAGTGGACGAGGAACCCGGGTTGGAGGGAGCGATCGTGGAGGGCGAAATGGGGGACTGAGAGAGATACTGCCCGGTGCATCATACCACATAAATATGATGCAGTCTCCACCGACGACGTAGGTGCCATCAATGAAGAAGCTGCTGGCTGCCGCCGCTGCCGGTTCTCCCTCCTCTGCTTATTCTTCTCGAGTGGAGGAGACGCGCGGGAGGAGATGAACATCGGGACTCTAACAAACACTGTTGTGACTTTCACGAGGTGAAGTCGGGTATCCGTCATCCGGCGCGTTCGTCGCGGCCGCTTCCACCACGCACAATCACCGGTGCATTGTCCGTCGTTAAGAAATTACCCCGTTGCCCGAGACGAAGAGTTATGCTATTATAGGCGAGGGGCACGGCACGCGGACGGGACGCGCAGGACGATCGTTCTCTGTCCCACTCCACCGTTTAATTCACGGATCCAGTGTGATTCGTTCCGAGAGGATCAATCACGGGCCACAATGAGCCGGGAATTTACTGCGGGAATTTTAACCCCCCTAGCGTCGTGGCTTCGATAAATTATCGCCTACTTCGATACCGTGGTGAAACTTGTTTGAGTACATTGTACGAGAAGGTTTGGGCTCCTAAGGAAAATTTCTTCTGAAGGTCAACGACTTTATTCGGCAATTTTGCAATTTTTTTTTAGTTAATATGATTCGTAGACACCAAAAAAAAATTGTGAAATGGACAAGAAAATATTGTGGACCTTAATGTACATTTACAAGAAACGCTTGGTCCAATTTAGGGTGGAATTTTGGTCCAATTTCATCAACTTTATTGATTTCCGGTGTGTCTCTAATCAGTCAACAGCTTTTATCTTTTAATTTTTTTTTATGAAGTGAGCACGGTTTATATTTCCTGTTGCGCATTCTCCAGGACCGCCGTGTGCGCGATATCTCTTATTAACGAACCCGATGAGTTTACAGCCTCCCGGCTCTGTCCGGCATTGCACAGAGTCGCGCGAGCTCCTGGCGGAGCGGGTCAATTGATTCGTTGAATTATTTATCGAATCTAGTCTTTCCCGGCTCGGTTAACGACCGAGCCAGCAGATACAGGTGGCTCGCGGCGCGCATCTATGACTCACGAGAAAAAGTCAATGTGTATTTTAATTTTCATGTATACCGGGCGCAACGATAGCTCTCGCGCAAGTCTCCGACCCGCGAAGTCAACCGCGCCGGCGGACTCTAACGGGCTATAATAAAACTCGGGACCGCTAATTAGCTGGCCATAAACGATAAACGATGACACGACAGCATACGGTTGACGCGCAATCCTCTCTCTCCCGATACGCGATGACGAGTGTCGTATCGGAGGCCGCGAGGCCTGCGCCCGAGTTGGATTTGCACCGAGCCTGGTGAGAGAGCCGAAGACACGCCGTTAGTTTTGTCTTCTTGGATAACCTCGGGCGATAAACCCGCGGTTCGCCGATCGCGCGAGCCGCACCGAGGAGGACCTCGATACCATTGAAATTGCGCCGACGATCGCGCGAGCGACGCGGACTGCACACTTGTTTCGTGTCACTGTACAAGAGGAGCCGACTGCGCATGCGCGAGCGCAACTACGACAACTACGACGAGGGAACAACGGGACTCGGTGTCGAGGCGCGCGAAGAAGATACGAGCAAATTATTATTATTAACTTAAGGCCGAGAGCGAATTCTTTGATGGCACATGAAAATGTTTTCTCCCAAGGCGCGCGCTGCGAGCGTCATTATCGTCGTCATCGCACTGGACGACGACGATTAACGCACTGTGCATCCTTTGTACGCGCTTATCGTCGATTTACTGCCGACGTCGAAACGCTCGGCGACGCAACGCGACGAATGGAGCGTTCGTCATCAACCGGCGAATCCGCTCGACACTTCCGTCACCCTGCGCGGCTCGTCGCTGCAGCGCTGCGCGGAGAACGTTGACACGATCGTTCGACCGGGGACAAAGTGAGACGAGGGACAAAGAAAATTACCCTCTTGTCCACCCGTCCAGCGGGCGCTTTCTCGCTCATGGTAATCAGTAATTGACGCACTCGGCGGATAGCCGTCGCGACAACGTTGCGGATTTTACGAGTCTCCGGAGCCGCGACTCTGCATGGGTCAGCGCAAGGTTCGGCCAAGATGACGGAGAAATGTTTTTTCTGCGTCGGTAATGAGAAGAGACAGAAAGTCAGTGATAACGGGACGCGAGAGAGCTTGGACATCGGAGATATAAATACACTTTCAATGACAAAATATCGAAACGGTTAATGTTATTGCCTTTGGCGCTGAAAATGGCAAAACGGAAAACTCTGGTTTTATGTTTTTTGCAGATGAATCTTGCCACATTTACGTCTGCGCCACTTACAAATCTACCAGAAAACATCTCTACCATATTACGAATTTACCGTATTAGAACTCTACCAAAACCTCTACCAGAGAGTAAAAAAAAACTCTACCAGATTCAAAATAAAACCCTACCGGACTTAAACCGGACTAAAACATATTCTTTACTGTCCACCGCGAGTTGAACACCGGTTTGATCTATGAAGATTCGAAAGTCGCAGTAAAAACGAAATTTCACACGGCAAACTCTTAAGCTTTTGCCGATCTCACGAACTTAACTATGGAGATTAATCGATTTCGAGTTACAAGCGAGGCGCCCGAGCTCCCAACGATATCTTATAGTTCTCTTCGCGCCGAGAGGCCGCGAGAGATACCGTCACAGAGGACCCGACGAGTGCTGTATCTCGCCCGCTCGGCATTCACTCATCAATATGGAGTAGTCTCCTGTGTCGAATCCGAGTTCTCTTGCAACACGGCAGCAGCCCTCGGGCTGCCCTTTTGAAGGTTGCGAGGCGGGTCCCGGGACTGTCATTCTTTGATTGGCTTTTAGAGCTCGGCTTATATGCGCCTTCGTTCTCTTCTCGTTCTCATCTCACCGCGTCCTCTTCTTCATCGCCCGTTCCTCCCCTCGCGCCACTTCACGACGACGCTTTGTTTCTCTCCTCGCGCTACCATCAACCGCGTTCCCACTTCGGTGCTCTCCTTTTTTTCTTCTTTTTTTTTTTTTTTTTCACCGTGCTTCTCTTTTAATCTGCGCCATGGGCGCGGGCTATCCAGCATCCTTTTTCGTCTCCTTGGCGGCGTCGCCTCGTTTGCCCAAGGTAGCGCCTGCCTCTTCGTACTTTATTGTTCCTTCCTCATCTTGGTCCTTTGCTCCGACGAAATTCTCCGCGAAATTCGACCTCCCGCCAGGAAAGTCGGCACTTTGAAAAATTTAATAATTACTGAGGTTTTTTTTTTTTTTTATATAGAAAATCATTTTGATCTACGATTTTTCGAATGTAGATTTTCTGGAATTTTAGATTTTCTGGTGTTCTTGATTTTCTGGAATTTTAGTTTTACTGGATTTTAATCCCAATACCCAATAAATATGATCTATTACTCTATCTATTTATTTATCTATCCGGGACTTGAAAAAATGCAATAATCGCTGCATTTTTTTTTTTTTTTTAGAACATCATTTTCGTCTTTGATCTACGATCTATGATCTGTGATGTACCATCTGTGATTTTCCGGATTTTGATCCCAGTACCCAATAAAAAGTGTCTATCTATGATTTATGAGCCACGATCTATGATTTTCTGGATTTTTCGATTGGCCGCGCTCCAGATTCGTCGTTGCTTCAATAATTGGCATCCAAGAATACAAAGTAATAATTCATCCCTATGGCAATTCTCACGGTTGCGATGCAAGCGAGAAACAATGAAAATCATATTGCTCTGGTAGTGAAAAGATAGAGAAGAGATCCGTGGACACGCCCACAGTGTCTATACGTTGAAGCATCGATTATTCAAAGTCGACAGTCGGTCCCGATCATTTGTCGGGACTTTTTCTATAGAGAAGAAAACGAAGAAGAAGCCCGTCCCGTCTCCACCGGTAGAGTGGAAACGAGACGTGACTTCAGAGAGGAGTCCCGATGATGCCGCTGCTCATTGACATGCCGAGGCTTTTTATGAGGGTCTCTACACGAGGGCCGTTACACGGGCCCATTAGGATCCCAAGCGAAAACACGAGTTTCTTTACCTCGGAGCCGAAAGTTTATCGTGTAAGATCGAAGAGCCCTGAAAACACCGGGCGCGTGCTGCGACAAACATCTCGCGACACCATCTCAAGTATTCACGGAGATTAATTGATAGCGAGATTTTAGCAACCTTTGTGCTAAAAATGTTTTATACTATGCTTATTTAATAATTTTTTTATGTATAATAATAATAATAATAATAATAATAATAATAATAATAATAATAATAATAATAATAATAATAATAATAATAATAATAATAATAGTCAAGGAAATATTTACAATACATATTGAAAATTTCACTGTACTGTAACTTTAATGATGTAATTAAAATGATAATACCTCGAATGAAAATATGTAGAACTTAAAAAATCGCAAAAATTTGACTAACTTTTTGCTGGCGAGAAGCATTAAAAATAGTAAATTTTGTAATAAAAAATCAATTAGCCGATAAATCGAACTTGTTCTCGATTAGAGCAATTTGACGTCGAGAGGGTAAAAAGAAATAGAACAAAAGTAAGAATGTTCCGGAGCAGCGTCGACGCGGAGGACTAATGACCCCTACGTGAATGATCCAACCCCATGCGGTGGCTGTTGCGTCGGTCTCCTGGTACAAAAAAAAAAAATAAAAAATAAAAAATGAAAGTAGGTAAAGAAAAAGAAGGTTGACTGTGGCGGCGTCCGTACGGCGGAGGCGGTTCCCGTGCCGCGCGTTCGAGCCCCCTGGTGACATTTCCCATTCTTCTCGGCACGCCATTACCGGGTCAAAGCGGCCGCCCCCGCGGGACGTCCGTGCACACTGCGCCCCTCTTCAGCCCGCGGTTTCGTCCTTTAGCCAGCCACCAGCCACACCGCCAGTCCCCGACATGGCAAAGGCCACTTTTCAGCCCACTTTCCTGATGCGATATGCTCTCGGTCGTCATCAGCGCATCGGCACAGATTTTTCCGTTGTCTTTTTTTCACCCATCATTCCCGCTTCTTTTCTCATACCTTGCTCCACTTCGCCGGGACAATCGGCAGAGTCCCACGCGGGGCGAGCCGATCGAATGGTTCCTCTTTCCTTGCAGTACCAACGGATCTCTCCCGACGCAGCATCCGACCGATGACTCCGACTAATTACCCACCCGTTGTCCATTAATCGGTAAGACGCTCGAACCAATTCGTATCGCTGACGAATCGCTTTACGATCTTGTTCCAACTTTTAATCGAAAGTCTCCATGGTAGGGTAGATCTGGCTGGCTTCATCCCAGCACTGGCACGAGACCGCGGCCAGTGCTGGGATGTAACAGCCAGCCGGACCGAACCGTACCTGAATATCCCCGGGAAAAGAATCTTAAATCTCCAAAGAACTGAGTCTGCTCGAGTTGCACTTACGAGAGTGCAGGACGCGAAATTCGAGAGATAACGGAGCGGAAGCTCGGCGCTCGGTGGGATCTGGTCCGGCGGTGGTCCCGGCTCATCCCTATACGTATAATAATACACGATCGGCGCTGAGCCCCCGGCTCGAAAAGCGAAAACCGTGAGGCTCGGTCTCCGGTGCACACATAACGCCGACGCCGCGGGAGAAGAAGAGGTGCTGCGCGGTAATGCATGCGATTATGCGGATCAATGAGCTATAGCGCTATTTATGGCTCTATCAGGCTCTCGGAGCTACTGCCGTCCGGGCGAGATCTCGTTCTCCCGATCGTCTCTTCGTCCCGGTCCGCTTCTGTCTCGCTCCTCGCCCTCCGGTGGCTCTGCCGGACGGGCAATCGCCGTTGGAATTGTCGAGAGGAATCACAATATTAAATATAGCTTGTCCGCGATAATAAAGCGCGGTTACATTTACCGTGAATTTATTAAGGGGGGGAGCCGAGGAGAACGATGCGCGCGCATGTATGCCGCGCGTGTACATCGGCACAGCTGGAATTGATCCTCGTATAAATAATACAAGAAGCTCGCTCGCTCTTTCTCTCCCTCGCGAATGAACCAGCCTGATATCTTCATTCCGCGGCGCATTCGCGCTGGAAGAGCTCGGGTTCACCGCGGGCTTTTAGAGAGGAACTCCACGACGGCCACGCGGCTACGCCGGACTCTCGCGCGCGGGCGCGCGTGGGTCGCTCTAATGGTCGACTCAATTAAGACGCCATTAGACCGCGACCACGCATTTGCATGTTAACGATAACGACCGTAATGATACGCCCCACCGGAACATCGAAGATAATGCACTCGTAGTACCGATACTTTTTACCCCCTCTCTCGGTGTCAGGGCGTAGAGCACGCGAGTGAAATTACGGACTTCACGAGCAACCGGAAGTCCGCTCAAAGTGAGCGGAAGCAACGCGAAATGGAAAAACAAATGGCTAACGTTTTGTCGGCAAAGCGAATTACTCTTCCCTAGTGTAAATGTCACACTGGGCCAGTACTGGACGACTTTGGATCGGTACTGAACGACTGAACCGGTACTGGACGACTTTGGGCCGGTACTGGACGACTCTGGGTCAGGCCTGGCCCAACTGACAATACCACTAGAGTTCTTTCGAGGGAAAAACAAATGGCGAAAATTTCCTCGGCAAAGTGAATTTCTCCTCCATAGTAGGAATATCACACAGGGTCAGTACTGGACGACTTTGGTGCAGTACTGCCCCAACTGATATTATCACTAGAGCTCTTTCACTTTCAGTGAGAATGTTTTTATCGCATTCTTTTTTTTCTACATTTTATTGTATTTGATTTTCTTATTTCTTTCGAATCACTTTCGAGTATTATCGGTGTGTGTTTGTCTTTCTCGCATATCCGTTTCAGCCGCCCGCGGGCCGCTTGTACGTGTATAATATTCGCGCTATTATTCATCGGCCGTTATTAATACCGTATCGGGATCGTGTTTCTCGCGACACAGCGAACGCGCTCAGGCTAACGTATACTCGTACACGAGTGTATAATAGGACCGCCCGTGAACTCGAACACCGTGCTATCCCGGGCTCTCTCACTCTCCTTTCTCTGGCGACACTCGAAAGAGACGAGAAGCGAAAGATGCGAGCTTCATACGTCCTCCGAACAAGCGAGCGCCTACACTTTCGTCGTAAAAACAACGACTTGTCCACCTACGGAAGAGAGCGGAAGAACAAGGGAGAAACCCAGTGGACTTATGGTATAACCGTTCGAACCGATCGTTCTGTGAATGGCAATGCTTTCGTTATGTCGCTGCGAGACGTTAGAGTAAATGGCCTCCGGTATATCCATTTCCTAACGCGAGGAGATTCACTTTATGAAAAAATAAAAAATAATCATCACGAAAATATCGAAGTGATGCAGGGACACAACGAAGAGGCATTATATTTTTTTCGAAGCTTGAGCTCAATCGGATATAACACTTTCGAGAGTGATCTTAACAAACATCATATTTTTTATGCGGAAAGAAAAATACTACCGTTGAGATGTTCAAGGAACAAAAAATGAAAACACTAGCATATGCGTCAACCTTATGAAGGTATCTTAAATCTCTTTTAGCGATTTTATTGCGCTGTCGTTGCAGCTAAATAAAATACGAGCTTCAACTGTGTACTCTTGTTTCGAATACAAAAGGAAACCTGCATATATATCACCAATGTGCGAATATCTGGACGCCACCTAAGAATATCTGGAAACTACCTAAGAATATTTGGACGTCATCTAAGAATATCAGGACATCATCTAAGAATATTTGAACCTCATCCAAGAACCTCAATACCTATACGTCATCTAATAACGTCTATAAAAGCATTCTGAATTTGGGGTTCGTCCCGAAATTACTGCCCCAGCGCAAATGCATCTCTCGCCCAGTACTGGTGCAACGTCGGCCAGTACTGGTCCATTGTTACATCCCCACAAGGATTCCCGAGTCTGGCGATAATTCCTATATTTTTCTCTCCACGTAAAGTCAACTAAACATCGAACACGGTTGAACCAGATCATTCTCGCTCCTACCAACAACGATCTTAAACGCGACCCAACACCTTACCGAGGGGAGGACTCCTCCTTTCCCGCTAATCGGGCAGGCCCGCCGCTCGCTAATTATTCGGTGCTAATCGGACGAACAAAAAAAGGTAAAAAAAAGAGAGAAAACTTCGAGGTGAACCAGTGACTTCTCGCCGGGGCAGCTCTTTGTCCCATCGAGCCCCTTGACGAACCGATGCTCGAGTAACGCACCAGACGTAACAAGTTGAATAGACTCTCTCGTTTAGCCTCTGCATTATACATCGTACTATGTACTCTCGCTCTCGATTCAATTCGCGCGTGTGTAAGAGTGCCTGGCTCGATCGCCCACGCACCGAAGGAAATACTCGTCGATGAATATACAAACTCGTGTCTGTCGGTCGTTCCTCGTCAGCTCTTATGCAAAGTGCCAGAGCGCGCGGGGCTGCAACGGCCAAGTGCAGTTTGGCAAAACCCCTCCCCCGCACATCTCGCCGCTGCACCGAGGTGCGTCCACCCTCGCTGAATAATGCAACGCTTACTCGCGTGCGATTTTGCTCGCCGTTCGACGAATGCACGGGAGGAAGACGGAGAGAGGGACGAACGAGCGAGCGTCCCCGCAATAACGTTTCGACAGTCCACAGGTGGAACCGCGCACCGGTTATTAGAATGATTTATACGGGAGTTCTGCGACTCTCGATTCGAAGAGTGCGGCGCTCGTTCTCAGCGGTCGTGCTCGAAAAATAATTATTTTTTATGTTATGATTTTTTTTTTTTTTTTGTTTCAAGAAAATATTTTGAAAGATCAATTTTTTAACGCTTAGGAAAGAATTTTTTTTTTTAAGCTTCTCGGGTCGTTTATTGCATCTCGGGCGCGAGAAGAATCGCGACGAGGCTCCGTGAACGATAAAACAAACGATGTTTATTCAATGGGAAGGGGGGTGTAAAAATTCGAAATTCTCCATGCCGTTTATTAATAGAGATCTGACACGATGTGTCCCGGTGGTTTTAGTGTTTATTTTTTCGCAGCTTCTCGGCACCGACCTTAAATCATTTTGTAATCGAAGCGAGAGCCCTCGTCTCACGGCATCGATCTTCGAACCCGTGGAGTTCGTTTCAACGCAACAGTTAAACAAAAAATTAAGTATAAGAAATCGAAGCTGAAGAGCGCGATGAAATAAATATACCAGATTTTTTTTTTTTTTTTTCAATTTTTGGTTGTCTCGAGGGTAAAGGCCAGTTGCATGAAGCGAATTGGCGATTAACCCAGTTATTTTTTTTATAGTTATATTGTTCTTCGAGACTTTACCGAATGTCCCGATAATTTTAGTGTTTATTTTTTCGCAGCATTTCAGCACCGACTTTAAATGATTTTATAATCGAAACGTGAGCTCGTTTCATCGGAATAGTTAAAATAAAATATTGAAAAAAAAAAAAAAGT
This sequence comes from Amblyjoppa proteus, assembly GCA_963922035.1. Lineage (NCBI taxonomy): Eukaryota > Metazoa > Arthropoda > Insecta > Hymenoptera > Ichneumonidae > Amblyjoppa > Amblyjoppa proteus. The sequence continues at coordinate 22,760,346 of OY998234.1, read as the reverse complement.
ATAAGAACCCGAAGTGGAAGAGCGCGATGATATAAATATAACAGATTTTCTTTCGAGACTTCGGTCGTCTCGAGGGTAAAGGGCGGTTGCGTGAAGCGAATTGGTGATTAACCCAGTGATTTTTCTAGTTATATTGTTCTTCGAGACTTTGCCGAAGCTTTGTAACACTACATCTATATGTCTGTACTTTGAACGAGAGAGGAACAGAAGCCAGGATGGCAAAAGATGGAGCGAGAGAGGCGGAGAAGAAGAAGTGCCTCGTCGAAAAGTCTGGACGAGCGCCATTCAGAAGTCGCTCCTCGAGAAGATCGTTAGGAAGTTTTAACGGGTTCGAGATCTCTCGGTCTCCCTCTCTCCCGTCCGGAGAGGCCGGGATAGCCGTGCCGATGGTGCTTCCACGGCTTCTGGAACGATTCCTTCGCCGTCTGGCTCGACCCCCGGTTCAGTCGTGAACTTTTACCTGCGGGCGCGGAGAATTTCTCGCGGTGTTACGAGGAGAGCGTACGACTCTCCCGGTTATCCCAGCCGATGCAACCACGTAGTACGTACCTTCGTAACAGCACACTTCGCCCGCTACGTGCTGCGCGAGAGGGCGGGAGGGAGCGAGTAAGAATCAATTATGGAACACGTTTTTACCGTAAAGTATAAAACCCTCCTATTATCGGGACCTCGGGGCAACTTAACCGGACGAAGTAATTCGACGGGTTTTCGGGGAAACAACGTCAGATCTTTCGGGAGGATTATGAACGGAAAGAGGGGAGAGATTATCGCCGGCGGATGGCGCGAGCGCTCCAGCGCCGTGCCGAGGTAATGGACCGAACGCGCTCGGAAACTGCGCGCGGTCTCGAGAAAATCGTCAGATTTGTAATTTTAATAGCCGATCGGACGAAATCCCTTCTTCGCATTCTCGCCGCTAAGTCGGCTTTCGGCTAAGCGCTTCAGCGGAAAACTCCCGCTGAGTGATTACGGAGTTACCAAGTTTGCAAGAAAATTTGCCGTTCCTGCGATCGTTGATAAAAAAAAAAAAAATTAAATAAAAAATTCAATCAGATTCGGTTTATCGAGAGATTTTTTTTCTTTAAATCATGTCTCAAGCCTTTCGGCTAAAAATTCAAGGTCCTCGTGGTTGTACTGAGATCCTGCGAAATTTCTCGGAACATGTGACTAGCCGACTGCTCGACTAAAAAAAAATCTAATCAGATTGAATTTATCCTCCGGCTTAAAGAAAAAAAAAAAGGAAAACCATAGTCTGGACAACACGTGTTGTCGTGAGTGGCAAGAAACCAAACACTCGACGGGTAACGAACTTATTAAGTTTGCAAGAAAATTTGCCGATACCGGAATAGTTTTTTTTTTTTTTTTGTTTTTAATCAACTAGATTCGGTTTATAGAGAAGAAACGAACAAAAAAAAATATTGCAAAGAAAATTGTGACTCAAGACTTTTAGCACTAAATCCGAGTTATCCTCATGGCTTTACTAAGATCCCGTGAAGTTTCTCGGAACATGTGACTAGCCGACTCAATCTAAAAAAAAATCTAATCAGATTGAATTTATCCTAAATAAAAAAAAAAAATAAAAATAAAAATAAAAATAAAAAAAAAATAAAAATAAAAAAAAATATATAATAAAAAAAAAAAAAAAAAAAAACTAAAACCATATTCTGGAGAACACGTGCCGCAGTGAATGGCAAAAAAACGAGTCACTCGTCCCTTATTAGGAATGCAGCGGCGGAGTGGGCCTTCTCTCCAGAGGGAGTTTATGCCGAGAAGGGGTTGAGAAGACCGTGACGAAGTCTGTGGCGAGGAGGCGGGACGCCGCAATGTTTTTGGTGGATAATTTTCCTTATCTCTCGGTAGCACATGCTCTCCGCGCTGCGTGCCACGAATTGCTTTCATCCGGCCTCCGGGTCGAGCGTGGTTGAATCGCGGAGACGGCCGTGGCCCCCCCGTCCGACTTCGAATATACATTCGACGAAGAGAAGACCGATGCGAAGTTTAAGTGGCTCGGAGACGTGGGGGAGGGACGAAGTACACTCGCCGGTTTCGTGTGTTCTGCTCGGCTTTTATATGCAACAATCGAGCCCTCGCGAACCTTCGTGCCGAAGAAAATACATCGTACTGTAGGAATAACAGAGTACAAACGATCCTACCCCGATTAAAATCTCGTCACGATGATGTAACAACGGGCGGGGGTGGGTGAGTGGGCTGTACGGTATTTATTGTCAAGTCTAATTGCTCCGCTGTCAAATAGGAACGAGCTACCGAATTATTCTTATCTACTTTCGATTCGATCTCATCGTGTTTATATTAAAGCTGAATTAATACATGCAAAATAGCGGCTGGACGAAGCGATGCATCACCCCTGTGAAACGGCGCGAAATTCACATTTACGCGAAAATACGTCACATTTTTGCCGTATAAGATTTCCGTAAATTGTTTGACGAATTAATAAGCATAATAAAAATATGTGTTCTTTTGATTCGTAAAAAAAAAACCCTGCTACTTCAACTATTTTTCATTGGCTTGTCGTAAATTTGCTCGATTATTGCAACAGTTCCCATGAATATTTTGCTCGAACCTCTTTGATGATAACTATGATTAAATCGGAGACCAAAACCATCAAACGCGAGTGCAACGCGAACCATCAGCGATGTAGGAAATAAAAAAAAAAAAAAACATCGCTGACTTGATGAATTCCGTAAGAAAAACGGCCTTACAATTTCCATAAAATGTTTAATGCAATATCAAATGTAATAAAAATATGTATTATTTTCGGTTCTAAAATAGCCCGCTATTTCAACTAATTTGTCATTTCCCATAGTAAATGTTGTCGATCATCGGAGTAGTTCCAACGAATATTTAGCTCGGAACCTCTCTGAAGATAACTATGATAAATCGGCGACGAAAAACATAAAACGGGAGTGCAACGCGAGCCATCGGCGATGTACGAAGGAAATAAAAAAAAAGAAAAAAAAGCGTCGTACGACGCAGATCTCGTCTCGTGCGATACGGCGGACTTGGTGAATTCCGTAAGACAAACGGCTCACTGTGTGAACCTCCTCCATCACAGTTGCCCGGTCTGTGTCGCCGGCGTCTGCAGCTCTCGCTGCGGCCGGATCGCTTGAGCGTCTCCCGTTTTTGTCATCGGCACTCGGTTGACGTTACCGTGAAGCGTGAAAGGAGCTTACAGCCACCGGGGAACGTTGATCTTGGTCCGGATGAGCAGCGGGGAGAGTTCACATCCATCCGTCGCTCTCTCGAGGCCTCGGCTCGGGCAGTCTTTGGGACTCTTTACAGCAGCGCTTCTCCGGGTAACGGGAAGAACCGGAGGAGAGGACTTCCTCTCGCTCTCCCTCTCGATGTACGCTTCGCTCCCTTTCCCTTTCCCTCCCCTCCCGCTCGTTTTTCTCGTGGATATCGGAGAGCACGAGTGAACGAACGCGCGCACGAGGCCGCGAGCCGGCTCGCGGGTGTGCGTTACGGCGCGCCCCGGCTCGCGGGTGTGCGTTACAGCGCGCCGGCGAAAAACCCCTGGGGGCCGAGCGCGGCAAGCGGTGCGTAACTAACCTCACGCACGCTTCACGCATTCGACGCGATCGCACACTGGCCCCATTCATAACTGCACCCTACGGGTGTGCGTATCACGTTATATACAGTTATACACCGACGATCTTTACGCACAAGTGTACGACGCGGCGGGCATGTGCGTACGCACGGAACTCACGTTTAGCGTACGCACGGAACACCGGACGAGCTCTCGCGTACGCGGCTCCGGTTGCATCAGCGACGAACAAGTTTCGAGCCCCGAGAAACTCTCGGGCGGCCTGACGTCGAACCCGATCGCCTTTCCTCGTCGAACTCCGCGGGCTACGATCAAGAAGATATTCTTTCGATCTTTTAGGAAAGTGTTTTGGCCGATGATTTTTTTTTCTTTCTTTTTTTTTTGGTTTTTTTGTAAGCTGAACTTAAGCATTTTTTTTTATTGAAAGTTGGGGAAGGTAGTTTCTTTTCGGAGAATTTTTCGGAATTTGACGATTTTGTGGAGATTCATTTTGGGTGGAATATACGAGGGAAAAGCATGTTTCGGTGCGATCGAACGATGGAGTTGAAAAGTCTGCGTGCCTACCTTTCTTTTTTTTTTCTTTTTTTTTTGTAACAAAAATCGAGGAATTTGTAATATTAAAAATTGTTGTAACATCATCGGGAATTCTCTGCGGAGAATTTTCGGAATTTCGCAATATTTCAAAGATAAAGTGTAATGGAATATGAAAAAGTGTTTCGAGGGTGGAAAAAATAAATGAAAAGCTGCGTGGATAATTATTTTTTGTATGCAAACTGAATCCGTCTCATTCTTTGTCCAGTGTAATAAATATGGTGTAAACTCAATAATAATCATGTTTGTCCACAAACCCGTGACGGATATGTGACACGAGAAAATATTCGTTTCACCTTTTAGAAACGTGTTTTAGTGTAATGTTTTTTTACATTTTTTCGTAATCAGAATTGAAGAATTGTTTGTATCGAAAGTTGCGGCAAAAATTCTCTGCCAAAAATTACTTCGAAAATTGACGATTTTCCGGAGATTAATTTTGCTTGAAATATATAAAGAACAAAAACTGATTCATGTGTCACAGGGCTGAAAAATTCACGAGCTTACACAAAAAAAAAAAAAAAAATCAAAGAATTTGTAATATTAAAAATTGTTGCACCATCATCGGAATTCTCTACAAAGAAATTTTCAGAATTTCGCAACATTGCCGAGATAAATTGTAATAAAAAAAAAAAAAAAGAAAGTGTCGAGGACGAAAAAGATAAATAAAAAAAAGCTGTTTGGCTAATTTTTTTTTCGTATGCAACGGAATCCGTCTCGTTCTTTGTCCAGTGTAATAAATATCGTGTAAACTCAATAATTATCATGTTTATCGCGAGCCCGTGACGGATGTGACACGAAGACATGTGTATCTCGTGAAAGGCCGTCGGGCGTGATTGGCTTGCATTATGTACACTTTAGTGGAACGAAAGTGAGTGTCGAAGAGGCAATAATAATTAATGTAGAACGATAATAAAACTCCGGAGCTTGGATAGCGGACGGAGACTGATCGATGTCATAGGCCTCGCGTAGTCGTCCTCGCACGATAACCCCGCTCGTGACATCGTTCGTTCTCCTCGTCGGCGTTATCGTTTCCACGAAACGATTCCCTCGCGGACCCCGATCACCGGTTCCTTTTATTACACTCTCGATTCTCTGTGCGCTCTCCCGACGAGAGATTCATCCTAGCTGCGAGAGATCATTAATAATTTTCTCAAATCGCCCTCTCGCTATCCGCGTGACGCGATTCATCGGCCCCGAAAAAAAAAAAAAAAAAAAAAAAAAAAAAATCGAGTAATCGCATGCTAATTTAATGCGGCTTTCCGAGAATTATCGCGGAGTTCTAGGATATCTATTATTGCTAAGTAATTATTATGGCGAAGATCTCGATGCGGTGGCTGAGGAAAATAAACGAGCGAAGCCACAACTACTTCGTCTCTCGACGATCTGGAAACGATCGAGGATCAATGAGACCGCTTAAAGGCGGCTTCAATTAAAATTTTACGGTTGAAGATAAATAAATAATAAAATGTTGCGTTTGAAGGAAAATCACTCGAAACCGGATGTTTCTATGCGGTGAGCATCATGTTGTGGATTCATTTTAAAGTAAATAACGTGCAATGTTTTATTCATCGAAAAATTTCTGAAGTTGTTTCGCAGGATTTCTTCTCTCATCTGAACGAGAACGCTGGCGGCTGTTCGATTAACACTTTGTACAATTATATAATTTATATGGACTGACTCAGGTCGATGGCCTTTTTTCAATGCATATAATTATCGTTAAGCGTAAAACTAGTATAAGATGATAACTGCATAAATATATAGCATTGCCAATAAATTTCTCTCACTACCACTATAATTTATACATATTATGTGATTATAGTTATTTTCTATTTTAAGTTCGTGTTGAAAGAAAAATGTCAACAACTCGAAACTTTTCGGAATCAGGATGTTTGAAAAAAAGAACTATCTTCTAGAAAACCCACTTTTTCAATCCTGATACATAATTAACAAAACAAAAAAATATTGTGATGAAATTATGTTCGAAAATTTTTCGTTGGAATGCATTATAGAATAATTTTTTAAATTCAGATTCAGGATGACATTAAAAAATATTATAGTCGTTTCACTGACGTGCTCAATATCGTACACAGAGCGTTGAGAGCGTTAAAGAGTCGATTCATCGCTTCTCCCCCATTTTCCCAAAAATTTCTACCGATAAGGGTTACTTCTGTTTGCGCAATCAATTGAGTCCCTAAATTGAATCCGCTCGGTAACCCCGAGGGTTGGCTGAGAAACGTGCTACTCACAATTCCGAGTATAATTCCCCGATACAATGTATTATTACCAAGGAAATTATGACTAAGAAGCACGTTGTCGCGGGTATGTAACAATTTAGCATAGAAACGAGCGAGTTATTCTATCAGCGACGAGCCTGAGGGGCAGAGTGGAGTGTCGCGACGACGGCCGTGCGAGTCTCTCGTCCCGCGAGGATTGCAACCCTTTCGCAGTAACCCTGCATAATCCACGACCCCTTCGAGACCCCGTCGAAATTAGAGGCTGCTTCGCTTCTCCTCACCTACCAGCATCCCTCTCGCACCACCGTCTCCTCTCGCCACCAACGCCGCATCGCGCAATGATTTAGTACAGAATTATCATCCCGAATCCAATAACGGGTACCGCGAAATTTTTTTCGGCGGCAAATTAAGATCAAGAGCCGAATAAACCGAATAAACCTTGTCCTCCAACCGAGCAGTTCCTTCTGTTCATCTCTGTGCAAAGTAACTGTAAAGACATCGCTTGACTCTTCCCATTTCCCTCTCCGTTACGGTAAAAAAGGTTTGTACTTTTAACAAACTTTTCGATTCTGCAAACGTCCACAATCATTTGCTTGCTCATTTTACGAAAAATGTATCTATAAAACTAACAAACTTTTTTTTTTTGTAAAAATAACCAACATTTTTGTAACATGAACAAACCTCGTTTTCTATCACGAAAAAACAGTTTTATAAAGTTAACAAACGTGATTGTATAGTTAACAAACATGCTTGTAAAATTAACAAACACTTTTGTAAAATGATGAACGTTTTTTTCGGCAAAATTAGCAAGAAAAGAAATGTGGACATTCGTCTACAAGAAACATTGGTACGTATTTCACTGTGTATAAATGGAACGTCAAACAACAACAAATATATTGTTGTCAGCCAAAGAACTTGACCCGCCTAAAGGAGAGAAGAATTTTTTCCTATAAAAAATACTTAAAATAAACCAAAAGATATACTTTTTTCAAAGAAAAAAAAAAAAAAAATGGCATGCCAAGTACTTAAAATTCATTATTTGTTACAAACAGCGCGACAAGCATTTTAAAAAAATCGAGAATAAATTAAACGACATGAGCCAAGTTATGGTAAACATTGTATAAATCTGTATATATTTAGTATAGTAATTATGTCAAAAAGTGAAAAAAATAAAATAAATAAACAATTTTCTTCTTCCCCCCCCCGTCCCTTGTTCCAAAGTTGTTATCACGATTACGTTTATTTTCCGTCGACCACTATAATTTCCAATCCAACTGAATCTCCGAAGTGCTGCCGCCCGCGTTCGTCGCAGCTCCACAGAAATTCAATTAAGTATCTTCCGAGGCAGTGATACGGGGCATCGATTAGATTCGCGACAACGAGACCGACGGAATTTTTCTGCTCTCGTATCCCCCGATGTTCCCCGATATCGTGCGACGACCTCCAGGATCTCGCGGCAGTTGTTATGACAGTCAGCAGCGGGCCATCCATCACCGAGATTCGGTCCCGACGGAGACGCGGGGAGAAAGAAGCCGAGCCGGAGAGCCCGGTCCAGCAGTGCCGCGCGCGCCGACCAACTTATCCAATATTTAAGGTTTTGTCCCTCGCGTGGTCCGGCCTTCTGATATATCACGGCTCGCATTAATATATATTTGCGGGGGAGATAACGTCGTTGCCGTTGTTCGCCAAGACCGATTCCCAAATCCCGCGCCAAATACCGTCCTCAAGAGTCGTTGTCTCTCGTACGCGATAGGGAAGAAAAAGCGCGACGGCCACTCCGAATCTCTGTGGAAATGTGGAAAGAAAATTTCTGTGCTCTCCAACACAGCACCGCTATAGCACAGCGGATAGCATCGATAAGAAACTCTAGCGAATGTTCACTCAGCGGAGTCGTCCATCAGAGAATTCGCTCCAAAACCGGCCAACTTGCGGACGTTTCGAGGAGCTTCGATTGTGCTTAAATGATTGATCGAAGCGACCTGAGAATATGCATTTATATTTTTATATTTATAATATACGTATAGCTTATATAAATTGAGGATGAAGAAGAGGGCGTGTGGATATGAGCTCGGAGACGAGGTATATCAATAATGTGTCCGGGTGAATGTACATAGATATTTTTCCGGCAGCTTCCACCCGCGCGCTGCGGGACACGCGGTAATAAGATTGAACGTCCGAAGAGTTCGGGTTAGTTTTATGAGGTCCATCAAAGAGATTTACCGGCGCAGTTTCGACGCTGTGGCTTTGGATAATTAAATCGTTCTGTCGAGTCCCGATAACGCCTGTGTACAGTCATCGAGACTCTGGACAGTGTCCCATAGACGGGAGCGTCTTGTCTACTGTCCTGTTAAAAATAACTCGTGTTTCATCGGCTTGTTGGAATTTGCGGAAATTTCATTAAAACTACTTTACAGGCTTAAAATAATCTATATAAAAAAATGTATCCTTAAGAAGCGCTTCTAAAAGCGAGACGGCCACTCCGAATCTCAGTAGAAATGCATTCTCCATCGTATATTTGCAGGGGTGACAAGAGTCGAAAACTAAAGGCTCTTCGTCTGAATGCCATCGAGCTAAGTTGAAGGTAACATTTTTTTTTAACCATGTTTCCCCATCCTAGCGTCAAAATTTCTAAAGTAATCCGAACGCTTTGCTCTGTATACGATACATTTAAGCTATCCTGAGAGGGGGGGGGGGGGGGGGGATGAGTGCGAATAGCTGGAAGCTCGGCGCCGAGAGACTAAAAAGCGCGAGTTCCGGACATAATCGTAACGGGGCGCATACAAACGGGCGCTAATGGCGCGTATAGCTTTTGTTGTTTTTAATTAACCCTTTCTTTTAAGACGGCCGGAGGGAACTGTAAAGCGTTACAAAGGGGCTGCTCCTCGCCGTGGCCGTTCGGGCTTCCGCCTTTACGCCGTAGCCGAGGAAGAGAGAGACTCCCACTTTGGCCTCCCGGTTGGTTTTAGCGAGAAATACCCCGCCGGCAGGGGGGGGCAACCCTTTCGCCGCCTCGCAAAGTGTACCCGCCGTCCGGGCGGATGGAACGTCCGCGGGCCCTTTGTACCCTCCGTCCCGCGGGAGATGTAAATACTCGGGCGGGGAAAGGAAAACTGCACCGCGGAGACAGGAAAACCAAGAGCTTTTCTCGTTTACGGGGGCACGATGAGGCCGAGGTGCAATTAAAGCTTCATCTAATTACCGGGGCGACCGTCCGACTAATTGGGCAACGCTGCCGGGGCTTCCAAAGAAAGGAAAAGAACAAAAATGAAGAAGAAGAAGAAGAAGAAGGTACGACGAAAGAGGGAGGAGAAACAGTCGGATGAAACACGAGCGAGGAAGCAACCTTTCTTCATAATTAATAAACTTTTTTTTTTTAGCCGAAACAAAACTCCCTGTATTAAAAATGATCGTCGTGTAAAAACGAAGTAGAAGGTGCGTAGAATTAAAGTCAAATTTGTTAAAAATTGGACAGAGATGTTGCATCTTATCTGTAGTTTTCTTTTTTTTTTTTGTATGTTGTAGCAATTATTTCGGTTTTTGTGGACTTGCGTAATAGGCAATTCGGAGTTCTAACTGTCGCGAACCGAAGCAGTCTTTCTTCATAATTAATAGTCTCTTTTTCACTGAAACAAAACTCCGAGTATTAAAAACGATCACTCGTGCAAAAACGTAGTCGAAGCCAAGTGAAATGAAAGTAAAATTTGCTAAAAAAAATTTTATGGAGATGCTGAATTATCTGTATTTTTTTTAAATTTATTTTTCATATATTGCAGCTAATTATATCGGTTCGGTGGTTACTTTTAACTTACGTAATCGGTAGTAAGACGGTAGCAAACATTCTTCGCAATTAATAAACTTTTTTTTTCTCACCGCAACAAAACACCAAGCATTGAAAATGATCAAGTGATAAAAATTATAGATGTATAAACGGAGCACAAGCCAAGTAAAATGGAAGTACAATTTGCTGAACAAATTTGACAAAGATGCGGAATTATCTGTATTTTTTAAACATGTTTTTTTTTTTTTATATGTCGTAGCTAATTATATCGGTTTCTGTGGAAGTCTAACTTGCGTAATAGGTAACTTGCGTAGGGGGAGTTCGAGCTGTCGCGAACGGAGTACGATGACCCGAGGTACGTAAAATCAGTCGCGGCAAGTGACAAGAAACGCGACAAGAGCTCGACGACAAAGAGGAGCGAGAGTGTGCATAGAGACGCGATGAGGAGGAGAGTGCACGAGAGTGTGTACGTGGGATCCGTGAAGATGAGACACGTAGAGAAGTACGAGAATGAAGTGCGGCGGGGGGTTTACCCGCGTCGGCACTTTGTCGTGGTCACGGGGCTGTCAATCACCGGTGATAGCAGGCGACACATTAATCTCACCGAGACCCCGTGACCGCATCGTCTCTTCTTGCGGTTCGAACGGATCTTGCGACCTCTTCCCTTGCCGTTCCATGTAAAGACGGGCGTGCTGCGTACATAATAGTACACAGCACGCGATTGTTCGACGCGACAATGAGCGGAGATACAATTATTCGCAGACCAGAAGAGGCAGATTCATTAAAATAGTCGAATAAACGATTATAAATTTATTATATAAAAAGTGCGTCGTTAAATTGATTGGCCCAATAAATTAATTTGTTGGTCAAATAATTCGATCGGTCGGCAAAATTAATTTTTTTGTTAAATTAGATGAATCCGTTGTAATTTTTTTCGAATAAACGATTATAGATTTAAGCTCGCGGTTCGCGATCGAGTTTGGGGAGAAAAAGAATTAGTTGTCCCAAGAAACGCGTCGTTAAACAGGGATCGAGTCATTAATGTGGATTGGGACGAAAAATTGATTGAGGCAATAAATTTATTTATTGGTCAAATAGTTCAATCGGTCGGCAAAATATTATTTTTTAATTAGAGGAATCCGTTTGTATAATTTTTTTAATAGCCAAATGTGCAAATTACTTAGCTGTATGAAAAAAATTAGTAAAAATTACTTAGCAAATGTAACATCGGAGACTTTGTGCGGAAAAAATTGCTCCAAAGCAATTTCCTCCGATACATCATTGCTGCCAAAGGATGTCTCGACCCTCTCAAGTATTCCCGACGATGCATCCAAAGTTTCGAGGAGATACAACGAGAGACATAGAGTGCAAATCTCGCAAGCCGGTCACGAAGCTCGAAGCTTGCGGAAATTTCGAGCCGGAAGAGGAAACGGACAAATGGTCCATTCTGTCCGGCGTTCACGGGTCGCTGAGCGACTTTCGCCTATCGATAGTATACATCATATATTTTTTTTATTTATTTTCGCCGAATGCAGCGTGAGCGAACGCTTCGAGGAATGATATCGAGCCGTTACTCGAATAGCTGACCAGTCGCATGCTAAAAAAAAAAAAAGTAAAATAAAACAAAAATGATATCTGTTCGTATAAATTCTCGTTAATTGCCCGGGTCCGTCAAAAGACTTTATTGCGAGAAAGAGAGAATCGTTTTATAACGGTATTACGGTTAACGCGATAGGAGGACGCGGTTTCGCTTCATAAATCGCTCGCGGATCTCGCGAATAGCGGATCGTGACCCTCTCGGCCGGTTTAAAGAATTCCTCGTGTAAAATCGTTCGGTGTGTTTGTACACACGAGACGATCGTTGGGACCTGCTTCGGCGCCGGTCTCGCCGAAAGATTTATCGGGCCCGTTTTGCCCTGGAACGTGTCGCGTCCACCTCTTATAAAACGCGAGGGGGAAGCATCTCGACGAGATCTCGCGGTATCGCGTCGACGAGAGAATAAGATTCGGCCGGCCACCCAGCTGGCCTTCTCCGGACGATCGCAGCATCCGATAAAGGCATTATTTAATTACGGTGAGTAATTACCGATTATTACAGTGCGCACCGCATTCGACCGATCCTCCTCGGCCGAGACAGCCGCCACTATGTGTAGCCACTTTGGCATTAATTACTCGTCGCCCGACCTATTACGGAAGACGAAATACTCGTTACCCTCGCGGGCCTCTCTCGTTTTTATTTTAGCTGCCCACTGCCACGTTCTTATTATTCCCGTCTCAAACACTGCGCTCTTTATACCTCGTACCTATATTCTGCTACACGAGAGTGTAAAAGAAATTAATTCTCAACGAAACGAAATTTTAATGACGAAATATCGTTTTATCAATTTTTTTTTATTTCGGAGAATTTACAATTGTAATTCTTCGCTTTTTTTTTGGCTACGAATTTTGCGAAGCGATTCGTAGTCTGGTACAGGAGATTGTAAAAGAAATTAATTCCCAACGAATCGAAATTTTTAAGACGAAATATCGTTTTAGCAATTTTTTGATTTCAGAGAATTTAAAATTGTAATTTTTTGATTTCAGAGAATTTAAAATTGTAATTTTTCGCTATTTTCGACTACGAATCGCTACTCAAGACTGTTCAAAATTTTAATATAAAGCTCAATTGAGAGGATTTAAAATTGTAAATAAAAAAATTGCCACCGAATTGCCATTGAAACGATTCTACGCTTCTCGCTTCGTAAGATTCGTAGCAAACATCTCAATAAACAGCACACTCAATTTATTTTTAAAGAATGTTCGTCCAGAACAATTTCCGGCGCAGTAGGTGGTGACCAAATTTTAATTTAGACAATTACACTTCATCCTTTAACGTCGTCCCTTAAAGACCCCGAGGATGATCTCTCGTGTTGGACGCATCGAATATTTATGATTCATATTCGAAAGTTGATGAGGAGACGAGCGTGTTCGTGATAAATAAAGGAAATGAGTGAGGCGACAGGTACAAGAATCTCGGTATCGCTGAGTTATCGGCTCTTCGGGGCGAACGAGAGGCGGCGAGTGTGCGGTCGACGATGGGCGAAAACGCGGAGCCCCGGAAGTTTCGTCGCGGACTCACCCGCGATTACAATGGGAAGAGACGATGATATAATTCGCCGTTATCGCGAGGGAGTGAATTCGGGCTGGAGCGAGAGAAAGCGGCGGAGAAGTCGCTCGAAGAAGGATCGAGCGAGTGGGGGAGAGCAAGAGTAAATAAGCTCACGTCGGAGGCCCGGCGGGTAGGAGCGGGATAAATAGATTCCCTCGGGACTTTATCTCGGGATAAATGCCCCGCGTACAGCGACACCGTTCGTCATACAATGACCGGGTGGCAGTTTCGCATCGGCGGTGGAACGACCCGGTAAGAGAAGGGTGCTCCGAAATCGCGGGGGTGAATCGCGTCGCGAGGAAAGATCGAGGGGCGAATCACGTGGCGGATTGTAAGACGCAGAATACGGGTGATCCAAGAATGGGTGCGTTTGAGCAAACCCTTTGGTTTCATTGTCCTCGCGAACCAAAAACTATTGCCGGGATTGCGAAAATAGAAAGGTTGAGAAACGTTTGGACACTGAAGAAACATTTATTTTCCACAAATGAACGCAGTTTTTTAATATAAATAAAAATTAATAATTTCATTGCCCTCCCGAATGAATAACAATTGCCACTGGAATTGCAAAAATACACTCTGATTTTTTTTTTTTTTTTTTAATAAATAAAAAGTAAAAGTTACGAATGAAATTATAAGTCGATTCAAAATTGTAACGATTTATAGCCTCAGGTTCTTTCTGAGATAAAAGTTTCGAGGATCAAAAAATTTGAAATTGAGATTTCGTTTCATTGTCTTCCTGAATGAAAAACAATTGTCTTTGCAATTGCGGAAATACACTGTAGAAAAAAAAGTTTGGACACTTAACAAACTTTTCTTTTCTGCAAACTATGACAATTTAAAATAATATAAATACAATAAAATAATTAATAAAATTAAAGGGACATTTTCAAATTCACATCCAAACGATTTCTGTCCCACAATTTTGTTTAAAAGAATAGTTTAGCGTATCAAGAAATTTCAGATCGAACTGAGATTTGCGATATCTATTTGATTATTCTTGCCTTGAATTCCTGCTTCCATAAAAAAGAAAAAAAAACGAACTCCTTTTTGGTAGCTGCGAACACCCTCGCTAAGCGCGAATCGCCCAGTGCATTGTTTCCCCAGACTCGTCCGGATTCTCCGAGAAAGTCTATCGCGAGACAAAGCTATGAAGAATAAGCCACGGAGATGAGATTCGACCCTGCGAAAGCGCCCGGAGACAAATAGCTCGGAGAATTCTCGGGGTCAAGTGTCCGGGCCTCCGTCCCGGAGGGTGAAGGCTGTTTCGGACGGGGGGAACGACGCGAAGGCACATTAATCTGTATCAGAGCTCGGGGCATCAATGTTTAATCCTCATCGGGAAGATGGTCCGCCGGTCCATCCGGAGGCTGATTCCATTTCAGTTGCCGAGGTTGCCGCTTCCGGAGCAGTAGGTACGGTTGGGTTTGCGTCAGACGATCGGTTGTCGAATCCCGATCTATATCGGCCTCTCGGCCGCCCGGTCACTCCGGGCAACCGGGGCTGCGATCGCTCTCGTGTACATAAACCGTTGCAGTTAGTCGCCGGGATAATGTACACGCTTCGAAATTAGCCGGGACGGGCTCGAGGGAGCACGAGAAGGCCTCCGTTCGCGAGCCGAGGACACGGAAATAGTATTTCGGTCTGCGCGACCTAAGACGTTTACGGAAGTGAGCGGTATCTCGGCCACTCCGTAAACCTCGCTGGCTGGATGGATTGCTGACCGGAGAAAACGTTTTTGGAACGCGCTCGTGTCCCCGGTCGGTAAGTTAGGTCGCGCGTGCGCGAGGCGATATTGGTCTGTTGCGGCGTAGCGGGCATAATCTCGGCACACAGTGCCGGAAAGTCTTGGGTTAAGTTAAACAAGCCTCGGGGACCCGAGGCAGCTCGTAAACGCGGAGCGGCGCCTCGATGTTTACAGCATCACGCTCGCGACCCGCGCGGCCCACCCAACAACCGCGACGCCGCGCGCGCGATCTCGCGACGCGCGAGAAGTCGTCTCGCCTCTCCTCCGGCCTCCTACCGATTCTCGACGAGAGGCTTGTGTACCCGAATTCACTGACACACGCTGGACGGCACACGTCTATTCTCGTACTTCGAGAGACGGCTCGGGTAGGAGTAACGACGTTTCTGACGAACCGCAACGAAAACCCTTCGATCACAGTTATCGAGAGATACTGCCCAGACTCGGCGCGCACATAGGCGATGTACATATCAATCTCTACATATCAATCCATACATGTCAATCTCTACATATTGATCCATACATATCGATCCGTACATATCGATCCGTACATATCGATCCATACACATCGATCCGTACATATCGATCCGAACATATCGATCCGTACATATCGATCCGTACATGTCGATCCGTACATGTCGATCCGTACATGTCGATCCGTACATGTCGATCCGTACATGTCGATCCGTACATGTCGATCCGTACATATCGATCCGTACATATCGATCCGTACATATCGATCCGTACATATCGATCCGTACATATCGATCCGTACATATCGATCCGTACATATCGATCCGTACATATCGATCCGTACATATCGATCCGTACATATCGATCCGTACATATCGATCCGTACATATCGATCCGTACATATCGATCTGTACGTATCGATCTATACATATCGATCGGGACAACCATTGTCAAGAGTGTAAACTTTTTTTTGTTCACTTCCTTCTATTTCGACAGGAGTAAATACCAGACGGTTCAACAAAGATTTTCTAAAAAGTTTCGATGAAGCTCGCGGTCAGTACGTTTCGTTCCATTAACAAAAGTCGCGAGTTTCAATACCCCAAACGCACTCTGCGCCGTCATGAATATAAGTCTTAATAATGCGGACAAGAGAGAAGTTTGGGAAGATGAATCGATACATTAGTAAACTCCGGTTATGATTCATATCCCCGTGAAGGAAGTCTCCGTTCCTCTATCCGCCCGTCGTCGCAGGGGTGGTTTTTCACTCTCGACTCGACCGAGTGGGAAAAGTAAGTTGAAACTAAGAGTGAGAAAGAAATTAGGGAGTGATATATATTCGTTAAGCATCGCTTTCGCGATAGACCAAGCAGGGGTGTGCACGCGTTGGTTTTTCAAAGCTTTTTAGACGAAGGACGGAGAGTCGCTTAATGGCGAGGGTGATCAACAACCCTTAAGGACAGTTCCCAGTAACTATATAAGAAATTTAAGATCGACCAGACATAAAGGGTAAAAGCGGGGAATATGGCCCACCCCTATTAGCACGTAAATCGATGATGCATGGACCAGGCCATATTCGTCACTTTTACCCTACATTTTGAGCCCGCGGGCATTTTTTGTTATACCTTACCAACCGATTCTTAAATTCAACCCCTGGCTCGCGCGTTCATCGCCGTCTCCGCTGAAAACCACCTTGAGCATCCCGGCCGATGTTATACCGAGACTCGCGACAGGGGTCGAGTCACCCTCTACCACAAGCTTCGTAATTCACATTGTACAACCATTTCCCCTCTCTCGCCCCCGCGCTCGCGGTTTATTAACGCCGGGAGTGAGGTTGTCACTTTGGGCTACGCCTCTCGTGATTTATAAGCACGCTCGAGCGCCGGCCAGCCGCCGCAGCGCCGTTTATGCCCCATGTGTGTGTGCGTGTGTATACGTGTGTAATATGCACTCGTTCATTTTCGACGGAATCGTGAGAGAGTCGGGAGAGGATACCGATGTGTGCGGCATAGTTTTAGGCGAACACCGGGACCGGCTTGTATAAAACGATGGTACGAGCTGGATAGCCCAGGCGGACGAAGTCGTGGCTTTCGCTCGCCTTATAGACGCCTTCGGGGGTCCTCCGGCCTTTACCTTACAGCTGCCTCTTCTCCACCGCTGGCGCTGCAGATGGAGGCCCAGATGGTCCTCACCGATTCGACAATTTCTACATGGTGATCGATTATTCGAAATTTTTCAGTACACCTACGCCCATAGACAACACCCCTTTATTCGACAGTCGTTTTACATCGATTCGACATCCCTCGAGTCTCCAGAGTGCAATTTGAAAATAACGAACGGGCCTTTGGATCTCGAAGAATGATTGACCATGGATAGTTTGAACGAGAAATGTCGACGCATTTTTATTTTTTTTAGGGACAGCTCAAACATGGTTTCGCTGAGTGCAATTGGAAAATAACGAACGAGTCTTTGGAGCCCGAAGAGCGATTGACGATTGACAGTTTGAACGAAAAATTTTGGGGCATTTTCATTTTTTTTTTAGGGTCAGCTCAAACGTGGTTTCGAATTATTAAACATTCGTAGTGACACTTCTCGGGAATCCTTGGTTGCGCTTGGTCCGGCTAGCTGTTACATCCCAGCACTGGCAGGACACTGGCCAGACTCCCAGAGATGCGAAAGAAGTCACACTGTGCCGAATTTACTCTATTTTTGTATTATTTGAAAACTGTCCGTCAGATTAGGACCCAAAAAATTACGTGTGATGCTCCGAATGTTCCAGAACATGTCTCGACAGTTGTAATTCTTTAAAAATTGTTGACCAGACCCAGAAAAATTATTCTTCCAACGGATGCGCCGCAAATAAATATTTGCTCATTTCAATTAAGTATTATTGCCAAATATCCAAATATAATCCAAATCCATAATTCCAAAAACCAAATATAATGATATTTGGATATGGCTTGTCGGGAAGAGAAATTTGTAAGATTTATAACGATAAAATTTACAAAAATTAGAAAATTTTAGCCGTAGCGTTACGATATACGCGTATAAAGTTCGACCGCAACACAAATAAAATTATTCTTCTTCCATCCGCGTCACGGTAACAGGCATCTGGCCTGGGAGTTGGACTATCGTTTTATTTTCTTTATCGAACTGACCAAAGCTCTCGATCGGTTTCCTCGCTATTCGACGAGAACGAGCCGTAACGTCGTAGCTCACAGGCCCGACGCGCTCGGAGTATCGATAATAAGTAGCGTATACCTTATTATCGTCGGGCACTTAATGAACGGTTCTACGAGCCGTTCTCGTATATATACCTATATATATATATATATATATATATATATATATATATATATATATATATATATATATATATATATACACACACACACACACGCACACACACACACACACGCACACACACACACACACACACACACACACACACACACACACACACACACACACACACACACACACACACACACACACACACACACACACACACACAACACTCGAGAGTGAGAATACGGAGACGGGTTTCGCTCCTACGATACAGTCGAGTACGAATTAAAAAAAAAACAACAAAAAAAGACTCGTACTCTGCCGCGAAGAGGTCTGAGCTGGAAACGCTTAATTACCGATACGCATTACACCGTGCGAGAGAGACGGGAATAAAGAGTGAACTCACGCGGGTTGTACTAGACGATGCTGGGGTAATCTCTCGCACGCCGTGATCACGCTTCACCGAAGACGCTCCGAGTATAATCCTCGCTCTAAAATATTGCCGCGGAGTGTGTGTGTGTGTGTGCGCGCGCCCCGCGTGAATCGATTCTCGCGCACGTACCGCGGCCATGTCGGAACTAAGAGCTGCGTATTTCCTTTTTTTCCCCCTTTAATTCTTCTTTCTTTTATTTTTGTTCGATGAAACGCTGTGGAATTTCTTCGAATTGCCGAGGAGGAGTCAGATGTCGTTAGAGATAACTTTAGCCTCGACGATGTAGGATAAGAATATCGGAATGTTATGTTCCGTTAATATTTCAGGCTTCGTCGATCAAGTGTCCGCGATGAAACGATGAAAAGTTCAAGTGGCGATCTTCAAGGATAAAAACATTTTTTAATTTAAAAAGTTTGAAACTTTTCAAATTTTCAAATTTTTTAATCTTTCTTTCCTCTATTATATTCCCTTATTTTGCTTACATAGCGGGTAAAATCGACACCGATGACGAGACAGGGTAACAGCGATGTTTTTTAAATTAATTTTTATTCGATGAAACGTTGTGGAATTTCCTCGAGTTGCCGAGAAAGAGTGAGATTTTAGAGATAGCTTTAACCTCGGCGATTTAGGATAAGAATATCGGAATGTTATATTCCGTTAATATTTCAGGCTTCGTCGCTCAAGTGTCCGCGAAAATCGATGAAAAGTGAATGCGTTGATCTTCAACTTTTAAAAATAATTAAAAAAAAATCTTTCTTCCATCTATTATATTCCCTCACTTTGCTTACGTCGGTAAAATCGACATCGATGACGAGACAGGATGACAGCGACGTTTTTAAAATAAATTTTTATTCGATGAAGCGTTGTGAAATTTCTTCGAGTTGCGGAGGACGAGTCAGATGTCGTTGGAGATGCTTAAGCCTCATCGATATAGGATAAGAGTATCGGAATGTTATATTCCGTTAATATTTCAGACTTCATCGCTCAAGTGACCGCGAAAAAAAAAAACACGATGAAAAGTGCATGCGTCGATCTTCAACTTTCTTTTTTATCGTTCTTCCCTCTATTATTCTCCCTTATTTTGCTTACGTCGCGAGTAAAATCGACATCGGTGACGAGACAGGGTGACAGCGACGTATCGTTCGATAGGACGATAAATAAAGTATCCGAGATGGATATACGACGTGTAGGATGTATATGGAGAGAGTGGGGAAAGTGTACAGTGTATATTCTAGCAAGTAGACACATTTCGGAGCGGTCCAAGTGACGGGGCCCTCTGCACGCCAAATGAAAAATGCCGAGACGAAGCGATCAATGTAAATATATTCATGACGTGCTGGGGGTGAAGCGCGCGGTCCTCTCCGGGCCACCGATCTCTATGCCACTGCGCGAGCACGGTTCGAATGGAGATACATGTATATATATATGTATATAACACGTGTATGGGGTTTTTGGTGCGATGGACTTTTCGACGCAACCGAAAGGCAGGACCGACGGCAGAGACTCGGACATAATAATTCACAATTTGGCAGCTCATTACAATTTAAAAAAGGTCCGGAGCCCTTGTCCACGCACGGAGACTGACTCACGATTCTCGAAAGATTCATATTTCTTATCGCATATTCTGTCACGTCGAGACGAAATGTGAGCAAGCTCTCGTTAATGCCAAATCGACATTTTAATTATTTATCCCATAATTTATTGGATATTAATCATTAATGTTTTATGAAGAATTATCTACGGAATGGAGTAAGAGTGGGAAATATGGCCCGGTCTAGGTAAGTTTAACTAAAAGGAAATGTAAAATTTTCAAGAAACAAATGGTGGATATTTTTAGCGCCTGTTAGAAAGGAAGACAAAGAAAGTAGAGTTGGTTTCATCCACTGGAGTAAACTGCCTAAGAATACTGTGCTGATATACATAATCCTCAGAAACACAACAGAACCAAAGTCTAGAGCAACAAGCAAAGCAATAGAACCTTAAAATGAACCTAAAAACGCTTACAACGGAAGTGAAGGAAATAAAGAACGTAAAGAATGCAGAACGCAAGAAGTCCTGCGCATTTCGAGCCGCATGCAATAATTGCGGCAAGGACGCGGCCTTATGTTGTAAACATGTACAAACGCTGAAATCAAGTAAGCAAGAAGGGCCGATTTCAAAGTGACGTGAAGGCTCTTTTTTGACTTCACAAAAAATGTTACCAATTTGTATGTTTTTTTTTTTTAATCGATTTTTTGGCTAAAAACTGAAAGGGCGTATGTACCTGAAAAATTTGGCATTCAAATTTGATAGAAGTAAAAAAAAGCACAAACGCACGTATAGAAAATTCGAAGAGTTCGCATCCCGAGAGTCGTAGAGGTTGCCGCGAGAAAAGCCGAGTGTCCCGAGAGACAGCTCGTCGAAATTGATATGTATTCCATGCCGCGCCGGGTCCAATCTATCGCGGGTCAAGCAGGCGGAATTTTAAGCGCGATACTACGTACTACAACCCTGCCTTGCCCTGCAGAAGAAAGCGCCCTACCCTTGCCGGGCGGCACACATACAATGAAAACTGCAGGAAACATACAGTGGGGACGTTGAAAATATCGCGTATACCTATGTTCGGTGAGCCCATGTAAAAGATACAACGGTGGCATCGAACCTTCGATATTCCACACAGTTAGAGCCGAGCGTAGCCACGACCTTTTTTCCGTGCGAGCACCGCTCGGATCTCGCTCACATCTCTTCGATATTACAAAAATATTCCGCTTCAGATATGTCTGCAACACATTGGCTTGCGCGAAAGAGAGCGGGGCAAAACGGGTTCTCCGTAAAAAATAATAATTTTAAACATATACGCGATAAATATATTTGGAAATATCAAATTTTTCGCCCGAAAATATATTCTGTATATAAATCATATTTTTGTTATATAGGCAAAATATATATACTTAATATTAGCTCGGACATATACTTCACATATCTCATGACAATTTTTGGCGAATATATATTTAATATGTGAAAAGTGTTTTTAATATACCGCACCCTTAAATCAACAGTGGAACATCTTTTATGGGATTACCATATAAATTGTTACACTGTTCTTCTAGGCGTGCTTTATTAAAAATATATTGTATATACGAAAAATGTACTCAACATATGAAAAATATATTGAATATGTGAAAAATGTACTTGATATATGAAAAATATATTCATGCAGGTGCATTTTTCCATGGAAAATCCAAAATGAGAATTTTTACGTTTATCGTCCAGCGAAAAATGGGTAAAAATGGTCCGTCTTGCCCCGCTCTTCTCTGCGGATGGCCAGAGGCGCGGTGTACCTTTTGCCGCGGTCGGGTGTCGATTCTCGGCCGACTTTGGTAAGAGATTCGCCCTTTACCGTTTTCCTCTCCCACAAAGCCCATACACCATCATAGCAACGTTCTAAAACTTACGGGGGCATAAAGTCCCCGCTGGTCTTATACCCCCGGTCCGAGCCAGGGGATGGGTTGAGGCTGCAAGGTTTTCCCGAAGCAGCGAAAGAGAAAGCGGACCGCCGATGCGGCTACGGTCGAGGGGATGGCGATGGTCATCCGCGGAAAATTGAATTTCGTCCCACAGGACCTCGCGGGGATGAGGTATGCTGACATTTGGGAGAGTAAAATTTTACTCGCGCGAAAATGGGAGCGACCGTAGCTCCTCCGGAGCCATGCAGTGACTGTTTTATTATACGCTTCCGCGGAGCTCGTGTGACTGGACACGGGGGTCGCAATGTGTGGCCCTTGACGGCCGTTCGACTCGGATTGAAAAGGAGCGCGAGGTGAAAGCGGCCCCAGGATCATCTTCGAAAACGAGGGGTCGACGAGAGTGAAAGATACTTTTTTTTTTTATTCGACTTACCGTGAAGAACCCAGCCGTGATGGCACTTGTCGCAGTAGCGGAGATGACGCTTTCCAGGTGTGAAGGAGTCGCAGGAACATCCGTTCACGGTGCATCTGATGGACTGGAAAGAAAATATGAGAAAAAAGTATATAAAAAAAATGATTTCTTTAGGCACAAAGTTCAGTGACGATAAATTCATGATAACGTTTGTGGGTGAGCGTGGTGGTTCGTACGGTGGAGGAGCCGGTGTGGGGTTTAAATCAAGCGAATGTATCGTGTCCGATCGACGACTATAAAGTTGGAGGAAGGCCGCGCGGCGTTCAGGTCCTTCCAGACGATAAACGATATGAATTCCCATCCGTCCAGCCGGTCGGGGCCGCAGGATCGCCTCGACCAGGATTACAAGATCCTCGCCCCGGGCCTCGCTAAGAAGGGGGTGTGGTATTTTGAGTGACCGTTTGGCATAACGCGACCCCAGAGAACCCGGCGGAGCGGCCGGGGTAGACGGATTTTAAGGAACCGTGAATACTTCCACCCTTCTCTATCCACGAGAGCGGCCAACGCCGTCTCACTCGATCGTTCCGAAATTAACCCCATGGGAACTCCTCGTGAGCCAGCATCCAATCCGCGACTCGAGGCTGTGCGGAACTGAAACGCTGCTTTACTATCCTCCTCTCTAAAACTCTATCTCTATTTTGAGCTAAATGGGCTTCGAGCTTTCGAGCATAAATATGTTATCCCACGAGTCCGTACGAGGCATTCCACATCAAGGGGATCACCGAATCGCCATGCCAATTTTTCTGCAGATTGCGCGTTTATCAAGACACATTCTCTGTGCCAACTCGGAGAAAATCGAAACGTTCAAAGTTTATGAAAAAAAAAAATTTTAATTTCTATGAAAAGCGGTTAACATAATTATATTCATAATATATAGTGTAATTATATGATTAATAAATATCTTATATATATTTTGGAAAATTGTGTTCTATATGCATTCATAGCGTATAGAATGGATTTCGAAATCCCGAAATTGCATTCAATATGCTATATTTTCGAAAAATCGATTTTCATTGTATATGGAATGAATTTTGCAATATCGAAATTCCATTTCATACGGAATGGATTTCTATATGCTATGAAGCATGCGATCAATGCGAGCGCCCAAACTAACATAACGGCTAGTGTAATATATAATAAATTATATAATTATATTCTGCAAAAAATTTAGAAAAATCGGAGGGGTGAAAGTGTACGGAAAAAATATATTTTGACAAATACGCCCGCTATTTTTCAAAATACATTTTTCCGTATATACAGTCTTGGGAGGTTTTTGTAAAACTGGATCGAAACGCTGTCCGGAAAACCTACATTTTACGTTCTCGCAGTGTTTCCGTTGATTAAAAATGATTTTTGAAGACGCTGCAACACTGGGTTTTCTCATTTTGCAAAGAGATCCTCCACCCGCCGTGAGGTTGGTATTCGTTTCGCACGAGAACCAAGTTCTTTATCGCGGTATAGAATTTTATCTTCGAGGCTCGAGAAAACCGTTGCCTCGCTGCCACGGGTGAAAATTGTATTACAGTAGTATCTTCGCGGTCTCCTCGTTTCGCAAAGGCATCCCGCGGCGCATGGTTGTCGTTATATCGCGCACGGTGCGCCGTTACACCCCCCCCCCCCCCCCGCCCGGGCGTATGGCGCTAATATAAAGACAAATGAAGCGACGCGCAACATAATACCGGGCGCGACCCCACCCGAGCCATGTGTCTTTATATAGACAGTATCACGTGCCAAGGATGAAAAAAAAAAAAAATTTGCAACTGAAAATTTACTGTCGCCGGATAACGCGGCCGGAACGGAGACGATATTTGACTAAATTTTGGCAAGCCTGGCGCGAAATTTTATTAACCACGAAGACGGGGGAGTTCGCTCGAAATGGGCGACAGATTATGAAATAGAAGCTATTCGCAACCCGCCCGAAAAGATGCAAGTTTACTTGGCATAAAAATCGCTCCATTTTCATTCGAAAATTAAATTTATTAATTAAAAAAAAAAAAATTATTTATAAAAAAAATGTAGTTATTAATTTTTTAAATGATTCTTTTTTTTTTATCTTCCACGTATTAAAATGTACATTTTTCGAAATCTCGACCGCAAGAACGACCGCTTGTACTTTTTTGTTATTTTTTTAATATTTGTATTTTTTTTTTTGTTTTTCGTTCACACTACAGGATTATAAATTGTCAGTAATCTCGATTAAAATCTTAGCATATCCTCACGCAAGCCCAGTACAAGTCTCTCGACTCCTACTTAACGAAGATCCTATCCTCCCCCTCGAGTTTCGCGCCCGTCGTGCCTCGCACTGTCTTCTCTTTTTATCGCGAGCTCTCTCCAACTCCGTCTCGCCCACCTCCGCGTCCGCGAGGCAATAACGCTTTTACGAGGCCACGAAACATTTATTGCCGGTTATGCCTCCTCGCGCGGGGTTTTATTATCGTGTCGCGTAATACTCGCCGTTTAAGGATGCACAGGTGCCTCGGATCGGAGGACAGACGAGCTTTGGCTCATATGTAAGTGGCAAAGTACATTTCGCTCGGCAGTTCCGGTTGGCAGAATTTCATACGACCCTTGAACCAACTTTCAAACCAAAGATAAAAATTAAAAATTAAAAAAAAATCATAAATAAATGAACAACTAAAATAACTATAATTTTTTTTTTTTTTTTACTACATTTAAACTCGGTGGTTGTTCGACTTTTTTCACTTCGAGCAAGAACTAATGAGCGAATCAATATTTCCTTCAATCGCTGCATCGAGGTAGAGATTTTTAAAAAAAATGAAATATCAAGCCAAAGATACATTTTTTTTATATATAATAAATTAATTAACAAATGAAATAACTATTGTTTTTGTAGTGAATTCAAATTCGGCGGTTCGACTTCTTTCGCTTCAAGCAAGAACTAACTAGCGAAACAATATTTCCTCCAATCGCTGCGTCGAGGTGGAGATTTAAAAAAAGAATGAAATATCGCATAGCTTTCGGTTTGCTCCGAGATCGTTTGTGCAACGCAATCGAGCCCATTATTTTACTTTTTTTTTTTCGTCTGCGTACGCACAGTGCCCGAAACTTTTGTTCGATCTCTGGACGAGACTCCCTTTGTAAAGAGAACTCCGATTCGCGAACGTTAGCGTGAATTATAAAAGAGGGATAATGATTCGTCCGGGGCAAAACCACTTGCGAGTTAATCGACTTTACGTCACGTTTACAATGAGGCGAGCGATCGCTGTTGCAGACTGGCAAAGCGAGGCTCGATAGAAACTTTCGACATTTTTAATCTTTCCACTGTCCGTTACTGCGGAATAGGTTGGAAACATGCGTCAGTAAAGAGCTTCGGGGTGAATAGTCTCTTGCCGAACGTCGATCTTCCTTTCGCAAGTTAATTCGTCGTTAATATAATTTTAACCGTGCGATTTGTACTTCGCAGGCTCAGCACGAATTGATTCCCGGTCAGCTGCGATATACGGAGAGGTCGGGTCAAAGGGCCAATTTAAAAAGTCCACAAAAAAAAATTGCGCGAGTTCTTCCAACGGGAGCCTTTAAAGAACGTTGAAAAATCGAAGGGAAGGGAAAATGAAGGGAAAAAATCTGAAACAATTACCATTGGGAGTGTCTGAAACAATTACCTCTGAAGTGCATCAATTTTGATTGCCGAGAAAGAAAAATTATTGAACAAACCATTTGGTTGCTGCAGCTAAAAGACGACAACCAAATTCGCTCCTGGCGCAGAGTCTCTGCCCCAAACGAACTATGTGCCTCCACTAAAGAAAACCACGTCCGGTTCCTCAAATCAGCCATAAATCAAACTTCTGGTCCGACCGAGTAACAAGCACCAAGCCTAAAGGAAAAGTTACTGGGATAACAGTGCATCGAAGTCAATCGACTGGCGTGTACGAATCCAGGAAACCTAAACGAGATTAGTCTGGAAAACTCGTTAAATCGGGGACGGTAAATCAAGTATGCTGAATGCAAATACAGTGATTATCTATGGGATATCCAATAAAGGCGCTTCCACTAAAGAACACCACGTCCGGTTCCGCAAACCAACCATAAACCACACTTCTGGTCCGACCGAGTAACAAGCACCGAGCCTAAAGGAAAAGGAACCGGGATAACAGTGCATCGAAGTCAATCGACTGGCGTGTACGAATTCAGGAAACCTAAACGAGATTAGTCTGGAAAACTCGTTAAATCGGGGGGATGGTGAATCAAGTATGCCGAACGCAAATACGGTAATTATCTATGGGATCGTATACATGCATCCGTATCGCAGCAAAGCGGATTGGTGGGGGTTGTATCTAGTTTCCCTGTTCCATAGTTGGGTGCGATTCGATAAAATCGGGCGCTTACGCCTCTCATCGGTTTGGCGCGACGTTGTCGACTCGGGGATCCTGCCCGCTAGTGCACTTCTGGTTATCCTGTCGAGGCCGCTGGCGAAACGGGCTGCGTTCGTGTTTAATAAACGGGACTAATCTCCGCACCCGTTGCCCTCTCGTTCGCTCGTACGGTATATGTATGTGTATAACTCTATATGTATATATACATATATAGAGTTATACACGATGGGTCTGAACGGGGCGCAGCATCCACTCCAATCCCGCCGACGTCCAAGCTCGTCGATCGTTGCAAATGAATTCGAGAGGGCCGAATTAAACCTCAAGTATAAAGCTCACTCGATGGTGCACAACGCACGGCGAACATGCAAGCTCTGACCACCGAACAATCTCCGGTAATGAGCTTCCACGGTTTGCACTGAAAAGTTGAACCAAGGATGGTCCATAATGGCTCGTTAGAACCATCATTGGTTCGTGTATTTTACAGCGATCTGTGAGTAATCAACGATCCATCGAACGGGCCATTCGAAAGGTCGTAATTAGATCCAAACATGAGTGAATAATGGTAAGCTCATGTGTTTGGAATGAATCAGTAAAACGATAAATGCGAAGGTTTCAATCATGCAGCGATCTTCTGCGTTGATGCACGGAGATAAAAATATAGGAAAATGATCGGCTGATTCTTGTAGGAATGACGGGACGAACTTGAAATCTGGCAAAAAATGGTCATGCAATTTTATATGACCCACTTACTTTCTTTTCAATTTACCGACGCAATGTTTTTTTTTTTGTTTAATCGTCGAAGTTTCAAGCAATGTAAAAAAAATATTGATGCTGGGTAAATTAAACGTTTTCAATTTATCTTAAAACATCGTTCGCTGTACTTTCATGTTGATACTTCGAAGGGATCAACATACATTTTCAGAATTATCCATACGTTCTCTCGTGCATTCGATCGTATTCAATAATTTATCTACAACGGAAAGTTGGCAAAGAATGGTAAAACTGCCTTTGGACGAAGAAAAAAAAGTATCAAAAACCATCAACTTCGTGCGTCAAGTTCGTACAAACAGCTTCCGCGGGTCCACAAAAGAAAAAAAGGTCTCCTATGAGGTAGCAAAACGAAAAGAAAATAACTCCAGCCAAGAGCGGATAGTTATGCGTAAAATATTCAGTCGTCGAAGAACATTCGCGCCGGCCGAGAGGTATAATGTAAAACGAAATGCTAACCAGGGAGCGTCTCTCGAACGCAGCGAAAGAGTGCGTGCGAGTACACGCGAGCACGTTTAGCACATTGTCGCGACCGCACAATGGCAATTTGCGTGATGTATATCTGGCCATTACCCGAGAGACGCGTTCAAATGTACCGGAATTAACTCGTCTACGCTGTTGGCTTTCGGAGCGACTTTCCCCGGCTTCCTCACGCTTCGTTTCTTTTTTCGTTTCTTTTTTTTTTACATTTTCTGCCACTCTCGCGCTTTCCTCGTTCTTATGTTTGGCTCTTTTCGTTTTTTTTTTTTTTTTTTTCGTTCGTACGACGGGTGAAAAACGGGGAGCGTTGCGATAATAACGCAGCGGCACGCGGCGCTGTTAAGGACCGAGAAAAACACTGCTGGGCGAAGGGCGATGCAAGGAGGGGGGGGGGGGGGCGGTCGAGGGGATAAGAGGCGATAAATATTGTCCACGGGCGACAAAATATCGCGAAATATATATAAGAAAAGGTTCCGGGCGTCGGGCGCGGGGCTGACGGACGACACCCGCAGGACCACTAAGTCACGAGCTTATGCTAACCCGCGCAGGACCCTTTCCCTTATTTCTGCCGGTTGCTCTCGAACCGGCGAGCCCGATGAAATAATATCGGGAAGCTCTCCGCCGCAGCTCCCGATTGCCAGAGACCATGCGGCTCTCGTTTCGGGTTCCATGTACCGTGAAATTCGTCTACACGCGCATGAACTACGTGAATTTCTCCATACGGAGAGGCTCCCTGCGCACCGGAAGATGGCAAACGAATCTCCTCGACAATTTTTCACGTCGTCTTTTTGGTAAAAATTTTCCTCGAATAGGAATTAAACGAAGCTTGAAAAGATCTTCCAGGGAAGGGAAGAGCTCTTTCGCTGCGACCCCTTTATTGTCCGAGGCTCGCCTTCCGGAAAATTTACAAAAGGACCGTTTTGACGATTAAAACCCTTTGCTAATTTCGGTTGTCAGGAGCGTGTCAACCGGAAGGATGTGGAAAAAAGTTGGTGGTCCGGAGCGGTC
Organism: Amblyjoppa proteus; assembly: GCA_963922035.1. Classification (NCBI taxonomy): domain Eukaryota; kingdom Metazoa; phylum Arthropoda; class Insecta; order Hymenoptera; family Ichneumonidae; genus Amblyjoppa; species Amblyjoppa proteus. The sequence goes on along the minus strand of OY998234.1, from coordinate 22,731,093 downwards.
GTGAGCGGTGCCGAGAGGAGAGTCCAATGCGCGGCTCGTAACTCTCAATTATTAAGGTTAAATTTGTTGAATCCGCATGACCGTACGGGTTGCTCCTGGTCAGCGGCGGGTATACCGGTGGGAAATGACCTGTGGCTGAGTACGCCGCTCGTCCTTTGCCGGGAAAGAAGAAAATTGAAGGTTTTTTTCCCTACCACCAGAACCTCTCGCGGACTCTCGTTAATTTGTTCTTTTTTTGTCTTTCCTTCGCGTTTCGGTAGACACGGTTGGCACAGTTGGCGCAGGTAGATGGACGTTGATGCTCCGGCTGCTTTTTAAATCTCGTTATTGCAGGCTTCCGGGCATAATACGAGAAATAATCACCACAAGGGTTGAAAAGCGCCGCTACCTATCCCCAAAAACACAGCCAACTGGTCGACCAGCGCCGGAGCCGAGGACAGGACTCAATCCGTGAGGATTAGCCGCAAAGCGAATGAGAGGAGACTGCGACGGCCAACAGCACGTGGAAACGCGTGGGATCCGACTGTGACAGCTTCGGTCACGCGTCTCCTGGCGACTCTATGATTTTTATGCCGGAAATAAGCGGGTACGGAACGTGTTTAGTCAATCACAATTTCCGACAAATTTGAACCAAGTGGCTTCAGCAATTTCGCATGTCAAATCGAATTCCAATGCAGCCGTTTATGAACTGCAACGCCAGTAGCAGACATCTTGGAGCATTATAGCGAACCCTAATCAGGCCTTGGTATACACAGTAAAGAAATGTTGTACTTTTTACAACAACTTATTGTCCACAAACGTCCACAATTTTTTACTTGTTAATTTTCTAGTTTTACAATCAAAAGTACAAACTAAAATTGTCAACAACTCGGGAAATAATAGCACAGGTTCGTATATGCAAATAAATGACAAACGAGTTTGTCACTTATTTAATAAAATTATTTGTACGTAATTTCGCATTCCGATTTTACGAAATTATTTTTTACGCTCTAAAATTGTTCGATAACGATGTGCCAAGGCTGTTATGAGTAACTTAACATAAATATTAACACTAGCTTAAACATGCAACATACAAACACAATAGGTAAAATAATGAATGTGATCGTATTACGTCAGCCCTTAGTAAGGCCAGATGTTATAAAGGGTTAAAGTGCAAATAATCCCAGGATTTTATCCAATTCGATCAAACATTGCAATATTGATGATGAAAATTCTATAAATATTGAATAACAATATGCCAAGTTGGTACGAGTTAATAACGCTGAACGTTAATATTCCACTTTAGCTTAATTATGAAATATACGAAAGCAATAGGCAAAAATATCGAATATGATAATACGTGGTACACTGGTTTATATTCGCCACTTTTGCCCCACCTATATTTGTTCGCCAAAATGACGTTGGATCTGTGTCATAAAATCGGTGGTTGCATACGTGGTTAACACGATGGGAGGTTTCGCTCGTAAACCCGTCGATGATGTTCCATTCCTCGTCCACGTATACACCCAAGTATCCACGCATTGTGTGACCCCGAGAGCATTACAGGGGAATGCGAGTTGGAATTTAATGAGCCGGGCAATAACGTTTCGTCCCTATGTGGGGCGTACCGCGTTACGGTCGGGCTTTAATTCACCGGAGCTGAAGGGGTCTCTCTCGGAAATACCTCGCTTTTTCCGGCTGCTGCTGCAACACGCCGTACACCGTCTACCGTGCATACACGCGTACATTTTCGTACATGCGTCAGCCCCTTCTTCGAAGCTTTCGACATCGAGAATCGTGGAAATAAATAGAATTAAAAAGCTAAAAAAAAAGGAAGAAAAAAACGATAAAACGAATAAAGTTTTTAATAAAAAATGGAAAATCTGTGATCCCAGAGGGGCGTTTCCACCGTGAAGTCGGAGGGTCCAGATACGTTTCGCGAAAAAAAAGAATGCCATCGAGCATGTGTACCAAGCGCGGCGGGCGAGCGGAGCCGAGTCGGAAGCTAAAAAGGGAAAAAACTGGAGACGGAGGAAGAGTGGAGTACTGAGAACACCAATCAGCGTGTGGCCTTCGGTGTTGGAGTTCCCGAGGGAAAAGTGACGGCGACCAGCCGTTGACAGGACGCGTTCGCTTACAGCCCCCGGGGTCACTTCCATTCTCTCCCCCTCCCATCGTCCCGCTCTCCTCGCGTTACCGGCACGTTTTAATTAACCCGAGAGCCCAGCGCAGCGCGCACAAAACCCACGCGTATTTCCCACCGAATCCGGCCCAACATCCGCGGGAGCGGGTACACACACGAACGAGAGAACGTTACTTCTTTGGCGCGATGGTTACCATCCGACCGCCTCCAGGGCTACTGTGCTCCGCACTCTCGAATCGCTGCCTCAATCCTCCCCCGCCGACATTTAAACTTCGACTAACCACGCACGCACGCGGCGCTCTCGCCGGAAACAACTCCGGATTTGCGAGTTCCCGGAGTACAAGAATAACAAAGGATTCCTTTTTTTCTACTTTTTTTTAGACCTCAAACGTTAACTTTACTGTCTGAAAGTCATTTTTTGTAGAGGGGGGATGGAACGGATCTTTTAGAATACACGTCAATGTGTAATTAACCCTTCACTCAAAAGATACTTAATGCTGCAACAAGGCAAAAGTTTCATTTTACCAATTTTTTCTTCTTTTTTTTCGCAGATGATGTAAAATATTAGAATTTACAGTCTACGACCAACCACAAACGCCTTTGAAACCCGGAAAATTGTTAGTGTTTCTCAAACACCCCATCCAGAAATCGCTTTCGTTTGTTTGGATATTCCGATACTTTTGCAATTACTTGGCAAGCCGAAGCGCCTTGGTCTACCTCGTGGGCACCAAACGATCCACGAGCTTCCTGTGTTTTGCCTATATAGACGACAGCCCCGAAAGTTTCATCGGCAATTTCCGATTGGGTCGTCTCAAGGCTCCTCCGCAGGCGGTAGTTGGTCGTCGAAGCTGCGCGCGATATGCCGGAGCGGCATCGATCGCCGAAGTTATGTTGCGGCCTGAAGTGTATCAGTTCATTTTACCTAGCACTTTCCGCCGCGCCGTTGACTCTTCATCGTCGTCGTGACCGCACCTTGCTCGCCACCCCCGTGTCCGGGGGGAAGCGTGACCTCGTCGCAGCGTCGAACCAGGGCCGTCGAGGAAACATTAAGCTCGATGACGTAGTGCGAGGAAAAGGACGAAAAGGAGGACGCGCCGAACCTGAGTTGCACCGGCCGAAGCGGAGGGAAGGTGCAGCGTCCAAAGTTGAGCGATAGAAATCCGGAGGTTGTCCTCGAAGAAAAATTAAGCACATAATGGATGCAAAAGGAGGAAAATGAGGTCACGTCGAGGACTACACCAATCGCAAGTTTCACCGACCGAAGCGGAGGGCTGGTTGCACCGTCCAAATCAGAGTCATAGAAAAGCTGGGTTTAGTCGCGTTCTATCAGCTCGTATACGTACCGATATAACGAGCGGAAACTTCAGCCACGACACTCCGCGGCCACACTTCTGTAAATGAAGTGACACACGCGACGGCGAAGGCAGAGCCGACGAATGCGCCTCCGACACGGTTTGCGCAACGCTCGACCGAGCGGCATTGAGGGGGGTGGTTCAACGGGGAGCGAAGTCGTGTTCAGCGGAGTCTTCGGACCGCCCTACGATTTGCCTTTCACCCCGACAAAATTTAGGACTCGAGTTCCACCTGGCTCTGATGGCTTCCTGGCACGGGACACTGTTTCCGAGTAAACGCTTTAAGGGGGTGACTACGATAGTCCCACTCCTCCCTCTCCCGCGGTTGTATTGCCACCCTCGCGGGGGTTTGCCATACGTGCGACTGTAGTTAGGCTCGAGCGATCGATGATTACCTATCGCGGCTATGCACCGAGGAAAACCACTTTCGCCTTGCGCTTTGCTCTCTTGTTTGCAAGTTGGTTTTGTGAAGTCGTTAACAAAACACGTCAAGGAAAACGCCCATTGCGCTTGAGGGATAATCGTTTCCTGCTTCGACGCTAGCGACTTCGATCCCAAGCTAAGTCTCGGCTAATCTCTGCATTTTTCTGCAGATCTTCTTGATTCTTTTTTCTCATTTCAAAAAATTAATTTTGTACAATGGGCACCTCGATGTTGTTATATTCCATTGGCGAATCGTCGGCTCTCACGGAACTCGGGTAGTTCTTAGATTTATTTGGTTGATTGTGCCGGAGAGCCTTCGTGACAGGGAGCCGCAGACCCGACTTCGCCGGTACGTCTCAGCGGGTTGGGTTGTAGCCGGCTCGGCGAAAGGACCCTTAATAAATCGAGAGAGGTCTCCGGAGCGGAAACATCCCCCGCAATTCCCCTCCGCGAGAGACGGCGCGGTATACACGGGGATATCGCGTTTAACGCGCAATGATGGGAACTTCACGTGCCAGAGGCTCGTCATACCCCGCGAAGGAGTGTTCGACGTCGAGGAAACGCTAATGCTGTCCACGCGAGGAGAGCCTTTGCCGAAGGCTCCTCATCATCGATGTGGTCGATATTCGAAGGGAGCGTCCGCGGAGACCCCGAAGCGACGAGACAATATAATAATCGGGGCGTCAAGCCCATCGAATCGGACCTCTCGCCATTTGAGCCTTCATCCAATTTCGTTACTTCGGCCCGAAAAAAAGGCACAACTTTTACCTATGCCAACGCCCCAAAGCCATTAAGGCCAAACCTTTGGGTTGTTAAATAAAGAAATAAAAATGACGAGAAGAAAAAGAAATGGTCCGCGATGACTCCAAGATGCACCGGGATAGCCGAATATCGCTCGGGGGGGCGTTCGTAGTCGCGCGCGAGATATCTCGACGTACACGTCTGGTTCTTCTCTCCGGTGCTCGGGGAGAGTGAGTTACGAAGGCCGCGGAGCCCGTGGGGCACTACGGGGCACATCCGTGAGCGAATGTGTTTACACGTCGTTCCGGTTTCGTTTGTGTATTACGAACTTCGAGCGAGATCTCGCGAGCACACTCGTACAAGGGAACGCGTGTGAACGCGGGAAGAACGAGCCGGAGTGGAGCCGAGGAGGAGGGAGTGTGGCGAGGAGTGACCCACCCCTTGCGCGTTATTTCTTTTTCGCGGCTGGTCCGCGAACCCCGCAGCCGCCGACGCGACGATGGAACGAAGAAAGAAAGTGAAAAAGTTAGGCGGACGGGAGAACGCGAGCGAGACGGAGGAGGAGGTGGAGGGGGGAGAGGATGAGAAAGGAAAGATAGAACGAGAGCTCGCCTCGATGCATGATATATCGGCTCGTAAAAAAATTCACGGGAATAAAATATCTCCGTAGGATCTTGGGTCGAAGGTCGCGGTCGCCGAAAGGGAGCCCGAACGTCCGAGAGCAAGAAGCGAGGGAGAGGAAAATACTTGTTCGCATGTGTATGTACGGCGAACGGCGAGACGCATTTGCGTAGTTGAGAGGAGCCGGACGAGTGTGAGACGAGGACAAGCTCCTCCGCGGTCCGATGCACATGTGCGTGCCGAGAAAGAGGTGCGAACATTGTTAACGAGTTTCTTGCGTAGTTTATTCCGGGCGCGTTTCGTGGCGGGAGAGTCCGGTCCAGATAGACCGCGGCGAGAGGTTCTTTAAGGATGTTCGCGAAAGTTCAGACTGAGTAATCGGGTAGACTTCACGTGCAGCCGAAGCTTTATGAAACGATCGTGCAAATAATTGGATGGTTTATCGTGACATTTCTGAAAAGGAAGTGTTAAGAGTTGCCTAGTGAGAACGACACGCAGGACCGGTACTCACCAATGGTGGATGAACGTTGGGCGAACACTGGCCGACGTCGTGCCAATACCGGTCGTGTCTAGCAGTCCCACTGGGCTAGTTTTTGAACCACTGGTCACTGTCTCGTCACTCCAATTGCTATGATTTCAGCAGTGAATGGTTAATTTGACTTGAGAAACTATTGTTTCTGCTTCGCCATTCCTTCCCATTTCCGGAACTTCGGTTCCCAGCTGGAAGGCTGCGCAGGTATCGTGCCGTTGCTCACGGCGACGCAGGAATATGTCTGCGAACTACGATCTACGATCTATGCAGAAAATGCAATGAAGCAGCAGGGCGTAAAGAAAGAAAAAGTTGAAACATTGCCCGGAGATGAGAGAAAAAAGAAGATGCTCCTCCTCTTCTTGCTCTCCCTGGCTCCCTCCATCGTTCTCTATAACTATCGGGCCTCTCTATTTATTCAACACGAGTGATTCCGGATATTCGAGGCACGTACACTCGGAGGTCCAGAGAAGGATCGAAGAATCCGAGCTATATACTGGACAGACTATGAGATACATAGTCAGGATGATGTTCTTTCGTACCGGGAAGTGCGGTGATCCGTGGAGGGTGTAGGTCGCTTCGGGATCGGAGAAACCTTGGCCAACGAGTCATTCCAAGTATCGAAAAGGATTGTTTTTTATGCGTCACTTTTGGTTCCTCAAAGATAAAGGAGAATTCGTTCCTACCTCCAAACACATCACGAAAGTTTCATCTCCCGCAACCTTTCGTCATTGAGATTCAATCATTTGAACCAGGAAATGTCATCTCCCGACTTCCGTGATCCAAAGCCCAAAGTTCCATGGCAACCGGAAGCGGCGAAGCAAAAACATGCCGGGATATCATTTTACCAGTGATATGCCATAGCTTCCGCAGAAGCGGGGCTTGGTAGGTGCTTCTTCGTCTCCTTCACCTCTCTCAAGTGGAAAACAGTGGGGAGATTCTGAGTAACGCAGAGGCGATGCGAATGAAAGAAGGATGAAAAGGGTATGATGACGAAACGTTGGAGGATGAAGAGGAAGCGGAGCGGGGCTGCTGCCGCTGGTAGCGCGCAGACGGGGTAGAGGGTTGGGAGCGAGGACGAGGAGGAAGCTGGTGCTCATGGTTCTGCTGGTGCTCGTGGTGCTGCCTCCTGCACACTCTGGCCCCGGGGGCGGCGTATTGATCCAGAGGCGGCGGCGGTCATCCGGCCGCTAATTAAATGCCAATCGCCGACCCTCCTCTTCCTCCACGTTCTGCTGCTGCTGCTGCTTCTCGTCGCTCCTCCACCTCCTCGTCGTACTCTCCCTTCCTCTGCGCTACCACTCTGCCTCGCTACTCTTCCTCCCCCACTCAACCCTCTCGAACCTCCTCCCTCGTTCATCGTACACTCAATTCAACCCTCTGCTCCTACTTGCCGCCAACATCCTCCCGACCGTCCTCTGTAGTACTCTGTCGAGTGAGATCCAAACACACGGCAAAAGAGATCTGTCTGCAGGGGATTTTATCGTAGCGAAAGCTTTTCAAGATTAACACTGGGAAGGAAAGATCGGGATGGACCAAGTTTCGTTCCAAAGTTTCCAATTATTTTCCATCGTCCCGGCCAGATGCACTTGTAGGTAGCTATGTCATTGTGCGAAAGTTCTGTGGCGAAAATGGTGAAATTTACGTTCATTACGATCCGTAAGTGCTTGACTATTCAATTATACGTGTGCCGAAGGTTTTCGAGTCTAGCTGTATATCATGCATTATACGTTGGCTAAAGGGCTGAAGAGACGAAAGGGTGACGTTTGTCCAATGCTTATAAATAGGGAGACATAAGCTACAGAATTATGTGTCTACCAAGAATGATCCCTGTTTTGTTCCTGATGAAGGATCTGCCATTGCACGACTCTAGTCGTCTACCCAACTCGGATGAGGAAACGAAATAGCTGAAAGCTGTCGAAAAGTGATCGGTCCACCGAGTGGTAAACCCCTTAAACGCCGGACCGAAAGGGCGAAGAAAGGCCGGTTGATTGACTTCCCATGGGAGTCCACTTTTCGAAGAGCCCACAGTATACGCACCGAGTACCAACCACGAGCAACAGCAGCTGATCCCTCACGGCTATCTCGTGGATTCTCTCGGCTCTCTTTTCTCTCTCGAAGCCCACGAGATCCACCGAACTCTCCATCGAACGTGACTGGTTTACCTCCACGGTCTCTCCTCACACATTTTTTTTCTTTTCCTTTACCACAAGCGACCGAATAGGGTGGAATTCCTCTTATCTATCGAGAGTTTCTAAGCTCTGCCAAGAGACCCGTCAACCATTGATTTTATATCCGTCTCTTCGTGACCTAACCCATCGTTTATTTATTATTCGACGGTGAACCGCCATTGGCTGACGGCCATCAAAAACGGCTGGGTCTCTCTTCCAGGTCCGCGTCGCTCGTTCCCGTAGCGATGTTGTTAATTGGCGCGGAAATAATTAAGAAACGGGCTACAGCGACGTTGTATATACCTCTACATTCATCCACCCCGGGAGAAGGGATAGAAATGGAAGGGCAAAAGAGCACCCCGTCCGGGTCCACCCCCTTCGCTCGGACTAACGAGCAAGAAAGGAGCGGAGCTGCCCGTGGCTGAGCGCCGTTGGTTCTCTCTGGGAGATGGCAGACTCGTGATTAATAACGAGTGCTGGAGGATAACGCTCCGATGCCGCTGCGTCGAGTGGACGTCGGCGAGTTTGCTTTTTTTTGTCGACGTCCAGGAGTGTTCGCCATTGACGAAAACATCTTTGCTAAATGAAATTTACGCAATTTTCGGAACGCAATTTGATTTCCTTTCGCTCTTTTTGTAACTGAGTTATAATGATTATAACGGGAATGTGGAAAGGGACGACAGTGTATGAGCGAAAAGGTACGCCATTGTTCCTTCCACTCGCCGGCAAGCGTTGCCTTTTAGTTTCAACGGGGGAGAGAGGGGTTGGCCGAGTGTGGATGGACGGACCGACGCACGGGCAACCCCTCGACCCTGTCTCGCTCGCCCGACGAGGTCGAGGCAACGTCTGTCGCCGATAAAAAGGGTTGAACGTTCGTCCCCGACGGCAACGATCGACCGACCGTGCGTCGTTCGTACAAAGAGCGAATTGGCCGGGGAAGAGAGCAAATGAGAGCGGGAGGGAAAGAGACCGCGCACGGAAATAAAAGGGAGATGCATAGTGCATAGAAAAAGAGAACTCGACGTGACTTCCCACTGGCGGTTGCGGACTCGACACTTCGCTGCGTTTAAAGTCCCATTGTCCAAGAGACAGAGAGCTCTCCCGCTTGGTGTAATCGTTCTTTGACCACGGTGTCATCATTCCCCTACCAGATAAGGGGCGTCGAGAGATAAATATCACGCCATTTTATTCACGTCCCGGAAATTCATTTATTATTCGATCAATCGACAGGATTTGACTCCGGATCAGTCAAACTTTCTAGTTGAGACCTCACATCCGTAATTCGGACTATTGGCTCAATATCGAAATACGAGTAGATGAAATACTCAAACAATTCTGAGAGTTATCTCAAAATTAATTTGGAACGTGCCAATTATTATCAAGATCTGACTCATCCAGATCGGTCAAAATTTCTCGTTGACTCCTCACATCCGGAATTCAAACTATTGGTCCATTATCAAAATGGGAGTTAATAAAATTCTCAAACAATTCTGACAGTCATGCCAAAATTAATTCTGAACTTGCCAGTTGCCGTCAGGATTTCACTCCAGACCGGTCAAAATTTCTCATTAACCCTTAAAATTTGGAATTCAACCTATCATCTTAGTATCAAAACGGTGATAGACAGAAATCCCAAAAAAATGCTGAGAGTTGTCTCAAAGTCTGGTCTCCTTACTGGAGAAAAAAGGAAATCTGAACGTGCCAATTATCGCCACAAATAAAAAAAACGCTACAGTCGGTGAGGCCCAAAATTCTAAGCAGTGAATATATTTTCTCAAAGCCCTGTCGTGCAAAGAGAATGGGACTCGTGGAGTCATCGTGCATAGTTTGAGGCGTCTTTCGAAGTCGCACCTGGCCCTCCGGGGCGATTTCCAAGTAGTTTCTAGGATGGCCGGGCGTGCACGCGTGCCTACGTCTGTCTATCCTAGAGGATAGTTTAATGGGAGACGAACAGGCAGATGGGGATCGGTCGGGCGCGGGTCTCGTCGACAGGGAACCCGCGAGCTCGATGGCGTTCCACCTCCGAATCTTCATAAATATATCCGCGATCGATCGAACCGGGGAATCGCCCCTCGGTCCGGCGGATAGAGCATACAGCGCGTCGAGAGAACAAGTCTAATGGGAGCTGTGCGCTGCGCGCCGGGCGTTCTCCTCGGCTCCTCGGCGAGGAGCATCGAGGTCAGGATCGAGATTCCAGGTTCTCGCGAGCACTCGCGCCAAGCAGCAGAAGCAGCGGCAGCAACACGCAATCCTGGAGCCTCTCTGTCTCACCATCTCCCGTCCTCCCCGCGAGTTCGTGATCGATACACGAAGATCACCGAGCGAAACCCTCGCCGAGGGAAGTCGTACCATGTACCGAGAGGAGATCCGAGCCGAAGATCGGCGGAAGCGTTTAAACGTCGAGTGTTGCACCTTCGCACTTGAACTTCCATACTCGATCTTATTATTCGTATCGCACGCTCACCTGTTAACGACTCGGCGATTGTTCAGCAGCCTCGAGAGTTACGGCCGATTGAGGTTTTTTTTTTTTTTTTTTTTTTTTATATATAAAATTGTTGATAGCTGAAGAGAATATGAAGCTATGTTATAAATCGACGGCATTTTTATTTGTATGTATTTCGTTTATTGTTTGTCAACTCTTGGGGTAAAACTGGTGAATATGACCCACTCTAATCGGCACGTGAGGCAGTGATACTTGCACTGATAAAAAAAATATGGCTGAATCAACTAAAAATTCTGGCAGGGACGTTCAATAAAATATTTTGTTGGTACATTAAAAAAAAATTGGTTAGTTCAACAATTTTTTGGGTGATTTCACCAAAATATTTTTGAGCCATTAAAATATTTTCTTCGAGTTCAACTATATATTTATATTCACTACTTCCGCCCTAATTACTGTAGTTTCTAGTAAAGATTTTTGAGCGTTCAATCAAGCACCGATTTAAGTTTCGAAAAGTTGTACTCGGGAGGGGTTTAAACAACTTTCCAACAGTCTGAATCATTGGTAGTCCCAAAAGACGACAGACATGGCATTTCCTGACTTCCAAGACTCGACCGAAAATCAATGTTTTTGAGCTTCTTTATAGTGCAATCGATACCTCAGGCCGCTCCAAGCGCGATTCTCACGGTTGCATCTTAATGCAGCAAGCGGCGCAAAAATTATGGCCTATAGAAGATAAATGGACTTTGCGCAACAAAGTGTTACACGTAAAGCCCGAAAACACTTTCGACAATAAATATCTCGAGGAGAGGCTTTTTGCTCTCCATAATATTTTGATTATACATTCGCCGCCCCAAAGGCTCGTTGTTTTGCTGTGGAATTTTCTCGTTCATTTTTTTTTTCTTTTTTTTTTTAATCTACTTCACTACGATTACCGTTCCTCCGTTCGCGGAAGTTCCGGCGCGCGGACATCCGTTTCCTTCTTCTTTCGATGAACGACGCGGAGAGACTCGGCCGTCGCGACCGGGTAGAACACGGGCCCACAACGAGTCGAGAGCCCAGATCGCGCGCGCGCGCGCGCTCGATCGATCTGCACCGCGACGGGAAAGCTCTTTCGCGCAATTACCCGTCCCGCTTCTTGCGTCCGTACACCCCGCTGAATATGTATATTGAGGGAGCGAGAGACGTAGTTGGACGACCGGGAGATACCGAGAGAGAGAGGCCGAAGTGCATTGGCCTTGGAAGCCCGCCAATAGATTAATAGCCCCGGAGTGATGCTCGAAGTTTTCGGATCGCTCTCATCCTCTTCAATCCTCGAATACCTCTCACGGGGGGCTTTATACACGTCGAGAGAAACGGGAGCGAGACAACGGACGAACGATGGAGGAAGCGGGACGGTCACGAGAGATCGCATTACGGGAAATGACGATGGTAAAAATCACTATGGGTGACTATCGGTAGAATGGAGCGAGCGCAGTGTGGACGGGAATGATTCGGACGATACGCGGTCGAGAGATCGCATAATCACTGTTTTTTTTTCTTTATTTTTTTTTTTTTTTTTTTTTATCTTCTTGCTTTCTTCTCACGGGCGATCGGTGTCCCCTTCTCCGTCTTGGCTCTCGTGGCTTCTCAGTGAGTTATCAGGATTCATAAAAACAGCAACCCAGAAAATCTTACCGGAACTTCGGCACCGTGAATTTGAGAGGGGATTTAGAAACAAGATTCGGGAAATTCATTTACCCTGCTTGTGTTGAGACTATACACTTTTTTTTTCTTCTTCTGAAATATTTAAAGCCTCCGAAGTCGACTGGTACTTTATCAAATTACTGTATTTTTCAAACGGCTCGATGCAACATTGAAATATTTGTCTGATTCTTAAGGGTTAAAATCGGCACATTTACATCTCTACCGTATTACAACTGTACTAAAATCTCTACCAGAGAGTAAAAAAACTCTACTAGAATCAAAATAATACACTATTGGAATTGAATTGATAAAACTCTACCGGAATTACAACAACACTCTACTGGAATACAGAACCACCGTCTAGTCTTGTATTTCGGTAGAGTTTTATTTCAATTCCGGTAGAGTTTTATTTTGATTCTGGGAGTTTTTTAATTTTCCGATAAAGATTTTTGGTAGAGTTCTAATACGGTAGCGATGTAAATGTGCGTTAAAATGTATGTTTTATTGTTAGATTTTTTTTGTTCAAATCGTTTTCCACCTCTTGTCCAAGGCAGATTTCCAAGATCGTTTCTCACTTCAAAAAGTGGTTCCATAACTGGAAGCCAATATAAATCTAAAAATGATATTACGTTTTTTTTCTCATGACCCTACCTAAAGTACACATTTCTCAATGGTCTTCGATGTCGCGTCGCAGACGTCAAAACATTTGTGAGAAATGAGGGTGAGCGCGACATCCTCTGTACCCGAGAAGCGCCCAACGTCGGAGATCAATTCACCCTCGGGAGCTTCGATGCGGTAAGGCTACACCGTCGTCTCTCGTACGTCGAACTGTTTCTCGCGCATTGTTAAAAGTCCCTAATAGATTATGCATTAAAGAGGAAGGCAGAACGAAGAGATATCTGGCCTACAATGGATCACTGTCCTACAATACATCCGCGCGACCGTGCAGACACCGCGCGCTCTCCACCCCTGGGGTCGAAAGCTCTCTGCCCGAGGGCGCAGGTCCTCAGTCATTCATTCCCAAATCGACGCTTGTCATTGCCCCGGATTATGTGTATATGATTCGTCTTCCTCCCTATGATGGATTCGTATCGATTGCTGAGAATCAAATTGGCGTATCATCCTTATTAAATTATATGACTTACGACCTTTTGATTCCTTGGCTATCCTCGAAGTTCCTTGACTTTCCCTGGTCAATTTAGAAAATTCCTGACTTTTCCTTGATTTCCCTGACTACGTTTTAATTCCCTGAGCTTTCCAGGATTTCCAAGTTTTGCCTGACTCGTTACCGCGCGCACTTGTTCCTCTTTGATTGATCACTGTACGAATGAATACTACGAGAAGAAGCTCATAGAAATTACCATAAATCTAGTAAATACCGACACCACAATGTGTACACCACAATTTTCTCTCGAATATAAGTTCTTACTAGAAAATATATTAATCGGTGGCGCTGCCATCGCCAATCGTTTCTACGTACAGATTATTTTAATGCATACGTACTTAAAAAAAATATATTGATTGGCAAAATTCTCAATTTTTATCCACTGTATTCTCAGTATATTAATTGAATTTCGGTTTGTCCATGTTAAAATTTAATAGCTAAATTTGTACAAGCGTACAGATACACAAATTTGGCCAACCCGCCTTCTGGAAAAAATTACCAAATGCGTTGGGTAAAAATTACCATGACCCGGCGAAAATTTCACATATCTTGCTTGTAGCGACGTTCGTGTGCCATGTTGCCCAGTCGAAATATACCACATGATTTGGTAGTTGTTCCGAGATCCTTCTCTCAGTTTAGAGATCATTCCTATATTCTTCTCCCAATGTAAATTCCGTTGCATCGATTTCCGTCGATAGACGGGGTTCCTTCCAGAGGACGAAGGGACGAACAAAGACTCAAATTTCATTGGCGTCCAGGGCGCGCGATTCGCGAGCGCATAATCGAAAAGCCTTTCAGCCCGGCGAGCCGATCGCGAAACGGAGACCCCCAGGACGATTACCGTGTGTGCGGCGTCGTCTACTCGCGGACGTTTATTCGCGAGAGCAGCGCAAAAATAATTCATGTAATCTGGTCGAGGCACTCCGGTAAAGCCGTTTGACCTCTCGTCCCCTGGCATAATGTTCTAACCCTAGAATTACCGAAAATCCGTTTCAAGAGTCGGAGGGAAGGCGAGGACGAGGAAGAGCGGGGGCGGAGGGGAATCTCGAGAGGCCAACACGAATTACGTGTATTACACCGAAAGGGACGAAGTGGAATCTCTCGCCGAAGAGGACGTGACCGTCTCTCCCCCCCCCCCCCGCCGGAGCTTTCATGTGTGACCCGAACGTGTAATTTCACTATTACCGGCTAATCTGTTGACATTAGAGCCAACAACTCCGAATGCCCCGGCAACCCCCTCATTTTTTGCCTATCGTCGACGATTGGAACGTCGCGCCGCGAAACTCTCAGTGGCGATTATGTTAAACAGTCGCAAACTATTATTCTAAAAAGACTCTCCGAGAAACGAACCACCGCCATTATTCTAATCGTGTCTCTTTCGAGAAACGCGAAAAACAAATGAGCGGCCCAACTGGTCTCTCGCCTTGTGCACTCCGCGGCCGAAATTCGAGCCTGGACCTCAGCCTCCGAATTCTTCCAGAAACCCGCGCAGCGTCCACGCTTCCGTCCCCGTGTCCCTCGAACCGTCTGGTCCTTCCCTCGAATTATCGCAAAATAGCCCTCGGGCAACGATTTTTTTTTTTTTCAAACCGGCACAAATTCATAATGTATTCGGTCTGCGTGCTCTGAAGAAACATCGCTGAGGCATCGATAGCGATCTCGAAGTCGAACCGACTTCTTTCCTCTTCCAAAGATGACAAAAAGCGACCCCCAACTGATCTCACCGTCCCGCTCGTTACGTCACGATTGTGCCACGAACCTACCGAGTTCCACGCCGCGGTACTCTCCGTTGTTCGATGGTCGACAGCGCGGATGTCACAATCGGTCGGTCGAAGCGACCTTCGCGCAATTAAATTCGTTTGAGGCCCGATCGGAAAGGCTCGCTCGAGAGAGGAAAGAAGGCAATTTCGTCGGTTTAATCGCGACAAACATCCTTCGGGCGTCCATTCGAAGCTGGTCCGCCGGTCCGTCCGGGGACACGATGACTCAAGGCGACAGTTCAAGTTGTCACTTAATGTCAATGACGTATCGTGAATAGCTATCTAACTACGACGGCCCGTTCGGATCCTCGATCACGGGAGGAGCGTGACCTCATCCGGGTGAGACCCGGGTGTCTCACTCCGTGCCGTTCACGACCGCGAGACAGGGCCAGAAGCTGCGCTAATGTTTAACTATAATACACAACGTAACACGACTGTGAGATATTTCGACACGGCGAATGATGACTAGCCAAGACTATGAGGCCAGATAACTCCGATGACGTTGTATGTATGATCCATGAGAAAGGAAACCGAAGAAGTGCGTGTAGGATACCGCCGGTAATAATAATTGATGGGTCGGTCCTCGACCAGGAGACCTCGAATGTCTCTCAAAAGACATTCACGACACGCGGACGCATACACGGACCCAGGCGACTTGTACGATGTTGAAAAATCGGTTAAATAAATTCCGTCAAAATCGTGTCGCGTCATTTATTTTTTATTTTTTTCTTCTTCACGATGACACGTCTAAGCAGCCGGGAGAGAACGAGAGAACCGATGAACCGGCAGCAGTTACAGTGCAACCTGCGTGAAGCCGCGGCGCGGGCTTCGCTTGAGCGAGGAGGAAAAATATGTGTAGACAAAAAGAAGAAAGAGTATCGCCTGCCGATGGCGGAGCGGCCGGTGGGGAGGGAAGCTGCGAAGTGGTGTGAACGAGGAGGCGCGAGATGAAACAACAATGCGAGTGCCATCAATGAGAGACCGGCAATGTGGACAACGACCAAGAAGACCATCCTCCTCGCCCCGGAGCCGAGAGGCTGTGCTCGTCGTGTCGGCGGCTCGGAGGCACAAATTACAGGCGATTGCTCGGTCCCTCTCGAAACCGCAGCCTCTCCTGTCCCGCGGGGTGACAAGCCGAGTCGGATGGACTTCTTCGACGATCCTTGTGCCGCGCGTTGCTCGCATTGGCGTCAAACGATTCTGGTTATTATTTCGTTGAAAATTACCGCACGGTAGAGTCGAGTAAAGAAAACGATGGAGAGATCAACATTGACAAATTGACAGGCGGGCGATGAGCGAGGTTGTTTTCGTTTTGCTCGGGAAACGATTGTCCGGAAAGGTGCGCAGGACGTTCATGGTACCTCATCGAATGGGGGAGCAAGGTGGGCATTTCGTTGGGTCGTTGAGAGAGTCTGCCCACGGGAGGCTACGCCGTTGGCTTGTTGGCCAGGTCGTCAAGGAATAGACAGAAGAGAAGAGGAGAGTGTGAAGTGTGAAGACGGTTAGGAACTCGTTAGCCCGAATGATAAGTCGGAGCAATTTCACAGCTTGAAGCGCCGACTGACATCGAGACCTGCGAAGGAAGGCGAGCGCGTTGTTTCCTCTCCGCTTCAAAAATTTTAGGTGGGGATGAAAGAATCGTCGCTGAAGGTTCTTCGGGAGTGATCCCGACTTTAGACCCGACAACATTTGTCGGGTATGGCGATATCTCGCAGTTGAAACAACGGTCCATCGGGAGCAATTTGTGATCCGTCATGGGAATGTCTCTTGGAAGCGAATGAAACGGTTCAGACCAAAATGGCGAAACGGTAGTTGGGATGGAAAGATGGAAGGAACGAAGGCCACGACAGGGAAATCGGAGTAAAGTACAAATCGTACTGGTGGTATCCAGCAGCAGGAGCAGCAGCGGCAGCAGTAGTTGCCAGGCAACCCGCTAATTAGCCCACCCAGCAGCTCTTTGGAGTGGATACTCGACGCTCGGTACTTGGTAGCCTCTCTCCCGGTTTCCGTCTCTCTCAGTCAGTCTCGTCCCGGCTGGTACACTCCAACAGGAGCACGGCGAACCAGTGACAACGTACCGCCGGACGATCGTTAATAACTCCTGGGTCGTTCCCAGTGGTCGCTGTCTGCTGGGAGCTCCTACATGGAACGCGATCGTCATAACCGAACGGAGCTCTCCTTGACTCAATGGTCCATCGCGTAATTTTATTATAGTGACTCCGTCGTTTATCCGTCGAGATGGGAACATTTACAATACCACGAATATTGAACATTTTACGATCGAAATGGCAATGCGTAACGTGAAGAGTATTTAGAACATGAAGATTACCAAGATTTAACTATCCATTTTTCTCACCACTCGATGAACACCAAGAAATTTCGATTGCATTCATCGAGAACATCTTTCTTATACGGCGCTTCAGTTTTCACGTTTCACTTTTACCATGTGGAATGAAGCTTTGTCGGAAGCAAGTTTAAAATAAAGTGTACGAAGCTGCAGGGAAGAGAACAAAAGAGTTCCGAAGACCCATCCGTGAACAAGCTGGTTAGCCGATGGCCCGAGGACAGAAAGTTGTACGTAGCGGTCTGCAGTGGTCCGCGCATGTTTGCCCATAGACAGGTTTGGTGGATCCACCGTATATCGGGAGCGACGTCTTCCGGTGAGAGTACAGGTGCCGCTTCTCGGTTTGGCTCGTAAAGATGCAAATATTGAAGAGGGCCGAAGCGAGATGGACTCATCAACGACTGTCAAAGAGTCCGATTGCGAAACGGCCGGGAAAGGATAGCACCGGCAGCAGTTAGCGAGTGCGGAGAGGTGTAGTGTGTCCGTACGTGTCTGCACCACATGTAGGAGCGTAGGAATGGGGTATGCATGCCGAAGTGCTAGTGCCCGGCAGCGATCGTTCTACGGCCGCGGTGGCTGGCCCTGTGGCTGACTCGCGAACGCGAATATTATGTTGCGGTCGTAAGATAAACAGCGTAAACTCATACACGCAACCCATTCCCGAGCCTCCCATCCTTTCCCTCACCGTGCGGAACGCACACAAGCCCATTCAAAACTGTATTGGCGAGTACGGGCCAAAGAGGAAGAGGCGATATATCGCAGGGTCAGGAAAGTCGATTCCGTACTCCGAGACGGCAACGACTTCGACCCCGTTCTGTTTGTTCGACAAACACGACCCCTAAACTCGATGATTTTCTCAGTCTCGTCCAGGATTCGCCCGTTCGGAGAGCGTGGAAGTCCTCGAATCTCTTCGAACGTCAGCCTATCCTTGCTATTCTTTGCCCTGACTGTGGTCCTCGCAATGGATGACACGGTCTCTGTAACGGTGCTGAGATTCAACCTCGGAAAGATAATCTGGGTGCTGCGATTCGCAATTTTTCACTTTTGTCACGACTGGAGCGAGACGGAGGGAAAGTGAAAAAAGGCCTTTGGGGACTTCGCACCTTCGACTCGGCGTTAATATGATGTTTCACGCGAGGCTGTTTTCTCTGCTCACGGGGATCTCGGAGAGCCGTCTTTATTTAGGGTTTGTAGGATAAACAAGAAGACGAAGGATCGCGCAGACCGGTATCGTATTAGGGATGCGCTCCTGTTGGGACCGCCGGTTCCGGTTTCTGACGGGCCGGTTACAAACCTACTTTTACGCGGACGCGGTGCGCGTCTACGTTCGAATGGAGGAGAACCTGCGGACTCCGGTCTCGAGTGGACTTAGCGGGCGCGCTGGTGGGGCACTTGGTTTGGATAAATAAATAAATAAACAGCGGTCCCAGGGTGGTTATTCATTTTTCGACCGAGTCACACCTTTCCGGGTAGGGACGAGGTAAGTTCTCGCGACGGTGACGAGAGATCGAGTGCGGAACCCGAGGAATCTCTCTCTCTCTCTCCAAGGGGAAGACGAGCCATCGGCGTGTGAGAACGCTGATGGCCAGACGATCTCGTAATCCCGGGTCAAGCAAAATTGTTGTTTCAAGAGAGCGCGGAACATGACAGGTGCCCCGGCGTGCCGGCGAGAGCCGCAGGTGTGAAAGCGTTAAATATATTTCGTAAAATGTATATGCCGCGGATAAACGGGAAAATTTTGCACGCAATTTCGTCGAAGCTCGAGAGGAATTACGGGCGAAATTATAATGATCTATGATTTGCAGTGAAAGTTCGTTGAGACTGCAGATGCGCTGTTGCACGCGTTTGTGGATCATGAAGGAAAACCTCATAGTAACCGAGCTTTGATTTTTTTTTTTTTTTTTTGTCGTTTAGCCTTGTACGGGGACAGGCGAATCAGGAGAAAATTGTCGCCGGCGAGAAAGTACCATATTACCACACGTATACTGAGAGAACTATCTCGGAAAAACTACCAAGTCATGTGGTAAGGTAAGTGCCATCATTACTATGGCCATATCATCCGTAGTGTCCGGATGATATAGCCGCAATTTTTAGCCAAGCCATATGGTAATTATTTCCAGAGAGCGGGTTAGCAACATTGTGAGTATATGCTTGCTTGTACAAATATAGCTAGTGAATTTTAACATGAATAAAACGAATTAAATCAATTAATAAATACGAAAATCAGTGTTAAAGTACTACGTACAAAGTACATAGTAATTTCCGTACTTAAAGTACTCTTATAAAATACAAAGTATTTTGTAAAATATTGTACTTTTTCTTAATCGGAAGAGGCGAATTTCCACAAGTACGAAGTTTAGAGAGAAATTTTCAAATCAAACGGCCCTGTTCGGGGCCAACATTTTTTTAAAAACGTCCAAACTCTTCGTTTCCGATCCTTAATAACAGACTAATCGACTGGACTACGGGGACTGGAGCTTGGGGTAGTGAGTGGCGGTCCACTGGATGTATAGGAACTAAATCTGGGATATATGGATCTAGTACAGTGGCCGAAATTTTATGCATAAAACATCGTATTTTTGGGATTAAAATGGAAAATATTGGGCTGGCAGTAAAATAATTGTCATATTCGTGTTCATCGGGAAAAAATAAGTCGAATATAGCCTTGAAGCCAAAAAAAATCGAGTGAACAACGATTTTTCAATTTTTTAGCCACTTTTGAAAAAATGTCGATTTTCATGATTTTCGAAGGTCGATATTGTGGCTCCCAATGAAGTTATTGGAAATCCGCGATGCGGGTTGTTTTCTACAAGAAAAAATACATAAGATACGGTGTTGTCCTAAGTTTCAGAACCGTTTTATCGGGCAGTTTCAGAGCGTTGAAAAACGCGAAAAATGGACCCGAAAGGTCCTCTTGCAATTTCTTGACGAATTTTTTTTTTTCTTTTTTTAAAATGAACTGCCACGTATTTCGACGTATTTTTTCCCGCTGAACACGAATCCGCTGCCCTTTTCGGGGCTAAAGTACAGTGAGACATTGAAAGTCTCACCGCACTGTACGATAAAAACCAAGAAGTCCAACAAAACTCAGCAAATAAGATCCATGACACAAATGAATCGCAGCTCGAGTGAATTTGCTCGGCGATCTGCAATAACATCTCGTTAATCGAACGGGGGAAAACGGGGTGTTTTTCTAACCGCAGTGGTACCCTCGTTCTGCGCGTGTCCACGCGTGTGTTATAATTCCGTGCGACCGAGAGACCGCAGGAGAGTCGTAAATCGTCGGGCGCAGTCGCGGATCGTCTTCGTCGTAGTTGAGAATTGGGTGCAGCGTCGTGGCGTCGGCGTCGTAAATCGGCGGATCGGTCTTTCCATCCCATCGTCAGGAGCGCCGGGAGTAACAGCCGGCAACGGCATCGGCGCTGCTCCTCTCGCCGAGGAGGATCGCGAGTCGGGCTTCGCGAACGCGGATGCGCGCGCTCGCGTCCTCCGGTAATTGGTATTAAACGACGACGCGGCCCCGTCGATCCGCGATCGCGTGTCCCGTAACGGCCGATAAAATTTCATTTTTACGATCGAACGAGCCCGCGCTCTGGGCTCGGTAGGAGGCTGCTGCCGGTGCTGTTGTTGCTGGCTCCGTCGACGACGTCCACGGTCGCGTTTCGCCGTGCAAGTCGCGCGGACCACACCGTGGCTCCGGTTTAAGCTTTTGCCGGCCAACGGCCCGTTGCGCTTCCCCTCGCGTACTCGCCGGCTCTCGATTCTCTCTCATCGTACCGTAACCGAGTCGCGCTCGATTGTCGTTCGGCCTCGTCTCGCGCCATCGAGAATTCAATTTGCAGAACGACCGAGCCGCGCGTTCGCCGGCTTCTCCCGATCCTGATGATCCTTTGGACGGCTCGGTAGCTCGCCGGCGTACGCAACGCCCGGCAAACCGATTTACCCTTAACATCGCATTTATCTACCGGAGAGGACTCGATATTCCCCCCCACCCCCCCCCCCCCCCCTCACGATCCCACCATCTCCACTGTATAATATCGCATTAAAGTTCACCTGCGACTAAACGAGAGAAATAAAATGTTAAATTTTATCCCTCAACAAATTGTTGCTTAATCGCTTGTTTGCTCGCTCGCTCCTACCGGTTCCTCCTATTCGGTGTAATGAATATAAACATAGTTCTTCTTTTTATCGCCTACCATCGAGTTATTATATTTACTCGGGCGCATAATAGGAATGTATGATAAAACGGGCTTAATACAAAATTATGGAAATTACGGAGATTACGAAAAGTTGTCCTCGGTCTTAATCGCTATCGCGAGAGAGCTCGCGGCTCGATCGGCCGGATTGTCGGACTGGGGTTGATGATAATCGCGCGCTATAAATTCATAGCGCGAGAATTTTATCGTCACGAAAATATTACCGCGGATCCTCACGTCAATATTATTATTATTATCAAAACCAGGATAATTCAATTTGTCGATTGGAGGATGAGTTATTTTATTTATTTTCCAGTTTTAATTCACTTTGCGTCGCGGCGGGCATCGGCAGTTATCGACTCGGTTGCATTACGCGGAAGCAGTGAGTGACTCGTTAAAATTCTGTTCGGCTAATTGTACAGCGGGACAGTGGGTGAAGGAAAGCGGCGTGTGTGACTGAAGCCGGTAAATGATACTCGAATGCGTAGGTATCGAGCGCCGTGTACGATCGTCGCCACGCATCTCTCCGTACCTCGGCGCATTATATCTTTACACATATGTGCGCGAGTTGTGTAATATATGCGCGCGCAGGGACGGCGGGGAAACGCGCGATCGAACAGCAAGAACGGCAACTCGAACGCAAGTGCGGTGCCGATCCGACGTTTCTCGCCGACTGCAGGCGTCGACAGGCAATTAATGTAAGTACTACACATGTAAACGCTGGAACGACGACGACGACGACGACGAGACGATGAAGAGGAATAGCGAGACGGCAACGAGGACGGATATAATCGCTGAGCGGCGGCAATGCCGGTCGCACGAAATCGACGCCGAGCGAGATCACGATTGCGTGTTTTTGTAATTTGTTTTTTTTTTTTTTTTTTTATTAAATAAATATATCCGTGATCCCTCGACGTTCGCTGTCGAGTTGCGTAATTCGTATAGCTCACTTGTCACAATTAGGACTTCTGTACCGCTGCGATCTATTCCGCTCGGCGAAATAGGTGGAGATTGTGGGAGGAAAGGGAGATACTGTGTTAGTGCAGTTTGGCGGTCTTAAAATTTTTCGGGGACTATTTGAGGAGTAGTTTTGCATTGAAAGTAGGATGAGTTGAGAATTAATATAGTTCAAAAGACTAAAAGGGAATTGAGAAAACTAGAATATAAAAAAAAGAAGAAAGAGGAAAAAAAAAAAACTTATTTCGTTTGAAAATCTCCAAACATTTCCACTGTTGTATTATTCATTTTTGTATCTTCTGATAAATCTTATATCTCTCATTATTGTTACTATTATCATCGTCTTTCGCTTTTCTTAGCGCGATTAAATAAATGAATAAGCTTTGTTATTATGTGCATTTTTATTTTTTATTTAAATCATATCACTTCTGGCTCTGATTTGAATCGCTTATAATTGGACTTTGCCCGTTTATTATGAAATAAATAGATAAATAAAGATGAAGTCGTGAAATTGGCAAAATCAACTTTAGGTAAAAAAAATAAAATAAAACTAAAGAATTGTGTCCCAAAGCTACGATTCTGGTGTCTAAAATACAGAATTCTTTTTTGTTGTCGAACAACTGTATTTTTAATTAAGAAAATTGTAAAATCGATAACCAAAAATATTACCGAAGTTCGCGAACAGGATACATTTTATGCGAAACATTCAATTATCTTTCACCCTTCAAGTGTCCAATAATTGTCATCGCCGAGTTTGCAACAGAACTTTCCGTCATCGAAATGCAACCGCCAAATTTAAGTTCTATCGCACGATGTCTGCCCCTCGCATATAGTTATCAATTCCGCGTTAATTCTCCCACAGCTCCCGTCCTGAACGCTCCAATTTTCTGATCATAAAATCCACGGTATGCAATTTTTTGTTTAACGAAGCTCCGTCCAGCGACCGAAGTCGTCGATTGGATTTTACGAGCCCGCGACGGCTTTCTCCGTGAGCGCGTCGACATGCGCGCGCCTCTTCCATATTCCTCCTGGAGTTTCGGATAAATTTTAATTATTTTTTTTTTTGCAGAGCCCAAAAAAAATGAAAAATACAAAAATTTCCCTATCCGCGAGGCGTGAGCGCGTTATCGATAAGACGTCGCGCGATTTATGCAGTACCACACGCTTGCACGTGATCTGCACTGTACGTGACGCATCGGATCGCGAATCGCGAACTCCCTTGCGCGCCCTCGCGAATGCATCGCAGCACTATCATAGCGGGCAGCTGACTTCTCCCACACGGTCCGCCGGGCTCGAACGAGCCCGGCGCTAAACAAAAGTAACCCACGGGGATGGAGCGATACCGAGTTCGCGTGTCCCGATAATCCCGGAACGCACGTGTTATGCATGTTAATACACAATAAGAAAATTAACGAAACAGGGAAACAGGGAGCGAGTCAAAAAAGCGCACGGACGGTAGAAAGGCGTGCCTGTGCAATATTTCGAAAAAGTGGAATGCGCGGAGAACATTAACGCTTCGGAAATGCAGAGTCGTTGCGAAAATTAAGCCGAAAAGTAGCGCAGTATCGCAGTGCAATATCCCCGCTCGGTAAACTACGGTATCTGCTTTATGGCCGGATAAAACATCGCCGAATTTGCGTGATACACTCGGGTTATCACCTGCGCTCCAGATTTTTTACGGTTTTTTACTTTTATGGGAGAACATGTCTACACGAATAAAATGATTTATTTCACCCGTTTCTTGGAAATAAATAAAATAAATAATGAATAAAAAAACTATTATTTGTGAAATATTAAAATAAATATTCATGTGCGGAGAAACCGTCGAATAAAAAAAATATCTGGATACGGCGAGACTCATACGGAGGAGGTTTTAAAAAAATATTGAAACCCATTGTAACGTGTATGTCTAATTCATAATAAAAAAAATAATCGCTGCCTCGATGAATCACTATATCTGCTTTATGGCTGGATAAAACATCGTCGAATTTGTTTGATATATTCGGAAAAACATGAGCTATGCTCCAGATTTTTCACGGATTTTCATTTTTATGGGAAAACATCTTTATCCTAAAAAAAATTATTTATTTGAACTGTTTCTCGGAAATAAATAAAATAAATCATGAATAAAAATACTATCAACTGTAAAATATCAATTATGTAAATTGATTCAAATAAATATTCATTTGTGACGAACCTGTTGAGTATAAAACAAATCTGGATAGAACGAAACTTGTAAAAGGAGTGTTTTTAAAAAACCTAGAAACTGTCTAAATCATAAAAAAAAAAAAAAAAATGCTCACCCAGTCCTAAAACTACCGAAGATGTTTTCCCATAAAATGTTAGTAAGCGCAGGCAATCCTACCGGCTACCTTTTCTCCCACAAGTTAATTTTTGTCCCTTAAAAGCCAAGGCAAAGATGTTTCGGTAAACCGGAAAATAAAGGATTTTGTCTACCCGCCAGTTAACTCAATGCTGTCCACTTGTTTGTTCCTGTGGTCCGAGGAGCGAGTGCACGGAGTGATTACACAGTGGATAGAAGTCGTAGGTGGACAAACGGATTCGTTTAGCGCGCTACCGACGACAGATCAAGCGCACCGATTGTATACCCAAAAAAAAAAAAAAAGAACTCCACTAATGTCCTCCGACCCTCTTTTCATTATCTGATTTCCACCGAAAATTTGGGGGGAAAAAAAACGGTGACGGAAAGAGACCCGTGAAGTCACATAGAGACAGTGAAGAGAGGTGAAACATCGAGAGTGAAGAACCGGCGTGCCAAAGCCCGGGAGCTCGGAGACGCGTGTTAACGTTCCACCAAAGTGCTAATTGGCACGGCGAGAGTCGGTGGCCCTTCCACGCTTCCGTACGACGATTCGGTGGACGACCGGGCTAAATACTTGGGCAAATAAGACCGCAGCTTCGATGCTCGAGCGTGTATATGTTCCGAGGTCACGAAAAGAGAGTTCAACGGAAAAAGACACTCCGGGCCCGAAGCAAGAACCTCTGCGACGGCGAGCGTTCAATTCGGAGCTTCGTAAGGTAAACGGACCAGTTTGCGACCCTGTCCCAGTTTCTGACCACGACGACGCATTTTTGTCTACTGTGAATTCAGTTTTCGACAAAAATCAATTGGATTACTGGCAAATTGAAGAGCGTTCAATGTTGTTTATTTTGGCAACGCACATCGTGTCAAATAAAATGTTCAGTAATTAAATTTATCAGCGAATGGTCCACTTGCACTTCAGTCGGCTCGAAAGACCATCGCTGGACGGAGCTCACAAGCTTCGGAAGTTCGGAATAGTGCGTTTTCAATCTCAGGTTAATATTCAACGACATGAAGCTTTTATCACAATGTTCAGCACGAACCACTTTATTGATGTGAAGACAAAAAAATCCTACTTTTGTTCAGTTGTTTCGTTAAATTCGAGGAGTCAATAAGTCCGTCACATAATTGAGGTTGTGCCGCGCTTTCTGACTCTCGATTTTTCTATACATCTAATGAAATTGTAATACCTTTAAGCCAATTGAATCTTTTCCATTGTTTGTACCTGAAGTTTGATACTAAAATGACATCGGAAATGCAATTAAATTCGTTTCAATTGACATTGCGAACTTTCAGAAACTGGGTAAGTAACTGTTGCGTGAGTATCAGAAACCGGGCCCACTTGAGGGTCACAAACTAGGACATGGGGATGTCCACGGTGTCAAAAACTCCGGCCGTAGACAAGCATTATTAAATCAAATATGATTACAAATATTTTCGATTATTTCACTTTCATGATCGTTGAATTTCATTCAGAAGGTTTTAATGCACGTGTTGAGACAGTTCATTTTCAGTTTGACAATTTCACCCATTCGTAATTAATAGAAAACCCACACCGTTGCCCTAAAAGTGTCGCAAACTGGGCCGTTTGCCTTAGCGTGGGGCAGACGAAAAACGAATCTGGAAACTGGTGCTTTTTTTTAAGCCTTTGGGACGTCCAGCTGGGATAATGAATTACAAGAACCCTCCAAATCTCGAAGCCGGAGGGAAAAATAATTCGCTTCCAGAGTCCGGACGAATGAATATTCATGAGCGTGATGAGATCTTCCGGAAAAGACGCTGCGCCGAAATCGGCCGAGCCTTTCGTTCGGCGTACTCCAAATTCAATTTTTCTCCGTACGCCGCATAATAATTCGCCTCGAAGATGAGCTTCGGTCCATCAATCTTATTATACCTTCGAAAGTCTTCCTTTTTTTGATTTTTTTTTTTTTTTTTCTCCGCGCTTCTTCCTCTTTTCTCTCGTTGACGCGATGACGAGGTGGCGAAAAAAAAAAAAGATCGCGGCGAGTTCGCTAAATGGACAACCAGCATGCCGAACGGAGCGACGACGGCGATGCGTAAGAGAGAATGGAGATGGAACGACGGAGCGAGAGAAAAAAAAATAAATGAAATAAAAAAAAAAGTGAGGAGACAGAGCGAAGATTGGCGATGAGGAGGAGGAGGGAAGTTGCCCACCGTGAGCACAGGACGCAAAACGTATGACGGCCGATGCCGATGTGGTAATTATCCTCAGCGAGACGACGAAGCCCGTTCCTCGGAGGCCGAACTCGCCCGACCACCGCGGACGACCGGACGATCGTCCACCGCGTCGACCGAGCAGCCTGCCCAGGTGCCTCCAGTCCACCTAATTACGAACGAGAACACTAAACTGCAATTAACCAGGCCGCAGCTCCGAGCTCGGCGGATTCAACGCAGCCATCTTGGCTCCAATGGTTTCTGAGGTCAACTCTCGTTGCTCGACTCTCAAGATTATTATTTTTTTTTTTTCGTGTTCCTTTTTTTAACCATTTGTTCATTCCTCGTTGCTTTACCGAGCTAAGCACACCTTTCGCAGATGACGTTTCATATGCGTGCTCGCTTTATTATTAGTTGCACAAATGGTAAAACAAAAAAAGGGTTTGTGCGTCGACTAATGTGTCTTGTCCACAAACGTCGTCAATTTTCTTTTTTGTCATTAATTTTATAATTGTTTTCCCAAAAATACGTTTCGTTGATATTTTATTGTATTTTTTTTTAATTCTAGAATTATCAAGAACAAAATGGCCGCACTCTGCCCCTAATGTTTGTTCAGAAAGCCGCGAGTACATTTTATTTCGTTCATTTTATAACTTTTTTATAAAAAAACAAAAAAATTTAATTGGAAGAAGAAATTGCATAATCATAAAAAAAGAATGGTGGCGTTCCGCAGTCAAAAACCGCCTATTGAGCATGTCCATGCAACTTAGCTCCGATGGTTTCTGACGTTAATTCTACTTACTCAACTCTCAAGATTTTTTTGAATTTTTTTTTACCGTCGAGAAATGAACACATTTCTCGTTTCTTTGCACCTTTCGCGGATGACGTTTCGTAACGTTTTCCTTTTATAGATTAGTTACAATAAAAAGGTAAAAAAAAAAAAACGTCTGTACGATCAACAAATATTTCGACCACAAACGTCCGCAATTTTCGCTTCTCCAGTTGATTTGACAAAAAATTGTCAAAAACACCTTTGCTTGATAACTTATTATTTTGTTAATTTTCCAACCACCAAGTAAAAAAAAAAAATTGTCAACCTCTACAAGCAATAAATTTTTCCTCGAAAAGCAGCCAGTAAATCTTATCTCGTTAATTTTACAACTGTTTTTTACGTTAAAACACGTTCAAATGGAGAAAAAAAAAATTGCATAATTGTCAAGGAAAAAAAAAGTGGCGCTCCGCCGTCGAGAGACGTCTGTTGACCGTGTCCCATGCAAAACGCCTTCGGGGAACGATCAATCAGATAATTTAACAAACCCGCCATTAAAATTTTTTGCCGCTCGACTCATTCGATACCGATTAAAATAAAAATCGTTGAGAATTTTTTTGCCCGACCGCTCCAATCAGCATTCCCACAAATCAAGCTCCGTCATGCAAAGTTCACACTAGACGCGGCCGATAATAACTCGGACAAACGGCAACGATAATTCAGTTACATTCGCGCCACCGCTTTTTCTATTAAACACACATATCGGGGCACCCGATATATTTAGCCAGGTAAACCTATACTATAAATTGAATGAGACCGGCGGAGAGTGGGAAAGAATGTTAAACGAATGAGGTCGAGATTTTTATATTATTATAATCTGAACGACGTCTGTGTGTGCACGTCCGTCTGGGTGGCTCGCGTCTCATTTCCCACGCGACCAGCATCGCCGTGGCAATCGGAATCGCGCCGAGCGAGATACGATCATTGCACCGTCGCAGCCGCGCGTATACATATATCTATACACACATATGTATATATATATATATATATATATATATATATATATACATATATATCGCACAATACACTATGTTGCGTAAGGTGTGCGCAGGCATAGTAGGCGTGCAGCCGCCGGTTATCTCCGGCCGTTTGTTTCGTTTTTTTTTTCTCCCCTTCTCTATGTTTCCCTCGAAACAGATACTCTCGATACGAGTAGGTACATTCAATAAGTATCGTGCCTAAGCAGCTCGGTGGAGCGAGCCAAAGGTCCATACACGCTGAGGCCTGATGAGATTGAAGAAACGACGGGAGAAAAAAAAAAAAGGGAGTTACTGCGAAAGTGGGGATCGCATGAGTTATATCTCACGGCGAGATTTCACTCTCGCGATCCAACGCCAGCCGAGATCGTTCGGGTTCGCGCTTTCAAAGGTCTTTCACGGTTCCGTAATTTCGTTCTAACGAATGTCCGTTCTAACGAATAGATGAACCACGCCTCCGACTCCGGTCTCTCCTTAATGCACCTGCAAACGCACCTCTAACTGCGCCGAGTGCAGACTCACGATGAAATAGAGTTCGAGAAACGCCTCGGGCGTTCGTATATCTTCGGACGGGGTGTACTTCGGCGAACTATCGAATCGCTCGGCGAGATTCTCTCCCGCTCTTGGGAATATGCATGTTCCATTGTCTTCGCGGATCGCACGCAACCTCGGTTTTTCATCGACCGATCTTGGATATTTGATTATTCTGACGGTAATCGATTTCGGGCCGTAACGAAGAAATGCCTCAATTTATATGTTAAAAAAAAAGTTTAGCTTTAAAGAATATTTCTTGTCCACAAAATTTGACAAATTTTTTCAAATCAATAGCACATTTACATCTCTATCACTCACAACTCTACCAGATATCAACTCTACCAGATAACAATTCTACCAGAAAACATCTCTACCGGATAACAACTCTACCAGATATCAACTCTACCAGATAAAAACTCTACCAAATATCAACTTTACCAGATAACAACTCTACCAGATAACAACTCTACCAGATAACAACTCTACCAGATATCAACACTACCAGATAACAACTCTACCAGATATCAACTCTACCAGATAAAAACTCTACCAGATAACAACTCTACCAGATAACACCTCTACCAGATAACAACTCTACCAGATAACAATTCTATCAGAAAACAATTCTACCAGAAAACAACTCTACCAGATAATAACTCTACCAAAAATGGCAGGTCTAAGAACTCTACTAGAAAACATCTCCGCTATATTACAATTTTACCGTATTAAAACTCTACCAGAATCCAAATAAAATTCTACGGTACTTGAAATAAAACTCTACCGGAATCGAAATAACACTACCGGAATCTTTATAATCTTAATAATTGTATACTCGCTATTTGTTATTTCACTATTATTTTATAGTTGCTATTGCGATTAACATAATAATCTGTGGTTAGTATAAATTTTCAACGAAGATAATTGCACAAGTAACGAGAAAAAATTATGTAGTGAATGTTTGCGGACGAGAAATGTTTGTTAAATGCCCAAACAGTTTTTTTATTAACCGCGAGACGGAGTTCGCTTTTCCGGAGGAAGTGCAGAAGGACGAATTTCGTGTCTAACGATAGGGATAAGTCCATTCTTTCTCGATCGAAGTTTGCTCGTCCCTTCCCGTGCCAGAGGCCTCGATCGGCGCGTTTAAGAGGCCGTGCTGCCTCAGAAGTGCAAATATTTCGATACCCCAATAAAAGTTGGCAAACCGATCCCGCCCCCCGTGTTCGGTAGAAGGGGCGGGTTACAAGGAGACTCGAGCCCTCGATAGCGCGCCCTCTCGAGTATCGTTCGATGGAAATCCTTTTAAATTTCTCGAACGATCAAGTGGATCGCGAACGGAGGGACGAAGATGTCGGGAGGTCCCAGGAGGACGGAGCAAAGAGAAAGTGAACACTTCAACCGCCCTGTCGCCGCGGTGCAGCAACGATAAATGATATCGTTTTCTCGGTTTTCTTTTTTCTCTCTTTTCCAACGATATATTTTTTTTTACCATTCTTCCACGTGTCACGTTCACACGCGTTAACCAGACACCCCGAGAACATGTAATCGACAATAGTGATCTCGAGATCGAAGATTAGAATTCCAATTTGTTCGTGTGAGGCTCGACTGACTTGAAGGAAGAAGGATTGAAATTCTTATTATTATTTAATTTTTTTACATTATAAAATGCATAAATATTATCAGATCGTGAATTTTTTTTTTTTTTTTCTCGATGGTTAAAAAGTTCTGCATATTATTAGATCGTTGAGTTATGCGAGCGTGATTCGATTCAGGCGGTCGCGGACCGTGTCACGTTAATCACCGGGTTAACGACGTCGCGTTATCTGCGTTTACAAGTGCGCACGCGACAGCGACCTCTTGTCGCAGAAATACCCCTGCAAGGAGCGCGGAGGAGAGAACGATCGAGAGGGGGAGGCGGGAGAGCGGGCACACGCCATTTCATGTAAATGCCGTGTAATCGGGGACACGAACCGAGCGATAACTTCATTACCCCGACGGCTAATTGCGGGGAAATTAGCGCGGCTAATTGCGCCCCGCGCCCAACGCCACCCCGACGAGCCGATCGAGATTTAATCGATGCGCGCCGCGCCGCGCCGCGAGCCGGCATGCTCGCGAGCAAACGCACACGTAACGGTAAAACTCCCCGGTTGGACATTTATATTGGGGAGATTCGACTATGTGTGCGCCGATTGGAATCAGCGTTTTACGCACGTGCTGTACGCGTTTATCCCAAAATCGAACTAACGACCGACCTCGTTGGTAATGCAGGAGTCTTCCCGGAGATGGAGAGAATCTCGAGCACGATGGAGTTGAAGGGCAATTGCTGTAACTGCTCGGTGGCTGGAAAATGAGAGATTTCCGCTGAAAATATTTATACTGAGAGAAGGATCTGGTTGAAATTACGATAGATCCGGTAAGAATCGAGAGAACTTTCAGGTGTGCGGGAACTACAGCGACATCCTGGTAAGATTCGTGTTACACTTAACAGATTCTGCCAGAAAATATGGTCATTTTCGCTGGAGCAGGTATTGCCCGAATATCCCGTATTTTTTGCTAGAACATAAGTTCTTCGTACTAGAAATATTAGTTATGGGTGGCGCCGTGATCGCGAAGCGTTTCTTTTAGGATTGCAACTTACCAGCATATTATTTTACCAAATAAAATTTGTTTTGTGTATACACACATGAAAAAAATTTGTTCGATGACATTCTGAGTTTTTATCCACGTAATTCTCAGTTTTAATTGAGTTTTAACAGAATTGGTTCTGAGAAGAATGAAATGCAAATCAGTCTCGTTCGTTCGGTTGCTGCGAAATTTTATACTTTCAAAAATCGAACGAAAAAGCTTCCAATGACATGGACAAAAATCAGTAAAGTGCCGTCGGCGAAAATTTTAAATAGAGTTCGAGAAATGGCACACTTTTTAATTGCAATAAATGAAAAGTGTATTATTGGTGTTTCGTTCTACCGGTAATGGATTATTGCAATTGGACATTTGAATCGAGCATTCTTTCTCTTCACTATATCAAATAATTCGAAATATTTTTTTTTTATTTAGCAAATTTAATTTTTTTTTTTTTGAATAATTCGATTGCTCTCGAATATTCTCAAATAATCCGAATGCTCGAAAATCCGGCGATAAAATGTTTCAACGCCCCACCGATTTGATAAATCCCCCATGTAAACGAGAATCCGACTTTTGATTACAAAACAAACATATCGGAGCCGTACACATGCCGTGCAGAATTGATTCTGAGAAGGATCAGAGGCAAATACAGTCTCGCTCGTTCGGACGCTGCGAGAGCACACAAATGCCGATATGGTAGCGATGCACTCTGCGCGATTCCCGTACACCGGCCGGGGCTTCCGCCAGTTGCGCTTCGGCATCGATGAGCCAGGGCACAGAATGCCCCCTTGTGCGGCGTACAGCTATGTGTATGCATGTACCATCGCTATGTGAGCTACACTACTCGAGCGGTACCAGACCGTTCGTCGATCCGGGCTCGCTCTCGGCTCTTTCTCGCTCTCCGGAGAGAGAGAGAGAGAGAGAGAGAGAGAGAGCGCATCCAGGAGTGCATCCAAGCACGGGGCTCGCGCACTCGCAAGCGAGCGCGAGCGCGCGCGCGCGCGAGCGCGAGAGAGTACCGACGCGAAGTCACGACCTACTAATGAATGATTATGCTACAATTTGCCCCGGGACGGCAGCTATCGCAATTTATTAAATTACAGTGATTCGTGCAACTGCTGGACGCGCGGCGCATCGACGCGGCATCCGGTAGTCCCGAGAGGGTTTGTGTCCCCTCGAGCTTTTCATTTCTCGTTCTCGACACATTTTTTTTTTTATATATATTTTTTTTATATATTTTATACATTTCTTTCTCGACCGTGCTAAAATGACCATATTTCATGCCTGCAACGCGGATGGAAAGTTAGCGATTCTTGACCAGCAGGAGAAAAAATTGCTGAGCGCGAAGTAAAGTAGTACTTTTCCTCCTTAAGGAAGAAAAGTATATGACAAGTTAGTGGGCCCACTTGTCATATACTTTTCTGCAAGCATAAAACTATGCAAGCATAAAAATATGCACGCATAAAAATATGCAAGCATAAAACTATGCAAGCATAAAAATATGCAAGCATAAAACTATGCAAGCATAAAAATATGCAGGCATAAAACTATGCAAGCATAAAACTATGCAAGCCCAAAAATATGCAAGCATAAAAATATACTCAATTTTAACATAGTCGGGAAAAAATATCGTATGCCACAAGGGAGTAAGTGTATTTACACCTCGTGCGAATTATTGCGCTGGCTTCGCTCGGGAATCAAACTTCACACTCGGTGAAACTTCGCACTCTCCTCCCTTGTGGCACAATATACTAATTTCAACAAAATTTTGTTAAACATCAATTCGTCGACCGCGGCGTTATTTTTCTTTGACATTCATCGATCATTCTTACCGTCGGAAAAATATCATTTATCGTTCGATATTTAAAACAATTAATCGGTCGCGGTGTGATATTTCAATTATTATTATTTTTTTTTTAATAATTAACAGTCAGGAAGGCACGGTTTTTCGTTGGAAGTTTTTTGAAATCAATTCGTCGGTCGCGGTGATATTTTAATTTTTCGTTGTACAAATTAACGATCGGAAAGATTGGTTTCCAGCGGATAATTTTCGAACGCTCCTTCGCGCCTCCCGAGGCCGAGTGCGTGCGGGCAAAGAGAAGCGAAGAACGACGTGTGGGTGCGTGAAACGATAAATCGCAACGTCTGCCAGCGGGCTGCTGCCGCTGCGGTCGTAGCTTCTGCCTGGTAGATCAAAAATGAAATCGGGCGTGAAACGAACGGGTAGCCGTCCGGGGCTACCCGACGGTCACGCCGGGCGCTCGTTATATCGCTTACGGTAGTGCTCCCGCTGATGTTTTAACCGGGAGACAGACGAAGCCGGGAGAGGAAAGGCGAAGCCGCGCGGCTATAATAATCGCGTGGAGAAACCGCGAGATGGACGGAAGAGGGAGCAATAAAAAAAAAAACCGAGGTAACTCTAGGTAACTCGCGTCAAGAAGAGCAAATAAAGTGCATCGGACGAAAAAAACAAAAAAATGAGGTCTTTTTTTTTGGAGTACAGTAGGACCGCGCTCATCCGATCTTCAACTATCCGAGCCTCCGCGTTATCCGAAGCGAAATTTTTTTAAAAACATTTAGAAACTTTTTTCTGTCCGCTCCTAAATATTACATTGAAATGTTTCAGAAATATTTCGCAAAAATATTATTGAAACATTACGTTAATAGGTTTTTAAAAAAATTTTACAAATATTCTTTATTGTTGGTAAAATGTTTGTTAGATATCTTTCTGAAATATTCGAGAAAGTATCAATATTTTAGTGCTGTCGATATTGTTAATTATTTTAAGCATATGTACTGTCTCCAGCGCATCATCTATGGGATTCCTGTGAGCCTTCAAGAGTGCCCATAAAATGTAAAGTTATGACACATTAAATAGTCGAACTGTATTAAAATATAATCACGAACTACTTATGGCATTTTCTATTTTTTTTTTTTCATTCCTTCTGAACGCGGTTCGGTACACATCTGCTAATATCCGCTTTCAAAATATTTTTTTTCACCGGTCCACAAATATTTCAGATGTACGAAAGATTATGTATATTTCTGAAATATTTTAGAAACATTTCGTTGGAATATCTCATAGAATACTTTAGAATATGATTTCCATATGTTTCAGTAATATTTCGGAATATTTGAAAAATTGAAAATATTTCAGAAATATTTTCAAAATATTTCGTGCTATGTGGCAAGTGGTGTGTTATTTTTTAGATATATGATAGTAGTAAAAGTTTGAATCGAGTATGTTATCCGTGTTTACCGAGTTTCAGCTTATGCGACGTTCGCTCTCCCCGCATTGCCTCGGATAAGCGGTGTTCTACCGCAATGAAAAAAAAAAAAAAAAAATGAATAAAATCAGCCCCAATCTAACGAGGTCAGCCGCAAAGTAGGCGAAGGGAGAGAAATCTTATTATCCCTGCGTGGCCCTTCGCTTTACGGAAATTCGCGACGGAATCACGTTGCGTGTTGTCCGCTGGCGATGCAGTCATAAACAAGCTGCCCATTAATTTGCCGACGAAGGATGATGCGCCGAATATCGCTACGGAAAGCTGCCCCCCTCGCAGAATTCCGCGTCCAACGATACAAGGTAGCGGGCGCGCGAGCTGCACAGCCGCGAAAGACCGAAGGCGCGGGACGGCTAACCCGAGGATAAAATAAGTTTAGGGGCGTGAAATTGGCAGTAATTTTACAAGCCATAACGATCTACTAAATCTGTAAAATAATTAAGGGCGCAGATGTTTTCGTGTCGGGTGTTCGAGGCTCCGGGCTCGGTAATTTTGCGATACCTTGTCCTACCTTTTCTATTTCGTGAATCCGAGGCTTGTGGGCGAGGACGGGGCAAAATGGGGTGGTGAAAGAGGCCGGTCGAAACCGTTCTGACCTACGAATTCAATGTCTACTTGAAACAAAAAATTAATTAAGTTCGCGATCATTACTTTCGTGCAAAATAAAAGGAACTGTAGTTCGGGGCAAAATGGACTACTGCCAAACATTCCTACAATTCGCCCCTTCGCGACTGGACAAATGATTTATTTTAAGGATTCCTCCCTACGGATTTAGCGGAAAATAAATGTTCAGCTAATTTAAAACAGTATGTCTATTTCTAATTATATATATTGTTACATATTTACTTCAAATAAATCAGAGCTGGGCAGTAGTTGAAATACCAGACACTTGTTTGGTAGTTGAATTACGCAAGTACTTTTTGAATACACGCTCGCATTATGGAGACTCGATGAGTGGAATGTCGTCCTGTTTCTATTAATATGCTTGTCTGTCTAAACTTTTCAATAAGTATCATTTTAGCCAGAATTTATTTTTGAAACTTTATTTAAAAAAAAAGTTCCACTTAAGTAACGAAAAGGATCCCTTTTTGGTTTTTTTGTGAGTGAAATGTTTTATGAATTTTTTGTGTGGATTTTTTTTTTTTTTTTTTTAAAGTGATGAATCGATTTTAACGATAGTCTCAAAGGATTACGAAAATTTCAGCCAGCGATTTTCTACAATGAAGAAGTCATCTGAAAATGACTTTGCACCGGTTTTTAACGCCCAGAGAACGCTCAACGCTAGGAACCCAATTGGGAAAAGTACTTGGGTAAAAGTACATAAGAAATACTTCAAGTATTTGTGATACTTTATACTTTGCACTCAAAGAATTTTTTGTCACTTTGCCAAGCTCTGCAATAAATAAATAAAATAAAATATGGAATATTTCCATTTTGCGCCAGTCTTTCCGAACTCTTTTGATACATTGTCCTAACAAAAAAATACGTGACCCATTATGACCCACATCTGTCGCGCCTCCTCTTTGCCCCGCCCTACCTCGCATAAGTACACATCACGCGCCCAGTTAAGAAAAGGTCCTCTACATGTCTCACAATTTCCGTACTATATTATTTTTCCGAAAAAAAAAAAAAAAAAAAAAAAAAAAAAAAAAAAAAAAAAAAAGTATGCAATTCCATTGTATACCGATCGATTCCGAGTCAAAGAGAAGACGCGTCAGGAATAAATATATTCCCACAGTTTCGGAGGACGGTGATCGTGTCCCGGACGTAGGACGATCTCACGACGCTCCACTTTCACACTCCGACAAGAGATATATATTATTCTATCGTCATCGTCTTCGGGCTCGGTGTGTATAATCATCCGGCCCGACTCACGCTGCAATATCTTTTCTTGAGGCATCGTCTGCTGCACTCTGCGATCACCAAATACGGCTGTACACACAAACCTGTGTCCGCGTGTCGCCGCTTGTGTTTACAAGTACTTTCAATGCGACCGAGCCAGCGCATGTGACACTTTGTAGCAACCGTCACGACAACGCGTGTGACAATTTGTATCTTCCGTCACGGCGTCGTCACTACATTGTGAACCGCCGAGGGGACTTCCGGTCACGCGAATCGGACGTACGAAGGGTTGGCACTCGAAAAAAAAAAAAACATTCTTCCATTAACGACACCGAGAAATTTTCATTGAATTATTATCGAGCAGAAAAACTTCTTTTTTTTTTTTTCTTCTTTTTTGCATTATTATTTTTTTTTAACCGACTATTCTATGTGGAATTTTCGATGGATAAGTTGTCAGAACTGTATTGGTATAAAATCAAGCCAGCCCGTGTGACAATTTGTATCAACCGTTACGGAGTCGCATTAGATTGTAAACCGCCGAGGAGACTTCCGGTCACGCGAACCAGGTGTATCGAAGGTTATTGTTCGAAAAAAAAAAAAACCAATAACGTCACCGAGCAATTTGCATGAAATTATTATAGAGTAGAAAGGTATGCATTTTTTTTTTTTTTTTTTATTGATCGAAAAAATCCAATAACGTCACCGAGCAACTTGCCTGAAAATATTATAGAGTAGAAAGGCGTGCATTTTTTTTTTTATTGATCGAAAAAATCCAATAACGTCACCGAGCAACTTGCATGAAATTATTATAGACTAGACATGCATTTTTTCACGGGCTAATCTATGTGAAATTCTTGATCGATGAGTTATCCGAACGGTATTATTTACCGTACGCTCCGGCCGCAAGGTTGTTTCGTGAAATCAACCCCGGAAACGTTATGCGCGAAACAGCGACCAGTTTTGCGCTCGGCGGGCCACGCGAGAGTTCAATTGTGAACGATTCACGGTACATCTCTTCTCGAGGCATCGACTGTTGCACTTCCCGACCAACCAATGCAGTTGTGCACGCAAACCTGCCGCTGTGTGTGTTGATAAGTACTTTCGATGCAATCAAGCTAGCGCGTGTGACAATTTGTATCTACCGTTAGGGAGCCGCATTGCGCGATAAACCGCCGGGAGGACTTCCGGTTACGCGAGTCGGACGTATTAACGGTTATGGCTCCAAAAAAAAAAAAAAATCGTCCAATGACCCGACCGAGCAATTTTCATCGAATTATTATCGAGCAGCAAAACATTTCCTTTTTTATTATTAGTTTTTTTTTTATCGGCTAATCTGTGTGGAATTCTCGATCGGTGGGTTATCCGAACGGTGTTATTTACCGTAGACTCTGGCTGGAAGGTTGTTTCGCGAAATCAACCCCGGAAAGGTTATGTGCGAAACGGCGACCAGTTTTGAGCTCGGCGGGCCACACGCGAGGGTTGTAAAACCTCGGCGACGAGCAGGCAACATACCTACTCGGTAACTTACGTCGCGAGAGTACGGGACGAGCGAAATGAACCAGGAGCGACCTGGCAATCACCGGTGTGGCTCGTCGAACCTCCCGGTTCGAAAGCTTTAAAAAAAAAAGCACCGAACTGCGTGCGTTGCTAACGATCCGCGATCACCGCGCGACTGCCTCGATGCGTCTCTTGAATTAGCGAGTGCACTTCGACGAGTGTTCCATCCGAGAACTGCCGCGCAGAAAAACCGACGGGAAGAAATGAAGATAAATAATAAAAAAAAATCTCGAGACTGGGACGTTGGACGAAGTAAGTTAATTACCGGACGGAACGTTGGACGGTCGTCGAGGCAGAGAGAAAATCGTGAGAGGGACTAATGTATTATCGAATAAATGTAAATCAATCGGCACTTCCTCGAAGGGACTGGCATTTTTTTTTTTTTTTTTTTTTTTTTTTTTCATTTTTTTGCGTTATGGATTTCGGAATTTTGGACGGGCGAAACCTGCTCGGAAAGTGGGCGGATACCAAGGATGGCCGGCCCAACGTAAATAACAATCAGACTAAGGCGCGTGTCATCTCGTTAGCATAAGGCACTAAAGCGAGTCTGGCAGAAATTTTCGGAGCGTTAAATCGGATATGGTCCTGAAAAGGACATTATCAGGACTTTATCAGGGCTTAAGGAGATTGGAGCGCTTCACGCGAGTCAAATGAGTGCTACATTTTTAGTCCTTCAGTACAAACTTTTACGCACCTATTGACTATAGCGGATGGTTATTTGCGTCTTCTGACGCGTCTTCTCAGCAGATGTCCTTAAGGCGAGTCTAAATCCGTACGGCGAGCGGCCGAGTGCGAGGGAACGCGATAGAATCGTGTGAATATGAACGAGAGGGGGTTTAAACTCCCCTTAAGGCGGGGCTAAAGATCAACATATCCGCAAAGTATTTTCAAGTCATTTTCCTCCGAAACGATTTTATGCAGTAAAAAACGACTTGGGAAGAGTGGATTCAAAATTTTAACTATTCCTCCCGCACTCATACGAGTTTAGCTTCGCCTTAATCGATATAAACATTAATTGCAATTAATAACGATTTGCAAAAATATTAACTGGTCTGTGTTAATTTTCGACAAGATGCATATTCGTTCAGTTTTTTCGAAGAATAATCCGTAATTTTCACTCGTTTTTAATGTATTGCGGCTTATTTTCTTCCTTGAAAGACGCACTACGAATTGACCATCTAAATATTCGATAGTTTTTTACGTTTAAAAATTACATCTGTTTATTTATGAATGAACTTCGTGGACGTGTAAACAAAAGGCTGTCATTTTTTAACGAAAAATACTATCGAATATCTACATAGTGAATTCTTAAAATTAATATCCCTATAGAAGAAACCAATTTTTCTTTCGATGTTATTTCCATTTTCGTTTAAGAAGTGTGAGTTCCGAATTGTTACATTATCGTATCGCCTCGGATAAACTCCGGAGACGTTTAGATTTTTAAAACCGTACGTTCGGCATTTGCAGCCTCGACGCCAGACCGAGACCGCCGTTCACAAGCTCTCTTTGTAAGCACAAAGAAGAGCGCGCAGCCGCATTAAATGGAAGTTCGCGCCGCGCAGCCCGAGGCCCGAGATTGCTTATTAGAAAACTCGCGTTACATTGCTCAAAAAAAAAAAAAAAGGGGGAAAAAAATCCCAGTGACAATTTGATAGATCGTCCTTTTTGTCCGCGAACGTGTATACACTATATCTCTCGCGTCGTTAGGCCGCCCGGAGTCTCTCGATGGACGTTGAATCGACTTGCTTCACTTTTTTTTTTTTTTTTTCTTTTCCTCCTATTTATTTTATTTCATTTTTATTTTCATTGTTTTATTTTTATTATTTCTCATCTTCGCCTCGTCCACTATTCGCTCGGCTGTTCCTCTCGGCCGCTCGACTGCCGAGGTGCACGTACAGGCCGCGTATGCTTACGAGCTCCCGAGCGACTAATAACGAGGTTACTTGTCTCGCCTAGCTGTACAAGACGACGCGCGACTTCACATGCATCAACGCCCGAGAACCAAAACGCCCGATATTCCATCGTTGAGGCACGCGATTTGCGCCCTCACGATTCCCAGCCGGCGATGCTCATTCATACACGCTGCATTATAAGAATCTCCTGTTGCTCTGAGCAACGACTGATGTATCGGTGCCTCCGCACCACAGAGCGCTAATATTAGTCCCGAGTTATATATCGACTTTTATAACCCATCCACGCGAGCCAACCTCGCTGACCGCCTTATCGCGTGCATTAAATTCTCGATAAACAAAAAAAAAAAACTCTGAATTATATTTTGCGCGGCTAAGTATGAGTGTGTACTCGGTGGAGCTAGGAGTCGATATTTTCATTCTGCAATTACTCTTGCGTACCATTTGGCTTTGACATTCCTGTGTCGGTGAAAATGGCACCGAATGGACCGTGTGGAGGATTCTCTGCGATCCGTTCAGTAAAATTAAACGGGTCATGACGTTTCGAAACTTAAGTCAGTTAGCTATTTTCAATAAAAAAAATATGATTACTACATTTTTGTAAATAATTCCATTCACCTCCTAAAAGGACAAATTCTATATTGGCAATTCGTACAAGATCCGTTGAGAGTTGAAAAGATTCGCTAGTGGAACGGAGAAGCGAATCGAAAAATCTTTAAAAAAAAAAAAAATGTATCGTCACGCATCGACTTTTATCCATAAACTCATCCACATGAGTTAACTTGTAATTTTATTCACCTCACAAAACGACAAATTCTAAATAGGCAACTCGGAAAAAAGATCATTCCGTTGAGTGCTAAAAAAAATGCACTCGTGGAACGTACAAACGCATTGAAAACAAAATATAGTTATATGTCGACTTTTATAACTCATCCACTTGTCAACCTCGCTGGCGTCTTATCCCGTTATTAAATTATGAAAAAAAAATACCCTGAATTACGTATTCCACAGCTAAGTATCAAGCATAAACTCGGCCGAGTCTAGTCGACAATTTCTTCGTGCAATTACTCTTCCGTGTCATTTTTTTCATTTTGTCATTCCTCCGTCCGTAAAAATGGCACGGCTTGAACGCGGCGATGAGAATCTCCTTTCCGTTCTCGAGGATTCGTCACAAGAGTTTCCCGGCGCCGTGCGCGAGTTAATCATCATTAAGCGTTGATGACTCGCGATCATCGTCCCCGATCGTGTTCGCCACCGGGCGAACTCTCGCGGATTACCGGATGCAGCGCGGTCCGGCGACTAGTGTGTCCGTTTCTCGGCGGTGCATTAGAAACTGAGGCATGTGCGACGACGGTCCGCGCGAGATTTTAACCCGGATAGCGCGCGGTTTGCGCTCTCGGAAGATTCACCGCGGGCGGACTCGCGCGTGTGTGTTATCGAGCCAACGTTCCATGGGACGCGCGTGTTGATTCATCAGCGAGGAATGAGGAGAGCCGGGTATGTGGAACGAGCGCGCGCGGGCGAGGAACGATCGACGAGCGACGATGAGACCGTGAAATCGAGTCGTCACTCGGTTAATTCCAACCGCCTGGAATCGCTACGGTTAATCGGGTCGAACGAGATATCTGCCTCGTGTGTGGGACGACTCAACGCCGGATTCCGGGACTCTGCGGGAGTGCTCGGTAACTTAGTGCGCCATCGAAAACCTCTTCCGCACGAGCTTTCGCTAATTTTTTTGACCGTCGATGGGGGTAAAAAAAATAATTGATGCGCTTCGTAATCTGCCATCGAGAAAATTGTAAAAATAACAGAAGAAAAACGTTGGTAAAATTAATAAACATTTTGCTTCCTCATAGAGGAAGCTTTGTTTTGGTAAAAAAAAAAAAAAACAGTTCCGGGATTTCTATGAAAACATGTTCAGAATTTTTTCTCTACGTATGTTTTCGCGCCGAGCGCAGACTCGACCTCCGTTTTGACCAAAAGCGCAAGGTTGATGTATTTTTTCGCGCTAAACCTGAGTCAGCCAGCAGTTTTGCCTAAAATTGAAATAATACGTTGATGTTGAAAACAGTTGAGAATTGAAATTTTCATAAGGCTACCTCATCAAAGTTGAAAGTTGGAAATTGAAATTTTTTATAACACTTTCTCACAATGTCCCTTTATTCACAAAGCTCTCTCTCTATAAGCTAAAAATATAGTAAATGCACTCTCATAGAAGAAGCTTTACGAATAAAGGGACATTATGAGAAAGTGTTATAAAAATTTCAACTTTTATTATACAAATATTCATAATTTTTCTTTTTCTTCTGCTCGATTTGTATTTTTCAATGAATAAAGTAATAATAACGATAATCTTTCGTAACAACCTCCTGAGCTCTAGACCATAAGTTCTAAAAGAAGAAAACTGTATCCTGCTCCACCACAATTCCATGTACGAAAAAATGTTTACTTTTCTCTATATTTTATACAAACCTATCAACCATAAGTTACTCAAACGTACTATTCCATAATAAAGGGCTTGCCCCGTGAAACCAATAAAAATAAACATAATAAATGAACCAAATTGTAAACTTAACAAGAAAAAAAATAAGAATTAACGTTTGTGGACAAGCAACGGTTGCTCCATTTCTTCCCTTAAACAGCTGCATCGCAGTTTAACGAATCCTATTTTGCCCCAACGCCTTTCTTTCCTCGAAGCAGCGCCATAGTGACAAAAGTGTAAATTGAATATCGATCTCCGTCACGGTCGCGCGAGGGTGTTGGCTCTCGTGCGGCGACTTTTTGCCAAGGCCCTCCCCTGAAACACGACGATCGAGTTGCCGTTTTTTTTTTTTTTTTCCCCGTTACACGATTCAAAGCTATCGGCAAGGCTACGCAATTTTTCTTCCCATCCGCCGGAAGGGCAAAAGCGAATCAATCCATGATCGTCGATAGGCAACTATTTCCGCTGTCTCTGTACTAGCGTGACTCGGAATTTAATCCGAAGAGTCGATAAATCTTGGAAACCAATAATAAAAAAAAAAAAAAAAGAAAAAGAACAAAAATCGATGAGACACTGCAGGTGTCCCGTGCGACGGAGCGAAATTACCATTTCGCCGAAGGAGCGCGTGCACACACGAGCGGACGTTCTTTATACGTGTCGCACAATTTACAAGCCTGCAATTCGACGGGTTTCGTGACACGAGTTTATGTCACCCGCGAACACGCGACCGCGATAAAACAATACAATTGCCGGTTGCAACCGGGCGGGAAGGCGCGTGAGAAGCAATAAAAGCGAAGGAAAGAAAAAAAAATCATTTTACAGAGAAGCTCGTGCGCAATAATGCCGCTCACTCTCGTATCGACGAGCCGCGGAGATTGTCAGCTGCTTCGCCGAGATTGCCTCGACACGCTGGCGCTCCCAGCAGAACGAACGAGGGAAAGAAATGAAAATAAAAAGAAAAACGATGGAAAAGAAAAAGAAAAGTTGATGACGTTACTCACCGTGCAGATCGTCGGTGTTTGTCCGTGAACCTTGCCCACGTCGATAGACGATTCGTGGCCTCCTTTCGTCAATTCACTTGCCCGCGACTTCGACGGCGACAAGGCGCTCGATATTGCAGTCGGACTGCTCATGTGATTCGTCAGAGACGCACTTATCGGGATTTCTGGACGCATGAACCACGAGGGCAACTGAAAAATGTGAAAAACAAAAAGTCCATGTAGACGATTCGTTACTGTTCGTTCGGTAAAAATTATAGAGTCATTCATGACGTTTTGAAAATTAATTCTATTGATTATAAAGTCTATACCACATGATTTTTTTTTATTGCTCCATTGACCTAATGAAACAATTATTCGTAAACGGGCTATTCAGATAAAAATTCTGAACGCCGAACAAAATTAAGGTTCAAAATTACGTTCGACTATTGTCTATTAAAAGAAGAATAACACTTTTTTTCAATCACTCCATTCACCTGATAAAACGACTATTCATAGATAGGCTATTCAGATCATAAATTGTGTTCGCCAAATAAT
This sequence comes from Amblyjoppa proteus, assembly GCA_963922035.1. Lineage (NCBI taxonomy): Eukaryota > Metazoa > Arthropoda > Insecta > Hymenoptera > Ichneumonidae > Amblyjoppa > Amblyjoppa proteus. Next base: position 22,686,516 of record OY998234.1, on the reverse strand, counting down.
GCGAAATTTGCTCACAAAGCGTAGCGACACATCAGGAATATACATATATTTTTTTTTATTTAACAAGCATTCAATTACTGTTATTAAAAGAAATTTCTATCCACCAGGTAAAACGCCAATTCACAGACAGGCTATTTAGAAAAAAAAATCTCCGTCCCATGAATTCTTCAAGATTTTCTTGTGGAACGTAAAAACCCATCGACAATACAAAAAAAAAACCCATAATTTTTCCATAAAGGCCACACGAGAAGATCCAAATTAAAGAATCACCGATAAGAAAAAAAAAAGTGCGGTGTTAAATAGATCGTAACTTTGTCAACGGGCGTTTCGTTTTCACGACCCAAAATCTCGAACCCTATCCGGGTTGCCCTGTCCGATAGTGTTCGAGAATCGCTCGCATGTCGGGGACTGTTTCTCTGGGTCGCATGAGTGGAAACAGAAGAGATAAAAATGAGAGTTTCGCTGGGGGAAACATTAGTGTGACTCTCGGGTCTGAATCCGAGACAAGAAAATTGTCAGGGCGAACGACGCGAAGGACTCGAACACTATCCGGGGTGCCTTAGCGGATAGGATTCGAAGTCGGTCGCGTGTGAGGGCTCAGCGGAGCGCAGTGGGAGTGAAGAGATAAAAAGGACAGTTTCGTCGCGAACGGAACGAAATTACTGGAGAGACATTAGTGTCACTGTTGGGTCTGAATACGAGACACGAAAATGGTCAGGATGAATGGCGCGAGGGACTCGAACCTCCGGCGGAGGGTTCATGAGAGTCGGAGATGAGGAGAGACCAAGTGAGAAAGACTCGGCCGTGTGTACGTCGACGTATGGGGAGCGCGCCGTTTAACTGTGGCCCTGCGTGTGGTCCAGCGGCGTGACCGCGTGCTGCCGAGGCTGCTGCGGGCCTGCTGCACTCTCTCTCTTCTCTTCTCTTCAAGAGGTGTCAGGAGAAAGAATGGCGCGGGGGGATGCGGAGGAAACAAAACAGCGTAAACGCCGTAACGAAAACTCTCATCAGCTCGGAGGGGATAAAGAGCCTTTGATGCGTAACGATCACGATTATGTGTCTCGTTGTGCTCCCGATGATGCGTCGGGAGTCGACTCAACGAAATAGGCGCGATCGCATCAATCAGGGAGCAAGAATCGAGGAGTTCGAGGGCGGACGGTGGAGACCGGTGGAATTAGCAATAACTCCTTTGAAAAAAGTTGATGTTCAATTATTTAGGGAGCAATTCGTGTTAACGAGGATCTATGGGAATAGGGTAATGTTATTAACACTTTCGATCGCTAATCGCAGGACGGACGGTTGTGTAGAATAATTACATTTTTATAATTGTTTAATTTAACAAAAAAAAAAATGTTTTTGTAAGATCGGCACATTTATGACTACCACTCGCAACTCTACCGGATAATAACTCTAACAAAAAGGACAGTTCTAACAACTCTACCAAAATCTCTGCCAGAATCAAAATGAAACTTTACCGGGCTTGAAATAAAACTCTATCGGACTTGAAATAAAACTCCACCGGAATTGAAATATCTCATCTATATCACTGTATTCCGGTAGAGTTTTATTTATTTTTATTCTGGTAGATTTTCTTCACTGACCGGTAGAGATTGTGGTAGAGTTGTAATATGGTAGAGATGTAAATGTGCTGCAAAATCAATGGAAATATAAAAGTACCTTTTTATGACATATATTGACTAAAATATTGGCAATTATTGGCTGAGATATATTTAATATGTATGTGTATTATATAAATATACGTATAATATGATAATGTAATGTAATGTATAATATACATATATATATACATATAAATATACATATAATATGAAAAATGTTTCTGTGAGTACACAGTAATGTTTGGGTGATATGTCAATCCTCCAAAATCCCGTACTTTTTATATTTCGAGTAGATATATTTTTTATTTACCCGTCAGTTTCGTGACTAAAGATATGCGATAGGATCTCGACGATAATGCGCCAGTTATCTTCGAAATAACTGTCAGACATATGGGTTTAGAATTTCGTGTCGAAATTTCGTGACGAGGCCAGAAAGTCTAAAAAAAAAAAAAAAAAAAAAAAAACGAAAAAAAATCCAGCAAAAAAAGGGGGGATTTTGGGGGGAATGGACCACCGGGTGTTGGTCCAAGAGCGCGTCTGGCTAGTGTCTTCCGTCGTGTCTCTGCTACACAGCGATCTCGAGTTAGCACCTTCGAACGATATAATAACAAACTCGTGTGGTTTCTTCCCTGGAATTCGGTTAACCGAGTTACGAAGCACAGTCCACCCACCCCCCCCCCTCTGCCCCCTCACCGTAACTCGAGTTTCACGAACGTGCAATTTGTCCGTATTAAAAAAAAAAAATTACGAAAATATTAAGAGCAGGCTAATTGTTATTTTTTACGAATTTCAACCGTGAGGAAAAGGGAAGAAAAAAAAAAAAAAAACGAAATTTCGCAAAATATATTCTCGAAGCATATTACAGCTCACGGAGCGTTGAGGTATCTGCCGGCAGCTAAAATTCGGAGAATTCACCATAGGCGCTCTTTCGGTTCTCTCGGCGTCGTGAGATTATACTCAATAATTACAGAACTTAACGTTTTACGAACGTTACATTTACGTCGCGCAATACCTCTCGGTCCGCGATCAGGCGACAGGCATCAATTTGCCCGGGGCAGGCGCGGCGAGGGCGACACGCTACCGCGGCAAAGCGTTTTGCCAGACGGCGGGAGAGACGATCGAACATCGAAACACACACACACACACACACACACACCTTAGAATGGGATTATTCGATGGGCTCGATGGTGTAACGGTGGGGGGGGGGGGGGGGGGGGGAGGAGGAACGTCGCGAGGAGCGATCGACGCGATCCCCGGCGATGGTCGTGCACGACCTATGCAAATTTTCATGCTCGACCCCGCGCGGACTATCGCATCTTCGGGCCCATTAGGATCTTCGATCGATCGGAACACCCCGCTCGATCCTCGCTTCTCATCTCGCGGAGTGACGAGAAAATTATTGCAAAATTTTTTTTTTTTTTTTTTTTTTTTTTTTCTTTGGAATCTTTTGTTTTTTCGTAAAAATGATTTTTTTAAATCCCATCGCTTTCGTGCGATTTTTTGTTTGTTTGTTTTTTGTTTTTTTTTTTTCTTTTTTAGGCCTGAAGAATTCATCGCTGTCACGCGACGGTTTACACGGTTTACTTTTATAAACAAAAACTCTCTCTCGTCGGTGGAAACGCTCGCTGATTATAGCCTCTGTTTAATCGTGTATACGCTAATTTTGCGTGAAACGGTTCGTTTTTTTTTTTTTTTAATTTATTTTTTTATTTTTTCCAACTTCTTATCACGCGTGTCGATCGAGGCGAAGCTCGTTGACGCGGTAATCTCGCTCTCCCTCATTGCGGCGAGCGGAGAGAATCTCTCACGCGATAACGAAACACGTTTTACCCTACAGCTGTATCACGGGCTCGCCTCACTTTTCCTCGTCGTGATTCGACGCGCGTGCGACACGTCAAGGCGCAAACCACCGAAGAGATCCGGCCGCTCTCCGCGCATACGCCGGAGTCCTCGATGCGCTTCGTGACGACTAATTGCCTGGCGACAAAGCGCTCGTCAGTTACAATTAAAGTCAACCGCGCCAGAAACGAACAAGACAAACGTTGAGAAATAATGAAATTAAAAAAAAAAAAAATCCAAAAATCAAAAATAAAGTTAGTCCGCCATTTTAAGAAATTTCAGATATCCAAATTTCTTCCGAGTCGTTATTCAATAATTTTTCTTATTCGCATACTTTTTTTTTTACAATTTTGTCAATTTGGACCGAACTTTCTCCAGTGGCAGCGACACACAGGACCGGTACTGGCACAGCGTCGGCCAGAGTTCGTCCAACGTCGGCCAGAACAACCGCAAAAAAAATTATAATTTCCAAAAGTGCACCCAGAAAAATAATTTACTTGACGGCCACTGTTTATTCGATTTAATTAAGATATTTATTTGATTTAAATAAATATCTATTTAAATTGAGTAAATAATTAGTCGAATGAAATAAATATTTATTTAAAACGAATAAATATTTTACTTCATCTAAATAAACGGTGGCCGTCAAATAAATTATTATTCTGGGTGTGAGGAGCTCGAACCAAACTTTTTTTTTTCAGAAAGTTATTCTTGGCTTTCGGAACATTGTATAACGAGCCCAGAACTGCTTGAAACGACTTCCGGAACCATCAATTTCTAAAAATGAGACTTCCCTCACTTGAGTTTGAGGCTAAAAAAAAAAAAAAATAAAAGCCTACTTTATATTCTATTTTTTGTATTATTTTTCGGTAAAAACAACTTGGGCATCGTCAAATAGCGTGAATAATTTGGCGAAGCATCTGTCGTTGACTTACGGCGGCGATGCATGAACGTGAAAGAATTGCACGTGCGAGAGACCGCAGCAGCATCCCGACGATCCTCTCTGCGGCGAACACAATAAACACTTTCATCCGTGTGACCGCCGCGTTGCGCCCAGAATCGTGCGAGTTACGTGGGTATTGAAATTGAGACAGCTTATTTGCATTTTGCGCGGACACGCCCGCCGATACATTTTTGTTATCCGATTCTTTATTGAATCGTCAGTAAGTCACGCGAGTTGGGGATATAATATAGTGCAGCGGTGGCTGGGGCGTCTCCGGACGAGTGAGAGTGGCTCCGACAGTGAAACGAAAGCCGTCCAATGTTGTTGTTCACTTTCCTCGAGATTCATTCTTTTTTTCTCCCCCTAATAATACAGCCGGCCTCGACACCTGGGGAAAATGAGAGTGACGCTCGACACTTTCGCGCAGCGCCCGCTTCCGGTTTCATTCGATTCGGTGGCCAAGCCAGATCCGGAATATATTTTTCCGTAGAATTAATGAAATTAATAAAATTAATAAAATTAATAAAATTAATAAAATTAATAAAATTAATAAAATTAATAAAATTAATAAAATTAATAAAATTAATAAAATTAATAAAATTAATAAAATTAATAAAATTAATAAAATTAATAAAATTAATAAAATTAATAAAATTAATAAAATTAATAAAATTAATAAAATTAATAAAATTAATAAAATTAATAAAATTATGCGTATGAGAATAATACATTCTCGTCGCAAGAGAATAGGAATCTTCGGAATATACGCGTGTACAAAATTTTACCGATTAGGTTAAACCGACCAGTGAATGGACAGTTGAGCAGGCGACAAAAACCAGTGAATGGGTGTTTTTTCTACACGCGCTCTTATGGAAAGTGTCTATACACTGGTCCCGTCCATTAACCGGTTGGTTTATCCTATTTTATCACTACAGTACATTATATCTTCGTACAATCATCACAGACAGGATTGCCACAAGTAATGTTCAGGCTTGTGTTTCTGTTGTCACAGAAAGGGTACACACAATTCTCGTCCAGTTCTTCAGGCGAGAAGCTCTAAGTTTGAGAGAGTCGACCATATGACGACACAGAGCCCTAGCGGAACTAGCCCTTTCGTCACATAAAATATTGATTGTCTTTCGCACGCCGGCGATCCCACTAACCGTATATATCCTTAAAGGCCTCATATAGTGGACAGCAAGCTTAAAAATGTGCGGCATTTTCAGCCTCGAGGACAGTTACACATTGTAGAAATCTGATCGGGAGTACAGCTTGGTAAATAAACCAAATAAAATAACTAAAATAAGTAAAATAAATTTAGCATAAAATGGGGCAAAGAGCGAGGGAAGAGGACGATAGAGCCCGGCGTGATTAGAACGTCCGTGGTAACGATCTCCATCGCTCATTACGACCGCCTTTAAACCTGTCTTTAAAACCAGTCTTTATAGTAGTGTATGAACAGTGAGGCATACACTATAGGCTTGAAAGTAATCGACCTCCGGGTGTGCGCGAGCTTGCCAAAGCGGAGGCGCATCACGATGTCAGAATGTATACATATATATATATATATATATACGTATATGCATGGCGCGGTATTCGATCTTCGCGAGAGTACGTGGCGTCGGTATGACGTCACGCTTAATTACCGGAGACATCGTAAACGAAATATAAAAGGGCGGCAACATCGCGGTCTCTCGCTTGTTATATATAAACTCCCGTGCGCGAACGTTCGGTCGTGCGGTTTTACCCCTCGGGGTGCGTGCTGTGACGAACTAATTGAATTAATCGACCGACAACGTAACGTACTACAACGTTATTACCGCGAGCCGATATAATAAATCGAGCGGAGGGACAGTCCACATCGGAGGACGATAAATTTTTGACCGAACTCGAACACTTCTATCCGAGTCCATCGAAATCGCGTCGTTTGTAAAAAAAAAAAAAATTGCACCCTCTCGCAGTTTTCCTCTATTTGAATTATGGTTATCACTTTTATTTTATTCATGCATCATCGGGTTTGAGCAATTTGTGGCGATAAAAATTTAAATTTTTTCGTCGATTCGAGTATTCTATTGCGTTTGGCAAGAAAAAATCTAATTTTGTGTTCTCAAAGAGAAAGCCTCGTTTTGGTGGGGAAAAAAAAAAATCGCCTTTTCAATGAAAACGTGCTCAAAATCTTCCGACACATCGAAAAATCGCATTTAAAAAAAAATATATATTCTAACTTTATATAATTACTAAAAATATTTTTATGCTCTGGATGGCAACTATGTGTTTGTTTTAGTCGCAACAGTTATGAAAACTAGGCTATAAGTGCCGAAGTTTATAATCCCTTTAAGGTATAAAATAAGAATAAGATGATAACTGCAAAAATGTAGAACGTTAATGAAATTTTCATTTGCCACTAGAATATAATCTTTGTCTATAAATCTAAAGAGAACAATCTGTAATTTCAACTTCTCCGAGTCGCGAATGATTTCGACAAATTTTTCCATCACTTGTCCGTTCCATAATCGCGGAGTCGATAAATTTTCAATGTTATTTATAGGCATCGAAACTGTGGGTGTCGATTCATCGCCACTCTATTACCAATAATATATGCAACGGTGTCCATCGGGACGACTCTATTTTGTATTCATGTATGGCCCTGTTGACTTTATCGAATTCAAAGTCGTTTAAAGCGTTGCGGCCAACAGCGGTGGCTGCTCTCGCGACCACTGCCGAGTCTCGCGGTGGGGCTGGCTCCTGCTGCTGGCTTTTAATGCGGTTTTCACTGTTTCAACGAATCGATCCCACGTCAGCGTACGCTCCACTCGTGCCGAACTAAAATCGTGCATCCGAGCGACGTGGCCGCGTCTTTACATTTCACATAGTAAAAGTGGCAAATACGCGGTCGAGGCGGTAAGATCCTCCATTGATAAAAAGTACTTGCGAAAATATATTTCTCAAATATTATAAATAATGTTCACAAAAAATTGTAAACAATTCATATGTTTTATGAGATACAATAAGACCCATATATCGCGGAAAATATCTTTAAATTTATATTCGCGCGAAAAATGTTTACATATTTTTAATATATCTTTAACATATTTGCAACATATGTTTAATATATTTTCAATATATCTTTAAGCCTTTAAGCACCGGGGACTTTTTGCCGAACGCAAACGACCATGCCTTTTTTTAAGCACAAAAATGACACGAATGTTCGTGATAAATTTTCTACTGCGTTATAAAAAAGAAACAATACTTCAAGGTACGTCTGTGAATGTTTACAGATTATCTTTAACACTTTAACTTATTATACGAATTGTGCGAAGGTTGCGTCTTGGATAATCCTAGGTCATCGTCGAACAGGGATCCAGTTCGCGAAGAGTTAATATATTTTTCGCCAGTAAAACCGGTGAGATCCTCCATGGACAAAAAGTATTCGGCGATATATTGTATTTTCATATATGACAAATAATATTCACGAAAAATGTTGTATGTTTCATGTTTTATGAGATATATGGAGATATATTCGGGCACATATTTTAAAAAATTATACTCTCCCGAGAAAGTGTTTATATTTTTAATATATCTTCAATACATTTTTGTTTCCTCATAGAGGGAGTTTTGTCTTGGTAAAAAAAAAAAATTGAAATTTTCATATCACTTCCTCATAAAGGTGGAAAGTTGAGATTCTCATAAGACTTTCTCACAATGTTATTCGCAAAGCTACCTCTACGAGGAAGCGAAAAATATCGTAAGATGCTTTCTCACAGAAGAACCTTTGCGAATAAAAGAACATTGTAAGAAAGTGTTATAAAAATGTCAACTTTCAACTTTTTTAATAAATGTTTCGCCCATATTTTTTTTTTTTCGTGCTAAATGACTCGGTGCGGACACAAATGCGTATGTAAAAAAAAAAAAAAAAAAAAAAAAAAAAAAAAAAAAAAAAAATCAAAAACTTCCCCGCATTCACCACATTAACGCTACACACTCGTGTACACCTATGCGCAATCCCCCGCTAACTCCCGGCCGACTCCAGGTTGGCTCGGCGCCGCTCGAAAAATGTCAGCGAGCGAGGTACACGTGCGGCCTCTCCGGTGCTCGCGTGTTCGACCAGTCAAATTAATAGCGAACACAAATTATTCCCGGACAATGCTATCTGCAAATCTGGTTGCCGGTCGTTGCGAGAGCTCGAGGAGAGAGAGAGGGGGGGGGGGAGAATGGAACATAGTAAGAGAAAATGTACACGGGGGGTATGAGGGAGGATCGATCGGAGGGGTGAGTCGAGCCTCGAGGGTCTCGGCACGCGGGACCACACGCATCATCATTCGAACTCTCTCTCTCTCTCTCCCTCTCCCTCGCGAGGCTCGCTCATCCGTCAGCGACTCTTCTTTGCCTTCCACATCCAATCGTTCGGTCCATGTTGCTCACTCACCGTCCACCTCGATCCTCTCGTCACTCCTCGTACACGCATTTCCACTATTATCTATGTATCTACATTTGATACACAGCTGTATATTTGTATATGCTTTTAGATCCATTTATATATGCATATTGAAGAGCAACATTCCATCGGCTATTATGGACCGACCATTACCGAGTTAATTCTCCTGTTACGGGCATTGTCCCGTAACGCTGCCGGTTCCCCGTCACCGCTCGGGAACACTGGATGACTCTCGGCTTGGACATTGTCCGAACGGTGTTTTGCCATTGTCCGCCGTTTCGGATCCGGAGACCTATCTGGATCTGGACACTCACAGACGGACGGACGGACGCGTTATCTAGTATCGAGCGTTGCGACGCCATTGTGAAGCACCGTAAAAAACAAAAAGCATGTGCGAGAAATATATTTCCAATATATTGAAGATATATTAAAAACAATAAATTTTTGCGCGAAATCTTCATTTTCTTCGATCCTATATATCGGTTCCACATATCTCATAAAGGATATGTATTGTACAACATTTATCTTGAAAATTATTTTTAATATCACAAATATATTGCTCTTCAGTATACATATGTACATATTTAGGCACATTCACATCTCTAACATTGACAACTCTACCGAAATCTCTACCAGAGTGTACAATAACTCTACCAGAAAAAAAAATAAAACTCTACTGTGGAGTGAACGTGGTGAATATGGACCATCCCGATTAACACGTAAATCAATTAAATACGAACGGGTCAATATTCCCCACTTTTACCTTAATTACAATAAAACTTAATCGGAATACAGGGCTACCGTCTAGTCTTGTATTCCGGTTGAGTTTTATTTCAAGTCCGGTAGAGTTTCATTTTGATTCAGGTAGAGTGTTTTTTAATACTTTCTGATACAGATTTTCGTAGAGTTGTTCGAGCTGTTTTTTTTTCGTAGACTTATTGTCCAATAGAGTTGTTATCTGATGGAGTTGTGAGTGGTGAGAGATGCAAATGTGCCCATATTTATCCACATGTTATATCGAAGAGCAGCATTCCATCGAGTATTATAGACCGCCCATTACCGAGTTAATTCTCCTGTTATCGGCATTGTCCCGCAACGCTGCCGGTGCTGCGCCGTCCCCGCTCGGGAACGCCGCATGACTCTCGGTTCGGACATTATCCGAACGTTGTACGATTTGCCATTGTCCGGCGTTTCGGATCCGGGGACCTATCTAGGGGCCGAGACATCCACGAACGGACGGACACGCGTTATCGGATATCGAGCGTCGCGACGCCATTATGAAGCGCCGCGGTAAGCTCTTCGCTGTCGAGTTGACTGGATACATAGGATAGTTATATTCTACCTCGCTGCCTCGCTTATCCTGATGTTATGCATATAGTTGGAGGATCTCTCGCCGGTGTAACGAGCTGTCGTCAGCGATATCTCGACGCGCCTCGGACCTCGAGCGAGGGCCGGGTGTGTGTACATGGGATACACGTGCACATTGGCATTTACACGAGTTATAGGGGGAACGGAGGTAATGTTTGTGGTTGTGTGTCGGTAGAGAGAGAGAGAGAGCCTCGTGCCGTCGCGTCATCATCGTCGGACGGATTCGAGACGTGATCATGCCCTCGACGCGTAGGGGCCTAGGTAAACACCCGTCAAATTGTTAATATAGATATGTATGCTCCGAGCACGCATACCCGGGCTAGGGCGGGAGATATGAATGAATTGAATTATTAAAGGGAATGACGACAATCGCCCCGGGGCACGCGCGCGCGCGGGACAATGATGATCTTTTGGCGGACTCTGGGACTCTGGGGCCTGGGCTCTGCGTTGCTGGCATTCGTCGGGTGAATCGGGATCCGAGCTGCGGTCGCGGAAGAGCTACACGGATGTAGAGAGCTTTTTCGATCTGCTGTGAAACGTACTTGAGGGATTTATTGAGACGCAATTCGAACGCGAGATCGCTCAAAGAATGATTTTTTTTTTTTTTTTTTTTTTTTTTTAACGACAAAAATCATTATGTTGTAACAACAAACGGATTTTTTTTTTAGTCGGCAAAGGATTCTTTTTAGACAATAAAAGAATTTTTTTGTAATCGTAAAAGGATTCTTTTTATGGATAACGGGATTTTTTAAATAATAAGAGGGTTTTGTAAACAGTAAAACGATTTTTTTTTTTTTTTTGCAGGCAAGTAAAGGGTTCGCGATCAGCGGGGAAAATTAATCGTGGCCTTGGAATCGCTAGCGATGGTGTTGACCGATTTTGTGGAAAATCATTATTTTTTTTTTTGTATTATTCAACATCGATATATTGCCGATAGAACATCGGTAAAACTGGCGGCGATTCGAGTCATTACAGGACGATAAAAAACCTGTGAAATAAAGTCTCCTTACATTTTATTCTCATTTTTTAACGAAAACTAAACGCTATAAGAAAAAGTCTCCTGAGGCGCATATTTCCGGTATTCATTCCGAAGTCATCCGTGCCCAGAGACTCGCGAACGACATCGAACCCGCGAAAGCACCGCCGAAGAGTTGAGCCATCGAACTCGGGACCGCGATAACTCGAAACCCAATTAAAACGCCAAAAGCGTCCTAATTAACTCCTCGATTACGCCCGGTGAGTTTTCACCGAAGGGGAGAGAGGCGGTGGCTTCCTCGCTCCGATTTAACGGCAAACAAAGAAAGGGCGGTCGAGTTAGCGTCGGTAGAAGCGGGGATGATGGTCGCGTCGGGGGTGGACCGCGACGACTCTCCCACCCTTTCCCTCTCTCATTCGGTTCCTCGAATTCCGTGGAGCCCGAGTAAGCGAGAAGGTTACCGGAGGGTTGGGTCGCACCCTTCGGGATTCTCGGTATCCGCTCGCGGGTTTTCTGGGTACACATTATAATTGCGCATATTAAAATGGCGCGAGTGCCTCAGCCGGGCGGGAGGGGGGTTGGTAAGGGAGCCGGGGGTCCGCGGAGCACGCTTTTGCTTGATGTAACAAGCCGGCAAGCAACCCATCCATCCGTCGAGGCGAAGGCAGAGGCATCTCACCGAGCTACCGTAGGATGAGTAGGTTGGTGCACAGAATGGGCGGCATCGCCAGAGCGAGAACCAGCCATCTTTAATCAATAATGGAGCATCACAGGGACCATGACAACAGATACCCTTTCCCGGGGTTTCCGTCTCACGGACCCTCGGGCAAGGGTTGCTGCCGGGACGCCTTGGCTCTTGCCCGGTTTGCCGCTACGGTCCTCCTCTTGCTCCACCGCCTCATCCTGTGCACGCGCGGTTTATATACTATGGAGATATATATAGCGTATATAATATATAGATATATCGACTGCTAAGAAACAAAAGGTCGTATCCAGCACCATTTAACGGATGAAGCGATTAGGCTTAAGCCCTTCTGTTTCTTAGCGATCGATATATGTGTTGTTCATTCCCCCCGCGCGGCAACCCTCCACCTCTACCCCGTTCCCTCTTCACTGATCACCTTCCTCACTCTTCGAGGAATCTTTCTCACTCCGGCTTTCTCGTCCCATCGCCAGCTTCGTCAGGAAGGATACCCCGTCGTGGGACCCGCCAACCCCGTCTCGGGTTGCATCCGCAACGACCCGAGAATGGATCCCTGCCGAAATTCTATCGTACTACCTTACTTACTGTATGTGTGTGTCTGCGTGTGTGTGTGTTCGATTTGGAAATACCGGGGCATCGGTGGACTCTGGGTGTCTTCCATTCTATCGCTGTATGAGACTTAGATTGGAAAATCAAAGCTTTAATGGAGGCGAGTTGATTTGAGAGTCGAATGAAATTTATTTGTCCAGCCAACTGCTGTGATTTAAAAGGTGCGAAGGCGCTGGATATATTTGGATTAATCGGTGGGCTCCGAGCGCCTTCCTTTCTATCGCTGTTTGAGTCTTAGACAGGAAAATCAAAGCATCAATGGAGTCCAGTTGATTTGAAAATAGAACGAAATTTCCTTGTCTAGCCGACTACGGTGGTTTAAAGATTCGAACGCACCAGATATATTTGGTTATTTTAGATATATTAGAAACGTTTCTTCTAGATTTTGTCGTCTTCTTGAACTTACAATTTACAAAACTAAATTCTTAAATTGACGAGTAAAAAAATAGTGGATATTCTCGGCCAAGAAATAATTACCGACCAGATCACTTTTACCCTTTAATACGACTCTGAAAACAATAGAATATTGGCCAGTGGGTCAATATCGGAGAAACACATTGGTAAAAAAAAAAAATGAAGGAAAAGTTTGACTGTAACGAAAAGCCGGTTTAAATCAAAAAGCAAAAAATCCGACTCTATATAGCCATTTATCTTTTTGTTAATTCCAGTACGAAGCGGACTTTCAGAGCTTGAAGAGCTCACGATTATCCAGCGAACGATTCAATCGGAGAATTCGCTTCGGTGCATGTCCCATCGAACCACTCGATATATCCAACAGCTATAATAATATAATGTATAGTAGCTATATCTCTTGCACGTGATGTACAGTACGTATTGCTCCTTGTACGTGTACGTCCACGTATACCATAGAGCGTTTGCTGTATGTTATACGATAAGTGTTGGAGGATATATACAAAATTAATAGTGTCTATGGGGGCCCTGCGAGAGGACGAGAGGGAGACCATCCCGAGCCCCCCCCCCCCCCCCCCCGAACAGCATTATCGTCCCTCGTTTGGCCATTGGGAGCGTGTAAAGGCATGATACAGAGCCATCCGCGAGCGACCAACCGAGCGGCACCGGCCTCAAAGCGACGATCCACCATTGCCGGACACGCCGGGGGCGCAACAGCTTGATACATCGTTACACGCTGTTCCTTCCATGTGCCCTTGCCGAGGCTGAGCCCCTGGCTCTCCTCTATCCTCGATGTACCCGGCTATTGCTGTAACTTTTGCTCCTGCTCCTGCTGTTTCATACCCTCCGTACACCCTCCCCCTCCCCGCATCGTCTATAAACGAACCTAAATCTCGTTTCTTCATCTTCGGTGGAAAAATCGCACCGGCCCTTTGTCAGCTCGGCCGCTCGTCGAGCCGCGCTATTGCAGCTTTGATCTATTTGTGCTATTCGAACAATCGAAAGTCGACGATTTTTCGACTCGAATTAAAAGTCAATGACACTTCAAGGACCTTTCAAGGACTATCAGAAGACTTTACAGAACGCTGCAGTGATCGATGTTAAGTTATACGAAGGGTACCGACAAATAAAAGAAACGTTAAACAACGAGTTACTCTCAATTCCAACGGTCACGAACTAAGTGATTTGGCGAAGCGAACAAAACCTAAGGATTTTAAGAATCTACAAAAATCAGAGGACTTTTCAAGAGCTGCAAGAATTTTAAAATCCATGGAAAGCATGTAAAACAAAACATCCAAAATAATTTTAAAAAACATTTTTTATTACCCAAAAGAAGGTTTCGGATAAACATAAAAAATCTACTGTTCGACTGCCGGATGAAGCAAAAAAAAAAGTGCTTCCTTTTAAGGAACGTTAGAACGAGCTTCTTTACAGCTGCAACTGCCGTTCGATCTATCCTATCAATCTGCAATACTGTCCGTCCCCATTCCCATCTTTCTCTCATCCTCTGATTTCCCAACTCTTCCCAACAGCAGCGCTCGGGTTTCTCAGCAACTCCCCGTTCCACCGCGAACGACGAGCCATTCGACCTTCAGCGAGCACGGAAAACATCGTACAGCGTTTCCGTGTCTATCAACCCCACGTAAAAGACGCGAGACGAGCATCCAACAACCTTCGCATCGCGGAGTCCGCAGAAAATTGTTTTCCTACGCGGTTCCGATTATCGCGAAGGATCTCGCTTGCGGTAGCCGATGACCTTAAGGTCTCTTAAAAAAAAAATCTGCAACACGCTAATCGGTGATCGTACACCAAGTGCCATAACGCTCCGCACCTCGTGCGATAATATCGCCCGTGTTGTGTCCGAAATTATGTATACGAGACAGATACAGCCGGCGTCGACCCGACGGAAAGGCGACTCGGAATTCCGCGTGCGCAAACACCGATAAACGTTTATACGATTGCCAGGAAATTCTCCAATTGAAATTCCCCGACTTTTCCCGTTTTTCCAGAGCAAAAATGTAATTTTTCCAGTTCAATGATCAGGGTATGAAAGGCCAATGACAAGTAACATAAAATGCAATGTATAATGATTGTTAATATATGAAACTCAGTTCACAATATTAAAAGTTCCCAACGAAAATAATATCACTACATAGTCATACATATGCTGCATATATTTAGGTTGTTACGTCAACAATTTGTAATGGGTTTTAACCTGACGATAAATGAAATACTACTACTACATATGCTGTATACAGTCGACAAGTTCACCGAAACGAAAATTGTATATGTCGTGCAGCACAAAATTAAACGACAAACATCAGATTCAAAAAATGTCCAGGGTTTAAAAAAATTCCATGACTTTTCGCTGACTTTTCCAGCTGCCAACAAATCCCCAGACTTTTGCCGGTTCTCCAGGCTTTTCAGGTCCGTCGCAACCACAGTTTAAGTCGTGGCATTGCAGAAGACAAAGCGCGAAAACGTCTTCGACGGAGCTCTTTGGCTCTGGCAAGGACACAGAAGGAGAAGTCGCCGAGCTCGCAAAAAAAATTGTTTTCGTACGTGGGGTTCCGACTATCGCGAAGGATCTCGCTTGCGGTAGCCGATAATCTCAACGTCCATAAAAATAAAAATAAAATAAGAAAAATAAGTTTAAAAAAAAAGTTGTTTTTAAATCTGCAACATTCCTATCGACGACACGAAACCGAGTGCCGTAACGGCCCACAGACCGTGCGATGATGTCGCCTCTGTCGCGTCCGAAATCGTGTACATGAGACAGCCGATACAGTCGGCATCGGCCCGACGGAAAGGCGGCTCGGAATTCCGTATGCACAGGCAACGATAAACGTTTAAGTCGTGGCGTTGCGGAGAGCGATGCGCGAATACGTCTTCGCCGGAGCTCTTCGGCTCCGGCGAGAGCACGGGCGAAGAAGTCTTCCGAGTCGGGATACTCGAGTGTGGCGGCTGCGACTGTATCCCAGGGACATCGAGGAGTCTCTCGAGGGCGCGCGCGCGCGAGAGCAGTGGTGTTCACTGTTTTATGGAGGCATCAATTACTTTAATATTCACGGTCGTAATATCGCGGCGAACGCCGCGATAGCTGTACTGCGAGGCGTGTTGTACGGTTTATAAATGTGTATACCTGTAGGATTGGTCACGAGCGCGGACCTGGCCAAGGGAGGGAGGGGGAAGGGGCGAGAGACGCGCATGCGCGCGCATAGAGGGCGAGAAAAAAAAAATGAAACGTTAGCGGGTCGCGGTTATAGGTGTCAGCGATCGTAAACCACGGCACGGGAAGACACGGAAAGATGAAAGAGACTATCTCTCGCGTCTTATTCGCGCTCGGCCGTTTCGGTCCTTTGTAGCGTTAGCGTTTTCGAGCGAAAGCTCGATCGAGCGTAATTACTAAACAAACAGAAAAAATAATGTAGAATTACATTTGAAAATTGTACAATTATTGTAAAAAGTAAAATAAAAAATTTACTTTTACAAAATTTAGATCGTGAGACACGAAATGATTTGTGAAACTATCTTGCGCTTTTGCGGTTTTTTTATGCTGGGGCATTTCGTTCTTTGTAGCGTTATTGTTTCAAAGCGAAAGCCCGATCGAGGAAAATTACTAAGAAAAAATCGAAACACAAATGGTAGCAATAGTATTCAAAAAACTGAAGAAAAAAAAAATTACAAAAATGGAAAATTTGCGGGGCGTGGTGGAGGTAAATAGAAAAAGCTGCGAAGAAAGTAGCCTGAATGGTGTTGAGGGCCTCGGTCGGATTATAATAATGTTTACTATGCGACTACGCGGTCGCTCGGTTTTTAATGGCCCCATAAAGAATCGTCGAGACTCGCGCGTTTAACCCAGCAACTACCATCTGCTCGTTAGAGAACTCACGCGTTCACGAGTTCCTAGCAGGTACGAAGGAGTGCGGGAATGCTTGGCACTGCTGTGGCAAGTGGAGAACATTTTTGATTTTTCTTCTTTTACATTTCACTTTATGTTATTTTACGTTGCGAGGATGATATGGACTATCTTTATCGGAGGAGTCCAGAAGAGAACGGATATGCGAGAATTTACTGTAGACGAGTTCAGAGAGGGAGAATCGTTATTTTGTTTCTATCAAGATAGACATTGGCAATAATGTCTTTTCGATCAACCAGATCGTCATTTTTTCAACGCCAAGACGACACTCTATAAATTTCTCAAATGTCATACCATTTTTTTTTAATAATATTTTTTTTATGTTTAGTAATAATACTGCTAGAAATTCTGTTATCTCGTGAATGGCCAGTTTGGGCAATGAATTCTCGGCATTAAATTGTACAGGTTCCGCTTTCGAGGCCTTTAAAACGATGGCGAACACGGAAATATTGAGTGTTAAAATGTGTCTACTCATACGTTGTTAGCTAAACAAATTCCAAAATTGTAATTTTAAGTGTCCATAACTTTTAAAGTTCGTTGTTCAGTGCTTGACAATCAGGATTTCTTTTATACCTATTGTAAAGGAGAAATCTGCAAAAGAAAAAAAATTAAATTAAAATAAGATAGCCGAGGTTTGAGGGTAAAACCGAGGAAGCCTGCCGGAATTTTTTTTTCGGTCGATGGCATCGGCAATGTCTCACGAAAGTCACTAAATAATTATCCTGCGGTTTCGTCGAGCACGCGCCCTTGGCCAGCGGCAGCCTCTCGGCCTGTCGTCGCCCAACACGTCCGTCCTTTAATGACCTCTACTCTGCTACATGCTCGCCGTTTCGTTTCTTCCGTTCGTTTTTTAATTTCCTTTTTTTCCTCCACTTGTTATTTTGCCGAATTGAGGGGTTCGCTGGATGAGTCGGGCCATCCACGGCACGAAGACAAAGCCGACGACGATGAGCGACGCAAGCTCACTTACGTCTTCTTCGTCGTATTTTCATTTTTTTTATTTTTCTGTTCTTCGTCCCCAACGAGCAGCCGGAAGATATCGCAAGGCGCGGCGACCGCACGATAAACCTTGGCGCGTGCTGTCAGCGCGGCTTCGAACTCTACTTCCGGTCAAGAATATCTGCCGCTACGGCTGTTACCGTGACGGCTACAACCGGAAACCGGCTGACACCGACCAAGGCCGCGCACGCCCGAGACGCGAAATTTTGTTTCAAAAAGATAATAATCATTTAATACGATTTCCTGACTTTTCCCTCATCATTTTTTGACACCCCGATAATTTTTTTACGCTCTGATAACTTTTCGACCCCTCGATCATTTTTTTACCGCCCTGACAATTTTTCGATCGACCAACATTTTTTTGAATAGCCGATCATTTTTGACTCCCTCGTCTTTTTTTGACGCCTCCATAATTGTTTGACTCCCTGACGTTTGCAAGATTTCCCCGTTTTCCCGGATCGTTAGCACCCATGTTTTATCTTCCGGGTGATCGTTGCAACGATCTTGTCGCGCGGTCGTTAGATCGCTCGTTACAAGTGGCAATACAGTTTCAGTGTTAATGCAGCGCAATTACGCGATGCCACGCCATCTCGTTATTTATCATCGGCGATGGAGGTCGCGCTGATTTTCCTACGCAGCCAATGGCGATTAGTCGTATATAGCGCGTTATATCAAAACCGTGACATTTTATATGACGCCTGCGCACTGTACGGGAGTGCGATACAAATGCGCCAGTCAATTGAGACTTTGACGAGTTCCGTCGTCGATACACACCGTCAGCCGCAAATTCAACAACCTCGTTACAAATTAACTGCCACGTTGCCCCGGGACAGGGAATATATATGAAGCGATAAAGTATACACAGCGACGGATAATTATTCGCGGTCGTGAATGTCCCGGAGGACTGTGTCGCGGGGTCATCTCGTAATTCATTCGGGCATAAATATACTAAGCCCTGTTCTATCGACCGAGAAACATGCGACGGAAAAAAAAAAAAAAAAACACTATCTAGGGATAAAAATTATTGAGGACGAAAATATTAAATTTTACCGAAAAAAATCGACCGTAGCTAAGCTACAAAAAAAATATGTGCTCGATATAACTATCGTCATATTTTCTGCTATTCGCTTCTGAAAGGAAATCATTGTCGAAGATGATGAGGATGAAAAGAGCACGGTAAACGAAAGGTAGAGCCCTGAGGGAAAAAAAAAACTATTGTCCCTCGAGCTCTCCTTCTTTCTTTAATTTTTTCCCTTTTTTTATTTTTGTACCTGGTTTAAAAGATCGACTTCGTTCGGTGAGATTTGTAATAATTTTGTTACAAATTAAATAAATTTAATATGTTTAATTTGAATGAAAACAATATTATTTTTTTTTTTAAGTCATATTTTCCGCTATTCGTTTCCGAAAGGAAATCATTGGCGAAGATGATGAGGATGAAAAGAGCGCGGTAAACGAAAGAGCCTAGGAAAAAAAAAACTATTGTCCCTCGAGGTCTTTTCCTCTATTTCATTTTTTTTTTGTCGTTCCTTTATTTTCCTTTCGGACTCTGGTTGGAGAGATCGATTCGTTCGGCGTGGAAGGAATTTCGGCAGTGCGTCGGGTAAAATAGGGCGCGCAAACGACGCGAATCGAGGAGACTACGCGCGCGCCCACGAGACGCCATGTGCGCCCATTCGGCGCCCCTCAGGTAGAAAAAAAAAAATACCCGTCCCGACTCTAAGCACCCATCTGGCGAGCGTGCTCCTCGGCGCGCTCTGCTGTTGGAACTGGGCGCGAGCATGATTCTCCTCCTGCCGGTGCAATAATACGCCGGGGAAGGCGTGCAAAACGTCCCTCTCCTCCGTCACTCCACCTTCGACCTTTCAACCGATTCTCCGCTCGGCGATCCCTCCAAACTCGTCAAAGAATTATACGCGTAGCCGGTAAATTAAATTCGAGAAACAATCAATTTTTAATTGAAGAATAAAAAAATTGACCAATTAAACCAAATTCCATTGCCGCCTAAAAAAAAAAAGGTCGTTATTTCAATTCTGTTTATAATTATTGCAACTCCCCACGAGATTGAACAACGAAAAGACGATCACGAAATAATCTCATCGTTTCAATCTTACCATGGAATTGTGTTCTTACAAATCCTAAAGTACAAAATTAATAAACAACATTGACTAAGATAATAGATTTCATACGAAACATTGTCCCGTCGGTCCACAAACGAAATAGTTCGCGACTCACCGAAGCATTGTTTTCTGCACAAGACCCCTCGACAAAGTAACCTTGAAAGAGATGAGTAGTCAAAACATTGCCAATGGCTTCGGAAAAAAAAAAAAAAAAAACAAAACAATACCCACACCTGTCGTCTCAGCGCGAGCAAAGCGACTAAAGAGATACTCTTGTTTCCACAGTCAACTCGCGGCTCATTGATTACCGCCGCGATCTCCGGTCCCGGGCTGCAAGGAGCTTCGAGGCTGAATCTTCAATCTACGTCAACGTCGACTGTTCCGGAGGAACACGGTCGACGCGCAATTCCACACGGTCTTCGCGTATCGCCGAGACGAAGGCCCAAGGGAAGCGCGCAGGGGTGCGGTACGGGGGTTGTAGCGGAGTTTAATACGGAAACTGTCGATCCATACCCACGCGCTAATACGGTCCGCGTGTCGGATGAGAGTTCGCTCCTCTCACGCCCCGGCGGAATGGAACGCTCCCGCATATACACATTCGCCCGTCAACAATATGTGCGCTCACGATTACGTATACGCACAATGCACACATTTATAATATCCTTGCGGGAGAATAATGGAGTCTGCTCTCCGACGAGGAATAATAACCCGTGCGTAGACCTTACCGACTTCGGTCATTGACGGGGCGCGCAGCACCGGTGCTGGAATCAGAAATAATGGCGTCCGCGGGTGTATATACTTGCTAAGCACAACCGTCGCTCCTCTCCGTCGTGTATGAGCGCTATGCGCTGCGTTCTGTGTATGCCAGAGATGAAATATTATCATCGGTACGACTACTCTGCCGCGGCGCTTCTTCGAGCGGGTCTCTTGTGCGTCCCTTCGCGACTCACAAATCGACTCCAGTGGCAGCCGAGTGGCGTCGGGGGGGGGGGGGGGGGGGGAGACTCGCTCGTTGACTCGACAGACGGAAGATCGTTGCAACATTAGCGCGAAGGCATTTTCTTTATTCCGTGAAAAACCCCGTTGAAGAAACTTCGGGACAGACCTTTCGAGCGCTAATGAGAAGGAAATTATCTCTTTCCTAGTAGTTATAAAATCGGTAGCGAGACAAATCTTATAATTGAATCATATGGAATGCCCGAAGTCCTTTTAATGCTCAATAGGAGATAGTGGTGACTGGAAATAGTGGGAAAAAATCCTGGATTTATTCTTGACTTTATCTAGCCGAATAATAATATTGCACAGCAGCATCAACAAATCGACTCCAGTGGCAGCCGAATGGAGGGGGCGAGACTCGCTCGTTGACTCGACAGACGGAAAATCGTTGTGACATTAATGTGGTGTTTTCTTTATTACGTGAAAAACGTTGATGAAGAAACTTCGAGACAAAGTGTTTAATCCTCTAACGGTTAACGAGCAGAAAATTATTTCTTTCTTCCCAGTTATAATATAATTGAAATATGCAATGCCCGAAGTGTTTAAACCCTTGAAGATCGATGAGATATATTAGTGCTTGAAAATCCTATGTTTTTCCTAAAATTAAATCCAATAGTGCTCAAACCGGTAGCGATAATAGTAACAATGAATGAATGTTGAAAAAAAAAATGTGAAAAATAAATTATCAGTCTCCAGCAACGAAACGTATAATTAAAACATGAAATATCCAAAGAGACGTCGATCTAAGCAGTTCGTCAATTAAAAAATAAATTGTGTTCTACGAAGGACAGAGAAAAAAAAAAATTAAATTTTTGTGCAAAGCTGCATCGTCCCATTGACCGTTAAAGGGTTAAAAGTTCGACACGGGCTGGTCTGGTAATAGCGGCGATCGAAGAGATTCCGGAGGGCTTTTGGACTCTAACGGAAATTTATAGCGGCGAGTTGCCAATTTGCTCGGGCGGTTTACTCGTGAGGTTTATCTACGAATGCACTGCCGAAGGGGGAGGGGGGAAGTTGTGTGTTCCTTAAAGGGTTCAATGTCGAAGCGAGTGTAGGGGAATTCTGCGGCTTGGATTCAATCGCCTTATGCGTCGCGGAAGGCGAGTGGAAACGATGTGGAAGCGAACGCTGGACCGCGGCGACGTTATCTCGACGCGCAGGTGCGTGCTAAGCGTCCGACACTGTCGGAGATAAACTCGTGCGGTATTCGCGAGAGGAATAAGCTGGGGAGCGACGCGAGATGCAGATACGTGAGGCTGCGTGAGAAATCGACTACATGCGAGAAGTCAAGTTTCCGGCCGAGTTGAGAGATTAATTAATGGCAGATTAATGGTGCACGTGTAACATATATTTCTTGTTCAATGTCCTAACGACCTTGGATCAAGCTTCAATTTCCTACAACACCCGGAAAAAAAAATAATTACTTAACGGGTGCCCGGCAAATAAATATTTATCTGACTTAAATCAATATTCTGTTATTTACGTTAAATAAACACATGTTTCACTGAAACAAAGACGTGTTTGATTACAATAAATAATTTTTTCGAGCGACTGAGTTAACTATTGGGAATGAGAAAAAAAAGATTTTCGAAAATGAATATTGTAATATTAAAACTGAAAGAGGATTAACATAGAAGACTGTGTTAAATAACACAAAAAAGATAATTCGTGTCTTGCGAATTTTAGTCACAGATATCGCCTGAGATAAATTAGTCGCTTCATCAAGAATTCAAGTAACTCTTTAAATCTCAACGCAAGGAAACGAGAGCGAAAAGACGATGAGACTCTTAATACGTAAAATACGTTTGAGTCTTTACACGCCCGAAATGATAATCGTTGAGCAAACCGGGGGCCATTTTCATTTCCCCGTTGCGTGTAATCATGCCTCGGGCAGGACCGAACGAGGCCTATCAGCAAGAGGACCAAAGTGTTGTACGGTATCCAGAACGAAGCCGAATTATTACATATATATATATATATATATATAATGTAGAGTAAGACCGAAGCAGTTTGGCTGGGACGCGAGAGAGATAGTTACGTTGCGGGTCTGCCGAGTAGCTCGATCGCGCAGAGAGGAGGAGAGAGGAAAGGGTTATAGTCGGAGAGAAGGTGCCGCGAATATCCCCGAGGGTGGCGGCGGGCACCGAGACGCGCGATGCCGCGCCTCGCGCGCGCGCGCGCCCGATCACTGTAATTTCGGGCTTGCACGTTGCTCGCATAATTTTAGACCGGGAACCCAGGAGCACAACCGAGCTCGGGGACTCATCTCCTCGTCACCGTCATACGGCGTGTCCGTACCCCGCGCGCGTTACGTGAATTAAAAACCCGTTGACTTAATTCAATCTCGATTATTCCGTCACGCTTCGTCTCACCATTATAATCTCGAATCTCTATTAATATTCTTTTCCCGGACACCGCTAGCGTGCACCTTCGTGATCCGAAAGTTTAGGACACGTTTTTATTCTTATTTCTATTTTCTTTTTTTGTTTTTTTTTTTTAGGCGATATTATTCATCGTTAACCCGCGAGCAATTAGGAGCCTGCCGTCTATTGAGCGAATTAGATTCAAATATGCAGGGCGTCCCCATCTACGAATTTTTCTATCAAACACCTGTTCGAGCTGTTTGTAAATTGGAGACAATGTTGCTTCCTCGTAGAGAAAGCATTAATTGTTTTTCTCATTTGATTTAATTTGTAATAATCTTATCTCAAAGGTTGTGTCCCGTTATTAGTAGGGTTGAAATTTTGATCGATCGAAATGTTGAACAGCTGATATTTCTAAATAGAAAAATTACGAACGTTCAAATGTACAACGACCAGACTTCTGAGAGGTACGTAGGGTATTGGAAATATTAACTTGTTTTCGTTTTGCACTTCAAAATGTCAGCCTTTTTAAATTTGTTTGTCGAAAATGTTGACCTCCGACTTCTGAAAATATATTTTCGAATAAAAAAGCTTTCGATAAATATCCTTTCCGTGAAACGGTTATTCTACTTAGCGATCTATCGAAAATACAATTTTTGATCTGCTTTTTGTTTTGGATATTTTAATATTCAAAATACTGGCTGTCGTACATTTCGGTCGTTCAAAATTTTGAGCCCCTCCCAATCCATGCGTGATTTGTTTTCACCCCTCAGGCTAATGGGCCATTGACCAGTGTCCTTCAACCCGTATCTTTGTATTTGACTAAGGAGTAGCTCATAAATATTAAGCAAAACCTTGTTTGTGGAAGAGACGATACAATCGATCAATATATCACATTAATAATTGCAGCTAGCCGGTTCGTAGCTCTGTTTCGTTTTATTCTAATGAGATTACTTGAAAAATAGTGTGCGTTGGAAATTTGTCTTTTGGGAACGTTGTTTTTTTGGGAGCTTCCTAAATAGCGGGACGGTGAATTCGAGATGTTGCTGTGTAAAGTTCATACTGGGACGTCTTAATCTATCTGTGCTGAGCACTATTTTCGTGATGGTGTGTAAAATTTGATTTGAAGTGTTGTGAAGAGCCTCATTTGGGTAACGAAGTTTTGTGAGACGGTGTGGAGTGATTTTATTTGAAATTGCATAAATTTATTTGATACAATCTGCATTAAAATACTTTTACTAAAGAAAAAAAAACATTGTTTCAAATAAACAAATTTTTATCTCGATGATTTAAAAAAAAAATATATATATATATATCAAACCACTCTCCGAGGCTTAATTTTCGTTGCGGTTAACCCGTTCTCGACTACACGACTCGAAAAGGCACGCAAATTAAATCAAAGACACGATACAATTGCAACGCTTTTCACCGCAGATCACACGATAAACCTGCGAAAAATGTTAGTGAATATATAATAGCGAAAAAAAAAAAAAAAGAAAAGCGCTTTCCAAGAATAAATATAAAGCGAGAAGGCGCGTCGAGAGAGCATGAAAAGATCGTTCGTCCGCGTAACGACGTAACGGTCTGTGCTCTCCGGACGTCTCGATCTGGCTATATCGCGGGTTCCCAGCCTAAGTCCAGCATATGCAGGTTGTTTCGAGCTCGCGGAGACGCAGAATCGTCCAAGTGCAACCGAGGAATATAGCGAATTCCGGAATACGTAACGCCGCGAAGACCGGCCTCGCTTGAGCTATATATACAGGTGTGTATATATATAGATATAGATGTATATACATATATAAATCTACCTGCTACCTATAGGAGTTCCACCGACGGATAGAGAGTGTATCTCTTTCGCGGTTTGCAGACGTTCGAGGCAAAACATGCGCGTATATATAAAGTGTAAAACACTGTACAGAGGCGAATATAAGCGCGTAGAGAAAGAGCGAGGAGACTGTAAAATCCGAACGGGTATAGAAATGCGCGCAATTCGCGCGGGACTCTCGGTCCGCATCGGGTCTACTGCTGTCCGGACTGCGAACGCGGTAACGATCCCTCCCGTTGAATCGAGAGAATGCGCCCGGCGCGGAGAGAGAAGTCTCTTCTTTGTGTCTCAATGCGAGCTCGGACTGCGAGCGCGGACAAAGGGATATATCTTTCGCGGAACGGAGAAATTTACTACGATACTGGCGACGCGTGATTCTACTCTCGTGGATTATCGCTCGGGAATTTCGATGATGGAGCTCTGCGATCGAGTGTCTGTGAGAAATTTTACGAAATAAATAAAATAACACGATTTTATCTTGGATTTTATCCTGGAATATCGGCCGATCGACAAAAATTATAATTTATATCCGGAGCCATTTTTTGGATCGACTCTGAACTTTTATTTGGTCATTGTTGAGTTTTGCCATTGCTGCACTATTATCGTTTCTCCGGTGTTATTCGGTCTACCAGGTGAAAAATAATTTGTGAATCGCATGTAAGGATGTTCTTTCCTCGCAACACGGTTGTACTGTGAAATTTACTACGAGACTAAAGACTAGCGTGATTTTACACTGAAGAGTTATCACTCGTGAATTTCGATGATAGAGCGATCGAGTGTCTGTGAGAAATGGTACAAAGTCGCGTGAAATAGAACGAGCCGTGCAAAACAGAGAGAGTATCTAACGTCCAGAGTATCGACTGATGAAAAAAAAAAAAAAAAAAAAACATGAATATTATAATTTGTATCCAGAACCGGTTTTTGGATAGATTTTACATTTTTTTCGATTTTCGTTAAATTTGGCAATTCTTGAATTTCGGATATTATTCTGTCTGTATTGCATCCAAGATCGACCAGACGACGTTTTTGTCTGTCACACAGAGTTAAATGTCGATAAATGTACGACCAGTTCGAGTGATTGTTATTGTTATTGTTCGGTCTATCTCCGATAAAGTTTTTTCCTCTCTCCGAACGGTTCTATTTTTCCTGACAATCGAACCCTCGCTAAAAGCCATTATTATTTATCCTACGATGCCCGCGAGCCTTTATCGTGAGCGCCACACCGTCACGCATAGTTAGCCGCGGTGTGCATTACTAAATCCCAACGGGCAAAAAAAAAAAAAAAAAATCTGCCCAACAAAAGAAAGGGCATTTTCTCCGCAGCCATGAAACAGCCAGCTACGATCAATCACTCTCTCAATTACAATGAATTGTTTAAAAAAACTCACCGAGGTAGTCGCTACTGCCGGAGGTGGATGATGCAGTCCTCTGCCTACCGCCGCGCCGCTGTTCCACTTATTTTTGTTCGGCCGGCCGGTCCCGATATTCCCAGCGAAATGTTGCTGCTGACTCCTGTACGCACTGTTATTGTTCTGCTGATGATGATGCGCGTAGGCTTGGGCGAGCGACGGTCGAAAAGCCGCTGCCGGATAGTTCCCGCCGACCGGAAAACCGGTGGGTTTTCCATGCTGATGAAAATCATTCATTTCCATTCGATAGTCGCGAAGAAACGCCTCGTTGAGCATACCAGCGGCGTTCTGACGATAGGCGGCGACGGCGTCGTCCATGTTCTCGATAACCTCGTTGCCTCGATCGTTCGAGTCCCTCGGTCGCTTCGACGGATCGAGAGAGTGAACCGAGGCGTTCGAAAAACCCGAAGCCGCTTGCGGAGCGGAGCCCGGCAGTGGCGGAGGCGCCTGAGGGCCGTAGAAATGCGAAAATCCAAAGGCATTGTTCGAGTTAACGGAAACCGGCGGAGCGACGGCTCGATAAGCCGGATGCTGCATGGGCGCATACTGCTGGCTCGATATTCTCGAGAAATCTATGCCGTCAGATTGGTGTTTGTTCGCGACCGTAGCCGATGCAACTGGCGCGACGTTAGCCGACGGTGCGCTAATGGCGTCGTTTCGATAATCGACCCCGAGTCGATTGTGTCGTTCGGATCGATAATCACGATGTTCGTGGCCGACACGGGCGCCATCTACCGTCGAGTGAAGTTCCTGCGAGGGAACTTCATCCTCCGGGGTCTCCTGCTTTATCTTCAGTTTGTTCTCGGAGGCGCATAAAGTCTGATCGATTTCCGACGTGAGAATCTCACTCTTCACGACTACGTCTTTTCTCAACGTCGAATTGTCTCTCTCGTGATCGACGTTATCGGCGCGTGGGTCCATGGACACTGGACTCGGTCCAACGCAGCTCGAACCGAGACTGGCCTGCTGCATTTTTTCAACGTCGGACGAAGAGTCTTCCAGCTCTAACGGCCTTTGACAAAAATGATAAAAGCTCGACCGCGCGAGTCGTCATCGCGTCATTCGACGATCTCGATCAACGATGATAGCTCCATCATTTTACTTTCGAATATGTTCTCGAATAAAATTATTTTAAAAAAATGTTTATTAAAAAAATCTTTAAGTTCCTTATCGCAGATCTTGCGACATTTTGTTTTAAGTTAAAATGTTTTTTTTTTTTTTATTCATTTGAAAATAATTGGTGAGTTCGCAGAGAAAATTTTGTTTCGAGCCAGCGATGATTCGAGGAGTGGGGGGGGTCGTTGGTGCGTCGTCCTCCGTTCCGTCCTCGTGCGACGGTGGCGATGCCGAGTAGCGTTGCGGCGTTCCGACGACTGCTCTCGGCTCGGTAGTTTTCGGCCGCGGTGGAGGGGGAAGGTAGGGGAAGGCAAGGGCGGCGTGACAGTTTCCGTGTCACGTGTCCACCGCCGCGTCCTCTCGAGGCCCCGCCTACGAAACGGATTTTCACTACGTATGGAACGTCTCGGTCGTCGTCGTCGTCGTCGTCACGGCAATAGCGCGTGCTTGCACCGCTCGCGTCCTCGGGGCCCTTCGTCGTCCGCCACCACTTCTTCCTCTTCCAGTACGCCTCGTCCCATTCGTCTGAGGACCGGCGAACAGCGAGCAGAGATTCCGATCTCTATGCTCTCTCCGAACGGACTGTCACTCCCGACGCGACTTCATTTATTTTCGTTCTTTTTTTTTTTTTTTTCACAATCCGTCAATTTTTGCATCGAATTCCGATCACCGCGACACTTCACAGCACAACTATTATTACGATCGATCTTCGTTTTTATTTTTACTCGCACTTTTTTTTTAAATTCTTTTTATTCTCACTGACGCGTCTATAAACTGTCCCGCGATATATCACGAATCACCGGTCTCCCACTCGCAAGAACACTCTTGCCCACGCCCATCCTCCATTTCCTTTACCTTACGATATTTTCATAATTTTCTAAAATATTTTTTTGTTTTCTATTCCACCTACTTATTGCCGCACTGTCACACGACGACGATCGCAATGGCGGTTACAACCGGCTGCATAAATACCACCGCGCTCGAAAAAACTGTTACGAAAGAGGTTAAAAACTCGTGGCAGCCGCTTGAGAGAGAACCCCGTCGACCGTCTCCGCGAACGCACGCCGACCGACTCTCGCGGCTCGCCGCGCCGAACCGGCGCGGCTATTCGTGCGTTTTCGTAATTAATCGTGAATACCGAGGAGCCCGCGCGGGTTTCTCCGTGTTACTCGTACGCGCTCTCGCGTGCTCACCAAACTGATCGACTCGAAACGCGTTTTGTTGTCGTTCGAACTATTACGTTTTTTTTTTTTTTTTTTTTTTAAACAGATGAAAAACTTTACATGTAACGATCTATTTTTCAGGGTTTCAACGTCGATAGGAACATGTTATTTATATTGATTTTTTTTTTTTTTTCTCTTCGAGGGAGGGAGGTTAAAATTTTGAGCGTTATTATTACATCGACGAGGCCTCGCGGCAGGCCTCGGTCGAGCGGATCGCGTACGAGCTAGAGTTTCGTTCCACGTAGCGTGAAACACTCGCTCCCGACGGTGTTGCAGTGTGCGCGCGGTTGCGTTCAATCCACGAGGAGCCACGAGCTTTCTCGAGCATTGCCGAGCGTTACGGATCCTCGAGGGATACACAGCGCGTATAGCTATACATATAGGTATATGTGTATAGGAGATTATACGAAGCGCGGAACAACCACTACGAAAGTACCACCCGGTGTATCCTCGCCGCGGACCACTTCACGTATGGGCTCACCTTTTGTGAGTGACTACACACGAACAATCCTCATATACCCCTTTCACCGATCCGAGTACATACACGCTTAATGAACGTCCATGCGCGCAATTATTTTTTACACTCTTATACCTGCAGTCTGATCTACTTTCAGAGATTCAAGAAACGACGCTTCTCGCGCTTCTAGATTTTCGACAGGGGGATATTCTGTTCGAGATTTACTCACGGGTGACCTTGACCTACTTTACGACAATATCGATGTTTTTTTTTCCCGGTGCGACTAATCGTGCGAGCGAAATATCGTTTGTTTTTCGGCTTAGCGGGTTGTCCGAGGATTCTAATTTTTTGTTTGTCGTGTCTAACGTTGAAGCTTCAACGCGGAGAGGCAGCGACTTCTACGCGGATTCTAATGGCTCGAACAATTGAACGGATTTTATTGTCTATGCGCGTACCGTTTTACGACTTTTTTTTTTTTAAAGCGTAATTCCACCTATTTAAACGTTGATACTTTCACTCTCGGTGATGCAAATTTTGACGCCTTCGAGCGGATTATCTCCGGCTTCGTTTGGCGCTACCCGAACCGGCGAGGACGACCGAGTCAGGCCGAAGCCAATCGCCAACCGCGAACCGCCATACCTCCCTCCCGCCCCCAGCCCCACGCCCGCGCTTGTAACGTTTAAACTATTCAACGGTCTTTACAAAATGTTCACATCTTCACAGGACAAAATATATATATATAAAGATTTTTTTAAATATTGCAGATATGAAACGTGCCTGGAAGGAATAAATGTTAATTTCTGCACATAGCTTCCTATTCCCGCTCCCGCAGACAAATTCGTGAGTTATTCAAATGTTTTTCGACTTGCCGGCGCGTCGGAGGTTTCAATCGAAATTTAAGACCGAATATTTGCTGCGTGGACGTACCAATTTTTACGCAGCTTCTAATGGCTCAAGCAATTGAACCATTTTCGAACTTCCTAACGCGTAATTAGATCTATTCAAAGATTACCGTAATGAGAAGTTAACCCTCAGCGAAGCAAATTTTTACGTCTTTGAGCAGGACATCGCCGAGTCGTTACATTGTCTGACGGTGGTCGAATGAACGAAGACGGCCGAGTCAACCCAAAGCCAACCGCCCTCCCCCCCCCCCGGCCCCGCTCGCAACCACCTCCTTGCTATAACCGTAACTTTTAAACGATCCAACAAATCTTTGCGAAATGTTTAAACGATCTCGGGACAAAAGATCATTTCTCTTCGAAAAAGTATTGCAGATATGAGGGCTGGTTGGAATAAATTTGTCGTCTCTGCATCTGCTTTCTTATGCTCGCTTCCATCAATTATGCTTCGCCGATCAGTTCGAAGCCCCGACTCTGGCAATGATTGAATGCACAGCGGATAATAGAAAATAAAGAAAAAAAAAAAAAAAAACAAGAAAAATAAGTATCTACGAACTCTCGTAATCCCTGGGAAAAACGCATCCTATTCCGATGGTACTCCAATTTCGTTGAATCATACATATTGAGAATCGTGAGATGATCTCTTCTTGCACTCCCAACGCATTCTCATTGCTTTTGCTACGGCATTACTATTCCGTCGAAGGTCTCCGGTATGTACGGACATAGATACAGAGATATGCCACTCGCGTATACCTAACGCTCCCATGGATACACACATATATATACATACAAACATATATATATATATGTATAATATGTACATGTATCTATGTACACAGATGCTACGGAGGATAGTGGCGAGCTACGTATAGCCCGGGCACGCTGTATATACAGCAGCAGGTAGCACAGTGCACGAGTCCCGAGACAAAAGGTGCGGGAAGGACGACGCGTGAGTTTACTCCCGTCCTCTTCTCTCCTCTTCTTATTTCTTTCCTCGGTTCTCGAAGTACGAGGAGAGCTGTGAGCGTCGAGCGACGAGTCGATACTCGGGACCGGCGCGGTGTTCCGCCACCGTCGCCACCCTCTCCGCACCGCGTCGCCCTCTCGCTGCTGCTGCTGCTGCCGGTGCTGCTGCTCCCGCTGCACCGAGTAGATTGGCGCGAGGTGATGCGTACACCGTCTCTATACCTATATATCTCTGTGTAGCCTACGCCGAGTTTCGTACGTACTGTATATTTTTCAATAGCACCGCACCACTACTGCGACCTGCGAGTATAGATGTGTGCACGTAGAGAGATAGGTACGAGGAGGACCGTACCTCTACCGCTCTCCGGGGGCGAGATGACTGGTGAGAGAATTCAATTTCCGTCGTCGTTATCGTACCTCCATCTTCGGCACGGCCGCCGATCGCCCGTCGTTCCTCGTTTCACCTTCGTGGATCGGCTCGCTCTCCGCGCGCCCACCCTGGGCCCTCTGCCGGATGCGTACACTAGTTGTTTACTATCTCCTCCACCGTAGCCAGTCGACCCCGTAGAACCGAGAGTATCTTGCTGAGCTACAAAAAAATTTTGAGATTAGGCGAAAGTATGCGAATGCAGACACGTGGCAAAAGATTATCTTCCGTACGAGGTATGTAGAAAAATCAGAGTTGTGAGAGTCGGCGCGCTAAAACTTGGATTGTTCGGTTTTGATCCGGAGATCGATTGTTCTGTCCAAATTACAATTCGATCGATAGGCTGTTGAGGTTGCGTAAGGAAAGATACGATTCACGTTGACTTTCGACGATGCATCGAATCAAGAATGATTCGGAAATATTTCGCTTACGAATAAGTAACGGACGTTGCGTATAATAATTTTATAGCCACGAGACTGGTGTTAAACCGACGGAGATGTACTGGAGTTTCGATCAATTCATTCCTACGTTATCGGCCGATCGCAGACGGGACGGAGGAAGACAGTATGTGGTAAAATAATGCAACAGGGAATTATTGTGAAAGCACGAATGCTGATACACGGCAAAAAATTATCTTCTGTGCGAGGTACGAGGATGAAGGATTGTAAAAAAGTAGTCGGAACGTTGAAACTCGGAATGTTTGGTTTCGATCCGAAGATCGATTGTTCTGTCCAAATAACGAGTCGTTCGAAAAGCTGTTGAGTTTAGCTAACAAAAAAAAA
Source organism: Amblyjoppa proteus (assembly GCA_963922035.1). Classification (NCBI taxonomy): domain Eukaryota; kingdom Metazoa; phylum Arthropoda; class Insecta; order Hymenoptera; family Ichneumonidae; genus Amblyjoppa; species Amblyjoppa proteus. The sequence goes on along the minus strand of OY998234.1, from coordinate 22,654,112 downwards.
AGGTTTTCTTTTATCTTTAGACATTGCTTCGGGTCAAGGACGATTCGGAAATATTTCGCGCACGAATAAATAACAGAAACTCCCTACGATAATTTGCACACCCGACACTGGCATTAAATCGACGGAGATATATTTATAGTTCCGATGAATTCATTCCTGCTCTCTCGTCTCAATCGCCGGAGCCACGGAGGGAGAGACGGGAGAAACGATAGTTTGTGGTAAAATAATTCCACAGGGACTGATTCGATGACATGCCTCGCTCTTCGTGGGATTGACATATCGGGACGTAAAAAACGTTTCGCCGGATGTTCGAGGCGTGACTCTCACGTTGAACTCGTAAGATTTTTTAGCCGCGATTCCGATCGCTCTCGCACAGCGTCGCTCGGAGGGAGAGGAGCCGAGATAACGCGCTCGCGCGTTCTTCTTACCGACCCTGGGGTATAAACTTGACGAGTCTTCGCAGACGTTCGATCGAGGCCGTTCGGCCTTCGTACCCCGTACGTATAACCGCACATGTGTGTATATATAGCCGGCTAATAATGTGTATGGACGCTCGGCTTTTTTTATTTTACTCTCTCTCTCTCTCTCTCGTGTTTCGCGAAATATATAGTTCGCTCTACTTGCGCAATCGCGGAGCGAGCGCTCTCGCTGTCCAGCTGTCCACCAGACAGTTCATACACCGGGTCGAGCGTGTTCGCACACATACATACACATACACATTTATATGTATATACATGTATATACCCTTCGTCCACCCGCCTCATCAAACTATTATCATCCCCCTTCCGCACAATAAACGGCGTTACTGATGCATCGACTATTTTACGTCGCTCTCGTGATAAACAGATTACAAACGAGACTTCGACTATCTATCGTACGAGCGCTTCGGTTAAATTTTATCCGTTTCCAATTTTTTGATGATTATTTTTTTTTCAGCTTTTCGGCAAACATAATATGAACCTCGATTTCTGCGACACATGGGCCAGCAATGGGTGTGCTGAATAACGAAACTACTCCAATTCTTGAGCTTAACTTCGAGTGGAGAAATTGGAGATTACATTTTCAAATAAAATTGAAAAAAATGCTCTTATTTCGACTGAGTTGAAACGTTTTTTTAGACTACCATTCTACTTTAAATACTTTAGTCTGACTGACGTTCACTTTAGGATTGAGCCATAATAGTCGATGAATTAAATGTTATTGCGTGCGTAGACTTTTTTATAACAGATTTTTCCTCGTACCTCGTGCGAACGTCCGAAATCCAATTAATTATTAGTAGCAAAAAGATGAAAAATAAAAAAAAGATATTGCGTTTTGTCTTTTTCCGGGTTTGAAATGGGCGTGTGTCGTCAGTTGCATTACGGGGACAGTGGTAGCCAATGAGAGGTCGGAAGGCGTGGAACCTCGGCCACGGGGACATCGAAACGACACGCGATAGCGGATTCGACTCCCCGACGCCGGCGTCGCCGCTCGTCGAGGCCCCACTGTCGCGCGTCGCCTTCCGACGGCTCCTCCGCGGTCTCCGGAGTGGGAGCGGGAGCTCAGGGGCGTCAGGGGAAGTTTGCCGCGCGGTGGGGAAACGTTGACACGCCCCCACCGGCCGGAGTGGGATCCGGCGGAGGTCCGGCGGTGCAGCGTCGCATCTGGCGGCACCGCGGGGAGATGACGTCGTCGTCTCCTCGCTGGATTATCCTATGCCGCGCTCCCCACGAACGTATAAGCGTATGAACCTCATGCTCGTACATCGGCTTGAACGTATCTAAGCACACTCTCGATTTGCAACTAATTTATAACGCTGTCGGACAATCGAGCTGCACCGATTTATGAAGTTCCGAGGTCGAATGTTCACTTCCGGTTCTCTCGACGTAAGCTTTCGGTCGGGTACTCCGTTCCATTTCGTCACTTTTTTCGAGACCTGGGAAAATAGTATTAATTTATGATTTGATAATTTTCGTGTAATAAAAATTATTTGATTTAACGTCGTTCGAAGAATTTGATGGGTATTGCAATTTCTAAAGAGGAAGCCTTTAATTCGTAATTTTTAAGGAACGATATGGTATTTTCTTCATTTTCGATTTTGACCATCATTTTGGAGTTTTATATCCATATTTATCATCATTTTTACCGGGAAGGTCAAACGCAGTATAGAATTGTACAAGGTTTAAAGAATATCGATTTAGTTTGCAGAATGATAATGTCATAATGACTGTTCGCTCAGGCTCAGCAGAACTAATTTATAATTCGATACTTTTCTCTAATAAAAATGATTTGATTTGACGTCATTCGAAGAGTTTGATGAAAAAGTAAGCCTTTAACTTGTAATTTTTACCGAACATTATACTATTTTCTCCATTCTCATAATTTTCATTGCGAGAGTAAAACGTAGTTTTACGAACTGTACATCGAATTTTAAAAGGATTAAAAAATCAAAGCAGTTTGCAGATCAATAATGCCATAATGGCTGTATCGCGAAGGCTCAGTAAAACCAATAACACCACCGGTCTTATAGTCGGCCGGTCCGATCAACGTTCCTTAATTGCCGGATTCTGTCTCTTATCTACTGTCACCTTATCCCATGTCACGAGAATTCCTCCCGTCTACGTAAGCCTCCCAACTTCAAGGATTACGCGGAGTTCTATCACTGCCGACCCACGTCCCGCACTTAATCTTTTCCTTCCTTCCATCGTGTTCTGAGAAGAGGTTTTTTTCACCCCTGTACGACTCTCCTCTCAGCTCTCGGCCTTCCGGGTTCTGTGTACACGAGGGTCGAGCCTTCGATGTAACACCAAACGATCTTCTCATATCGTAATTGAACTCTCCTATTTACCGTTTCATTGAATCTCGACGATATAACATGATCTCTCGATACAGCCCTATCGACATAAAACTATGTATGAAAACCCGAATAGCAATATTGTCCATCACTTCCGCTAAAGAAGTATATTCATATAAAGTAGCATTTTTTTTTTCATTGTATCGTAAATACTCGAAAATTAAAAAACTATTCTGATTATCCCTGAATCGATATCGAATAATGAAATTTCATTTATCGATCTCTACAGTAAATAAATCCGCATGCAAATTCCATGAGCACAAAATTTCCATCACCCTCATCGCAATGCCGCATGGTTTCACTTGTTGTTTGAACAATCCCAATTCATCGAATGCTCGCTACCCAGGAATTATATCTATTACCCAAGATTTGTGTGTAACCCAAAAATATGGGTTATCTTCGCGGGCGGCCTTATTTTCGACACTTGACATTAAAAGTCACGATTCTCGTGCTGAACTACGTCTCCGTCACGTCAAGTTGACGGATCGGCGTGCGCACTCAGGAAATTAGGCAATTTCCTGTCCGTGCCTGCTCGTGTCTGCATTTAATAGGGCCTCCGGTTACTTACAGGTTCGGATATACGCGTTCGGGGCACACCATGCCGGGTGTCTTGAGTCTCGAGCAGCGACGACTATCGTTGGCCCGCAGAACGTTCAAGTACTTTGGCCCACCAGCTCCCACCCACATAGACACACACTTTGCTACGGGCCATTCTCTATGTAGCAAGTACCTATATAGATACACACGTATCGTTCCCCGATAGGTATAGTTATACTTACTGTAAAAAGATAGATACAGTATAGTTCCCGGCGGCACCCGGTGGTAACTTCCCCTGTCCTTTCTCTCCTTCCTTCTTGGCCCCCCTCGTTCCCCGACGTTCTCTAGCCGAACCCCCAGGGCCAGTCTCACGTGGCGATCGATCGAGGTGGAACTTCTCTCTCCTCGACCTTTCCTCTCTGTCCTCTCTCTTCGCCGTTCCGGACTGTCGTCTCCGCTCTCTTTTTTGCAGGCTGCGGCGAAAATGCACCGCCGGAAGCTTCGATCTAAGACAAAATCTTTCATGAAAATATACCGTGATAGATTATTGCGAAATACAGAAATTAGTATATCACTGGGCTCTACACTTCTCCGTACTTCTGTGCTTTTTGCGAAAAAATACATTTTCATTGGTTATTGCTCAACTTAGTAAAACTGCAATCCATTGTTTTTCGAGTGTTATTAGTTATTATCAGCGGCTTTATCCAACAGTTACTCAGATACACATAATTTGGTCTTCGTCCGAAGACTTTAGGATACTTGAAAGAAAAAATAATAATTGATTACAGTTTTCGAATATAATCCTCGATCGTCTTACGACGATACTTTTTTCTTAAATTCACGTAGTTTTTTTCTTAAATTTATGTAGTTTTTTCTTTAAATTTATATAAACTAAAAACAAATATATTTTCCGTGTGTTACAGGTACGCGATCAGGTAGATTCGTCGATCCGTGGTGTTGTATTTCATACCGTAATCCCGTGCCACGGAAGATGGGTCCAGAGAACAGCGAGGTGATGAATCAGCAGTGTGCAGAACGTGGCGAACGGTGAGAGCGAATCCCAGCATCGACCCCGCGGGGTCACTAATGACACACGTTGGACTGCAGCAGCAGCAGGAGCAACGAGAGGGAGAACCGTATCGTGTGCGTACATCGATGCACCAGCGTCCATCCTTCTGTCCTTCCGCCTCGACCTCCCTCACTCTCTCCGTTGCATACCGTTGGAACGGCTACGCGATCTCGCGAATACGCGAATTGGCATCATCAAAGCGAGCAAACAATGCGCGCGAATGCCGTCGATGGCTCGACAACGTGTGGTTAGCCTATAATCGGCGTACGGTGCATCATCCCCTTTCGCTGGTTTCCTCTCTCCCTCTGACCCCTCGGCCCTTCGCCCTCCGTCCCTTCTGTGCCGAACGCCCTCAAACACCGACGTCGACGATAGCCCGTTACTGTTTGCACGCTGCGCTGTACACCGGATACTGGCCGGACCGCCAAATGCCCGAGAATTCCCGTGCATTATCGCAGACATATAGATGCACCTTCGGCCTTCGATGCAGTATCTCTGCACGGGTCCCAGGGCCTCCTATCACACGCTCGTGTACCTTTCGGAGGCTGATGGTACGCTCCACGCTATCGTGGCCGGGCTCGCGGGGATCGTGTAACCATTTAATTTGGTTAATTCAATGGACGATCCGTGGATGGTGAAAATTAATATCTGAAACAAAATAGAACAAAAAATTATTTTTTTTAAGTAATTTTTTTTTCACTAATAATCATTTATTTATGTAGGCTTCTAACGAGGCTTTGGTTACTCGTTGCATAAGATTAGATTTATCTGATTCAAATAATTTTACATCAATCAATCAATTTTTATTGCCGGTGTGATCTAAATAGAAAAACATTTAGGATTCATTTTTAGAAGCTTCGTATGGTGTACTTTGTTGAAGACATTCTTTTTTTTTTTGTACTTCGTTGTATCTCGGTGATGTTTCGGTATGATGGAAAAGTCTCCCGGAGAAACCGTCTAATAAAAATGTTAATTGCCGTGCTCGTTAGAAGGGCCCCCCGCGAAGTTCTGCTAGAAGTTCAAGCGGCGAGGTCGCTTCGCGGGGCGTCCACCGTGCAGTATATTTGCCTTTGGAAGCGTGTGCTTCACTCAGCCACCCTTATACTTTTTTTTTTTGCTTTCTACTCATTTCTCTCTCTCAATCTTACGTTCGTTCGATTATTTATTACCGACGGGCTCTCGCACTGGATATAATGCGTAATACGTGCGAACACGCGCCTCGTTCCGCAAAGAAACCTTCGACACTTAAAACAAAATTAATAAAGCAAAAAATCATGGCTATCAAAATCGATAACACTATCAAGAGTACAAATATTAATTCCCTTCGTTCGCCAAACACTTTCGTTCACTCACCAAAGATAAATTCGAATAACTTTTACTTTCAATTAATTAATCTCTACCGATTTTTGTTTTGTTAGGCGTCGGAAAAAAGAACATCTCGGAAGCATCTCTTGACAATTCCACGGCCGATCTCTTTCAGCCGAGATAAAAAGAAGTCAAATCCAGGACAAGAAGCCACTGCAAAGGGTCAACACGTCCAAAGAATCGCTCCGGAAAATGATGGGAGTAGCCTAGAACTCATTCGTGCTGCAACCTCCTTCGGCAATGAAACCTTCGACATATTAAAAAATAAAAACAAATTTTAGATTAAAATGAATATCAAAGTTAATAACACTATCAAGAGTACAGCTATTCATTCCCCTCGTCAGTCAAGCAATTTCTTTCACCCTCCAAAAATAAATTCGAATAAATTGTACTTTCAATTAATGAATCTCCATCTTTTTCAGGCGCCGAAAAAAAGAACATCTCGGAAGCAACTCGAGGCAGCTCGACTGCCGGTCTCTTTCAGCCGAGATAAAAAGAAGTCAAATCCAGGACAAGAAGCCACTGCAAAGGGTCAACGCGTCCAAAGAATCGCTCCGGAAAATGATGGGAGTAGCTTGTAGCTCGTTCGTGCTGCACCTCGGGCCGGCTCTTTCTCCCCGCACGGCAGAGCAGCCCCGTCAAAAGTCTCTTGGCTTTTTGCACCGAGTGAATCGAGCCGGCCTCTCGGAGCCTCCACCCCACCGAGCTGCGATGCGGTTTAGGTACATTACCGCTGCTGCTTCGCCGAATCTCCCGTCCCGTCCGAGAGTTTCTCGCTCGTCCCGCTTTACTCGTACGTAGGAATCCTCTTTCTCCCCTTTTCCTCTCAACGCGTTTTCTCTGTTTTCACTTTTCGCCAACTCCCTCTCTCCCTCCGCCCCGTACGTAGATCCTGTGGGAGAAATTCACCAGCCCTCGCACACTGGAGCTCGTTTTCTCTTCTCGCATTCATGCATTGAGCAGTCCGAGAAAGGGGGTTGAAGCCGGAGAGAGAGAGTCGAACCCCTCGGTCCGGTAGTCCCGTCCACCGCTTCCAGCCTCCCCTTTGCATCCCATATTCCCGATGTTGGTTTTAGGCACTGAAAACTAAAAAGCTAATTTACTTTAAAAGTATCCGGTCCGGCGCGCCCACAGTTTGGTACCAGAGAGACTGAAAGACATATATATATATATATATATATATATATATATATATATATACACACAGACATACGTATACAGTCTATATATAGAAGGGATGAACGAGATGGACAGTGGCAGAGGGCGGCGCGGAGAGGTGAGGAGCAAAGGGATGGAGAAATTGGGAAAACGAGTGAACGAACGTGACTCGGATAGAGATAGGACGTTTCATCAAACAGAGGCCAATGCCTCTCTCCCATCTCCACCGCGAGCCCGCGCGGATAGTGCGGGAGAGGAGATAGGGCCGCCGAACTCGCTTTTCAAAAGCTTCTGCCGGGCTAATGCAGCCAGCGACAGATTGGTGCCTCCCCGTGGCCCGCTCGTACCATCCTCGATCTCTGTCGCTTCGAGCGTCTCTCCGGTCGTTCTGGTTCTCTCTCCGGGGTTATAGTGTAACCCGGCGGATGGCCTCGCTATCGGCGCGGCCAGCGGCCGGTGGCTGAGTTCGGTTCGAATGGTCATTTCGCTGATAGCTCACAAACCCCGCGGCCTTCCGCGCGCTTTCCAGGGAGAGAGAGACTGTGGAGCCATCGGGGTGGAGAGAGTGGCTTATCGGCGCGAGCGAAAATGTCCAAACGTTTCGGCGATCGGCCAGACGGCGGGCGACGCCCTGTGTGCCGTTCGGCAACGGCATAAATGCGTTTGGGCTCTGGCATCGACGCTACGGAGAACGCACCGGCTCGATCGCTAACGAGAGAGGCGCGGAGGGCTTCCGCTGATTCTGGAGAGAGCACGGGAGAGAGATGAACTGTGAAGAAGGGCGATGGCCTTTTCGATGGCTCGATTTGGTTCGGTTTAATTCTACTAGCATTTTTAAAGCAACATTTTCTTCTAATAAATGGAAGAAATTTTTGCAGTTAAAGTACTTGGTGAAAACCGTGAATTTAAGAAATATAATTTTTTTCTTTTATGATGTATTATCGAAGGGAACTTTGATCACCTGCCGATGGGACAGGTTTCGGGTGTTTTGTTTGGACAATGCGGTTGTTGAACTCTCCGGAAATCGAAAATCTACCTCTTTGACGAGTTCAATTTACCAAAAATTTTCCGTTTTTTTTTTAAATTTTAAGTAGCCTGATTGTAAAGTCACATTTTTAAAAATAAATACAACAAATTTTATATATAATAAATTAAGAAATATGCATTTTTTTTACGGTAAATGAAAGACGGTTAAATTTTAACTACCTCCGGATAGGCTTCGGATGTTTTGTTAGGACAATGAACTCTCCGAGACTCAGAACTCTAACTCTTTGACGAGTTCGATTTACCAGGTTTTTTTTCATTAAACAATAAGTAGGGCTGATTTTAAAGCCGCAATTATAGGTGATAATTAATGAGTTAATATTTAGAAAAAGGAAAAAGCGCTAGAGACAGGTGCGAATAAGAAAAATCAAAGCTATTTGTTTACAATAGACAAGACGAAAAAAAAAAAAATATTTACTACCCGTGGATTCTTTCGAACTCGTACTGTACGAGAAAAATGATCACGCTAATAATACTAACGTGGATATCGGGCAGTAAATCCGAGACCCGTGACTGGGCCATCTTCCCCCATGCTATTAGAACGCAATAGACCCGGAGTGGGGAATCTATTACTTTGTTGCTTGTTACGCCGTTCCGCAAATTACCCGAACGACGTGTCGCTTATTTTTTCCTTTTTGTTTTTTTTTTTTTTTTTTTTTAATCGCGAGTGTCGAAGAGAAATTTCTTCGAGCCTCGGAACACAGAAATTCCTAAATCACCGTGCTCGAAGCCGGAGAAAGTTCTCTGGTGTTCTCGGTTGCTCGACTTTTTTTTTTTTACACTTATCATCGTCAGCTTCGCAATACAACGTAAAGCGAGTACGCAGCACAAAAGCCGGACAAAGCGCGTACAGAGTCTTGCGCGAAACGGTCTTTCTATATTGTATACTGGAAAACTAGACTACGTGCCATGTGCAAACGCACGGAGAGAGACGGACAGAACGAGCCACCAGCAGCAAGGAACGGTTACGGGTCTTACGTAGTCACCGTTTAAGACGCTCTAGTGTCCCATTATACTTTTAAATCCCGAACAATTAACCGTAATCAAGCACAGGAAACCGTGTGTGCGAGTCGGCAAGCCGAGTCTCTCTGGTGCGCAATTATTTTTAAATAAGATTCAGTCGCGCGTCTGTGGCGTTGGATGGCCGGACTCTCTTTTCCTATAATGCACGCTTCGAGGATGGATATACAGTGTGTGTACACGCCCCGCCCGCAGCCAACGCCGTGGCGCTGCCGTACAGTACATTTGTTGTTGGAGAGTCCGCGACCGGGACGGCATCGGATGGATTATTAATCCGAGCAAAAGATCTACGATCCGCGATAACGCTCCGGGTCCGTGTACCTGCCCACCTGTCTGCCGACAACCGGACGTTATGTTGTACGTGCGTTATGGCAGTGCGCTTTGACATCGCGCCGATCGGCTTTATGCTAATAAACCTCGCGATCCAACTTCGCGTAATCGGAATCGCGAATGGCGCAGTCCAACACTCGTTCCCGTAATCACCGTGCCGCTATTATCATCCTGTCACGTCTCGGAGCACTCTGCTATACTTTTACGATCGGTGGGATTGTTATGCCCGGGGCCTGTCGAGAAAAAAAAAAGCTTGAGTAGAGGGTACAGAGGTTAGGTCAATTTTTTTTGTTCTTTTTTTTTTCATTTTTGTAAATTTAATTGCAATCCTGTGGGTGTGTTCTTGAATGCAGATTCGCCCAAGTATGCGTTCGTTTATTTATGACTGTTCACTGCCAGTCGGTTTTTTCTATTGCCAACCATAGATCCGATTCTTTCCACGGGATACTTTCCGTCTGTTTTAATAAAGGGCGCTTATCAGAGAAGATTTGTGTCAAAACTAAAGCCGGAACTCCCAATACAGTCTGAAAGCAGACTGTATTGCGACATTCAATCGGTTTTCATTCGTGGGTTATAGTGACTAAGGTGAATGACATTTATTAGCAAGTTGTATGAATTAAAATCAGGATCAACGTAGATAAAACAGGAATGTGCAAGAAGAAAACGGAGACGGAAGTTAAGTTTTTCATTTTGCCTCGAGAAACACATAAAGAAAAAAAATTACTAGGAACTTCTACACCGGGATTTTCGAGGATGCGAGTCAACAATTTTAAACAAACTGGAATATAGGAACCATCTCGAATATTTTTGGAATTAGTCTAATATAGCAGAACTGCCTTCAAGAACTCTGTGAATTCTGTCTCGTAATGAAATTGAGAAATGTAGGAAGGTAATGGCGGATTAAATTTGTTAACGTGCTGAATAGAGAGGATGAAAATAACTGGAGAATGTTTTATACGAAAAGTTCCGTCATCGACGATCTAATTTCCGAGAAACGAGAGTGTGCACGGTAATAAATCAATTCGCAAAGTAGCCGCTATTATTGACGAGGGAGAAAGTCAGAAAAAGATACAGCACGAGAGGAATCGATACGGTCATCGTCGACTTTTCTCTCGCTTCTTGTCGGGACAGCGCGAGCGTCGAGACTAAGAATCTTGTGAAAGGAACAAAAGACGATTACCGGCGTCGCCTCGATGTAACGCAGACTCGCCGAGGGTTTCTCGCCAAATCCGGGCAAAAAAGATCCTCCCGACAAAAAACGTCCGTCTGCTCTCGGCCACCATCGTGGAAACTCTGTCACTTGTTGTTTGATTCCCCCTCCCCCCCCCCCCCGCGTTCGCGGACGGGAACAGCCAATGAACCGTTCAAGGATTACAGAAGTTTTAATCGGTTCTTCTCATCCTCTTTCGTTCTGGCGGCGTCTGCTAGGCTCTGCTGGTTTTTAGGCACGACGGAGCGTGTAGCATTTTTTTTTTCTTTATTGTTTCGATAATCCCGAAATTTTCTGTACGTGTCAAATCATTTCTGCGATATTTATATATATCATTTTTTACTATGTGGTCTGAAATTGTTTGTAAAAAAAGTTTCGATATCTCTGAGATTCCATACTTTGGTACGATAAATGAATTCGTCATCCCTGCTCTTGAATTTTGGCGCTTTTAAATAGTGAACAAGACCAGTGAAGTCGCTGCAGTGTTTTTAACAATACTCACTGATGCCATTGTCGCCCTGCACACACGCCCGCTGTCAGTCGAAAAATTAGCTCGGTGACTTACGGTGAAAGAAAAACGCCTTGGCTCGTTACCATCCCGAATCTTTTCGATATTCGAAGTTGGTGGAGTTTCCGAGAACCTTCAGGAGTGTAGACGGTAATGGAAATTTTGTAAGTACGCAGTAATCGAACGAGATTAGTGTCCCTTCTCGTACCGGGCTGGGTAACTGGACACGCACCGCGTTTTTAACCTTCAACTCGTAACTATTGCCGAAATGAAAAATTGCACGTGGCGCGATATTATTGCTTCCCTTCCTTCTGATGAAGGAGAATTGATACTGGGTTTATGTCGAAGTTTTATGAAGATTTTGGGTCGAAACAGTCGGATGCGCGCGCAGCTCAAACGAGTCCGTGCTTGTCGAAGCAGGAACAAACGTGTTTGCGCTGCGCGCGCATCGACCAGTGTAACGGTCATATTTCAATCGACGCGTTGAAAAAAAGGCGTATCGTTCGCTTCGGCTGGGATGGTTCTACGATTTCTATTGCGGGTTTTGATGTTCTACTTTGTCATAGGATAAAAATAATGTGGTATTTGACCATTTTCGAGATGGCCATTATTGCGTGCAACTATTTAATCCACCGCCAATGATTATTCGTTGGGCAATGATCGATTAGAATGTTCGAATACGAGATGGTAATTCCAAACGATCAACATACTCGTCCTGTTATTCGATGGGATCGATGGGTTATTCGATGGGTTCGTATAGTTTTTTTGTTTGAGCGACGAAACCCCTCAGTGAATTACGTTTACTTCACAGCACAGAAAACGTCACTGCAGGATTACACAAGGTATACCTTGTGTAAAAACGCACTCTACTAAACACTCTTGCATAATGACGCACATATACAAAACTCACACAGAGTGTGTAATTTATTGTTATTGTGGTTCACTAGGGATTGTTTAATTTATTGTTCATTGAACTACGGTAACAATGTAGTACACACTCTGCACACAGTGGATCTCTCGCTACTGCTCTTATTGTAGTGCGATACGCCAGGTGTAATCTGGTCTAACGATGAACCTGGCGGATTATTGAGATTTATTGCTTTTTTCTGTAGAAAATGACGCTGCATCTCGCAGGCCCATCACAACCCAAGAAACCTGTTATAACAGGGATTGAGGAAGTGGTCGGCTACCGATTGGGGACACAGCTGAAAAATATTTTGAATGAAATAATCTTCAATATTGAAGATGACGCCAAATACATCAGCAAAATTGCCATTGCCAAAGTAGATTCACAGCATCCGGAAAAGGACAACGTTGCTGATAAAGGGACAAGTAGATTTGTCCCTTGAAGGGATCAAGACCAGAACACTGAGATGAGGCCAACAAATAACAAAGTAAAAGTAATTATGTTATCATATTACGTACAAAAAAAAAGAAAAGTAATAATAGAAAAATTCGATTTTTTACACGAGGTCAAGTTTTTGTAATTTAATTTATTTCTGCAGCAGGATCAAATTATCCTACAGAAATAAATAAAATTACGTAACCTCCACTTGATGCGAGAAATCAAATATTTTTGTTACTTATTTTTTTATTTTGTGTTTTTAAACGCAATTTGTAGGTAGATCTGGCAGCAACATGCACAAAATTCTACAGTGAGGCTGGAAGCCAAAGAAGCCGGAAGTCGAGAAGGCTGGAGCGAAAAGCCATTGTCTATCAAACGGATACGACAGATAGTTCATTGGTGAGAGGAAAGAGGCTCCGAACAAAAATGATCAGTTATGAACCATGCAGTAAAATATCTTACAAACCTCGGCGACGCAGCGAAAAAAAGTTCAATGTACGTTGGAAGGGTATGATAAAAAATTTCAATTAAAAACGTTTTGCAAATACCGATTATAAGATCGCTCATCTGCAGTATCGGCACATCTGCTTGAAATGTTCGAAACTGTTCACAAAACCATATGGGCTCATAACTCATCATTGTAAATCGAAATAATCCTCGTCGATACGCATTTCGAATTAAGATTTTGGATTATATTGTTTTTGTTTTATATATATTACTATAATAAGATAAAAAAATAAATATATATATGCATTTTATATATTTACATAATTTATCATTTGTTCATCATTTATGATTTCAGGAATAGAATTCGACGTGCTTAGTTGTCAATCAATTAGGAAGTTGAGAAGCAAAAGATGTACTTACTTTATCGACAGCTTTATTGAAGATACAGAGTATCGTCTAAACTTGCACTATTTACATCCTATGAAGAATCTGCCCGAGGGCGCCTTCACCCCTTGGTCCAAAATATCGATCCTCCGGTCCCGCACGCGGATGAAATTTACCCTTGGCAAAGCGTACACAAGATGACGTCACACACACACCAAGCAATCCCCCTTCACTAGGTCAGTGTGTCTGTTATATTAAAGCATCTCAACTACAAGTTCTCCGCAACGTTATTGAAATTCGACCGTCATCATTTTTTTCTTCAAAAAATAATGTTTTTTCATTCCATTGCCTACTCGGCGATACGTCATAAATTTTATCCAAAGTTCATCCCATTTTGAAGAATGTCCAAAAAGTTATTTGGTTTCTAAATTCAATGCTAAACTCGCAGAGTAAGCATGTTTAAATATTTGTATGAAAAATGAGGTTTTGTTGTAGTAAAAAAATGTCTGATCAATTTTAAAAAATCAACATTGCTATCATTATAACGAATTTTGAGAGGTAGTTGAGATTGTTTTGTGAAAAAGTGTTCGTCGCATCGTTTTCTTGGTCGTTCCCGATTCAAGGCCGACCTGTCTCTCGGCTCGGCTCCGCTTTACGTATCGAAAGTATATCCCGCGTAGAGAGAGCGATACGCCTCCGAGGATTCCCGGTATTCCGAGGACGCTCATCACGCTGTGACAAATCCCTTTAAAGCGCCGCGCGCCTCCTCTCACCGCGTGTCCCTCGCCAGGCGACAAGTTATATTCACGTCGTTGCGGAGAGAGGCACATAAGCGTCGACGAGGCGGAGAACGTTGGACCGCCGTAGCCGCATCATCGGGGTGGTCCGATTCGATTCACCCCTTTTCTCATTCGCTTTCTCGTTGATGCGCGTCTCATATACATTTACCTCTATCTCCTCGAATTATCCTATTTCACGTTTGAGCTCGATGCACTTACAAACAAAAACTTTCCTCCATATAGAAAAAATAATAATTATACTCAATAACTAAAAAAAAATAATTTAAATTATATCACAGATTTTTTTTAGGTGAATCAAGGCAGTGCTTATAAAATGCAGAGCTTATTATGTAAAATAATCGAACGATATTTTCCAGAACCGGGGCCGATGACTCGACGTTACTTTGATCGAGCTGTTCGATCAAATCGGCGAATTAGAATATTCCCGGAGGCTGATCAACTTGGCAGAATGAAAAAAAAAATCTCGACATGGTAGCTAAGTAGCTGCAAATATCGAACTTGTCTAACGGGCCTGACGTTCAAACTAAAAAATGTACACAGGCCTTGAGTCCTATAAATAAAGGCTGACAGCTTGTAAAAATATCGATAATAAATTCGTGGAACAGTCGCGATCTAATCAGCGTTTAGAGGCGTAGTACAACGTGTGAACGAGTCGTCTTGTCTTCGTTCGGTGAGGCGAAACGTGGGACGATCGATTTGCCGTCAGTTAATCGTCACTCTCAAGTGGATTGAATTTTGTCTACTAAGTCTGGCAAATTCAAGGCGTTGCATTAATATTTGCGTGAATATTAATAATAGCGCAAGTAAATAAGCTCCAACTCAAATTTTATCATTTTTCTGTTGCAGATCGAAACCTTCGACGATAGAAAATTTACCGACCGCCATAATCAGTGTGTCGTCGAGTCTATTTTCTCTCCCGTGTGTGCCCGGCGCGGATGCGAGATAGTCGTCGAATAGCCTCGATAATTGCGAATCGATCGGCAACGCGGGGGTGCCGGAGGAGAAAACCATTCCGAGTGGACAGGGTGCAGCTATCGAGGGGCATTCCTTATCCCGGATATCGATTTCTCGCTTGAACCGACAAAGCAACGATAGCCTCCGCTCGACGGCCGGGACGGGAGCGCTGGCTGCTGGCGAGAAACGCGAAAGGACGGCCGGGTTTCGTCCAGGCGAAGAGAACGGAAGAGAAAGGAGAAAGAAAGTCGTAGGGCAGAGATCGCGAGGAGAAAAAGGGAGAAGGAAAAAGTCAGCGAAGGAAAGCCGGAGCGCGACGATAGAGGGGTTGCACTTCTTAGAAGGGGTCCCGTATCGTCGGGCATTACTTTTATTCCGTGTCATTTGAGCCCACACCGTCCGCAAGCCGCAGGAACACTCACCGCAGCCCGGGATACGCGTTCGTGCAATAGATTCTTTTTCCAGAGTGCTTTTCGCTACGCGTCGTCGAGCTTGCACTCTTTCGACCCTTTCGCGACTCAGTCTACTGTACTGTTGTTATAGGTTGATTTAGCACGATCGCACGGTAAAATTAACCGTTTTTCTCTAGAGTTAGATCTGGGGCATGCATGAACATTTTATAGATAACGCATTTTTTTAAAGTTATTTTCCATTCTGATTTTTATACGCGGTTGTATACGATGAATTAACTTACTCTCTGGCTTACGTATCGGGTGTGATCTTGATATATTTAGAAATCTTTTAATTAAGAAAAATGTATTGCAGCGAAGTATGAAACTTTGGCGATTTAATACTTTTCTGCACTAAATTGAATCCGTCATTTGCTGCTTTTGAATTTTGGCGCTGATAAATGGTCAACAGACCGGGGACGGCGCTGCGGTGTTGACAATGATTGCGGCCGCCATTGTCGTTCGACACACGCTACCGGTAATAGTCAAAAAATTAACTCCGCAATTTTCGTCGAAAATAAAACAACGCAGTAGCTCGTCGCTTCGAAAATAAGTGTCGAATGATCGCGGAGTCTCTGGGAACTCGCAGGAGTGTAGGCAACATCGGTAATTGCGTAAATATACAGTAGTCGAATGAAATATGTGGCTGCTCGTAGCCGGCCGGTTGACTGCGCAGAACCTGCGTTTCTACCTGACAAACTCGTAATTATTGCCGATGAGGTGCAATCGTATTGCTTTCCGATCGGCAATAGGGTTGGGAGGAAGTTTTGTCAAATTTTTCGAGGTTCGGATATTTTTCATGTTGATGCGTGTTGAAACACGCACGGATGCGCGCGCAGTTCAAACCTGTCCGGTCGTGTTAAAGCACGAATAGACTCGTGCGTGCTGCGCGCGCATCCAGTGCAACGGTCATATTTGAATCAGCATTGAACAAATGGCGTATCGTTCGCGTGGGTTTCGATCTTTGTACGACTTTCGCCGCGTTTCTTGTAGTTCTGCGTTGATAAAAGTAATGTGGTATTTGCAAATTCTCGCGATCATGTTATTGTGCGGAATATTTTAGTCCATCGCGGGAGATCAACAATCGGAAAATCATTGATTAGAATGCTTATTCATTGCATGACAAGAGTTGGTGCTGTTTTGTGCAGCAAAGAATCCTGTCGGGTGATAATAGATCGGTGATGATCGTCTTGTATGTATTACAGAGCCAGTGATTGGAATTCAAAGCAAAAGATGTGCAACAATAGGACAATGTTGGAGAATGCCCAGAGTCTGCGATGAGGCATTTCCACAGTGCAGTTTTCATCTTGAACTGAAGACGAGCAGCGGCTTCAGATTCTTTGGATCCAGGGCAAGTAAATGGCCAAGGTAAACCTGATAGTCCTTTGACCTTTGACGTTAACAATGCAAATGCAGCACGAGGGCAAGAACACTTTTATGTAATAATCCTAAGGTGTGCATTGGCGATCCTTTTGACTCTGCATTAATCCATGTTTTTATCACCTAACATCAACTTTAAGAATGTTTTTGGACAGATCAAAAAAGTTTTTTTTCTTGGAAATTTGACTGTGCGAGCTTAAAATTTAATCAATTAGTTGTGAAAAACTTCTTAATCTTGTTTATGAAAAGTGCATAGTTACCGGGATATTCAAGGCAGGGGGTCAAATTGACCTGAAATGCACGTAACGATTTGCTATGAAAATGTAGACACTAAGGGTTAACGCTGCAAAAAAAAAAAAAAAAAATGGACATAATCTGCGACTAGATAGAATTAATTTCATTGATTGCAAGATTCGTTGTGCATCAGAATAATTTTACCGGGTAATTTTTTTCTGATTTGCGACTTGAGACTAATTTTGATGTTGCCTTAACTCCACTATCCCATTATCAAAGCTCAATTCACCAAGCACGGCAAAATTTACTGTTTTTCTATAGCTCGAACCAAGAGATTCATAACAATTTTGTTGCCAATAATTTTTTATTACAGTCCAATTTTGATTAATATTACATTATCTCTGCTACCGCACGACTAATCAATTTGTGCTTCAGTACAGATTTAAGCACGGCTTTTATCTGCTTATAAAAATATTTCAGTCACCTCAGTCTTGTAGAATCGAGTGCCTCAAGTTGCGCTGTTCTCGCTCACGGCGTGATCACGGCCACTCGGTAAATCGTATCAGAAAAAAAAAAATGCCTCCAAAGTCCCGTAAGATTGTATAGAATAGAAAAATAAATCCCACGATAAAAAGTCCCGCACGTCGAATCCGCGAGCCAAGTCGAAGGTATTATTACGGTACGGAGTAAGTGCGTGGAGAAGGAAGAATGAGAAGCTCGGGAGCGAAACGGTACCTATGAGACGTGAAAAAAAACGGTTTCGGCCACCGTCGCGGCGACGACCGGAAGCGGGCGTCGCGCCGGGTACTCTCGGGCTCCCGAGGCTACGAAGATAGAAGCGGCATCATCGTTCCGGAATTATATAAAGATGAAAAGTTAATGCGAGAGTCGGGAATCGCCATGCGGTGTATTCAACGACGGTAGTCGGAGATGCTGCGCCCCTTCCCGACTCTCAATCACTGATGGCTCTTATGACCCCGGCACGATCCACCGGGGTAAAATTCTTGCGGCGATCATGCCGAGCATGCTACCATCAAATATGCATCGCGGTCGAATCTACGGTTATGTCGTGTGAGTCTCTCGCCCTGCGGCCCGGGAGAGGAGATCTCTCCCGGGCCTATCCTGTTTATGGACGTCGGTTTGTCATGGGGAGGGATGATTCCGGCTTTTGGGGCGATGGCCAAACATCGCATCGCGCGATTTGATTCTATCCCACCATAACCCAGCCTCCATTTAGCGATATTGCTTCGCAATGTAATTCCACCTCGGATAATATTAATTATTGCGGTCCTATCGTCGTCAATCTATTACAATCTTCGGCTTCCAAAATCCATCACGGCAACTTTTATTTTTCCTCTTCCATTACGTCACAGCTTTCCATCCAGATTAGTAAAGAATTCTTGGTCTTTAACGATTAGCCTGAAATTAATTTTTTCCACTAAAGTGCCGCATACCGGTATTTTTTTTAAGTAAAATTGTGATTGCTTTATTTTTTTGAGTATTCTATGGTTTAGCTATAAAAATTTGGAATCCCTTTTGAGACATTGTTCATTCCTTTTTTGTTTTTGTTTTGTTTCTTGTCCATTTGCTTTAATGCTCGAAGATCAAATATGAAGGATGCAGGAGGGGCGTCTAGGGCGATAGTTCGACGAATGTAGTAAACTTATCGTTTATTTGAATCCAGATTAAGCCTTTAACGGTTAGTCCGACAATATTTTTCTCGGTTAAAATGCCACTTGCAGGTATATTTCAGTAAAATTGTGATTTCTTCTTTTTGAGTATTTTCCATTTCAGTCATCAAGCTTTTGATAACTTTTCGGACATTCTTTATGAAATAATTATTTTCATTTATTTTCTGGTTTCTCGTCCATTTGCTTTAATGCTCGAAGCTCAAATACGAAGGGATGCGTGATAGCCGTCGAGCTCGATTGTACGACTCGTGTAGTAAACCTATCGTTTATTTGAATAATAAATGTGCGGGACAAGGGACGGACACGGTCACGCTAGCTATCATGAAAACGCGTTGCGCGAGCTTGTCACTCGAAATGTCAGACAGTCTCCGTAGTTTCTCGAGAGCGCTTGTCGGCCTCGGTTGACTCCGTAGCGAGACAATTAATTGATGAACCGATGCTCAGCGGAACGGCTATCGTCGTTCCCCTTCCCTGCGCCGTGACCTCTCCAAGCGCCCAGAAACTCCCATTCTGGATGCCGCGCTACGTCATCGCCCGTCATTCCCTTCTCGCCCTCGTACACACACAGAAATAAATGTTTATGAATTGCAGTGAAAAAAAGAGTCTTCAGCCGGAGCAACGTCACACAGCGATAAGATCCCGAGACCTTGAGAAGTAAGAAGGCGGTCGTGACGCGTTTTCGTCGCCGGGTGGCTTCCGTGAGAAACGTGGAACGAACCAGGACAGAGCGCGGAGCGTGTTCTCGCGGGGATTCCCCCTCGTAGTTCGAGCGCAGCCGCGCGCTTGTTCCGGACACGAAGGAGACTCTCGGTGGATGTACGCGCTTCTCCGTAGGTAGAACGCTGCGCTAGGCAAGCAGCGGTACGCATACATGTGTAGGTACACCGTGTACGAAAGGTAGATGGTTAATATATGCAGATTGCAATACAGTAGTGCCATTACGTCTCTTTCCGCGGGGTCTGCTATATCGCCGCGTGTGCTGTAGCCCACGCCGCGGCAAAGGCAACCTCCGTGGCCAAAGCCTTAAGATACTATACGTGTCTCTCCTCGTCGAGTATCACGCTAAGATCGTGGCTTACTAACTTACGTTTACGTCTATACCAGCTCGCAGGATTATCTTTCCAGGTTGGAAGCTCGCAGCCCGCGCGGGCAGAGGGAAGTAGCGGAATGGAAGGAGCAGCCGCGCCATACGCGGAGCAAGGAACGATGCTGGAGAGCGCGGATGCTCTCCGTTGATGCCGGAGCTTATAAGATCCTCCTCTCATCGCTAAAACCCGCGGGTCGCGATGCAAAGCTAGTGCCTAGCTATATGGTTACCGGGCCCGAGCTGTGGCTCAAGAACTCTAGTACACGTATCACCTGCAAAGATGCACCTGCTACCACTACCGTGCCCGATTTACGGAACCGCGCGCCACGGAGGTGTACGGCTTTGCCCCGGGAACCGTGTTCCTGAATGCAACTGCATTCAGTAGAACACGGCGAACTGCCAGAGGCCTCGATCCATTCCTGCGGAAAGAGGAGCGTCGAGATCGCACCGGAGCACGATAATTAGCCTTGATTACGCAATATAATCACCGAGAGAGAGAGAGAGAGAGAGAGAGAGCTGAAAAGAGCGGCGATCTTCGGAGGCAGTAAAGACTGCGAGCGTGTCTGCGAGATCTGATGGATGAGATTTTAACACGGTATGGTCCATTTGTCAAGCTGTAATTTTTTACACCGTAAAAAATCCGTTCTTAACGTCCTCTATTTTTTTGTTCTCAATTTTTATCATTTTTTTTTTGCTAACTATACGGTTCATCGATTTTAAATAATTGTAGAATTATTGTGGACAGGAAACGTTTTGTTAAAGGTGCAGACCTTTTTTTGCTACCCGCCCGTGTGACTCTTACTTGTATTACTTTGAATCGCACGGAAATGAGATTGAACCGACAAAGGGGAAAGGCACTGCGGGAGTCGGAAGTTAAATTACGATCTCGCAATAAATATAATTTCCGTATCTTCGTGTACTGATCTGTATAATTTATCGCGTATCGCAAGTAACTAAAGAGTCATTGGACTTTAACAAACGCATTGTCTTTATAAGGGTTGAATACCGACTATAAACGTGACGACTTATACGACGAAAGATGGAGAAACGACCCTTAAAGACGGAAATGCAGTCGTTTTGCATGTTATTATAGATCTCTCGGGCGCGGATGAACGAGTGGATATTGTATGGCGTGGAAGACACGAGCAGCCTGCTCGCGAAGCGGTCGGGCAAAGCTAAACTGATATCGTTCGAAGCATACCTATGTATGTCTGTTGAGTTACCCTCGTCTAGCCGTGGGGTAGTTAAAGTCGTCGAGGGAAGCCAGGAGACGAGTTAGCCAGAAGATCGTACGTAAGACATCCTCGTATACGTATATATAATTCCTACAAACAGCATACATATAGATGTATATATATATATATTCTCGTTGTAGTTGCGAACTAAGAAGTAAGGACAGTTCGGAGACGTAGTCTGGCAGCCGCAGATTACTTAGGTAATTGGTAAATACGAGAGAGGGTTACACTTCCTTCTCGTTGGGATTCTCGGACGAGAGCGAAGGGTCGCGAATCGCGTCACTGTACCAACGTCTGCCTTACCCTGTGGGTAGTGCCTGTACGCGTGACGGAAGGAGAGAGCGAGAGTGCCCACAAGGATGCTCGGCAATGCCTCCGGCTCTAACATCCACCCTCGCAGGATATTCGCTTTAAGGGGGGAAATGAGCCTTAAAATTGTTTAAAGCGGTCGGAAGAAGGGTCCTACCCTTCGACGACTCTTGCCCAAGCACTCGTGCGCCCTTACTCGTCTTTCCTGATCTTTCCGCAACTCTTACGAAACGTGCCACACCGCGAGATTCCTGGGAAAGAAAACTTTGAGGTCCAAGGTTCGGAGAGTCAATGATTTTCTTTTTTTTTCATATAAATTTAAACTTTCTAAGCTTGAACTTTGTTAAGTTACATATCTTTGAACATTTTTTTCTGTCAGAAC
The DNA here is from genome assembly GCA_963922035.1 of Amblyjoppa proteus. Lineage (NCBI taxonomy): Eukaryota > Metazoa > Arthropoda > Insecta > Hymenoptera > Ichneumonidae > Amblyjoppa > Amblyjoppa proteus. The sequence goes on along the minus strand of OY998234.1, from coordinate 22,632,341 downwards.
GGAATTAATGAGATTAACGGGAAACACGCTTGGCTGTTAGAGGGTTAAAGTGATTAGCCAAAGAAAAAAAAAATGTTTTCCCGACAGGCGTGAGAAAAAAGAAGAAAAAAGTTATTGACGTACTCTCATTTTTCGGGTGATCGCGACTTTGTTATACGTTACTTCCGCGTCCGCGGACGTTGTGCATAGCACACACACACACACATATATATATATATGTAAAAGCGCATAAATCATTAACGCTCTGGCGCGGAGAGTGCACCGTCGCTATCGCCGCTACGGTTTGTCCCTCGCTTAATGATAGGCGAGAGAGCGCGCGGGTATGGAGCACCAGCTACATTCGTAGCTGGTGCTCGCGTTCGCGGGCGCGAGGCTCTGCGTATCGCTAATTGCGAAGCCAACGAGCGTGTACTTTCACCTGGCTGGTACGTTTAGGCTTTGTGCGATTAGCGGGAGGGTACCCCGCTAAACCCCCCTGTCCCCCGATTGTCGGTCGCTATGCTTCGCGTCTTAGGAACGCGATGGCGAACTCGCGTGGGATTCACAAAGCAAGAATCGCCCGAAGGGGGGGTAACGGATAAAGACCAGAAGCGAGAACACATCGCCTCGATTAAAATGATTGCTGATCGTCTTTCTACTTCTTATCGCAAAAAAAATACGCACCCTTACTATTTTATTTGTTTATTTTCAGATTGAAGGCGAATTGGACTTGGCTCAAATTCGAGCTGGAACCAACCGATCACTTTTCACTGTTCCTGTTTAAATGGAATATTTCGATGTCGACATGGGACTTGTCGTTCCCAGGTCATCAATAATAGGGTACGTTTATTCCGGACTTCGTGCATTGGACTTGAACTGTTGCACACGAGAACGCTGTGTGAACACTTATGGCTGTCGCGGTAATTGGAAACAAGGGGACTTTAAATTCTTCCCTGGCCGAGGTTTGAATTCCTCTCTAAACGTTTTCTCTCGAACAATTCTTTTCAATACGTACCGACGAGCGCCGTTCGGTAGCCAAACATCCTGAGGATGCGGAAAGGCGCTGTACAGAGCTGGCCGAGCCTCCAACGTACACAGACTCTGAGACACATCCGCGTTGCATTCGGCTCTTTACAGAAAATTAGAATTCAAAGCGTAGGAAACTATAACGTCCCTTTAATTGGCACGAAATATGCTCATTCGCACGAGCCTTTATATAAGACTTTTAACGAGGAAGATGCAAGTGAAACGAGAGAGCGATGCGTACTAAAAGTATTTCTTAATATTCCTCTCATGCGTATTAGCGCTGCTATTTCATACGCGTGTAACAAAAGTTGTTATGGTAATTCATGCGGTACAGTCAAGTCAATCCAGCACCTGGATTATAAAATAATTTGTACACGTTTTAAAGGTGAAATTTGTACTAATTAAGATAGATCTAGATTAAAGAGTTCCTACTTTATGTAGAAAAAATGCAAACCAATGAATTTACAGGAAAATAACTCAGCTTACGCCGATAAATCCGCGGGCATATTTTTACGCAATTTTTGTGAAGTCAAATTTGTAATTTTGGTCCGATATTGACGAACGACAGCTCATTTTGCTCTTTGAAATGTTTTACGAATTCACCGAGTAATTTCCTTCGTATAGATTCTCAATCACAAAAAAAGTTTAGTTAACGTCGTAGCTCTGCTTTTTTCATAGACAAATAACTAATTTGTAAAAGATAAATATTATCATTAATGTTTTCCGCTAAATTCGTAGAGTATCTGTCGAGAAACAAAATGAGCTTTCACTAGTCACAATTTAACGTAAATTACAAGTTTGGATTTATTGACCTAAACTAAGTTATTTTTTAAATAAATTCGTTGTTGCAGATGTACATGTTTTTCTATACAAAGTATCTTTCATCTAGATCCACATTAGTTCACGTCAATTGTCTGTTTAAAATGCGGACAAACCATTTTTGAAATCTTAGTACTCCATCGACTTGACTGTACCGCAAGGACTACCTTAAATTGGCGATTTTGCTCTGTGCGAAAATGCATGGACTTTGCGTTTGGGTATCGAGCGCAGGAAGGGTGTGCGGGAAACGATAGCGCAAATATTTTGACGCGGCTCGAGTCATTGGCCCACTGCACGAGACCGTTCATCCGAATATGCCACGAAGAAGTCACCCCACGTATTGTACGTACAGACTTCCGTCAGTTTGCGACTGAATGAACTGTGACCGTCCGTTGTTGTCCGACGAGAGTAGACCTTCGATCCCGGGGCGTCGCGAACAAGCATTTACTATTTGCGGGGTGGCAGAGATAATACGAGGGTGAGATTTATATATATATACAGGCCGGAGCGACGCGTGTTCCCGCGTCCTTTGCTCTCTTTCTCGCTGTGGGTCTCCGCGCCGGCAGTCGTTTGGGGATGTCCGGATCGTCGACTCACCGACTGTACACCCTCACAATCGACGGGGACTGCCACCAGCGGGGTGGGAAGCTTTCTTGCCTCTTTGCACTCGAGACACGTATCGCCGGTACAAGCCGTTCCGGCCTCGATAATGGCAGACACTCGCCCTATACTGGGTACTAATACGTAGAATTCCTTTTTTCGGGATCTCGGCTCGAGCGGAGAAATAGAAAATAATCTAACGGCGGATCGAGAAGGAAAGGAGTAAAATGAAATCTTGGGTTTTATAAGAAAACTAGCATTTTTTAAATCTGGATAAACCGTAACCCTTTTCGTAATATTAAAAAAAAAATGTTTCGGATAGTCGTTTTATCGCCTGTCGAAAAATTAGGTGTTTTTTGTTAGGAAGAATTCATAAAAAAAGGGAATAACTACTTTTGATAAATTCTTGAGTCAATATAAGCAAGATTTTCCCTAAGCAATAGCAAGCTATACCAAGATTTTCCCTAAGGAAAATCTTGCTATACTGGATATAACAGGAAATTTTAAATACAATCCGGAATTTTCCGAATGTTCGTAAATCCAAATCATGATATGTTCGGAAATTTCCTCGTAGGAAACTCGCGGCTTCGCGGTCGGTCGGAAACACGACAGTTCTCGTGAGATTGTCGATAGCTCGCGAATAGGTCACAAAAAATCAATCGTATCCTCCCACGAAAACGCCGAACATCCCTGATTTATGGTAGGAAGACTCTCGTCAATAAAACGCTAGATACCAGATTGAATCGAGAATTTTCGCACGCAGCCTATTTGCCGGAGCCTCTCTGTGCTCCGAACATCGCGAATCCTGTGCGCAGACACCGAACTACATCGAGTATATATGGTGTATAAAATCTACTTGTACGAGAGTACACGCGGCGGCGGCGCATCTAGCGAACTAAGGAAATCGTGAGGTCAAGGATAATTTCATAGCGCGTTCGAACGTAACGACGTTCGAACGTCCTCGTAAAATATCGGCGTTTTCACTGTGTGCAAAGAGTAATATAAATTTTGTCGGGGTGGGATCGCAACGCGATCGCTATACGTCCCGATGCGATGGCACGATCGAGAGCCCGAGAGCTCTCTGTAGCAGAGCTAGAGAGCTGTTCCGTGATCCTGGTCAGCTCTCTTTGGTCATTATCCTTTTATTACTCCCCTCGCGTTATTTAGAGACGACGATAAGAGAAAGACGGAAGAGAGAATGAGGGAATGAGAGACGTAGAGGGGAAGCCAAACCGGGAACATTAGTCGAACGTTCGCTCGACTGGAAAACTATCCGGTGTACGGAGATCGAGCCAGAACAGTTTTGCTATACATTATACTATACGCCGGCAAGACGATGATCTTTAGCTGTTACACCGGCGGGGATTAATACACTCGATCCACTGTACGAGACAGTTCGTTCGATCGCGGGCCCCCCCACCCCGTTACCCTTCGTCCAAGGCGGAAAGATCGACGCTGCGTGATCATGGAAAAATTTATCGATTCAATTTAGCATCAATTTTTATCGAACGATCATAAAAATTGAAGAGATCGATGTTACGACTGAGGACGGTATCGAATTTTTTTATATATTTTTTTTAACGGATGTTTCAAAGATCGATGCCGGGTGCGAGGAATAAAAAGCAATATCGATCTCATTCAGCCACAATTTGTATCGGCGCGGATGAAAATTGCAGGGGTCGACTTTACCAACCGAAAAAAGGATCGTATTTTTTTTCGTAACAGGAGGTTCGAAGTGTGTCGGGAGCTAATTTTTGTGCGGCGTTTTCGGAGGGCGAGAGTGGGATAGTCGTGGCAATTATGAGACCGGTAGCGTTGGCTCGTACGGACAGGGCCACCATTGCCGCATGAGACGAGTACAAGGTGGCCCTGTAGGTACTCTCGCCCTCAGGAGCACGATCTGTAATTGTTTCAATGATTCCGGCTCGGCCGATGAGTTCCGTACCGGTGAACGCCCACGGACAACGCCAATTGCACCTGCGCTTCGATTTTGATCGATTTTTCTTTTTTTTTTCTTTTCCAACTTCTTTCTCTCGATCTCGAAGAGCACGGAGAGATGATGATTCGCGACCCGAGCACGCAACCTCAATACCTGATCGATACAACCCGCTCCGATATGCTACCACATCTTTTGCCGCGCTTCCTCATGCTTCTCGATCCTCCGTCCATCATCCTCGGTCATGAAACCACTATGCGCCGCATTTTTTCCACGCAGACTCTCTGCGATTACGGTAATGCATGATTTCAACACCTCCCACTCATTCCGAGTCCATCGTCGACGGAAAAAATGAATACCTTGTCGAGTTAAAAATAGAATAAATTCAAATCTCTATTGTTAAATATAACTGCTTCTGGGTGGAAGTGGATGTTGGGAAGGTGGAACTGGCCGGGGATACGGATAATTTTTACGGTCGAATTAAAACAGTCCCTATATGTTGAGTATAAATCGCTGAAATGAAAAATACTTCAGTGTGACCCCGATAAATTTTTCTCACAGTAATTTGCGTATAGCGATTATTTAAACTTTCTCTCTTTAACAAGCACGGTATTATTCGTTTGTTCGACAGCTCGCAAGGAGGAAGGAAAAGTGACAAGCTGGAATCCGAGATCTTCGAGGAAAATGAATTATGTAAGACTTCGGGATCCATTCCAATTTCGCGCATGCACGGCATATCAGCGTCGTTCGGAATTGTCGATCGTTTTCCCGGAAACGTAAGTATAAATTTTCTCGGCTCTTTTGCCACCGCCACATTATACGGCTTCGAGAGCGAAACGATATTCGCCGTTCGCCTCATCACGTATCGGCTCTCCCCGGTGAACGCGAGTGCGTGCTCCTCGATGAGCCGAATAGAACAAGAAGAATGCGAGGAAGAAGAAGAGGAGGAAGAATAAGCGGTGGCTGAGAAGAAGCTGGTGCACCGGGCCCTCGGCTGCTGCCGCTGCCGCTGCTGCTGGTGCAGTTGCTCGTAGGAGCGACAATCGCCGGTTCCCAGCAGCTCGAACGACCTCTCGGCCTCTCGGCGAGCCGCGCCCACCGTAAAAGAAATCCCGCGCGCTGCACCAGAGAGACGAACCGGGAGCGTGCAACACACACCGCTCTCGCATCGATGCACCGACACGACTATCCACGCTTTGCCTCCACCTCACCACTTTAACCCTACGCGGATATGTATGTACGGAGTCTGTGCGATCTGTACGAGGCACATGCGGCTCGCACTCTTCGTCTTTTCTTCCCTTTTATACTCGTATGTACATGCACATGTGTACATGACTATATACTCAACGTATCGTGGTATTACAGCGACTGCCCTCTCTCGGTACACGTACTCGAACCCTCCGCATACGTGGCTCGCTCACGTAGTCGCACCATCAGGAACGGCAGCAGTATACCACCATCGCCAAGTAGTACTACACGTACTTGACCACTTGTGCGATGTAAAAAAATGTACGTATTAAAACTTTTGCAAAGCGTAAGTTTTTACGCATGAACTGAAAGATAGATATTAAATTTTACATGCAAGTGTATGAGGTAAAATTAATGCTTGGTTTATTAAAGTCGAGTCTTATCGATTCGTAGACCGATCGATTGATTTCACCTTAATTGTGCGCATTAAATTTAATATGCTGGTTTGTGCGTAAAAAGAAAAATTCACTTTTTTTGTATATTCATTTCGATGAAATTTATTGTCTATCGTACGATGGCCAATATCTTGCGTATTAATTTGTGCGATCGTTACATCGCTCGTTAGCTAATGACGGAAAATCGAATTTCACAAGAATGTCTGAAAAATCGGAATGAAAGTTTAGGCACAAACGTAGTTTATCGCCAAGTAGTACTACACGTACTTCCCCACTTGTGCGATCTAAAAAATGTACGTATTAAAACTTTTGTACAGTGTACGAAGTTTTTACGTGTAAACTGAACGATAGATATTAACTTTCATATACAAGTATATGAGATAAAATTGATGTTCGATTTATTAAATCGAGTCTTTTCGATTTGTATATCGATCGATTGATTTCACCTTAAGTGTGCACATTAAATTTAAGACACCAATCTGTGCTTAAAAAGAAAATTTCACTTTCTTTTGTACATTAATTTCAACGAAATTTGTTCTCCGTCGTACGATAGCTGATATTTTGCACATAAATTTGTGTGATCGATACCTTCGCTCGTTAGCCAACGACGGAAGATCGAATTTCACGAGAATGTCGGAAAAGTTGGAACGGAAATTGTACGCACAACCGTAGTTTATTTAGCGTGTGGATGATTGCCGATATCGCGCGGCAAAAGCTAAACCGGTATAACGACAGGTAAAATATGGCGCGAAGTCGCGGGTACGAAATATCGGCAATTTAAGGGTGCGCAAGAACTCGCGGTAACGACTCGCCACGACAGATACGACTCTGACCTCGGCATCGGCGGCGGCGCGCTTACGTTCGTATACATCTCGTTCGGTCTCCTCTACCGCGGGATGGAAAGAGAGAAACTCCGCGTATATATAACGTGCAAGAGTCGCTGCCGAGCGAGGGACGAGGTATCCCACAGCGGCTAATGCCTTGCAATTTTCACTCTCGATCCGCGCGAGTCTCCGACCGAAGGAGCAAAAGCAACGGACAGTATTCCGTAGAAGCGTCTGAGAAAATCGAGAAGCTCTCGCCCGCGAGAATCGACGATACTCACCTTCATCATACTTTATCGCAAGATTATTTTTAGCCACTATATACTTTTTTTATATTTATTTTATATTTTACGTTGTCGATACGTTAACCCTTTGGCATCGGAGTACACAAATTATCGAGATTTTTCCCGAAATAATTACCATCTCCGGGATCGGTAATCGTTCGTTGCATGGGGGTTGTTCTTTTTTTCTTCTCTTCATTCTTTTGAATCTTTTTATTTTCAAAATAAATCTGCACTTGTGTTTGAGCTTCGATCAGGGGGGGAGGGAAGGGAACCGCGCGCACGGCCAGATGCAGCGGAAGCCGCGAACGGTAGAGAACTCTCCGTGCCTCGTGCGCCTTCTCCATCTTTCTCGAACCACCGAGGTCTCGGACTCTCTTCGCGAACCAATTAATTCGATAATTGAACTCGTTGGCCGCTACAAATCACGGTTCAACAAAGAGAAGCCGGCAACCTATCCTTACCCCTTCGCGATTATATTCGAATGTTTCTCTACTGTTTCTACGACAGGCCTCGATCGTTAAACTTGTACCTTTTTTATTTTATTTTTTATATGTACAAAATGTCAGTCGAGTTAATTTTATTATAAAAGTGAGCGAAATAATGTATACGGACACGTTTTTGTTACAGGTCTCGTCTCGGATCCTCGGATAATAAGTTTCAGCGTAGTTGTGTTTCTTCTTCTGTTCCTCCTATCCGTCTCTGCACCCTATCGGACCTTTCACGGTGCTAAGTCATTTCGTCTTTATTGCAAGGGCGTTCTCTATTTCTCTACTCTTCCACTAACCCTCCTATCCTTCTCTCCCCCTCGCTCTCTCTCGGGTCCATTCGGCGTCTGTCCGTCGTTTGGGAACGAGGAGCTAAAGAGAATACGAGAGGGAGAAGCGAAACGAGACGACCGGGACAGAGAAGACTCGCCAGAGTACTAATGCATCGTGAAGTGCTAATTACAGGCTGCCCTCTGTTTCCCGGTAATAGCCAGGAATTTTATGGAGCCCCCGCGGTAGTGCTGCTCGCCTGCCGCCGTGGAACACTCGTTCACGTTTCGGTCCACTCTGTGACCCTCGACGAACGAGACGATAGAGCAGTTCTTCTTTTCTCGCGTTACCCTCCAATCGCTAACATACTGTTTCACGTATATAGTTCACCAGCCTTCTCGTGGAACAGCACCTGTCCGGTTGTCGAGGGAAAAAAGTTGCCAAGTCGATTAAATCGTTTTCTTTTTTAAAGACCCCGTGGAACTTTGGGAAATTGCCAGAAGGCAAAGGAGAACGGAAGAAATATGCAGATTTTCATTTTTTGAGGGTTTTTCGGGACTCTCGAAACCGTGGCTTTGAGTGCCTGGCCTCTTGTCTGCTGGAACAGCACCTATCCGGTTGTTGAGGAAAACATATTGTCAAGTCGACTAAATTGTTCTTTTTTTTAGTATCCATGGAACTTTGAAAGATCGAAGGAGTTAGATGATCGAAGGAAGATCAATGTCAGAATTCGAAGGATAATGGAAGAAACATGCAGATTTTCATTTTTCGAAGATTTCTCGGTAGTCTCTAAACCGTGGCATCAAGCGCCCTCCCAGGTGTCCCGAAATCCCACAGGACCTTTGTGTAACGTCTGACACGCTGCGGCGTTAGCCGCTAGCTGTGTAAATTCGCGTGAACGTCGTGGAGTATCTCCGGAGCGAGCCACGCCGGTCGTTTCTGGGATCGGTCCGGGTTTTCGAGGAAAGAGCCGAGGAAGCAGTGCCTGTGCAGAAGGAGCGGAACTCCGTCGGCTTGGGCTGATGCTGTGGGAGGCTGCCTGGGCCCGTACTGACCGTACTTCATTACCCGGGAGCCCTCGGCCTCACCGGTCATCCGTTATCATTTTTACAACTGCCGCCATTCAACAATGTCGAATAAAGTCCGTTAGGTATTGCCAGACGTGCTTGCGCGCTTTCGGTCCACTCCAGGGATATATTATATAGAGAAAGAGTCTATGCCGACTTTGGGAATTAGGCGGATACGTGTACATAAATACCTTTCTATCGATCGCTAGAGAATCGCTCTCGACTTCCATTTCGCTTATTTCCTACCGAAGGTACCTCCCGGAGGTTCGATAATTTATGTTGCCATAGGAATCGGCCTCGAGGCACCGAAAATACGAGAATTAGCTTGGCTCAGTAGTTCGCACAGATTGAATCGAAGGAGCGATAAACTATGGTCTCCGTTTAACCCTTTGCCTCCGGCAATTCTAATTCTTCGCCGAAAACACAATTTTTTTTCTCTCCCCGATACCTCGAATGTGAAAAATTTAAGACTAATGCCACTTCGATCGCTTCCAATATTCTTTCTGCTAAATTGGAACGACTGCTGATCTTCGTTTAAAAATCATTGCCAGCGGTAGAAAACTGTGATTTGTTGAAAGGGTTAAGAATGACTGTCTATCGTTGCAAAAACGATATTCTCGACATAGCTTTTATCTTTCCGATTATCAGGTTTCGTAAAAACTGAAGCGATAAAAACAAATTAATTGATTAATACATTTTCAATAATTGCAATCTAATCATTATTATCTTTATAAACATATGATTCAGATGTGTTTTATCTTCCTGAATTTCCGGTCTTGTTAAAACTGCAGCGTTTAAAAAAAAATTGTAATGATTAATACGTTTTCAAACAATTGCAATCTAATTATTTAATTAATCTGTTAACAGGAATACCCGGGAGATTCGGTGGAGTGGAATTGGCGGATAAGAGAATCCGAAGCCGTGGAGAAGGTGATGCAGGAGAGGGTGAAAGGGAGACACGTGAATGGAGAGAGGCCCGATACGAAGTTTAATTCCAGCCGGAAGCTTCCCGTTGGTACGAATAACGCTGCAGCATAGAAGCAACAGCGTGGCAGCGGCGGCGTGCGGTGGTCGTTTAACAAGGCGAACTCATTACCATTCGTCAATTTGAGGTACGTTCGTACCGAGTGACCAATGGCTCTCTATTCCGCGTAATGGCCAACGGTCCGACATCAGTCACGAGTCCCTCACCGAGTCCGGGAGCGACCTGCTGCTCTCTCCGCGCCGCTCTCCTTCTACTACTCCACTGTACAAAGCTGATATCTACGCGGCAATGGGCGAACCTCTCCTGTTTGTAGCGTGTTATAACGACTGTGCGGCGGCACATTGCACAGCGTCGCAACCCCTCGACCCGCGTCGTCGAAATTCTCGAACGACAGACGAAGGGGTGGTCGTTGCTCTGTCGCTGTTGCTTTCGGTTCGGTGCGAGGGTGAAAACCACCCCGCCGAACACATGCTGATCATCGGACAGGAAACTTTTTCGCTCTCTACGGTAATGTTTCATTTGCTAAATTTGTAAAACTCGTTCGATCGATCTTCCGTAACGAGTCTCCGCAAATTTCGATCCAAGTTCTAAGTCCGAAAAAACTCGAGTTTCATACAATTGTAGGTGAAATGCGGTACCATTTTTTTTTTTTTTTCACGTGGGAACTAACTTCTGCCTGATTAAGTAGACAATCTTCGATATAGAACGGACCGCAGCCTCGCTACGATAATATTTAATTTGCTAAATTGTACAACTCGTTCGATCGATCTTCCGCAACGAGTCTCTGTAAATTTAGGTCCAAATCGAAAGTCCGAAAAAAACTTGAGTTTCCTAGAGACACGAATGAGATTCAGTGCAATTTTTTTTTCCGCGTGGGAACTAATTTCAACCGGGTTAAGTAGACAAGTTTCGATATAGGACACAGAGACCGCAGCCTCGCCACTCACACGAGCATCGAAGGTCGACGTTCCCGACGAAGAGTGGCCCGGGGTCAGGGAGGGGATGCGAGCCTCGAAGAGCGTCGCTGGGGGTCAAACGAGTTCCACTAACGAGTTGACAAATCGAGTCTCGCGGGGGTCGTGCCAGAGCAGACCTATAAAGCGAAGGTCGAGAGGGATTGCGCCTCCGCTTCGCCATCTCTACATCGCAATACACCAAACCATCCGGTGGCGATACTATACACGTACAAGTTTATTGCTCTTGTTCGCAGCCTAACTCTCCTCGTGTAACGAATTGCTCCGAGCTGCCGGACGTTCGAGCGCGCAGCACCACTCTCGGCCCTCACCGCTGCTTTCCATCCCTTTTCTCATTTATATATCTCCGGTCGGATTCCAAAACAAAGTACACACGTAATAAGAAATCCCAGAAAAGAAAAAAAAACAAAAAATCAAATCAAAAAGTGGTAAATCGCAGACGCGCCTAAATATGTCCTCGAAGAGCTTATATATACGCGTCCGGGGTGTAACTACAGTGCAATACGTGATCGCAGCTAAGGTCACAGACATCGTTCAGCCAGTACGAACGTAGCCGTACACGATCCGCGCGCACACTCCCATACTTACTTAAGTACGAGAAGTACGTATAAGTATACACGTTGTTGTAGCTCGCGATCCTGGAAGGGAATGGTCCAGCGGAAGACGAAGACGAAGACGAAGAAGGAGCTCGGTCGTGGATCGGTCCTATGTGAAGATTCGCTATACGCGGGGCACTATAGCAAAAGTCTCTTCGGAGAGCCGAGCGCACCGGCGCTACACACCCTGTTATTTTCTGGAGGGCAAATTATCTTGGGCGCACGGTGCTCTCGATGCACTTGCCGCGCGGCGCGTTGCAGGCCGAAGAGGAGCCAGCCAAGGAGCATCGGTGGCGGTGGCCCTCGACGTATTATCCATAGTTGCACGGAAGAAGGTAGCATCTTCGCGCACGTATCTCGAGCCACCACGCCGCATCAAGGCACGTCCTACTGGATTGCGGCTCGAACGATCTTTCCCTCGCAGCTACCAGCGCAGAAGCAAATTCAGACGGGTATATCTCTCCCGTTTCACCGCATCAAAAACTTTATGGTATATATGTTTACTAGTATTGCACGCGCTTTGCTGTCTGTGTAAAGGAGGGAGGGGCGAAACGGACCGGTGCCCTCCATTCGAGATGAGACTGTTATTTTCGAATCTCTCCAAAAAAATTGGTAGAAACGGCCCGTTTTGCCCGGTTTCTCCTGTGTAGAATAACGAGGGAGATAATACACGCGGGCAAGGCGGACCGGGGCAATACGGACCACCAGTGTCCTTCATTCGAGACCGTTATTTTCGAGTGTCTCACAAAAGATTGGCGGAAACATCCTGTTTTGCCCGATTCTCTCTTATGTAGAAAGTCATGTGATACACGGGGGCAAAACGGTCCAGTAACGTCCATTCGAGACGAGATTTATTTTTTCGTGCCTCCCGTAAAAAAATTGGTGACAGTCCGTTTTGCCCGACCCTTCCTTAGGTAGAATATCAAGTGAAATAATACTGTCTCGATGGCTGAGAGAATGTGGTCGAGAAGACTTGATTTCAGGGACACGCCGATGCGGCGGGATGGAGACGGCCAGGGAGAGATCGCGAGCTTGAACATATAAACAGGAACCTCCTGTATGTTCCTGGACCGTGGGACACGCGATCCAAGAGTGGATCGACGTCTGCGGCGCATCAGCCTCAACCCGGCAGCGAAACCTCTCAATGAATCCATCCGGCATCGCGAGAGTAGGCTCGAGACCGTAACTCGCGGGGAGAAACGAAAAATTAATTAGTAGGTTGGTTCTTGGCTGCTCGGCGGCAGCGGCCAGGAGCACCAGCAGCCAGTACCTACGCTCTCGAGACTCTCTGTGAGCTCTCATCGGCCGTTCTACTCTCTTGGCTTCTCGGTGCGGAGTTATTCTCATTAGAGACGTCAGTGGTGGCTCGATGAGAGATCGCAAAAGTGGGAGGGATATTATAGTACTGGGTACGGCGAGCGTGGGATAATATGATTTTGTGATTAAAACGTCGGGGTATGTACGAGATAGACGGCAAGATAGACGTCGATTAATCCGCCTATAGAGACTTGTGATTATGATAGATCAAATTATGGAAAGAGAGTAAAAAGAACGAAAAACAAAGTAAATTCGTTGAGAGGATTAAACTACCGGTGTTACGATGATTCGTTCGAAATTTCTTGGGTAAGTGGATCGGCAAGTGGATAGGATAGCGATTTCTTCGAAACTATTGAAAAAATATTCTCGTCCTCGTATGGACGAGCATTCAAAAAATGTTATCCATCGGCTTTAAAAACAAATGTTCCCAGTCCTCGCGTTCGTTTTGGGTAGTTTAAACCTCGGTGGGTGGATATTTCGGAGCAAAGGTCACCAAGCCGCTCTTACGCTATTTCTAATCCGGTCGAGGCTGCCAGGCAAAGATTCCATTCTCTCTCTTGCGACTACACGCATATGCGACGAATAGAAAAGAGCTTCTGTGTTGACTTCTCCTCGCGGCACGTGGTAGCCGTTCGATCTCGCTCGGGACGTCTCTCTTCCTTTCTTGCTTCGACTCGCTCGCGCTCGTTCGTACGGGATGCCGAGGGAGCCGATAATTTAGCGAAACCAGCAGCAGCGTCCGCAGGACCGCGGGCTGAGTAACTTTGCTTCGAGCTTCGAAAGCAAAGTAGAGAACGAGCTCGCCGGTCCCCCACCCCACAGCGGCACAGAGAGCCCAGGCAGTTTTCTTGTACATACATACATACCCGTCGCTCGCTCGTGCTAAGAACGCCGGATATTTCTGGGCACACCAGCACGTGCGAGAGAGAGTTTGGAGGGCGCACTCGCGTTATCGCGACTTACGAGGCGCGTGTCTGCAACCTCTCGTCCATCGTCGTGCGTTCCTCGAGCGTCGCCTCTTGTAATGCTCGTGTGACGTCACGAGCGACGATCACACAGCCGCACACCCTCCTGTCGGGTCTTTCTCGAGGCCTGCTCGATTCTCGATATAGGAGCCCTTGGTCTCGCACTCCGATGACTCCGAAATTCCAGAGTCGCAGATTGACAGCTCTTGAAACTTGAGTTGGAATTAGATCTGGCCCGAAGTTCGTCCAGCCCGATTGGGAATCAATCGTTCGATTATTAATTACCCTGTGCGTAATTGTAATTGTTTTTTTAATGCCCACTCATGTCTCACACTGCTCGATGAATCATTGTAAAATATTCGTCGAATTTTCAGACAAGCAATAAGAATACTCATAAATTATCGTTTATCACACTCAGTGCGAAAATGTGATACGATACTCGTGCGAAAAATTTTCAGAAATCGTGTGATTGTTGAACTCACACTCGTTAGAAAAAGTTTAATCGCACTCCGATCGTAAATTACTATTTTTCACCTCTTCCCGATCAATACCTCGATTTCAATTTCGTAAAATATGATCTTGTGCAATTGCGCATCAAAGGGCTGCAACGGAATGTTTCTAATCTCCGGTGACTGTGATGGCGCCTACGAGCTATATTGGAATTGGTATCGGAAGCAGCCAGCTCGAGGCACACCAATCGCCTGCACGTATACGGCATGTACACGTGGTGGAGTCTTGATGGACCGCTGTTGATAGTAGCTAAAGCTCGCCCAGTCCGATCAGGAATTAATAGCTCGATTATTAATTATGCTGTTCAAAATTGCAATTGCTTTCTTTTTTTTATGTCCACTCATTTCTCGAAAAATTCGATGAATCATTGTGAAATATTAGTTGAATTGTCAGACAAGCAATAACAAAGTTCACAAATGATTATTTTTTCAACTCTTTCCAATTATTGTCTCGATTCCAGTTTCGTAAAATATGCACTTATGCAATTGCGTATTAAAGGGTTAAAGCGAAGTATTTCTAAGCTCCGGTGACTGTGATGGCGCCTACGAGCTATATTGGAATTGGTATTGGAAACAGCTTGCTCGAGCACACCGATCGCCTGCACGTATACGGGATGTAGTACGTAGTGGAGGCTTGATGGACCACTGTTGATAGTAGCCAGAGCACGTCGTGCTTACTTGGAAGCGCTTTATCATCTCGACTTAATTCGGGACTTTAAATATTTATACCGAGCCCGGGGTGACCTCACGACACACGCCGTTGTGTGCCGTCTTCCCCCCCCCCCTCTCCCCCCTCGCGACTCTGGCTCCCTTCCTCCTTCTTTCTTATCCTCTCGTATTTTTCCTTCGGCTCCCTCGGCCGCGTCTCTCCTCTATCCTCCGCGCTCACTCGAGCTATTTTTTCACGTCGGCCGCGCATCACGTCCCAAAGACGCCCTACTTCGTCTTCGAGTGTGATTTATGCGAGAATATCCCGAGAATATCCAAATTAATCTACCACCCTCGAGACGCCCGAGACCCCGGCTGACGTCGAGTAGATTGAATTATGTTTTCGTTCTTCGGTGATGTACGAAAAAAAAACAAAATAACACCCGGCAATCGCGAACTGCAACTAAAAGACGAAGACGGGCTTTGACAGTTTTTTAAAATTCTTCTCTCACCCTCCGAACAATTTTTCATCTGCAATTTCTAATCTTTATAACAGTTTATCATAAAATGATGATTAAATAAAATTCCGTCTGATTTTTGTTCCAGAGTTTGCTGCCGTCTCTACTCGACGAATTTTCTGTTCGTCCTCCGCTCGTCCGATGCGTCCGTATGCAGGAAAGTCCTGCCGGAAGTTTTTCTTTTCTTCCCCTTCGGAAAACCCGGCACGTTTCGCCTCTCTCGGAATGTCGAAGGATTCTCGTCCGAGTGGTGAGCATCTCTCGCACGGAATAATGTAACGACGTGCGAGTTTGCCCGTCTACCCTCCTCCCGAAAAATCCTTATGTCGTTTCTGGCTGCCGTCGCTGCCGCCGATTCCCGAAGGGCTCGACGAGAGACGTGCGATGAAATCAACAAGAACAACTACCATTGTACGAGGAACGAGGCAGGCAGGGCAGAGGCCATGCCACTTGGTCCTGAAGTGACACTCGCCCCCTCGTGGAAGGGTTGAATCGACGCTCTCTTCCCCGTCGACCCTCCAACGGTTCCGACTTTCTTTTCTCTCTATCTTTTTCCAAACCCACCGATCTGCCTCGTTCTCTCGTACCTTTCTCTTTTCTTACGAATTCTTTTGCAGCGCGTAGAGCTTTACTCGTCGGTATCGAGAGTTCCACTCTTTCCGTCGTTTCCTCTTGATCTCCGAGAGAAAACTCAACCCCTTTACGGGGAAAGCATGAAAAAGGGGTTCGGCCCTAACTACTGGGGCGTACGTCTCTTGATTGCCCGGCTGTTATTGCCTGTCAATTGTTCCCTTTCGGTTATTAAATTAATATTACGAGTCGGGATGATGTGGCGAATGCTCCTTCCATCGAGCGGACCAGCGGTAGTTCAGGGCCAAGGGTCACTCTCGTCTGTCCAGCGGGTTTACCCGTTTATTTGGAAACGCTTGTTCCCATGAGGATTTTCTGCAACCCTTTTACTCCTAATACCCACGGTACACAGTGGTCAAACGTTTCTTCGACGTTTTATCCCGAATACGTGACGATCGAACGGATGAGGGATATACGCATGGCACATAACAAGTTTTATATGCAGTATGACGACTCAGGTTGGTTTATTGTGTATCAATCAACGGAAAAACAAGGGTCAAACTTCTGCTGTTTCTATGGGCTCATAAATTCGCTTGATATATTTGAACTTTCGTTCCGCGAGTACGAGAGAAATAGAGTTAAAATTTAAATATTTTTTAAAACTATGTGGATTGTAATTTTTATAACGACGGACGGAATCGGTGAAAAAATGTGTTGACAAATTTGTACTGATGTAATGTCGACTTTTGGACTCGCCTTAAAGCGTTATTGTTCGCAGGACTCTGAGAGGATTGGATGAAGGCGAAAATAAGGAGAGCCGGAAGGCACGACGAGCAAGGGGAGAGACAACACGAGAGAGAGCTTCCGTTGTCAAACGCATTTAGCGACTACAAACGGAAACTCGGTACTATCGCCCCGGGGCGTGTCGTCGAGTCTTGCGGAGTTTAATTACCGCGTCATAACGCGAGGGTGCACCGACAAACGTAAGTACGACTCCGCTATCCGGAACAGGGCTTTGAACGTAAACCTTATTTCTCAAGATGCCTAATATCTACCAAATGAGATTTGAAACTATGATTTCCCGAGGCTTGAATAATTTTCCGGAGGTGTTCCTTGAATCGTCAATTTTCCGCGCGCGATTGAAACACCAAAAAATGAAATCATTTGTATAAGAAAAAAACGAAAAAAGGAAACGCGAAAGGTCCAAAAAAATCACCTTGGGACTCCGGAGGATCCTTGGAATTTGGAAAATTAGAACTTATTTCTCAAGACGCCTAAAATCTACCAGATGAGATTCGACACTATGATTTTCCGAGGCTTGAATAATTTTCCGGAGGTGTTCCTTGAATCGTCAATTTTCCTCGCGCAATTGAAACACGAAAAAATGAAATCATCAGCATAAGGAAAAAACGAAAAAAGAAAACGCGAAAGGTTAAAAAAAATTGCCTTTGGGACTCCAGGGGATCCTCGGAATTCGAGAAATTATAAATAGTCTACGAAACAATTTGGTAGCCGGCGAGGTTCTTTGAATTTTTGAGTATCCTCCCTCACGCTTCCGCTTTACAGTTTCTTCTTATGTAGAGTGTAAGAGTGGAGAGAGAATTCCACAGGATTTAATTACGAATTGCAAAGAGGTGAGGTAGTCTCGAGAAGAGCCAAAGGATAAAGGGAGCGAGAGGAAGAGAGAGGGTGCAAAAGTTAAAATGCAGGGACAACCGAGAAAAGGAATTTACGAGACAGGAAAACTCAGTACCCTACGGGATGTTCTCAGCGATTCTAATAAAATATATCGGCAATTAACTCCCTAAATATTCCGGCACCGAAGGCCGCGGTGATCTATGATACTTTCTGGCTGCGAAACCCGCCTTTCGGTGGGATTCCATATAGCGGCCGGGCTATCCTTCGCTAAATTACTTCGGTATTGGCCGATTTTTCAATCCGAAAGCGATAGAACTCTCTCCTGGTCCGTACCCTAATTGATCGTGGAATTAGATTTTACTACACGCAGACACGTGTTACCCCGGTCGTTCCGTCGACGCAGCATGATTCTTCCAAGTAGTACGAGTACGCGGAGATCGGACGAGCAAACTTTTATTTTTTCCACCGTCGAGTTAGAATTTCTCTCGCAGCAAAGAGCGGGGCAAGACGGACTGCGTTTTACAAATTTTTCTCGAAGGAAAGACACGGTTCCGTTTTGCCCCGCTCTCCCTTGCACGCCAAGTTCTGCGAGACTCTCCGCTAACTAGTCAGCTTCTGGTCGGCTAACTCATTTTTCTAATTACAGGACCACTTCTGTCGTTGCTGCACGGCGAGGATGCCGAGAGGTGGTTGTCCGAGGCGAGAGTCTGCGAAAGGGAAGAGAGGTCTCTGATAAACTTAGGCGTTCGAACGTGGGCGATCGGACAAAGTTGTAAGTGTGCGAGAATTCATTCTATCCACTTCTCTACGCTTGCCTTATATCCGTTGCTCTTTTTCTCACCAGTGCTGCATCGGGTCGAAGGTTCGAGCGAGACGGGCCCTTCGCTAGATCAAAGAGCGCCCTCGAAAGATCAATACGCTTCTGAGACGAGGCTGGCGTTCGCGAGGGTGTATTACGGTGTAGTATGTGCGAGCGTGGCGGGGAACCGAGCACAGTAGTTTGAGTCGGAAGAGAGGGATTTTTCCCCCCTACAGTGATCGGAGAAACGCGAAGCCGGAGCAACGGGTGAGTGCGATGGCTTGATTGAGCGCATCGGGCATTAAGCTGCTTGCCTCCGTTCTCTTCATAAACATGTCACGTAGGCCTCTCTCCGGTCTGGATACGGACTCGAGGTTTCCGCGGCGATCGGGAACCAAAGGGGCATAAATAGAGGCAATTAAGGAGCACCACGGATCTTAGGATTTCGTGACGTCCGCCCAGCACTCGGACGCCAGCGAAACAAATGCGAGCAGACGCCGAGAGGAGGTTGAGAAATCGACGTCTCCGCAATCGAACGATGTGACTTAGTGGAACTTTGGCTCCTCGTCTCGATAGATATAGATTACAGCTTGCTTCATTCTATCAAATTGATAAGGGAACACGTGCCAAGTCCACCGGTATAGACCAAAAAATCAGCAGGTTCTTTTTCGAACCTTCCAAAAGCTCAATTGCGAACAAGATATAATAATAATAATAACAAACGTAAATTGCGGGCAATTTAACGAAAGGAGTAGAGATCTGTAAGCTTCAACATGAATATTTTAGTCTGATAAAATACCTGAACTTCATTCCGTCTAATTGAAAAGGGAACTCGTGCCAAGTCGACTGGTATAAACCGAAAAATCAGCTGTTTTTTTTTCAATCGTTCCAAAAGCCAGGACGCGAACAAGAAATAATAACAATAATAAATGTAAATTAGGGGCAATTTAACGAAAAGTATAGAGATCTGTGAAGTCGAATATGAACATTTTTAGCGGTTGCAAAACCTGAACTTCATTCTGCCAAATTGAAAAGGGAACTCGTGCCAAATCCACTGACATAGACCGAAAAATCAGCAGGTTTTATTCCAAACGTTTCAAATAGCGAATTGTGAACAAGAAATGATTATAATATTAACTTAAATTATGGGCAATTTAATGAAATCATAGAGACCTATGAACTCCAAAGTGAACATTTTAGTCTGTTAAAATATCTGAACTATATCCATACGATATGAATTCACCGTGATACTCGATATCCGGACTGCGGTATTAATTTTCGTACGTTATGGACGGGATTTCTCATTCCGGGTTTGTTAATAGAGAGCTCTTTCCATCCTCATCGAGCGAACCCCCCCCCCCGTAAGCATTGAAGTAGGTTCGCCACCGGAACGTCCGATGTATCTACGGTTACATACGTAGGTAGACAGAGTGTAGAGAAAGCGTGAGGGAAAAGGAAGGAGACGAGGCGCATCGTTTGCCGGCCGCTGTTGCGGGTCGCGCACGAATAGCCGGGCGCCCGGATATTTGGTTAAATATTAACGACGTCGTTAAAACAACGCATTTGCGGTTCGTTAAAGCCCCGAGGGGTGCGTAACGGTTGCCCGTTAAGGCGTCCGGCGGTACAAGCAATTCGGACGAAGCACCTATCGCTTCTGCCCGCTGCCGCTGCTTTTCCTACAGACTCTCTACTTACTCGCCCGGATCTCTCTACGCGTTACCTCAAACGTGTGCGAAGTTCGCTATTGTACCTTCGCTGCCGCGCACCGGTAACGCTTCGCGAGACGAATAGCCCTAGGAAAATCAGCTTGAAAAACGAGAGAACGTACGGTGGTCCTTTATTTTTCTCTCTCCGGAAACCGTCGAGCTGTATCTCTTCGGTCGACTCCGTACTGCGCCTCCCTCCGAGAATCCAGGAATAATTCCCTCCTGCACTGATATCGATGCGATAAGATAGAAAAAAAAACTTTGAAAATCCTGGGCAAATCCCTGAAAATTGTAGTCCAAGCTCTAATCGTCCGAGTTCTCAACACCCCAGAAGTTCAAGCTCAAACTTTCTTGAACCGCGCGATCCGCGTACAGATTTGCATCCGGGAGCTCGCAAGGATGATCATAAATCCATCTCCGGCGTGTCTCACTTCCCGGCCCAATGTCCACGTTTCCACCGTATATACACTCCGCGAATGCATATATCTATATTCGTACTGTAACTTTCAGACCGATGTCCGAGAGCCCGAGGGGAAGATCCAGTCGGATAGCGAGGGGAAGCCGTGTTCAACGAGGATACTCGAAGAGTCGCCCAACATCGCTCGACCGCGATAAAACTGTTCGCCGCTATGTAAATTCGAGCTTTACATATATCCGCCGCTGGAGATTTCCGATTCGCTCGGCCGTGGCTGCAGTTCCTCCAACTCCGAGGCAGAAGGGATGATGCAAGCGTGGGGAGAATCGCAAGCCCGTAACCGAAGCTGCCCGAGAATGAGAGGAAACTCCACCGCCGCACTTATTCGAGGTTCCTTTCTGTCTTTTTCTCGGTCGTTCCCGCACAGTCCGAACGAAGAGTAGATCGTGCTACACACATCGTCCAGTCTATGTATCTGTGCTATAGAGCTCTCCGATAAAACCTCGGGGAAGGTGATATTTTAAGGGAGTGTCCAAGTCCACCCTCCGACGAGGTCTCTCCACTCTCTCGTGAACTCTCGCCACCGGTGTGTTCCGTTCTCGGTGGCTCGCCTTCTTCCTAGCTCGCACTAGTCCTTAGGGTTTGTTGGTAAGTAAGTGGGTGGACTAGTTAGGATGGTGTGTTAGGGACAACGAGCATAAATTCTCGACGGGAACGGAGACGAGGGATGACCCCGCTGCACGCGAAGTCCCACGATCCTTTTCATCCCTTCTACGCCCACCCCCTTCGTTTCTCTCTCCTCTCTCGTGTCCGCCCTGTTCGCCTCTCATTCGTTTCTACCACCTACCCTCGAGCTTTCACTGTTCGGAGTCGTCGGAACATTATTTTCTTCTATTCTTATCTGAGGAACAATAAAAGATGGTCCTTTGTCGGCGTTCCGGGGCGGTTGGACGCATCGGTGTAAATACATCTCGGCGCTGTGTTTCAGCTCACAACGATTCTGCACATCCGTTGCCTCGTCGAACGAACATTTATCCTCCTTTCACGACCGAGTTTAAAATAAAATAAAAAGAAGAACAAAATTTCCAATGCCGAGATTCAAACTCGCACGGAGCCCTTTCCATCGGTGGTGGCGATCAAAGGACTGGCCAATTCGAGAAAGCTTTGGCCTCGGCTTATACTCAACTCTCAAGCTTCGAGAGAGCAAAGGTTTCCATATAGATGTGTTTGCTTTATGCCCTCGCCTCTCCGGCTTTCTCTACCATTCGAATCTCTCTCCACCCTCGAGTATATTCACGTTTTTCGTCGAAACACGAATCCGACTGCCCGACGTACGAGCTATTTTATTTCTCATCACTTAAACTTACTCGTGTGAAAGGATATCGAGGGATTCGCTAATTTGAAACGAAGTCCGCATCCTCATGGATATTTCGCCTTCTCATTGGAGTGCGAGCCGGTGCTCGCAAAAAAAAAAAAACGGCGTTGCTGGTACGAGAAAACTATTTTATTTTTCATCGTTTAAATTTGGTTTAAGGATTGCAGGCTATGGAAGGCTTTATGCGCAGAGGCGTGGGAAGTTGTTGAAGGGTTCGTTCGTTTGAAATAAATTACCGGAATTCGAACCGCATTGCAAACATATCTCACCTTATTCCGTCGAAATAAACATTTGCTTGGTAAACACGCCATTCTATTATTTCGCGTTATTTAATTTGAAATTGGGCTTTCAGATGTTCGAGCGGAGGAGTCCTTCCTGCAGTTCCTGCAACTCCGTGGCCGAGCTGGTACGAGGATTCGTTTGCTCGAAACACCGCAATTCCGTCACGTCTACTCGAGGTTGGACGGCTCATGCGGCCCGAAGCTATTTGTCTCGGAGTCGTTTACTTGGAGAAACTTCGGACTGGAGGGTCGCGAGAAATTCGCCGAAAGACGTCCACAGGCGATGTCGGGTCTCCGCTGTGGCACGCGCGCATCTCCGACGGAGGGTGCCGGTGTGTGCAAGGACCTCTGCGACGGCGCGACAGGGCGTTGAAACGTCACCTGCTGGACATTCCCGTGGCACATGCCGGGCGATCTCCAGATACCAAACGCCACCGCTCGCTCACCGATAGCACCGAGTAAGCTTCCTGTCCGACGCATTCGAAATTCCAAGACGACGCCAAAAGCTTCTCCCGTGCGGAGAACTCAGATTTCTTTTTCGGCATCTTGTCACGAATAGGGGAACGTAGAGTTTGAAACTATTTTATTTTTGTCCATTAACACAGCCAATTCACAGGATTTGGATGACACCCTCGGAGGGTAGATAAGGATTTTTTCGACGTTTTTTCTCCCATTCCAAGTAATATTTTTCTCTATGGTTAAATTTTGCATGAAAGTTCAAATTCTATACAGCAGAGAGGTTTGTACATTTCTTGTCCACAAAAGACTATCATTTTTTTTTCTTGTTAATCTTGCCATTTTTTGGTCAACATTCCGGATTCTTTAATGTCAGGATTGTAATATTAAAAAGAAAAAAAAATGGTAAAATTGAATGTACAAACATTTTTTTGCCGTTTAGCAATTTTTTTGATTGTCTCGAAGATAGAGTTGTGAATCTCGTGTTAACGGGACGATTTGACTGCGGGTTGAAGCCGTCCCGTCCCGACAGGACGGTACGGTGCACCACACCGCGGGCCAGGAGTGTTGATCGATGGCCACCCGTCAGTTGGCACCACTTTTAATTAAACCGCCCTCAAGATTAACTCTCCCCACTCCACGGGGGGCGAGCTTCGGCTCGCAGAACGCGACCAGCTCGCTCAACAAAACCCTCGTCCTTCTCCCTGTAATTGTTTTAAATCTCGCTCCGCCCCGGAAAGTGTACGAGCAACCCTCGAGACGGTAGTTTAGACGTGCTGTTCGTCGAGCTTAAAAAAACCGCAGGACGTCTCGTCGGGGGTGACAGATTTCGCGGCTCTGCTGACGTTTATAAGATCCCTCGTGCTACAAGGGTTACTGCTAGCTGTCTCGGCCGATTCGTCTCTTCCTTTTTCTCGCCGAATTTTTCATCCCCTTCGAGACCGTGCATAGAGTCGATTTTTCCAACGAATCACTTTGCATATTTATTATTCTTGTCACTCGAAGCTGTCGTATTTTTTGTTCCTTGCATTTGAACTGCGGGATTTGTAAAATCACGAGAGAAATTTTATTTTTCCTAAACTGTTCGGCGATTGAACTGAACACAATTTTATTTAGATATTCGGTTTAGATATTTTTTCCTTCAATTTACTCGTAGATTTTATGGAGATAGATCGTGTTTATTCTATGAGGTAGTTTATCGCTGTATTATTCGATATCCCGCCGTTATGGTCTTGATAAATATTCACAATATACGCGTGGATGTAGAGTCGAGCAAGTAACGGAGAGCCGTCCGATAATTATACATGCCGCTGGCCAAGTTGTACGGAAACGGACTGGTAATGGCCCAGGGCGCTAACTACCTTTCGTCGTGTATCACTGGCTCAACATAATCTACCTGTGCAGAAGCTGATATCCAACCGTATATACACAGCTTCGATCCACCCCGAATTTGTAACGAAAACCCGTAGTGGAGTTAACAATCCAAACCCATTGCCAGACGACTTGCCGAGCAGCAGCAGCGACTCCCTCAGGGTATCTCCTAATAATGCAATGTAGCTCGAACCGGGGGGTCGAGAATTTGATCAGACAATTCGCTGCCAATTCCCTCGCGACATTTCATCTCGAAATTCTCAAAATAATCCACAAAGAAATTTCCAAACAACTAAATTTCTTCCTGCACTCATGTTCAAAATTTCTTTCACTTCTATTTTCGATAGCGGAGTACAAGTATAACTACCACCTTACCAGGCCCACCATTTGGAGTATCCAAGATCAAAGAAACGGAACAAAGCGATAGGAAGCCACCCGAGTCTTTTTCATACCGCCTTGCCGCTGGTTAGAGCAAGTTATTCCAGCGTGTTTATCGCTTCTATAGGTTGTAGGTACGAGACATTGCCCAGATGGCTATGATCGTCGGTTTCCCAGTCAGTTATTTTCGTCAGAGTACGCTCTCTCTGTAAGCCTTCGTCCGGAGTTTAAGCGGCTACCTGTGTAACCCCGCCTAATTCCGACCTTCGGGAAGAAATGAGATCGTAACAGAGAGGAATATTTATTAACCGTTTTACCGTGTCATCTCCGGCTCATCCGCACTGTCAACGCTCTCGCTACATTATGAATGCGAGCCAATTTGAAATTCATTACAGGCAGCAGCCAGCAGCGCCGGGAGAGCTCGGAACTGTTCTTCACCGGTGCGGCCGGCCGTCGCTTCATCCCCCGTCTGTCACTCAGTCAGCGCGCGGCAACGCCGACACACAGAGAAAGCTGCTACGGTGCGGCCTCCGCCTTCGCTCGGTGTATTCCACTGCCGCGTGCTGTACGAACTGCGCGGGTGGGGATAATTGTTCGTCACTGAAACATCGGGACGTGAACTCAAGCGGGAAGGAAACCTTCCATCCTCGTCGGACACACTTTCGTACGAGCCCGAGGGGCTGCCGACGAAGAGACCAACGCGAGCGGCAACGAGTCAGCCAATCTTCGGGTTTACCCCCCCAGTCGAGCCCTCTCCTCCCACGTCCTTCTGTTTATTTAAATAATGTACGCGAGGGGGTTTAGCCCTGGAAATGGATGACTACAAAGCCTCCAAATCCGTGAGCAACCCCGCGCCCCCGTCCGCGACAACGTTATACGATCCACCTGCTCGCGCTAAGGCGGGCGTCTATGTCCAGCCATCTAAACTCTCCATTAGCTTCGCCGCGAACTACCACGACTTGCTCTTCTTCCACTTTGTCTTATTATTGTCTCTGGGAGTTTCTCGCGTTACCGAAAACTCGGCTTTTACTTGATATTTCAAAGCTCAAGGGGGAGAGGCAGTTCATGTTTCACAGATTTTGGAAAATTGGCTCAAGTGGCTCGGCTTTCCTGGAGGTCGTATTCTCGGAATTGACGGGAGATTCTTTGCAGAAGGTCCTACCGTAGTTAGAACACCAGTTCCGGTATCTTTCGTCCGCCGGTGCTCTGGATTTGAATAAATTATCCAAACTTACGGAAGATGCACTGAAATTTTTGTCCTGGAAGACTGTTTCGGACTATTTTTTTCATCGCTACTTACCTAAAATTAATTTTTTGTTTTGTTTGTTTTTAACCAAATCTTGACGATGAAATGTAACCACCGCGTTTCGGGCATCCTGTCGATGCAACAAAGTCCCTGAGTCAGCTGTGGTCTTCAAAATTTCAACTCAGAAATGTCGAGGGAAGCAGAGATAGGAGAAATTGCTACAGCAACAGGGTAAAAATTTTAAATTAAGAATACAAGCGTCTCGTGCCTTCGAAGAGAAATGAAATTGTCTTCGGGAGTTTCTCGTGGTGCCGAAAACTCCGCTTTTACTTTATTTTCAAAGCACGAGGGGGAGATGCAGTTAATGTTTCAAAGATTTTGGAAAATTGGCTCGACTGACTTGGGTTTCTGAGTGTGGTATTCCTGGCATCCACTTCCACTATCTTTCGACCGCTGTTGCTTTGGGTTTGAATAAATCATCCAAACTAACGAAAGATGCATTGCGGGAAATTTTGGACTTGGAAGACTTTTTGGACAACTTTTTTCATCGCTACTTACCTAAAATTAATTTTTTCTTTGATTGTTTTTAGGTAAATCTGCAAATCCTGTCGATGCCACAAAGTCGCCGGGTCAGCCGAATCCACGTATGGTTCTCGAGACTTTGACTCGGAAACATCGAGAAAAGCAGAGATCGAAGAGATTTCTCCAGCAACAGGGTGAGAATTTGAAATTACGAATACAGGCGTCTCGTCCCTTCGAGGAGAAGTGAAACAGAATGGTCTATGGGTTGCGGAAATGCTCCGAGGGCCGAAAGCTGTACGATCAATCGCGAGCCTGTTGGCTGCTTGGCAGTGGCCTCTTCTTTATAAATGAGAGCGTAAGGAGGTGGGCGATGAGCATAGGAAGTGCCAAGCGGGGAACAACTGCGGGGTTGCGTCTCGTCTGCAGAGTTGGGAGTGAACTCGAAGCCACTTCAGATATTCACCGGTTGATTACCGTGCCTCGGAGTCCCTCTCTCTCTCGGTTCCCGCGCAAGGGTGAGAAGAGAAGAAGCTCGAACCCCCTTACGACCCCTGCCGAAGCTCGATGAAGCTGGAGCAATTCTCTCGCTCTGTCTCACCCTCTCGCCGTCCTCTCCTGGGAATCCCCGCGAGGACGCTAACTCGACAACTGACAAATTAGCCCGGCGTACCGACGACACTTGCAAAATGGGGCGACAGGAAGAAGGCATTCGAGAGAGAGCGCCTTGTGTATAGGCAAACGTTTCTGGTTTGCCTCGGCGTGAGCTGTTGGCGGGTTATTGAACGAGATACACGAGCCGAACAAGTGAAACAAGGGTTTTCTCTATTGGAACTGAAGTGGGATGAACCGGACTTTGCGTACGGCAGAGACGTCGACCCCACAGAGAGGAGAACTCAGCTGCCCCTCAGCAGCAGCTTCATCTTCGCCAAGTCGTACGTCTTTCAGAGAGAAGAAAATTTGCATCGCTATTCTTCTTTTCACTGCGGCATCGTGGAGAGAGGTCATTCGTCTACGGTCCGTGATTCGTGAAGCGTTCGGGTCTCGCCTTTTGGAGTCCGTAAAAAATGCATCAGGAATTTTTCTTGGGGCTTTGGATTTTGGATTCGTCCCGAAGACAGAAAGTCGACCGATTGCCGATCGTTACTCCCGGGAGATTCTCTGCGAAGCGTTTCAGACGGGTCTCAAGAATCGACCGCTCCTGAGTGGATTGAAAATGAACAGAAAGGATGAAGTTTTGCTGGTGGAATAAATGACGTTGCCGCAGTAGTCGATCGCTCGAGCTTCGAAATAGTAGAGAGGTCAATACTTTTTCGCGATTTCATGATACAGCTATAGGACACGGTCGTATGTATATGGTGGCTGCGGCGGTTGAGCGTGCCTCCGGAACCTCCAGCGTACCGCGGATTGTTATTCCCGGCGCGTACGGCCCTCGGTGTCGCTTTCACTAGAGTCGGTTACTGATAAACGAGCGGTTTCAACCCCCGTAGAGCGACCGAGCCGGCGTTACCCTCGTGAATGTAAACTCACCACCGACCCGGCCGCACCAACGATCCGTTCCGTTGGTATCGCGAACTCTTTCTCTCGTACAACGCAGCTCGTCGACTATTTACTTCTTTTTTTCACTCTCTCCGCCTCTCTCGGGTGTCGCGTCCGTTACGTAAATCGCTTTTGCCGCTTAAACGATTGTCGTCGCTGGGGGCTCTGAATCTTCGGCTTAAAATTATTTCACTCAATGGCCGAGACCAGGACAAGTATGAAAGTTTTTAATAGAAAAATGGAATTTTCTTTATTTAATTTTATATCATATTATTCGCTTTCTTTTATAAATTTTGTATGTCTTATATTATATTCTTTTCTGTTGAGTCGATAGTTAAAATCCTCTATTTCGATCGTTCCTTGTCCCGTAATTTTTCTTTTCTTATCGTCCCCGTCATGGAACAAACTGCTCGTCAAATCTGGCACGAATTCGCAGCAACGTTTTCACGTGTCACGGTGCGATAAATGCTCGCCGAGCTTTTCCTCTCATGTTTCCGTTTACGCGTGGCTGCAACACGTCTGGCGACAAATCGTGATCGTAGGTATTAGGTATATAATACCGTACGTATGTAGCGTGCGGAACGTGGGGCCAGGGCAAAGGTGGAACGTCACGTTCCCGAGCCTCCTGGTCGGGCCTCGCGGGAACGATGTCTCAAAGCGACCACGGGGGAGTCCGCACGAGGACTCAACCACGCACCTGCAACCGCGTCCGCTCGAATAACCACGTTCTTTTTTCCGCTCTTTTCCTCTCACTTTTATTTTCCCCTGTTTTCTGTATCGCGCCCGGCGTTCTCTGTACTTCACAGAGAGAGCTACGTGGTTTCCCTCGAGGCGAAGAACTATTGGTCGTTCGTATAACTCCGGACACTTTTCCCCGTGGGTCGACAAAAATATGTGTCTCGCTACGATAAGGACAAGCGGCGGGCGGAAGAGCGGCACGGAAAAAAAAACCCCGCACGGCACGATAACTTTGTCATAGGCAATTTGTACAATTGGAGCGGCGCACCGCCCTGCTATTTGACACTGGGGACCAACGAATTTATTGCTAATGTCCCATCGCATAGCCACCGCTTGCAGCTTTCCCCCCGTGTCCACCGCTCGATGGGAGTGTCATCGTAATATTTTGAATTGTGGGTCGCAAGTGAATCTCCGATGTTATGAGTGAATCGGACCATTTTTTTTATTATCGAAAGACCGAAGCAGATAACAGCAGATAACTGTGATATATGCTGATTTAAAGATCTTATTTTACAAGACTGGGCGGAAGTTTAACGTCAGATAGTGTGATGGGAATCTTTCAGTAGATAGTTTAATTAATGGATTAATAATTTCCAATATCACTGTTTTTCGTAATCTTTATTGAGTTTCAACAATTTATTGTTTTTTACTTCTACCTTGCAATTGCAACTCAATGGAAGTATCTTCTTAATATTTTAAATTGTGGGTCGCAAGTCGCAGGAGCGAAACATTTTTTTAACTATCGAGAAGCTGAAGCAGGCAAAAGCAATATGATCTATGCTGACTTCAAGTTTTTATTTTACAGCACTTGATGTAAGTCTATCGTCATATAGTGTAACTAGAATCATCCAGTAGACAGTTTCATGAATTAATTAATGATTCACTGTTTTCAATTTCACTGTTCTTCGTCTTCTTCATTCGGCTTCGACGATTTATTGTTATTTACATCTATCTTGCAATTGCAATTTTACAGAAACAAAAAAGGAAGTAACACGTCGGAGTAATAAATCGTCGAGAATCCTCATCGGTCTTCGACTATCGAATCGAATGTCGCCTCGTTTATGTGACGTATAATCTGTCCGAGCCCATAAACATTTATCCTCGCGAATGGACGAGCCGAATGGCTATTGGTATTCCAGGCCGGTAGCGCGGCGCACGTTCCGCACGAGATCTGCGTGTGGCCGTAGCGCGGCATTGGGGACATGTGTCACACCCCCTCCGAAACGATTGCTCGTCGAGCTCTCCAGAGGTCTGCGGGGACTCTGAAATAGCTGTTTAAAATTGCATCGAGTACCCACCGTTAAGGACACGTGCGTTTTTTAATGTTCCAACGAATCCACCCTGATAACGTACTTTAAACTTTTATCAACGGTTATCACGGCTACGTGGCACGAATGACCATTGCCATTATTAACCGGACTATCCGTTGACTGGGGGATATTCTCGCTTTTTTTATATTGACAATGGAGAATTTATGTCGCAGACGAGTGAAACTATTTTTCGATTTTTCCTTCGATGACGCAAAGTTAACAATTGTCTCTACTATTTTATTATTACTAGCGTTGTTATTTGTTGTTGGCAATAGATTATGGCAAATGCTGCAGTGAAGCAATCCAATGAAATTGTTTTTTGAAATTCTCTCCGATATGCTATGAAGGCCGAAATCTCGAGAATATGGCTTATGGCAGTGATTTATGATTTTTGAATTTCACTCTTGTACGCTATAAACGCCGAAATCTCTAGAATATAGCATATGGAAGTGATTTAGTGGGTAACCGTGGAAAAATGAGAACCCTCACAATTTTTTGAGAAAAATGGTTTTTCAAAAAAATTTTTTTAGAAATTTTTCGTTAATGAAAGTGGTTGGGAAATATGCCACTTAAAAACAATGGAGGTTTCAATTCAATATCTCGAAAAAAATGATCATTTTGAAAGTTGAAAAATTAGAAGGGGGTATATTTTATAATGATAGGAAATTGTAATAATAATAAATAATAAAGTATTATTATTATTATTATAAAGTTAATTATTACTGTACGTTATTAAAGTAAAGTTATTATTACTGTACGAAGAAATCGTGTGCGTGTGTCATTCACGTGTAATCGGAATCTCGTTCCCTCGCCGGACAGTTTTCCATGCGTTTCCACCGCTGATCGATATCGTGGGGGAGAATGCTAGCTAAGAAAAGAGAATAACGAAGTGTCCATTATGCCATTACGGACTGGCCGAGGGTCTCGTGGTCTCAGGAGAGCAAAAGTTTGGCAATGATTAACCGAACTTAAGATCCCAAAGGACACTCGAAGCTCAGTGTCTCGCAATACGTCAAATGAATCGCGCCTGTTCTCTGGCGACAGTCACGATTCCTCGAAAATTTTGCCGGATAACTCGAGTTGGGAAAAGATTGGTTGAAAAAAATAATAATCATGCGCTCGTAGACAGTTGAGAATCTGCGAAAAAGTCCTGCCAAGCGGACTGTTCACGAACGAGGCACCCGTCAAAACAGTTCGATAAACTCAAAGACCACGGCTGATTTTAATTATTCTAAATTGTAACCAGTAATATTCGAAGAATGAATTCCATCGTCTCGTCGGTGCGATGTCGGGCGCTTCGACTCCCCTTGGAGTCGACCGTGTTGAGGAAAAAATCTCACCATCAATGGCCCCAAAAAAATCACTCGATTGGTTAATAAATTAATAAAAAAACTTTTAAGCACTAAAATTGCTTGGAAAATTCACGCTAACGAATTTTGTCCTTTGATTACAGATTGCATGAGATTCGCCAGCACGAAGACCAAGTCGGGAATCCTGTCGCGATTGAGGAACATATTTTATCGTACCTCAGGTAAGATTTACTCGAGACGATACAAACATATCTTCCAGGCTCCTCGACACTCGAGAATTCGGGAGATTTTCCTTGGTTCGCGTTCTGTTATCTGTCCGAACACCCGACAGACGAGAGGACCTCGATGAGTCCTCGAACACGTAGCGTCATGGATCTCGCTCCGAGGGACGCCCAGCCGCCGATTAGAGAGCCAAACATGCCGGAGAAACGCGACAGGAAAGACGACAGTAAGGAGCAAGAGGACAAAAAGCCGGTGATAAAAACGTTGTCCAACGAGGAATCGGCTTACAAGTACCAATGGGGTGTGAGAGTACCGGACGTCAGTCCCGAGCCTGGGGACGTTGAAAAGTCACCGAATTACGTGGTGACTCACAAATGGGGTGTCAATATCAGCAAGTACAAGGAACCGGAAGGAACGACGTCTATCGACGCTACTCCGATAGCGATAACTCCTGAGTCGAATGTTCAAGTGGCCGTCGAAACGAGTATCGAAAAAATTCAAGCCGCACTCGTTTCCCAGGTTAATCAATCGGAAATTGAAAAATTGACTTCAACTGCATCGAGATCCGGACTGTCGGAAACGATCACCGCACAGGCACAGAGTGCGGAAACTGTCTCTCAGGTTATTCAAACAGAAATTAAAAATCTCCCTTCACCCGCATCGAACCTTGAATCGCCTCAAACTTCGCCATTGATCGTATCGGCGAACGATGAAAAACTTGCTGCTCGGAGCCCACAACCTGCAGCAGTATCCGGAGTGGATTTGACTTCCGGAATAATCGTCCCCGGAGACGACGATTACAACATTCCGACGGAAATCCCACACGGCAGTGAGATATCCGCCTGGCGAGACGTCGTTATCCGATCGAAACTGCACGAGGAAGAGCTAGCTCGCACCGCCGCGATCGAACTAGCCGGCGATCCTGCAGAAAGTATTTTTATACGTCCGGAACCGCCGCAACCGAAGCTCGACATTCGGGTTGTCGGAACTGCCAGCGATGTTGTCAGTCCGGAGGAAAATGTTGCAAAACCTTTGGAGGTCGGTTCTAACACGCCAGCGATGAATTTTGCAACGACGAAGAAGTTTCACACGTGCGCTATCGCGTGTCGAAGATTGCCGAGGGCTTGTCACAGGAGCATGTTGGCCAATTTCTCATCGTCGAGTTCCGACGATGGACAAGACCGTCGGTCCTCTTTTTCCGAGCCTGAGGAACCTTCGAAAATTGAGACGGGTGAGACGAGGGAGATTCTAGCTTCGCAGAAGACTCGCGACCCGCCGAAATTCGAGGAAGACTTGTCGAGCGTTTTGCAAGATTTGTCGCAGCGAGAGATGGAAGTTTTGCTGTCTTACACCCGGCACAGTTCCGAGGAAACTGGTACTTGTCCTACGCTGCCGACCTCGGTGACGATATCGACCTTTCCTACCGGATCGACCGAAAATGCCTCTGAATACTCACACCGGAATGGCAATGAAATATTCAACTCCGAATCCAGCAGTGCCAATGGTGAGATTGCAGAGTTGGAGCGAACGATCATGAAATTTAAAGACGCAGAGGAAAAGGAAGACGGCAAAGAGATAAAAGACAAGAAAGACAAGAAAGACGGAGACTACATAAGAATACCCGGAGATCCTTATCCCTACAGTCGCGAACATTACGAAAAGTGGCGAGTTCCGCATGGCAAGTGCCCGATCGTCAATGACGATGTGCCGAAGGCTAAGCCAGCGGAAACGAGCGATAGTCCACGGTGAGTGCTTACCGGGTTGACTGATATATAAAGTAAGACAAGTCATTTTCTGGATATTCAATCATCGAATTTTACATAAATGACGTAAATTTCTGATCGAATGAATTGAATCTCGATTCTTCGAAGGCTTCGTCGGAGTTGAATTTGAAATTGCCATTTTTACGAATTAGAATTTTCCGAGCGAACTCCCGTTAAGCCTAGTCGTGCGTTCGCGAATGAAAATTATTATTCTCTTCTGTAACACGTTCTTAAGTTTTGTTGCAAATTTACACAGAAATATTTCTGATATCACAGTTATATAATGGAATTGTATGATTGCAGATAAACGAATTTCGAAAACTCCGACTTCGACGAATCCGGAGGAGCATCCATCGTCTTCGCTGAGTCGGAAAGAGAACAACCGGAAGTCGTCGGGATCGATGAGGGTGACGGCCGTCGGTGCGGAACAGCCAACAGATCGGGTGAAAACTATCCATCCGGACATCAAGGCACCGAAGCGCAATGTCGTCGACGTTTCGACGCCGAAAGATCGTGAGTTTGACTTACACCAGTTACATTTTTTTTTCTAACGCATGCGCGTAAAATTCTGCTTTCTGTTTCTGTGAAGTGTGCGCAGAAAGGCACTTTTTCAAATCACGCGCAAGAAAAATACTGTGCAAACGTACAAACGCAATATGGTATTTTTCTCGCACTAGTAGGAGAAAGTGCTTTTCGCGCATCGTTCCGAAAAATGAAAGACGTGATTTACGCGAATTTGTTGAAAAAATTATGTGAATGGCAGGGCGTAGAAGGAGGGCTCTGACTTTCTTTCTACGCTCTTGGCATACAAATTATTGTCTGGCAACGAAATTTTTGCTGTTTCGCAGAAGCCAGCGAGTTCGTTGAAAATCTGCAATCCATTAACATAAAAACCTCCAGTCCGATCGGTTCGGCTATCACTCCCGAAGATCTCGAATCTATAGAGCAAAGACGTAGAAGAGGTAACGCGATAAAATCCAGCTTCAAAAAAAAGAAGGCTCCAATCATTTTTTTCTTGTTTCTCGTAGCAGGTGACGACAAAGTCGAAACCTTGCGGGTCTACGAATCGAAAAATTACGCTTACATCCGTCCCGAGCACATAAAAGATAATCGAGGTCCTTCAATACCGACAAAAAATTGAACGATTTATCCACCATCGAGTCTGCCCGGTGAAGTGCCCCCTGAAGCTTGTCCAACGTGAACGTACCAATAAAAAAAAAAAAAAATCAGTCGCCTGTCACACCGTTACAGTTAATGGTCTGGTTTATTCTAGCCTAATAATTTAAACCATCATTGACATATATCATAACGGGGTAAGTTATCGACGCTCGTTATTACTCATTAAAACGATTTTTAAAAAAATGTAGATTCTCTTAGGCGTTACAGCGATGTAATGATAGATTGTCGTTCTCATGAACGATCTATCGCGATTAGATACAAAGTTCTTCCCGGTTTCTCTCATCTGCACTTGGTTTTCTCCTTTTTCGCACTTAATAATCCCGCCAACGGACAACTTATCGTTAGCTCCTTCGCAGTTTTTCTTGTTTTGTAATTTATTTTGTATTTTTTATTTTTCGGTCGAGTCTGTTCCACGGATGCGTGCAGTCTCGGTGATCGTAGTCACGAAGAGGCAGAGTGAGACGCCGAGGCTGTTATTTGATCGTCGCCGTATAGGCGAATCATCGCTGCGGCTACCGAAGATTTTTCGTATCGAAGGATCGTTCGACGGAGAGCGTCCAATCATTCAAATCGTAGTCGGATAGCAGCGTCTAATGCAGCACACTGCCTCGCTGTAATAATCTCTCCTCCGGTTGGCTTCGGGTTACCTCCCAGTTTCGAAACGAGCCTTGCTATTCTGCTACTTTGGCTTTCGTCTGGCCGTTGTGCGCCGGCCGTTGTGGCGATGCCGGCAAGGATTTTTCGGGGTCGAGAGCGCGCGGTGGCCGGTAATAACCGACGGTAATGAAGCCACGGTTCCGCTTTTGATTACCCCGTGGTTCTCCACGCCGTACACCGATGACAGTAAAGGTGCCAATCTCGCCAGCCAAACCCCGACAGACTTTGAGAGTATCTCCTTGCCCCGAACTATACTCTTCGGCCTGAACAGCTGCGAGCACCCGGTGCTGATCTCTCCAGCGTGCCAATTTTCTCGGGATCAACGGACAGACGATTGGTTTGTTATTCGACAGTTTTTTTTTTTTTTCTCGACAATCAACGGACTACACGCTACGGACGGTAAATACCTCAAAAAATAATATCGCCTGCTATTTGCTCCTTGCAGTACATATTAAAGGAATCGATTCCCAAAAATGTTGCAATACACGGAGAAAAATAATTTCTTGCTCGCAAGCGACTGCGGCTTTAAATATGTTCCAGGTGATTTATTTGGTTCGGCCAGAAAATCAGTTGGTTGCCAACCAATTAACTAGTCAAATCAATGATGATAGTATATTTGTTGGCTCAACTAAGTAAATCGTCCGGACCGTATTTTACCACGCAGTTGATTGGGGCTGTTAGATGTTCTTCTCCGTACACAATTGAGAATTACATAATTCCTTCTAACTGATCTTGCAGAGAAAGGTTTACATTTTAACGAACCTCTTCTCACCAAGAAGAGAATTAAAGGAGTCAATTTCCAAACATTTTGCAATACGCGGAGGAAAATAATTTCTTGCCTGCAAGCAACTGCATCGTTACATATGCTGCGGGTGAATAATTTGGTTGGGTCAAAAATTCAGTTGGTTGCTAACCAATTAACTAATCACCAAATCAATGACGATGATAGTAAATGTATCGACTGAACTAAATAAATCCTTCTGAAAGTATTTTACCACGCAGTTGATTGGGGCTGCCAATTATTTGCCTCTGTCTGGAATGGCGAATTATATAATTCCCTTTAAATGATCTTGCACAGAAAGGTTTAAATTTTAATAAACCTCTTCATACCAAGAAGACAAGAGAGCCTTTCGTGGAACAGTTTTGCGAGCTAACAATTCCTGTTTTCACTCCGACAGACTTATAGTTCAATCCCCCACGATAGTGACCCGACGCGACCCCCTTAAACGTCCACTCGAAACATTTCGCAAGCAGATTTATAGAATTGGTTTGTTTCGAATATTCGCTGTCGTGCATCCGGTACTTAACCGCGTACACAACCTGTGTCTCTTCTTTCGGAATATAGCCAATAAACAGTGCGCGGCGCATGACGCTCGCCACACAGGGAAATAGTGGTATAAGGACCGGGAGGACTAGGATGCTACTCCGCAGCATCCTCGAACGGCAGCCACTACAGGCTGGACCACTGGATTGGCATTGGTAGTAGCTAGTCCTTATTTACGACTAGGGACGCCGACTGCTCCGGGATCGCCTCTCCTTGACCCTCGGCGCTCTTTTCGCTCGGGGTTGGGTAACGATACGATCTCTCCCTCTCTCATCATTTCTCTCGCTCTTTCTCGAGACGTACGTAACATACACACCGATATATACGTAATAGAACGTGGTGGATCATTCCTCGCTCTTCGCCTAGGGTAAGAGAGACCCCGAGAGTCGCCCGCCGACGAGCTCTCGCGTTCACGCCGCTCTCGTTCGCTCTTTCTTCCTCACGCGCGCCACCGTAAAAGATCACCCCGCGGGTTCTATATTACTCACGCCACTGTGTTTTCACTTGGCCAAAGCGATCGGTGCCGATATCATAACTCCTTGTCGTACGTACCGAGCTTCGAGAGACCCGCTCAACTACCCGGCTTACCGAACGCGCTTCTGCACAGCATCCGAGCTCACCGCGCGGTCCACGACGGCGATAGCAATTTCGCGATAGAGCAACCGCAACCCGCTTCCGAGAGACCGTGTATGCCTCGAGACGCCGCACACGCTTCTTCAACGCGGTTTATATTCCATAGGAGATTTTTGTTTTTTTTTTTCTTTTTTTTAAACGCGTCCACCTTGGCTCTGTGTGCAGCAAAGTGGTCGCGTTAAACGACAGTAGCACTCGCAGATACCGGGGAGAATTTATATTCGACTTTGCAAGAGAAAATTGGTTATTGCGCAAACAGCTCTGCGTTCTTCTTCTTATCTGCTACAATGATATGAACGTCTGATATCAATTTTTTTTATGAGTCGACGAAGAAACTGCTTTGAAGTTCCTCTGCGATTTTTTAAAGAGGCTCTTACATTTTTAGATTTGTTTATATTTGCCATTAAGAAGTAGATAATTAATTTTTTTTTTAAATGAGTCCACTTTAGCTCTGGGTGCAACAAAGTGGTCGCGTTAAACGACAGTTGCACTTGCAGATACGAACGAGAATTTATATGCGACTTTGTGAGAGAAAATTGCTCATTTCACAAACAGCTCTGCGTTCTTTTTTTTTATCTACTACAATGATATGAATGTCTGATATGCATATTTTTCCGAGTTATCGAAGAAACTACTTTCAAGTTCCTTTATGCATTTTTTATAATCTTTCTTCCGTTTTTATATTTGTTTATATTTACAATCAGAAAATAGGTAATTAAAGTTTTTGATTTTTTTAATTGTGGAATTACGGTGTTGAGTTTTTTAAGTGCCGTGTATAATTCAAACGGCTCGGTGAAACATTAGGAAATGTGTACGACATATTCAGAGGGTCGATAGTTTCGTTTGCTATTTTTTTCTTCGGTTTCTTGCGGAATCATTTTTGTTTGTTTTTTGGGTTCGAAAGTCGTTGCATGTAAGACCGTGGTTCAAAGGGTTAAATTGAGTGTTAACTCGAACGCGGCATCTTGAATCGATTGCTGATTTGTTTTGGCTCGTCTCTTCCGCAATTTTGTGAATCGCTGGAAGGTGCCACCGCGTTATAACTCAGACCACGAAGACGACGGCGTCTCGCGATTAAAATAGATGGTTTACTGGCCTCCCTTAAATACGTCAACGTTTACCCGTGCGAGAATTCCCGAAAGTAAATCGACGAAGAATGTTTTCGTAAACGTGCACCGCAAACCACACGGTCGAGTTTCCTGCGACGACGAGCGTGTAGCCAAGTTAAATGCCGAACACTCGACGAACGTTACGACGAGACCCTCTCGATTCCCGACGGCTATTATTAATAACGCAAAGTGGAAGAGAAGAGACGAGCGTGCCGTTGTTTACGGTGTCACGAGCGTGTATGTACTCAACGCATGTATAGTGCCAAGTTGTGTGCAGAAGCGTCAAAAAGAACACAGCCGACGACGATTGAAGTTCTGCAGCGGTCCAATTAAATATGACAACATTTTTATCGACAAAAAGAAAAATCCACTCTTATTATATAAAAAATCTCATGGGATTTATGTTGTTCATAACAGTATCAGGATGATTTACAAAAAATCACCGGCTCTCATATAAATAAAATAAAATAATCGTAGGACGAGTTCCATTTTATTTCTATACAAAATATTTAAAGATTATAAAAATATTCTATAAAATAATATTGAAAAAAAAATTAATATTCCTACAATTTAGAAAAATTAGCATGTGGGAATTTGTCAACGTGCTCGGAACTTCATTACGAAAAATCGGTCGCATGGAATTTTTAGTACTATTTTCTACGAGAATACATTAATGGTTGATAAATCTGAGATTTGCTACTTTGTGCAACCAAGTCAAATGTTTACCTTGGAAACGGGCCTCGAAAGAGCTCACGCGTTCAGTCAAGTGCGTAAATGCGTTTGAGACTCGTGCAAGTCACCGATGGATCGTTGGCCACAGCAGCGACCACTCGCGACGTTCTCCTGCTTCCATGCAGTGACATTACAAAAAAAATTCACCGCGCAAGCTTTCCGACCGGATATCTTTCAATTACGGAGTTAATATGATAGGCAGCAAACGCGCTGCACGGTGTTGGATTCTGTGCTAGTCAGCGTCGCGTCGTTCGCCGCAGCACACGATAGTCCACCGTTGTGATTAATCGACGTCAACCGCAGACCTCGCAGACGAAGAGCGTTGGTGCGAGCGATACAGCAAAGACCTTAATGCGCACATCGGTAATCGATCGCCTCCTACAGTTTCATATCATTAGAGTTTTCTCACACTTTCTATGACACTGGAAACGCTAAAATCTGTTAATTCTTTATTAGTGATTTTTTTCTTCCCCCTTCAAATCCGAGATTCTCCGGAGAAAAATACTGTTTTAAGATCTCTCGATCTAATGTATGAAAAAAATGTGCGGCTCAAATAGTTACATCGCTGCACAGCCTTTAGGGTACCCGTGGATGAAATTATTGCGCTCTACATAATTTTTTTTTAAACAAAATACATCATTTCACAGCAAAAGTAATATTCATACTAATGTTCATATTTACATATGAAAATAATCTCTTCCGAAAACCTTATAAATTTTCTTCGCTAAAACGACGTAAAAGACCTAAGGGTTAGAAGCGATACTATCTCGATTTTATATACGGACTTGAAATTACATTGCCCTGGTAGAGTTTCCCTCGAGGCACGACGAAACGACTAATGCTTTTTTTTTGTTTTCAGGAGACGTTCAGACGACACGTAAATGATAGGGCGTGATGATCAGCACGGGGCGAGACGGAGAATATAAACCATTACTCCCCCGCTCGACTACCAATACCCAGACGAGAAGTAATTAACAGCTGGACGACTTGGTCGGTCCCGGGTTCGCGAGTATCATCTCCTGCTGCGAACTGTATACGTGTGGAGCTCTCTCTCTCGACGAGGGTATATCCTCGGTTAACTATCGACCTTCACCTTAAGGGAGAAAGACGTCGGCTACGAGGGAGTAATTACCGCGTGGGAAAGTGACCAAGCGTCCTCGTCGTCGCCGCTCGACAGCGGAATTCACAGGCGATCTACACATGGCGAGTGAGTCTCACTTGATTACACGCGAACGGGGCAGCGAAACTAACCGAGGTCCCCTACACAGCGAAACTTCGATGGTTCTGACTATTCTACCGAGGGTCGTAGCATTTCCAGTGAACAAAAAAAAAAATTGGAGATAAAATTGTCGGGAGATAAATTGAGTGTGGAATCTGTCTCGTAAATCGATAGGATCGAGGCATCGTCGAGGTAAACGATCGTTCGATCGTTGTGCAACGATCATCATCTCACGCCGATCACATCGTGCGTGGACCGCACGATCGGCTCGGCTTTAGTGTGACGTGGACTCTCTTCTCACTCGCTCTCCCTCGTCTCCTGCATCTTAGCCTCGAGCTAAAAACGGCTCTACTCTGTCTCTACAACTTACACAAATTGGCTGTAACGTTCCGTATCTTTTCTTCTCCTGTGTTAAGAATCGGCAAGTGAGAGCCACGCACGCCGCCACGTTTCAGCTGCAATTTCGCGCTGGTATCGTCCGCGCGGCGTCGCCTCTTTTGATGCAGCGAAGCTTCTTCGCATGCTTCGCATTCGTGCGGTAAACCGCTCGGAAGTGTAGAAACTGTTAGGCCAATGCGAAGGTGGCGTGCAAATCGAGACAGTGACCCTCGTGTAGTGTCTGCTTCCTTCGGTCCATTTCTTCAGGTACTTAGGTGTATTTAAAAAAATTAAGGAGGTAATTGCTGGGATAATTGATTAATTTATTTTTCATTTATTAAACACATAGGCAGGTAATGCCCATTTACAGATCGAACGGGAGAAACCTGACAGTGAAACAATAATTTGCCGACGATGAGAGTTGCTTTTATAAATGAAACTCAAAAGGAAATAACTAGAATTAGATAACTGCGGTGAAAAATAATGCAAATTAAGAATTTGAAAACAACTAGCCGAAAACAAAAGATAATAATAATAATAGTAAGCTGCAGGCGAGTAGGAAAGCTGCCGAAATCGCGCTAATGATGATTGTCATTATTGCATTTTTTTAAAGATCGTATTTGAAATTTTTTTATTACTGTGCAGTTAGATAAAAGTTCGTTGTCGAGAGTTTGATGAATCCTTCAAGCGGGTCGTTGGTGAAAGCAGATTAAAAAAAAATTCTTCGTTTGCAATGCAAAAGAATATGTCAAATCTGACTCGTTAGTAGAGACGGTCAGTGATCGTCAGACAGACAGCGTTTCGCATCGAAAGCTTGAAAAAAATATCGAATAGCGTAGCATCGTTACGTCAATAACTGACATTGATTTTCCACAGGCTCGGATTACGCGAGAAAACAGATGACTCGGCGATTTTTCGTGCAGCCGAAAAATTGTTCTCTCGTTAGGATTGTGCGTCAGAGCGAAAGGCAATAACTCGACACACGGGGGTTCCAGGAGTAGCGGCCGAAAGAGCGAGAGAGCTTTCGCCCACGCAATCGGCGCGTTATTAATTGTGCCGTGACGAACGTTTGATCGGGTCACGCAACGAATTCATCCGTACCGTACCTAGGCGGTTGGGTTCACCAGGCGATACACACTCTGCTCGATGGATGATCGAACGTTTCTCTCGGCACTGATTGAACTCTCCGGGGGTGAGAGAGAGACTCGGGGATTCGTTCTCTTGTCATAGACACAGAACGCTCTTTCACGTACCGACGCTTATTCCGTGAGAAATATGTCTCTAATGGATGGGCAAGCAGGAGGTAAGCGGAACCTGCGTACGTACCCGCGGCCCAGCTCCGCAATCAGTAGACATAAAGCTATCGCTGGGCAAAGGGTTTCGTGCGAAACCGGACATTTTACCTTTGCTTCACGGCGCATAGCGCAGTTAACAAAAACCAATTGTCGTCGAGAAATTTCTTTTAAATTCACAAGTATAAAAAAATGGTATCTAGTCGTTAACAACTGTAAGTTCCAAACAGATTTCATTAATGTCGCGTTGCAGTCAAGGCCTGTGTAGAAAAAAAAAAAAAAATGTTCTGTCGTCAACAAACTCTCTCGCGCCGCTCCGCTGTCTATATTTATTTTATCGGTGCCAACGCGAGCTCCCTTCCATCCGGGAGCTCCATGTCGACAGCTTATGCACCCATCTTATTTCCAACGAATTATGTCTCTCGAGCCTGGAAGCACCGGGTGTTGAGCGAACCGCGTCTCGCAGGAAAAAAAAGCTTTTAGGGGACGTGAAAACGATCCCGTAGTTATATCTTACGCCGCGAATTCACGAGAGAGACTTTTGACGATGTCGCGACGTATCAAGCGAAACAGACGTTGTTTGGCTGATGAGCGAAGCGCCGGAATAATTAGAGTTCAGCGTAATCGCATCATTGTTACTTGGTCGTCGAGCGACGTGGAATAAGCTGATATTCTTGAGGGAAAGTCCCGTCCCGTCGCATCTTCGCGGGGTGTCTTCAATGCTCAACCAGTCAAATTTTCTAATCTTGTTGAAATAACTAAGAAGCCATTTTCAGGGTCTCAAAAATTAATCCTCTCATAGCATTCGGTGCGACAAGACACTTGTGCAATTAGAATCCGTGACATCGTCGATGTTTTTTGAGACCATTTTATATACAAATTACTTCCGTTTCTTCTTGATGTATTCTTTTTAAACGTCAACATTAATTCTATTGCTTCAGTGCAAATTCAGTAAAAAAAAAAAATGCATCGTTGACATTCAGTTGCTCTCTACGCTTTCCCATCCTCCTCGGGCTCAGGCATCCGCAAGTCGACGACGTTTGCGTGAGCGTGGTCGTTAAATTTCGAAATAACCATGTCGTCATCCCGTACCAGCTGTTCGTGCATTATCGTGATATGCGACAGACTTAAGTTCGATAACCGTGTGTCGCATACTACGATCCTGTAGGCACGGGTGCACCAGAACCTTTTCTAAAAATCGATGGCTCAGAGATGTGTGTCGATCTTCAAGTATCCGACAAAATCACATTTCTTTTAACAAAATCAATGGTTAAAATGTTATTGTCTAACAACAAGTAAGGTCAAATTCAAAATGAGGTGAGAAATCGACGTTTCGGAAGTACGTGTCGCGCAATGCCAGAAATCGCGATCTCTGTACGCGAGTCACGCGGACATCTGGAGCATCGGTGTTATTCTATACGTTTGCCAAGATTGTAAATGTCTACTTGACTCGTGTGTGCACCTCGTCAATGCGCATCGATACATCCGGAGCGCGACGTACATTGCCGAGCGAAAAAGTGCACACCATAGTATTCGTAGTAGTAGGTGTAATTTTTTTCTTTTCTACTTTTTACCCGGTTTTTTTTTTATAACCCGAGCGATAAGAACAAAACAAAAAAATAAGACCATGAATTAACAGTAAGAGACTGACGTCTGACGAGAAAGCGGAGCTCCTAAGAAAGTGCGTCGCGCTCTGAGAAAAAAAGCATGATAATGAAAAAGATAAGGTTTCAAAGTTACGTTTAGTAACGAATATGGAAACGTTGAAGGTAAAAACTATATTTATTTTTGATTATCACTTTAATGTCGGGTTGCAGGCTTCTCTATGTTGACACAACTTCGACAAAGTCGTTTACAAGCGTCGGCTCCTGGTGCAGTTTGCACTTTTAACGATTTCTTGGATCCATTAAAAGTCCATAAGATATCCTCCCCGTCCCGGGTTGTCGCTCCCTCCTGACTCACAGTCGAGGAGAGTTCGGAGCTATCAAGGAGTTCGTCCGAAATCACGGGCCATCTATTTTCGTTCGACTTTTCGTCGTTCTCGCTGCTCGCGCGGATGACTCCGCGTCCCCCGCGACGTCGACTC
This sequence comes from Amblyjoppa proteus, assembly GCA_963922035.1. Taxonomy (NCBI): domain Eukaryota; kingdom Metazoa; phylum Arthropoda; class Insecta; order Hymenoptera; family Ichneumonidae; genus Amblyjoppa; species Amblyjoppa proteus. Next base: position 22,588,651 of record OY998234.1, on the reverse strand, counting down.
TGCGGCATCGTCGATGAGGAACAGCCTGTAAAAACATGCCACAACGATTCACGCGACGTTTGTCCTCGCGGCGGGTCTCGTTCTCCGTCCTCCTCCGGCCTTCTCGACCTCCGGCTTTTTGTCGCTCTCTCGTGCTCCACTTTTTTTTTTCTTCCTTTTCTTTTCTCTCACCCCGGGCCATGTTTGTCAACCGTTTGGCTCGCGTGTGCCAAACAAAGTCGTCGGAGCTATCCGTTAGTAGTGACACGCGTTTATCGTCGGTTCACTCCGGCCGCGGGGCACTCAGACCGGATTATTAATAGCGAGACGTCGACCGACTCTCCGTATCCTCGGGTACGTATCCCTTCTTTGCAGCGAGCGTTTTCTTACGACGAGACCCATCGACGGATATCGAGGCGCACGGCGCCAACGTTGCGCGTGCTGCTTACCCTCGAGACACACTCGAAACGCCAAAAAAATCCACTAATCTTAATTCTTTTTACGTCTTTTTTTTTCCTAAGCAGATCTTAAAGTTTTTTTTTTATTATTTCAGATGGGTATGCAGAGATGAGCCAAGGAAAAGATGGACCAGCGTCGAAGCTCGACTCGCCGGAAACGATAGCGAGACGGATCGAAGGCCATATCGTCAGGTACGAGGGAAAGAATGGCCAAAAGCTTTGCCGCGAGTTGTTTGGCAAACGCTTCCAGTAGTCAGGGATACGATATAGCAAAAGCTGGAAGCAGCGAGGGAAGTATGGAGAGAGGAGACTCGCCCGGCGGCGTTATAGTACCGAGGCGTGTTCGGAGCCAAAGGGGGTAAAGACTTACGCGGCGCTCCGGCACCGGCGTCCTGTCCATTGACCATCCTCTCTCGTGGTCCGCAGCAGCCCCCGCGGGGCCTTCGTTGATTACCGGAGAGCCAAGGCTTCGCGCGGGCCGCGCGCGGGATTTTAATTAGCGTGGTTTGCTCTTCGCAAACATCGACGGACCGATCCCCGACGGACCTGCACCTTTGCGAGCGCAGCAGTGCTTCCAGCTAACGTACACAACATCCTTTCGCCCCACCCTTTTGCTCTCTTATCTTTTCCGATTGCCCAGTATGAAAAATTCTTATTAAGACATCGAGAGATGTTTCTCGGGAGGGGATCGGAGAGTCAAAAACTATCTGGAGTTCGATGCGATATTGCGGTTATCGGAAATAAATTTTAAGGCTTTGAATTTCTAAGGTAACGGGATCCCGAGAAAAAATGAAATTGGCCAGAGATGTCGGCATTTTTTTTACAAGTAGACACGGACCACGTCTCGAGTTCTGCCGCAGTGCAAATTGTTTCGTCGTACGATGAGGGAAGCAAAAATTATGAAAAATTCTTATCAAGAATAAAATTTAAACTTAAATTTTTCTTCGGGGCGTTCGGAGCTAAAAACTATTTGGATTGCATTCGGTATTGAATTTGGGTGAAACAAATTTGGAGGCTGTCGGTTTCTTAAGGTAAAAGCGTCCAGATAAAAAATTATATTGGCCAGAGATGTCGGTATTTTTTTATGGGTCGACACAGACCGTCTCTCAAGTTCTGCTGAAGTGCAAATTTATTCGTTGTACGATAAGGGAATCAAAAATTGTAGGGTTAAATGGTAAAATCCGCAAAACGCTTTATTTTTGTTTGTGTTTATTTTTACGTGTTTCGGTTAGTTATGGGCAAAAATAAACCCTTTGAACCGGCGTCAGTGTCCTCGTTATAACACTGTGGTATGTTTACGAGGTATCCGTGACACGGTGTCGCGGAAGAAAGGAGGCGCGACATCCATCGCTCTTACTGCGCAAGGGAGAGGAACAAAAAAATGTGTCTCCATACCCGATATTTCTGGTCGACGGTAACAGCAGTGTCACTCATTAACGGCGTCAACTCCGTGACAAATGAGACGTTGTCGCGGGTTTGTCGAAATTGCTCTTGGTTCTGTTGCTGCTCGATGCTCGAGAGGCGGCACATTCCTCGTGCTGCCGGAGCGAGCGGACGAACCGCTTTGAAATATTACTCTACCGGTGTGTCCGTCCACACTTCCTAGTCCTCGGTGACTACCGGAGTGTAAAATATCCACTTCGACGCGTCGCGGAGGAGAAGAGAAGGCTTGACACCAGCCAGTGACCTTTTCGTCGTAAAGAGAATCGGGCGGAGAGGCGAGGATATAAATGTGCGGACGTGAAAATTCGACAAAGTCGAAAGCTATTTGAAGTCTGAAGTATTGAAAAAAAAAATCTAAACCATAGTTCGTACATCGACGTCAATGACTTTTTTTTTATTAACCGATATTGCTGCTTGCAAGGCTTTATGCTGCGATTAAAATTAACATTGCAGTATCGAAATATTTAAAAAACTAAAATTTGGCTGATTTCTGCTGTAGTCGAGGTTAAAAAAAATATCGAAAAATTTGTTAACCATCAAATTTCTCTACACCTGTTGATCGAACGACGCCGTTCGAGCCTGGGGATGAAAAAGCAATCCGGCCTCTCCGCTCCGACGCGACAGGAAACGAGACGTCTCTCCCCTCGCCATCGGCAGGGAGGCTGCGTGACCGAACTAGCACAGAGCTTTTTTTCAAGCCTTCTCCTCCGTAATCATTAATCACTCGCTTCTTAACGCGAAATTCCCTCGCGCCTAGTTTACAGCGGGAGCGCGGAGGCGAGAGTATCGCGAGGGTGGTGCTGAAATCGCCCCGTCACTTTGAGCCCATCCATTGGCAGGCGTAGGGGTTGAGTCGGCCTTGTTTGCCTGGTATAAGAATCGATTAAGATCGAACAAAAATTGCCCTACAAAAATTTCCCAAAAAAAAGCAGACAATTTCGCAGTAGGTGAGAGGCCCGAAATATGATAAAACTGAGATTGCGAGGGGTGGACGGGTGAAGAGGGGCAAGTCAGCGATGAAGAAGAGACAGCGAACGTATGAGAAGCAGAGAAAAAATGAAGAAAACAGTGAGCGCCATTCAAGCAGCTTTGAGAACGCGGCGAACACGTTTTACGCGTAGGGGTTGAGTCAGTCTTGTTTAACTCGCATAAAAATCGACGAAGATCGAACAAAAATTGCAAAACAATTTTAAAAAGCAGAAGCTTTCGCAGTAGGTGCGAGAAACACATTTTACGGCTAGGGGTTGCATCGACCTTGTGTGTGTGGCTCATATAAGATTCGATTAAGATCGAAAAAAATTGCTCTATAAAAGTTTCCCCCAAATAAAACAGCAGACGTTTTCGAAGTAGGTGCGAGGACCGAAATAGCTCGAAAGCATTGGGAGCTCGCATGAAAGTGAGATCGCGAGGGATGGACGGGTGAAGAGGGACAAGTCGGCGACGAGGAAGACACGGCGGGCGTATGAGAAGCGGAACGAAAAAAAGAGAATGAAGAAAAGCGTGGACGCCACCCAGGCAGCGGTGAGGACGCGTCGAGCGCGTTTTACGCGTATGTTAATGTCCACCGAAGCAAAAGCTCGTCGGGTACATAGTACTCTATAATTAGCCGAGCATTGTGTTACTCGAGAGAAGGATTATTGCTCTCGTAAACCGCTCATAAAGTTTTTCGAAACGTCGTCAGCAAGCGCCGGGATGCTGGGCGACAACGGCGGCGCTTCTCGCTTTTTTTTATCTCGACGCTGCATTCTTCTCACAGTCGTTTCTTCCGTCACTCAATTTTTTTGAACATTTATAACTTTCTTTTTCATTCAAATTCGTAATACAGCAATTCCCGTAAAAATTATCTCGAACAATTTTCGCCGTTCACACAATAATTTTTTTTTCTTTATAATTCGTAATACGGCAATGTCCGTAAAAATGATCTCGAACCAGTTTCTTCGTTCATGCAATTTTTTTTTAATCTCAATTCGGAATATAGGAATTCCTGTAAAAATGATCTTGAACCAATTTCTTCGTTCGTACAATTTTTTTTAATTGAAATTCGTAATACAGGAATTCCCGAAAAAAATTATCTCTAAGAAATTTCGTCGTTCAAACAATCTCTAGGATTTTTCTCTGCGCGCCTTTGAGTGGAAATTTCGAAGCTCTACCCTGACGCATAGCGCGGCGACGTCGATTCTCCGAAATCATGCTCCTTTTCTCGGTAAGATGACTCGGCTGTACGTGCGCGGTAGCCGAGTGTCCCCAGATGTTGGAAATCTCGTTTCTTCGATCGTCGACAAACCAACACAGTCAACCGAATCACTTTCACGTTGTTCTCTTTCCAGAAAAAAAAGAAGAAAAAAATCAACAAAAAATATCGTCGACATTCCATCACACATCTTTGTATTCTTCTTCTTGTACACAGATTCGTCAGACCGTCGAGGCTCGGAGGATCGTTTACTCACAGTTAAATGCTACAAGAGCAGCGTGTACTCGGACCGAAGCTCTGTATCTGTCGCAACAGCGATTCCATTTCAGGTTTAACCGTTATGTCATCGCGCAGTGGGATAGTAAACGCCTCGAGGATACATGGAAGCCGCAGTGGAATCCCGGGATAAGTGTCCCGAGAGTGGAGCCTATAGGAGGCGTACAGCGCGATCGGGTCAAATCGTGGAAGCGGGGAAGCCGTGAATGCTTCGTTAAAGAGCTCGGCGGGGAAGGCTCTCGGTGAGGCCTGCGGATGGAAGAAGGAAAGAGCTAGGAGGGATCCGTGTAACCGACGTATCCGAGACACTCGTGTCCGCTTTGCCTTGGCTGTTCGCATTACATTCGCTAACGCACACGCGCTTTGGAACGCGATACTGGTTACAGCTGCGACTAACGATCCACCGATGACTCCTCGAGAACTGGCTCGTTCGTTGCACCGGAGCTTTCCTCCTCCTCGCAGCTCTCATTTCCAGGCTCGTGCAGCGTCAGTGGCAACGGGCAGTCGGCCGCTCTTCTCGTTTAGGTCTCCGGATGCAACTGCAGCAGCATCGGTAGTGGTCGTATTAACATTAGCTCTACACGAGAATTCCTCAGCACCCTTCGGCGACGTTACAAGCTGTGCAACATGCCGGAGCAAAGACTGAGAAGCAAATAATTATTATCTGTTAAATTAATTAAACATTATCGGTTCGTAGATCGGAATCAGCACTTGCCGAGCCGGTCGGGTCGGTGGTGAGTCACACGAGGAATTTCCTACCAATGGAGCATAGCAGATTTTCCGTGTCTGGTCAGCTGCTGCCGCTGGTGGTGGTTGCTCCTGCTGCTGCTGCGGCACTTCGCAGCCGCGGAGCGGAGCGGAGAAGTTCATCGAAGGCGTGACTCTCTTCGTGTTGCGATGCTACCGAGCCGGTTTTACCTTGATTTAAAAATCTCACCGGTACGAGGTCGCTGCATAGAAGCCTTCCTTCTTCGGGACTTTAGTATACGCTGCGCTCGACGACGAAACGGTACCGACCTATTACAATTCATGGCGATTATGATATTTCAACCATCAACATATTTCTGTTGATTTCAGTACTAGGAAATTACAATTTTCTTCTTGCACGAATGATTTATCATTGCGCCTTTTTTGTAGTTATAGAACGATTGCAGTCCTTCCGCGATTGTTCTCGCACCGGGCAGCGGTAATTTGAGATCTGTTTGTTATTCCCACAAGTTCAAAACTGCACTAACGATCCCTGGGGACCCTAGACTATCCCTCGGAAGGTCATCTGTATAGAGCAGTAGATAGGAAAGATGTAAGGAAACGTATAGCTTGGTGATGCGTCACTGTTCGAGCGTATGTCCTCGCGGGTAATAAAGTTGCTTCAACCAGACGAAGTATGTTTTGTCCCGTATAAGTAATGAGCCTTTCTCTTCGGAACTTTACTATACGCTGCGCTCGACGACAAAACGGTGCCGATCTATGACCACTCACGGTGATTGTGAAGTTTCAACGATCAGCATGTTTTTGTTGATCTCAGTACTAATAAATTACCATCGGCAACCTGTACACATGATTTATCATGGCGCTTTTTTTTGTTGTACACTCTAAAGAAATATCGTATGAAATTTAATGTACCGGATCGGAAGTTTTTATGCAAAAACGGTATGTTAAATTTCATGTACAGTTGGGATGACTAATTAATGTGCAGTGTATTAAAAACGTTCGAAATACTTTATTTTTGATGATCTACTTTAATTTCAATGAAAAGGTGTATTCATTTTTCATCACAATTGTAGATTAAATTAATTTTTTTTTAGTGTAATACAATAGAACGATTTTAGTGGTCGCAAAATTGTTCTCGCACCGAGCAGCGATAATTCGAGGTCGATCAGTGCGTTATTCCCGCAAGTTCGAGGCACCCGTTAACGATCCCCGCGGTCCCTGGACCATTCCTCGGAAGATCGTCTGTATAGAGCGGTAGACGGGAGAGATTTAAGGAAACATATAGCCCGGTGATACGTCGTTGTTCTGGCGTATGTGCTCGCGGGTAATAAAGTCGCTTGGATCCAGCGAAGTAGGTTTTGTCCCGTACCAATAATGACCGCACTTCATCAACGAGCTTCTTTCCCCCTCTTCCTGTGGGACACCCCCTCTTTCTCCCCCCGGTATCTTTTGTACGTTCTCGCGCTCTCCACGCGTTTCGTCTTCGTGTTTATTTCTATCCTTTTTCTACCGTGTCTCTGCGGCACGGAGGCCGTGATGCTCTCTTTCTTCTCTCATCCCGCAGGAGGCCATCTGTTTCGTCATTACCGAGCGGCAGTAAACCACCTCGCTCTCGCCTCTCACGACTTCTCTTTTCTATATATATATATATATATATATATATATATATATATATATATATATATATATATATATATATATATATACACACACATCTCCTTCCCAGTTTTGCCACCGGACTTTCCGCATGCTCCCCATTTTCGTCCTCCACGCTCTTGTTTCTCCGGTACGACTCTAGAGGAGACTCTCCAACGCGACGGCTCCCGAAGCCCTGTCTGTCGTCTCCCCCGGGTGATACATCGCGTTTCCTTATTTGCCGGACGTGCCGCGGGAAAATCGTCCGAGAAAATCGAGTGATTTGTCCGGGTAGGTGTTAACGACCACGGATGGATGGTACTTCTTTTTCTCTTTTTTTTCCAAGTCATTTACTGGTTTTCCGCACCGGAAAACAGATCTGGTGTAGCTTTAGATGACAATTGGTTTGATCGTTTTTATTCGTGTGTGAATGTGCGAGAGATAAAACCTGAAAGACATCGTGTGAAAATGTTATCCTGAGAAAGTAAATTAATAAAATTGCTTGTCGAATATATCGTGAATTCGAACAGCTGATGTTTTCCTGCATTGAGGCCTAGTTCAGAAAGACGCCGCGGAGCGACCATGGCGCGCCGCTGGCGACGCGCAGTAACGGACAGATTAGACGCGTCAGTCGACGGTCGACCGTGCAGCGTGTTGGACGTATGCATATCGGCTCACTGCGAAAGCCAAGTTCTGTTGTCGACATCCTCGTCCTTCATGAACACATCACAGACGCGCAATCCTTTTCTCCTCAATGCGTTACGCTTGCAGACCAGATCGAGCTGTAAGTAGCAAAACAAATTTGTCGACAATTGTTTTCGTATTTCGTGCAAACTTGGCTCGTCACGAAGGTCCAAACAGCACGACTGGCGTTTCAACTTTAATTTGGCAAAAATTCAATCGGCATCGGGTGAAACATTTATTCTGCGAAAATAAATCAATAGAATTGGTGTCGAATATGTTCAGACTCGATCATCTGATCTGTAGCGAAAGTTTTAAACGATATTGTTCTTCGGTGTCGAGGCCTAGTTCGGTATTTCGCCGCGGGTCGATGGTGGCGCCCCGCAAGAGACGCGAAGTATCGGACAAAGCTTAGCCGCGTCAGTCAATGGTCGACCATGCAGCGTCTTGGGTGTGTTCGTAACGTCTCACTTCGAAAACCAAGCGTGCAAATTCTTCGCAAAACCCAGTGCGGTTTTCGACATCCTCTTCCTTCATGAACACATCACAGCGCGTGATCCCTTCCTCCTCAATGCGTTGTGCTGCCAGCCGATGTCGAGCTGTAAGTAGCAACCAAAATTCTTCGACAATCGTTTTCGTATTTCGAGCAAACTTGGCTCGTCGTGTACGCCCGAGCAGCACTAATGGCGTCGTAACTCGTACGTTTTTATATCCGTGCAACAAAATAACGATTTCCTCGATCTTCCAACTTCGTTACGTCCGACGAATTTTGAGAAAAACTAAATTCGAGTTGTCGCATATTCGTCATCAGTTTTCTGGGTTATACGAGCGCGTAATATTTGTTAAAATTGTCTCTAAGCAGACGCGTCGTTTTCACCGTCGCGAAAATCGATTTCGTCTTTTAGATATTATATTATTTGCGACAATCGTACCGATATAGTTTAAGTTCGAGGCTCCGTATATTTATCTATTCACTTACAGGTTATGCGATCGAAAAATCGTCGTTCAGACAGACGAGAAATTACAATCGTCGTAGAAAAACCAATCTCGTCGTTCGGATATTCTGTTATTCGCTTCGACAGTATCGACAGCTTAGTTCCGGTGTATCCGCAGATTTATTTTTAATTTCCTACGTTACAATCATCGACTCGTGTAGAGCAGCTCTGCAAATTACAGTAGTTTGGTATAGTCTCTATGTTCGGGAGCTCCGATGTTTCGTGCCCCAACATTGTTAATCTCGCTTTGTTCGCGATGCAGCAGTAGCAACTCCACAAGTACTCGGGTCAAATTGGCAAAGCAATAACATTAATCCAGAAAGCTCGTGCTCAGTCTCGCGGTCGCGGACCTTGGAGGACCTTGCGGACTTTACGGCAGAGTAATCCCCGGTGGTCAACGTCCCCGGACTTTACCTCTATATATTATATATATACATACACACATGTATAGTTAACCTGTGCTCGTATATCTATATATATGCATAGTGTATCTATGCGAGTATATCTATATATCTGTATATCTATATTCGCAGGTACAGAGCGGTACACTCTTGCGGAGAAGACAGTTGGGGTTGGACTTGGAAAGCTCCCTTGTCTCTCGGTGTCTTGGCAGCAGCGAGACACCGCGTTCCGTCCCCAGACAGGATGCGGTCGACGTCGGTGTCTGACCCTCCGACAACGCGTTCTCGCTCGCCAAACCGTCCCTGTAATTTTAATAAGCCGTATTACGGCGACGCTTTCGCTACCTTAACCGTTAGGGCTTCCTCCTTGCCCCATGAAATCGTGATAAGGAATGCCATCCGCTCAAACAAACGGCTCGGCTATTATCAAATTGTCGGGAGCTCGTAAGATCTCAGACGGGACATCCGTCGATTAGTTTGCTTCGAGTAATCGAGCAAAAATCAAATTAAATTTCTGTTTTAAGTTGCTTTTTTTATTTTTTTTTTTAATTTTCATTTAGCCCAACCTGGCGCATTATTCTATCGAGAGTTTCTCAGTCTTAAAGATTGAACATTTTTTTTGTTAGTGCAGATTGTGGTGGAAAAATTCTGAGAAAAATCTCAGAGATCCTCAAACTATTGTTACTTCGATGACTGAGAAAATAATTCATTATGATTGTTGATATTGTTTTTACGAGCAAAGACAATGTAGTTCACTCGGAAAAAAGCTTCCATGATCAAATTAATTATATATATTTTTATTATTATTTACCTGTCGTATCATTCAGTCTAGAATTTCTGTCTCGAAGATCCATTCCTTCTTTGTGGTGCAGAATGGAGTCAAAAAAATTCTGAAAAAAGTCCCAGAGGTCCTTTAACTGTAATTAAGTCGTTGCAGAGAAAATATTGTATTGTGAATATTGATATTTTTGTTACGCGCAAAGGCAATGGCGGGTTCAATCGGAAAATAATTTCTAAGAACAAGTACTTTTATTTTTTACTCGGGACGTTTAAGATCGTTCGGATTTGGGGGTTGACTTCCACGAGCATCAATTAGCGTGAGAAAAAAAAAAAAAAAATCGGCGAGGGAGGGAAGGGAGCGGTAATCGGTCGACACGGATCGCAGTCTAATCTGATCTCCGTGTTGTGTTCTATTTCGAGCCTCGTTTCGCGGAGCAATCCTCCCACACTCTAATTGCCCTGCCCCTCGGGTACATTTGTTACGTTATTTAATTGGAAAATTGGGGAGTGTCGCGAACAAATGCGATGGGCTCGCTCAAGCTTTTAATGAATCTCCCCCCCCCCCTCGTCCGCGTTGTAGGCAACCGCGTCACGAGACGAGAGAGGCGTCATGCTCGCGCCTCGCGTTCCACGTTGAAACTCGCAACGATTCCCCCCCCCCCGCCCAACGTTCCCGGGGATTAAGAGGGGCAATCTGCGGCCTTTTTTTTCACGCAAACGAGCTGCCGCTCTCACGCACCATCGATCGTCATAATTTCGAGGGTACGTCGAGGATTAGCGGTTAAAAGAGGAAAAAAAAAAACAATGGCCACCCTCTCCAAAGTCCAGCACATTTTTTATAGCGATAATCCCGGGACTTTAACCGCGTAGCTGCGATTGCGAACGTCGGGAGAAAAAAAAGGGCATTCTTTTCCGTTCCGTCGGAAAAGAATGCCCGTGGGCCTAGCACCGAAGAAATGATTTACTCGTTTAGATTTGTTTTACAAAACCAGGAAAAGTCAGAGATTCTCAAAATTGGTCAGCGAAATAGTAAATCGTCGTCCAACCTTCTATATATAAATAAGAAGTGCATAAAGGGGGGCCTTGAAAAAACATTATGAACATTTGAAGAAAAAATTGAATTAAACATTAATAATTAGGGATGTTCATTTGCGTCATTACTTTTTTTTTTTTTAAATACAATTCGTTAAAAGTTTGGGCAGAGAACATTTTTAATTGGTTAGAACAAAGTCAGGGAATTTTTTTGCGGGGGCAAAATTCAATTCTCAGGTTTTTAGAAAACTTTTATTTGCGTACGTTCGGATAATAAATTTCGTGGGTATTTTCTCGAATTGATAACATTTGTATTATCGAACTGATGTAATATACTCCAATATCGATGCACGATGGATTCGTGGTGTCAAAAAAATGCCACCTGTGCATCTTCCGCAAAACTTTTTAATGAATGCATTCCCGTATCGCGAGAACATGTTAAAAAAAAAAAAAAGGAAAATTACTTTATCATCAATGTTATCCGAGAAAACCAGTGGCCGGAAGCCGTGCCATACCCCGCGGAAACTCCCCAGTTGTCCGAAAACGCGTGCGCGCTGTAATGAGTCAGTTCGTGTCGGGTTTGCCTCTGCTCGCAACCGGAGCAGTCGTTAATTAGCCCGAGTCGAAGTTCGTTGACGTGGAAAAAAAAACGGCCGAGGAGTTGGCGGAGTTCGAACTGGTTTCCAGAGAGGCAAAACACCGAGCCCTGGTAGAGCACTCGCGAGACGCATCGAGCCATTCTTTTCGTATTCGTCGAAAAAAGGAATGAAAAAAAAAAAAATTAACAGAAAAAAAGAAAAATGAAAAATAAAAAAACTTGCTCTCCCCGGTGCCGAGGTTGAGACGAGTTCGAGGAAAGCTCCGGCGCGCCAGGGAAGAGCTTTTCCAGGTCCTTCGGACCCGTTCTCCTCTTTCCTCCCTCGGCCCGCTTGCTTTCCTTTCCTTTCTACATTTTCATTCCCTCTATACATCCGTCGGAGTCTCGAGGCGCCGCGCCGTTTCGTTCCATTTGCCACTGCTCGCGTCGGAGCAACACACAACGAAACGGCCCGACGGAGAGGAGAGCGAGAGAGCCTTAAAGTTATTCGAAGTTTCGAGTGCGGAGGCAGTTGATTTATCGGACTCATTACTGCCACTGGGCGGATGGGGTGGCTCGGGCAACAGCCACCAACCACCATCACCACTGTTCCATCCCTCGCCTCGTACACCTCCTTCTTCTCCTCCTTCTCCTTCCACAAACCCAACCCCCTGCGTGTTTTACAAGACGGCATTAATTGCTCGAATTAAATATGCACCTCTCTTCTCTACGCTCGTCGGTAATTTATTTCGCTTTCCGCGAAACGTTTTAAAGTCCTCAGCCACCGGGCTCCTACGGGGAACTCTCGTTCTACTCGAGTGCCACGTGTACTTACAACGAAAAGCTTATCCACGCTAATCACACTCGTGTGTTCGGTATAACGTAATTTTTTTTTTTAATCGATTATATTTATTCGAGCATAATTCGAGGGTAGATTTTTTTTCCTTGCTTGGACTGTATTTACATTATTTTTCAGATCGGTTATATTTATTGGAGCACGATTCGAGGATACATTTTGTTTTCTATGTTTCTATACGATACTGTTTACGTAAAAAAATGTCGTGTCAAATGTAATCGATGATCAAAAACCTTTGGTACGTAATTTACCGAAATCCATCCAAGCGATCTGATTTCATGGAATTTTGATTTCTTTGAAGAATTATTACAAACGGTCCAATTCAAGTAAACATTAATCGACCATATATTTCACACGACGAAGACATTTCTCAACTATGATACGCGAATTATTTATTACTTCACACTTTTTGTTGATTTTTCCAGTCGAGACGCTAAATTTCTTCATTTTACAATATTATTTACATTTAATTATTTTTAAACTACAATTGCGTCACGCACTACGATGAATACGATTTCGTGACAAGCTATGTTACTCTCTCTGGCAAAATTCTTATTGGTTAATTGTAGTGACACTGTGAAATATAGTTTATGTAAATATTGTTTATTTGTGTGCGTTTTCACATTAGTTTAAAAATATATTGCCACGAACGAAAACTAACACGTATAGAATCTGTATACAAAATGTTGTCAACTTATTTTTTGTCTTGTTGGCATTCACTGGAACCTTAGAAAACTCACGAATACGCGTCACGGTGAAACGCATAACTCTCGTCGTTTGCCCTAGCGGGCAATCAGGAGTTACATACATCTGCGAAAGTAGGAGAGTTGACATCACCAGGGTGGGGAACACTGTCCCTCGCCGGTGCACTGTAAAGTAAAATTTAAAAAAGCGATAAGCAATTTTTTTTTCTCTGATGAATGCCAAAAGCACCAATCGATTTATAGAAATCCAATGAATACTAACAGGGTTTCCGAGCGGTTCACAAGAGACCTGGACTACCTGAATGCCTTCAGCGGGCACGGCCATGAAAAGTGATACAATCGTCACGGCCACCAGGACAAATATTAGTATTTTCGTCATTTTTATAGTTTTTTTTTAAATTTGGTCAGCGAACGATCTGCAAAAATACATAAATGGAATTCAATATTTGTCCAGTTATAACAGTTTAGAGGATACACTTATAAATCTACTCTCGACGATACTCTCTAGAGTATCGTCGAAAATTTAATTACTTTAATCGAGTAGATGAAAAACCGTCCTCGAGACCGAATATATTCGCGTTCTGTTGATGGAACTTATACGGTACTTATTGCTTCGGTACTCACTCAGAAGTTTGATAACAGAGTCTCGGCGCTGATTTGATTGCCATTGTAGTTCGTCTACAACTGACTCTTCGGACACTGAACGTTAAGTATGTACGCGACCCATCGTCCGTAATCTGTTTATTCTCATTAAATTGCGCGCCATTGATGTTATGGTCTGCTGACCTTTTGGTCTTGCTGCGTATCTTTCACTCCTCACTTCACACCAGATTTACATAATATGATAATATTCTGTTACCAAGTTTACTTGCATGGATACAGAAGAACTGTGTTCGGATTATTAATAAATTTATATAATTACGATTCATTATGCTATTATTCTTTATTATTAATGATTTATTATTACTATTTTGGTTTACTGAGAATATTAATTGATGTTACATACATTAATGATTTCATGCTTTTTGAATTCTACAGTCCATATAATTCTACGATACTATTTTTTATGTGACGTTCCTCTTCGATACAATATTTAGAAAGTGAAACAAAGAGGAACGACACATACAAAATTGTATCGTGGAGAAACGACACATGGAAAATCTTATCTGAGAGATACTATATTTAGAAAACGATATCGCTGACATGTGCTAGAGTTGTTATCTGGTAGGGATGTAAATATGCCATTTTGATTATTTACATTAATTTTTAGTTCGATTATATTTGTCAGAGCATGATTCGACGGTAGATTTTTTTAATTCACTGCTTGAATTGTATTTACATTATTTTCGTTTTTTTGTTGCAGAGGCGCCATGGATGAAGAGCGCAGAGCGCGAAAAGTTTTGAAACTGTTGAAAGCTCGGGACAAAAAAATTGCCTCTTTGGAGAAGAGGATTGCCGAATTTGAAGGGAGGGCTGGTGGAGATTGTTCTCCGAGGATGGCGAGTTGGCCGGATTTTTCGGCCGGTGACTCAAGTTTGCAGAGCACCGGAAGAGAAAGTACTTATCTCAGTCTGCCGCCGACCGAGCCACCGGTTTCCCAAAGACATCGCGGCGATGCGACTGGGAATGAAAATATCGTGGATAATCAGACAAAGATTGTCGACAATTTATCGATACCTCGTCTCAAATTGCCGGCGACATCGGTTTCAAATTCCGAGAGCAACGCTGTTATTTTGAAAGGCGTGAATTCGGATTTTGAAGACTCGAGCTTGACGAGCGAGGATTTTCGTCGCGAGGAGAGCTCGGTCGATCTCGTCGTGACGGCGGCGCTGGCTTTTTCGAAGTTCAAGGAGGATCGATGGTCCGGCAATGAAGCCGCTCCAGTTACCGGTGACGGACGTGCCGTTAACGATAGTGTAATGAAAAAAAGTGCGACGGGAATTTCTTCGAGCCTGCCGTGGATGAAGACGCGAGGACGAGGCTCTCGCAGGCACCTCAAACGAGGAGTGGAAAGGAAAATTGGAAAGAGTCGAGGAGGCAACGGTGTCAGCAGAAATCTTCAAGAACTTCAAGCGGAGTGAGTTTTTAAAACTCAATTAATGCTTCACCACGTTTATCACCGTTGCCGTTCATTTTGAACAAGTTAAGGAGACCGGGGCAAAACGGAGCACCTAAGAAACTGAAGTCTCTGGATGAGTCCGGAACTTTGAAGTAACTGTTTACCAAGAAAAAAAAAATTAATTTCGTAATGATCGGCGAAATTTTTTTTTCTAAAAAAAATGCTCCGACATTTTTCAATTCGTCCCAATTTTGAAGATGTCCCATCATGCTCCGTATGCTATTTAGGTATCGAGGCCCCATTTTACTGCCCAGTTTTATGCGATTTTTTAAACGAATTACGAAAAAAACTTTTATCCCATTTTGCCCCGGTCTACCCTGTACGATCTCGGCGGAATTTACTTAATTAATTTTGTTTTCGAATCCAGTCAGTCAGTGGATCGAAACAGTGAATGGACTCGAAAAAACGCATCCATCGAGCTTGAAGTTTCTTGCTTCATCACAATTAAGAACAATAATGCTCCAACATTTTACAATTCGTCCCAACTCGGGAGCTATCCCATCATGCCCCGTATCCAAATTATGCCCAGAGTCCCCATTTTACGCCCCCTCCCCCCGCCTAGGTTTATCCGATATTTTAATACGTGAAAAAAAAATATATGCCATTTTGATCCGGTTTATCTTGTGTAAACTCAGCGGGGTTTACTTAAGGTGGGGCAAAACATCAACACAATTTCAAAATATTTTGGAACGATTTTTCTCCGAAACGATTTTTCATTTTATAGAATCGTTTCGGAGAAAAACGGATGAACATTTTTAACTCCGTCTCTCTCGCACTCGTACGTATTTAGCCTTCCATTAATGCCAAACTAACTGTTATCAGTGGATTAGAAAAAAAAATGAATCCATCGAGCACGGAGTTTCCTGCTCCATCTCAATTAAGAACAATCTCAATCTTAATTTCCGAGGCAATCCATGCCCGGAAGTATATTCTACCGAGAAGTCCATAGCGAATTCTATTGCCCAAACGATTTATAAGCTCCAGCAGTACGTAGCACCGAGTTCACGGTCATTACAGTACGGTACGAGCTCCACTATATCGCTCGAACGCCAAGTTAATAGCAGCGGCGGATACAAATCAGAAGAAAAGCGTTCCACGTGTAGTTGGGACTAGACAAGAGACAAAGAAGAACACGCTCTCTGGTTGATGGGGGGGTCGATCGTCGAAAGTTACGGCCACCTTAGCGTCTCGGTTCATCTCGCATGAATGGCAGAAAATGATTACCTGGTAGGCATCACGAGAGGGCACAGTGACTGGCGTTTGGATTCACGTTGCGCGCGCGAGAGGTTCAACTTATCTCGTGTTGCCTTGGTGTGCGGGCACAAGAGTGCAACGAGCCGGGTCGTCGCTTCTGCACGTACAAGTGATTTTTTTTCTAATTTTTTTGTTTTGTTTTTTTTTTTTTAGTTCCGAATCACGAGAGGAATAGACTCGAGTGAGCCACGCATATCGGCCTGGAGAACGCGCGGCCCCCGGTGCGATAATAGAGTATACGCGGCCTGTTGGATCGACGCTACGGCGCACGGCCATGGACATGAAAATCCATGTAATTAGCTGAAATTGATGTCCGAAGAGCCGAGGAGCAATTTTAATCGGCCGTCGTATGATAATTACGCGCGGCGTTACGACCCGCGACCCACGCTTTATAAATCATACACGTCGTGTACGTATGGCGAACACGTTTTACGCAATAGAGTCCAACGGGCGCGCACTTTGGCATCCCTCCGAGATCGTCCTGAGAAATTATTCCTCGGGGTTATTCATTTTACTGAGTTATTAATCAATTACGCGATATTGATTGCGGTCGATCGAGATCCCGAGATCCGACCGGGAGATCAAGCAGTTGTAACCGAGCGCGATCCTATCGTGACATCGGATACCGTTATTACAGGGCAGAATCGTCGTAAGCCGTCGATTTTGATCTATCGATCTTCTTCTGTGTTTTTTTTTTCTCGATCGATTGATGCTGAAAATTTGTCATTGCAATTGTAGATATTACGAGTCGCCGTTAGCTTGTCGCCTATTCTGCATTCGAAAAAAGATCTATAGATCTATAGATCTTTAGATCTTTACATCTAGACAGAAAAAAGATGTATACATCATTTTTTAAATTTGTATTCCGTTCATGCAAAAACATTTTTATTTTAATTACGGCTGTTGCAAGTCACAGTTGTCTGGTCAGTTGTTCTAAATTTGAAGGCAAACTAATTTAGATGACCTTAAAAAAGTTTAAAAACATTTTGATAACAATTATTTTTCGAGAACGCAATCGATCGATATTTTTCTTCCTTCGTTTAATGTTAAATCGACAATATACTGAAAGTGAAAGCTTTTCATTTCTGCAATAGGAGTCATGAGTTTCGTTTGCACCGCCCATTATTTTAAGCCTGCAGGCTGATTATTTTATTTGTTGGACTTTCAGATAATAGGCTTTTGTAGAATTACTTATTTGTAGGGTTTTCGAATAATCGCATTTTAATAATTATTCGCGAATCGATTAAGCTTTTTTAAATTTTTCGGAATCAAACTTTACGATGTTCGATTCAGCGATCAATAAATTAACACTGAAATTTAAGTTTTACCGCCGATGGTATCGAAAAAGAGAAATTGAAATTGACCTTTTCTGCACCGGACATAAAAAAATTACGTGCAATTTGTTAAATCGAACGGCACGTCGCCGGCAGCAGGAGCTCCATTGTCCGTGCGTAACTTTTGCTCGCCCGCAGGAGAGAGAGAGAGAGAGAGCATTGACGCTGATGGAATCAATTAGGCGTGGATTAATATTGGCAGATTCATTGACTCGCTCTTTGCACACGTCGAGTCATCGAGCGTCGGTTACACGGGCCTCGGCGATATGTAATTGAAAACGTACACCCATTGTACAGGCCACGTTACGTTTGTCCGGGGATCAAAAGTTTGTCTATTCAAATTCTCGTAGCGCGCGTCGATTCTGAATGACGTCCGCGATGAGCGTTTACGGTACATGACGGATCGTTGATGTAAATTATACATTCGAATGCAGTCGGATCGCATTATAAATGAAGATACTAAATAACCCGACGGAATATTACTACATAATTACGAACGTTAATTCATCGTTACGTGGAACGCGCGGATTAATTAACATCCAGTAATAAATCAACCCACTGTCATCGCTTACCCAATTTTATCGATAATCCGACATACAGTGGCGGTGAAATTCTAATATGGAAATGATAAAATTTGAAATATTGTAGTTACAGCGACGAGCTTGAAAAATGAGAATCGGAAAATTAAGAACATTTAAGAAAAAAATCTTTCAGTCCTTCCTTTAGGGCCCAAAATGGCATTTCGCATTTCCAAGATCTTTTAAAACTATACAATAGAAATTCAATTAACCCATGAACCGTACACATCGATCGATCGCATCGATGGTATTTAAATTACGTCGCGTGGTATTCCACATTGCGTTTAAAAATTACACATAACGATTAAAAAATTAAGTTTACAATATTATTCTATTTATTACCAATTAATATCTCGAGAA
The DNA here is from genome assembly GCA_963922035.1 of Amblyjoppa proteus. Lineage (NCBI taxonomy): Eukaryota > Metazoa > Arthropoda > Insecta > Hymenoptera > Ichneumonidae > Amblyjoppa > Amblyjoppa proteus. Next base: position 22,570,287 of record OY998234.1, on the reverse strand, counting down.
ACGCCGGTACATTTTTTTACAATTTTTTGTAGAGTTCCACACCCAGAAAAATCATTTATTTGACGGCCACCGTTTATTTAGATTCGGTAAAATATTTATTTGATTTAAATAAATAGTTATTTCATTTAAGTAATATTTTACTTAATCTAAATAAACGGTGGCCGTAAAAAAAAAGTACATTTCGATACGAGTGCAGAAAAATTTTTTCTGACGAGTGTGAGATTGCAGCACGAGCCGAAGCGAGTGTTGCAATCACTCGAGTTCGGAAACCTCGAACTCGAGAAACCTTTTCACTCGTGCGACAACGTTTTTCGGATGAGTATCGAACAAAATTTTATGTCACGAGGTGTGAAAACTGCGGTTTCGCACGCGAAGCGCGTGCGCAAAAACCGCCATTTTCCCACCGAGTGACATAAATTATTTTTCTGCGTGCAGGTTGCTTGATGCGTAGTTGCTGCGAGCGATTCGTGTGCATATTTTGAGCGCAGGCCGCAACGGTCTACGGTTCCAGGATTAATACGAAAACATCACAGCGCTCCTATATTCGGTGCAACAAAAATATTTTTCTACTCGTCCGAGCTGCCCGCCGCTCCGGTCACCGTACGAATTTATCGGATCCAATTAGCAGTGGCAGCGAGTCGCCCGACGACACACTCGAGACTCGAGCGGGGAGAAAATACGACGTACGTGCACCTCTCTCCTGAAAGCCTTTCGAGGATTGACAATCCTAACGGGGTCTCAGCGCGCTAGTGGACTCAGCGAGGAATCCCGGTACGTCCGGCACATCTCTCTGTCCCGGGGCGCGAGAAGTGCAGCGAATGAACGAATGCGGTCCAACGGAGTGAGTCCTGGCGCCCGGTCAGTCGCCGAGCCAGCTCTGTCTCTCCCTCGCTCGGAAACGTGCCCGATGCGTCGCCTCCTATCCAGCGAACTCCGTCGAGGAACTCGGACGCGGCCGAGTCCGGCCAGCCGGAGTGTGACGACAGGACCTCGAGAAAGAGGAACCAATTAAGACCGGGAGCCCGAGGTGCAACGGCTCTTAACGTCAGGCTCAACCATCGACACTCTCCGACGCGCTCTCCGCGTACCCGCGAATGGAGATCTATAAATTTCACTCACAAGTGCATGCGTTAGAAAACGCAACACCTCGAAGTGTCCGAGCAATTAAAGATTTTTAATTTCACAAATCTTAATTTAAATTCAATTTCTTTTTACTTTATAATAAATTAATTATTTTATTTAATTAAATTAATTTGATATTAAATTTTAAAAATAATGTTTTTTTAATTAAATGTCAATTATATACGTCCAGAAACTCGGACGCGGCCCGGTTCTGGCCAGTCGGAGTGCGACGGCAGGACCTCGGGAAAGAGGAACCAATTAACCCCTTCGCTTTATAAGGAAATACGTTTCTCTGACAGTGAAGGGGTTAAGACCGGCAGCTCAAGATCCAACGGCTCTTAAACGCAACACCTCGAAGTGTCCGAGTAATTGAAGATTAGAAATGGTAAAAAATTAAATTTATTCTCAATTTATGAAAAATTGAAATCTCTAAAATATTTGATATAATAAAGTATTATATAATTCTTTCATTCGATGAAATTTATTTGATATTACATTTAATAAATAAAAAATTAAATGTAAATTATATGCCTCCAGAAACTCGGACATGGTCGGTTCCGGTCAGCCGGAGTGTGACGGCAGGACCTCGAGAAAGAGGAACCAATTAAGACCGGGAGCCCGAGATGCAAACGGCTCTCAACGTCAGGCTCAACCGTCGACGCTCTCTGACACGCCGTCCTCGTACCTGGGAACGGAGATAAATAAATTTCACTCCCGAGTGCAAGTGTTAGAAAACGCAACACCTCGGAGTGTCCGACGAGTGGTTGAAGTCCGTCAATAATGATTAACGCTGTACCGAACTCTCATCTATAGCTCATCGATACACGGAAAAGAAGAAATGGAAAATAATCGTCCGATGGCTCCAATTACATCACATCGATATATTTCGATCACCGAGTCATTGCGGAATTGACTCAATCCCCGAGAATTTTTTCTCCCTACAAGTTCATCAAAGATTCACGAGCAAATCGTCTCTGAGATCTCTGAACATAAGGTGAAGGGAGATAAATGAATTTCACTTAACGCTGGACCGGCAACTTGTTCAGCTATAGCTCGCCCATAATCAGAAAAAAATGGGAAATAATCTTTCATTGTCTCCAATTACACCACATCGATACGTTTCGATCACCCAGTCGTTACGGAATGGACTGAGAATTTTTGATCCCGACAAGTTCATCAAAGATCCGCGCGCGGATCTTTGGAGCCACTGAGGTAGTCCGACACTCCGAGCCGCCTTTCTCGGCGCGAGATTAGAGCTTATCTCTCGCCGACGTGACGTCTCCCGACGAAAGGGTCGTCGTCTCTTTTTCGGTAAGAGAAGACCGGCCGAGAGGTTTTTATTTTTTAAATCGCCGCTGCGGATAGTCGCTCGTCACACGTGCGACGAGACACTCTCGCTCTCGATTTTTTTTTTTATTCCCCTTCGTCATCTCTTCCCTCGACGAGATCAAGGAGAATGAGAATAAGAAGAAGAGTTCAAGGGAGTCTTATTCGCGCTGCAATTTGCATACTCGTCGTCTCAGAAGCGAAACCGTACACCGACACAGTCCCCGAGTCGGGTCGCGGTTCCCGAAGCTGGGCGAGGACGTCGCGGAGGACACGAGGAGAAGACCGGACGGAGAAGAAGAGGAACGCAGTAGTAACGGCCGTGGCGCGGCCGCCGTGATTCACCGCGCTCGCCCGATCGATCTCCTTAATTCCCGATCGCGAGTTAACGAGACATCGCCGCTGGCCGGACAAGTAAATTACGCTTGGGACTTGTTCCTCCTCCGCCTCCCCTCTCGGTGTGTTTCCTTTGGCGAGCCAGCTTTAAAGCTGCGCACGTACCCGTTGACCATCCTCTCGCTTTATCGTCGTACTCCTCTACGTGTACCCTACCTACGGTCTCCGAAGAGTGCAACGGAGGGCCCCAGACTACCGCTGCGTTTCTCTCTGTGTTGATGTTACGAAGAGCTGCAAGGTCCTCGAGGCGTGCGGCCGGGCCTCTCTCTGCGTTCGCAGCTGGCCTAACGGCTAACCGTTAGGAGAGGATCGAGTCGTAACTTCGAGGAGTCCGAGTGCTCCGGGCGATTTTCCCCGCTATGCCGGAGAGAGAGAGGAGGCGATGGAAGTTGTTAATACAATCACGTGGAGTAATAACCACCCGGCGAACGAGGATGCCCCAGCGAGCCTTTTCAAGGACGTTACCGCGATTGTAATTGATAGCCTACGATCTCTTCGACTTTGGCGGCGAAATCTCGCGACGATTTAATTTACTCTTCTTTACAGGGCTACAAAGATATTTTTTTACTCGCAAACTTTTTTGTTCGCAAATGTCCACAATTGTGTTCTTGACAATTTTACATGAAAATGTTCACGTAAAATTGGCACACGTTTTTGAAAAATTAGCAAACATTTTTTTTTTGCAAATTTAGCGAAGGTTTTTGAAAAATTAGCAAACATTTTTTTTGCAAATTTAACGAAGGTCTTTGAAAAATTAACAAACATTTTTTTTGTTGTAAATTTAGCAAACATTTTGGAAAATTAGCAAACATTTTTTTATAAAGTTAGCAAAGGTTTATGTAAAATTAGTAAACGTTTTTGGAAATTTTACGAAAATAATTGTGGACAAGAAATAACCTACGAAATAAGTGGCGGTTCTTGAACTCTTTGAAGATCTGGAATTTTGCGTTCGATTTTTAAAAGCCCTGGAAACGCCCTTGCGTTTTTCCATAGACCGTTCATATTGTTCGTTTTATGATATCGCTTCATTCTTTTACTACTGTAATTGACGGAGCGTTTGAAAACGTACAATTATTAACGTACGATTAGTCATATAGCACGAAATATATATTTTTAATTATTTTGGTAATTTCGGTAAATCTTTCTGAAACATTGAAAATATGACTGAATTTATTATTTTTCGATCATAATTACGTTCTTGAAAATTCTAAAAAGTCGCCAAGCATCTTCGAATTATATTTTGAAGTCATACCATTACATTTTCGACACGGTCCTTTAAAATTATTAAAATCGTCCCGTCAAGTCCTCACTAATTTTCTGAATTTAAGTCGTAAAATCTATCACCATTAAATCGCCACAGTCCTGTACAGTGTGGTACGCGGTATAGCGTAATACGCCGTGAAGAAAGACCCCGCGGAGGCGACAACTGGCCGAAGAGCTAATCACGCCGTTCTCCCGACGTCCTTACAGTTCATGCCAGGCATTGCCATCCAGGTCGCTCCGCGACTCTTCGCAGCACGGATTGCCGTGCTTGGCCCTCGAGTTCCAATCTAATGCTCTCGCTGGATGCTGACTACTTGCTCTCCGAATACCCCGAGGCGCTCGCATGAACGCAAATGCGGGTACAAGATAGTGGAGAGTAATAGACGGACCATAAAACCACATGGTAATGATACATGAATTTTAACAAACGGACTCGCGCATGAAGACATACACCATCACAGTTGTGGCACATAGTGGAACATAGAGGAACATAGATTATTATTTCTCTTTTGCTCATCGCACCGGCCTTCTTATTTTTTTATTTGCTTTTTTTCAACTTTATCCGACTCCTTTTAGTTATTCTCCTACGAGTATCTTGCGACTGCAAAACTACATTATAATGATACATGAATTTTAACAGACTCGCACACCGTCACAGTTGTAACATATAGTAGAGCATAGATGATTATTATTTATCTTTTGCTCATCCCACCGGCCGTCTTATATTTACTTTTCATTTCTTATCTTATTTTTTCAACTTCATCCGATTCCCTTTAGTTCGTCTCCTCAGAATATCTTCCGATTGCAAAACCGCATGGTAATGATACATGAATTTTAATAGACTCGCGCATGAAGACACACCATTATATTTGTAGCACATAGTAGAGCATGGATGATTATTATTTCTATTTTGCTCATCCCACCGGCTTCCTTATTTTTCATTTTTTTTTTTTTAATTTTTTCAACTTTATCCGACTCCCTTCAGTTCTTCTCCTCCGGGTATCTTCCGACTGCAAGGACAATGAGCCTCGTTCTCGGCCCGAGTGAAATGCAATACAGCAACGCTATACGCACGATTATACTCTCGCGATTATGAGCCACCGTTCAGACTTCCTCTCTACCACGGGGTCTCGGTTGGTCCGGGCTGCGCGGCGAGGGGGCAAGAAAGGCGAAAGAGGTAACGTAAGAGGACCTTCTCGGAGAGATCGAGATAGCGGTTATTGTCCCGGAACGGGACGCCGGCAGGTGTGTACGATAACAAATCGAGCCTGGTAGCCCGATACGGTTCTCCAACGAGAAGATCCCCGGCGCTCTCGTCCTTCCTACTGCCCCGCCGTTTTACACACACCGTGTGGCTATACAATCCCTAGTCCACGCTTCGTCCACCTCAGCGCTCTAACCCATCGTCAGGATACTCCTTTTTTCGACCCGTAGTTTTACCGGGAGCTACTTCACGGTACAGGTGTTACCAAAAGTCCCGGACTTACTTTGTTCATTGGACAATCCACTCCCTTTTAGCCCAGAACACATCCTGCATTTTTTCGACTTTAATTCGACTCAAGCTGAAGTAGCCGAATCGCTTCACGTTCCTCCTACCATAATCTCTCTCCATTTGCAATTGATATTTGACGAAGACTGATAATGATAATGGCGCATTTACATCTCTGCCACTCATAACTCCACCGGATAACAACTTTACCAGGAAACATCTCTGCCATATTACAACTCCACCGTATTAGAACTCTACCAAAATCTCTGCCAGAATCAAGATAAAACTGTACCGGAATACAAGACTACCGTCTAGCCTTGTATTACGGTAGAGTTTTATTTTGATTATGGTAGAGTTTTGAGTGATACAGATGTAAATGTGCCAATAATAATAATAATAATAATAGCAAATTGTAATGTCTTGATATTTGTAATTGCTTATATTACATTATATATATAAATTTACATTATTATAATTAGAAATTATTCTTATTATTATTTTAAAGAATTTTAATTTTAAGAATTTAATTTTAAAGAATGTGCCGTGGTTTTGCGAAATGAGGGATTCTCGGTCAACAGCCGGGACACGGACGGTAACTGGAATGGCGAGTGCTCGGTAGATGTATTTCACACCCACGAGAAGGGGCAAGCCGAGAGCCAGAGGGATGACTATTCCGCATCGAGTCGGTGCCCGAGAGCGACTCGCGGCTACTCAGCTTTCACGATAACGAGCCAGGCTCGATAAATCATGTTTCTTCGGGCGGGTATGTACGTGGACTCATTGCGCGCGCGCACACATGTGTAAATACACGCAGATATACACCTCCCGCCTGAACGTTCAACATCGTTTCCGCATCGGATCGAGGCGGCGTCCGAGCGCGTTAAGACCGTCGCTCCGCGTTTCCGGAATTTTCTTCGGGGTCTCTCGTCGTTGATGCCTCGCGGCTAACGACTCGCCAGCTCGTTTGTTGCTAATGCATCTATCGCGTACGAGAGCCCGACCGAGCCGCGGATAATCCGTGAATTGCGGAAGATTTCGTGTCGGATGTACCCGGTAAAGAAATTACCAAACCGCATAGAGATTTTTTTTTCTGTTTTTTTTTTTTTTTTTTTTGCATAGCAGTCGAGAGACTCATGCGAGAGATCCATGTCCCACGGGATTTCACATGGCAGAGCACCGATCGCGAAAATATAATTTTACTGTTCGTCCTGCGGTGTGGCGTGCCGACTGCCAGTGAAAGGCGAACCTTTCTAGTTATACGCACGCCACACGCAAACTCCGCTGGGAAAGTTTTTAGAGTATCCGAACGATTTGCCACTACGATCACTCGTTCACTAGCCGCGCGAGTCACTCGACAGAATCACGGACATTAATAGATAAACAAAAAAAAACTAATGCGATTTTAGGCTGTTGAATTAAATCGGCCGAATTTTGGCTCACAGAGTGCAATAAATTCAGTTTCATGCGCTGAAATTCAACCATTCGGGAATTTAGAGCGTAGAATAAAATAAAAAATACTGTAATAAAAAAATTATGATTCATTATAAAAAAGTACGTTGGGACGCCGAGACGTAACAATGAATTATAATTTTTTTATTATAGTATTTTTTAGTTTATTCTACGATCTAAATTTTCGAATGGTTGAATCTCAGCGCATGAAACTGAATTTATTGCATTTTGTGATTCTAAATTCGATAGCCCAAAATCGCATTCCTTTTATTTTCATCTACTAATATTTGTGATTCTTTTGAGTGACTCATGCCGCGAGTGAACGAGTAATCGTAGCGTAAATATACATGCAGAATAAAAATCCTCCAATTTAAAGTCTCATCATTAGAAACAAAAAAAAAACAAAAAAAAATAATAATCGCTCTATAAACTCACACGGTCTTTCGAAAGAAAAAATGTCTTCTATAATTTCATTAACGAAGCCCAAGTGCATTAGAAAAAATACAGAACTTCCATAGAGTTCAAAGCGTGATAACCGAATACTCGCCGTTTGTGCAGTGTTATTTTTTCTGGATTAAAAAAGAAAAAAAACTGACTATTGTGCCAAGACGTGGTTTTCTCTGGTCCTGAATAAACAACGGCGTCACCGTCGCATTAACGCGTCAGGGGTACACACAAGGCGCGATCTCGGCGAAGGGTCAATATTATTTGTGGAGATTCCGTGATGGTTCTCTAACGGGGATCGTTCGCCGGGTCTGTCGTAGAGCGAGGAAGATTTACCTCGCGAGTTCGTACAATCGAGAGGAATTACCGCGCGCTGTGAGACCGGGCAAGTAGTCACGGGGCAAGAGTGGTCAGACACGACCGATTTAATTCTCTGAGCTCGCGACATCCGATGACTGAGCGCGACTCGAAAGGTCAAACACAAACAACTTAATAGAGTATGTGTCTGGCTCGGATATAACGTGACGAGCGTTTTAAGGCTCAATCTATGTATGTACTATACATATATATGTACATACCACATTTATATATATATATATATATATATATGTATGTATGTATACAAGAGACGCTATATCTCTCGTTGACGTGTCTCCCCGATCGAGATTTCGATCTATGGATCTTTTGATTACACAGTGTGTAACACCAGCACTTTCAGTAAGACGAGGACGCGATTGCGCAAACGGCTAAAAACGTCCTTTCAATGCTGAGAGCGCAATCCTTTCGAAATCGCCTTTTACCATCGAAGCATCGATTACAAAAAAAAAAACAACTTTGTAGCGATCGAAGGCGTTTACCAAACAGATTCGTTATCTCCTCTACCCATGTAATTAGGGGAGAGTGGGCGAATTCCGGCCACCCAAGGGAGAACCTTGATATCCCAGCTGTAAAGTGGAGTTTCGATACACTCTCGAGTAGATACGAACTCTGGCTCGCCGACCAGAAAACACCTTGGCTACGGAATGTTTGACGACTGACTGTTATTAATAATAGACAAAAAACGGTGTTAGTTTTTTTTTTTAAATGATCAATAATAGACCATTGTTATCCGTCTTACTCGGGAACAAGCAACCAATTGTACTTTAATATTGGTGGCAGTAGTGTGTTTGAGAACAATAAATACGACCTTTAGAGATATCAAACGTTTATACATTTACACAATTATAGAGGAGAGAGCGGGGCAAAATGACGCAGTGGGGCAAAAAGGGATAATGAGACAAAACGCAATTTTTTGTACGTGAGGCAAAATGGGTTTGAAAATCCGGATGTATCATTGGGACAAAATGGGGCATCCAAAAATTATTGGAAAATTGAGTTTTGCCCTCACGGTCCCGTTTTGTCCCGCTGTTCCATTTTGCCCCGCTCTCCCCTATGAATCTACATATTATCATTATTATATACGCATTTACATATTATTAAAGGCTATCGACCGAAGTCCTTCGACTCCCTTCCAATATAAAATTTGTCGTTGAAAAATAATGCCAAATCATCCGCCCAACAAATGCCAAATGTTCATTTCCTCATAATGTAAAACAATGAAATTAGATTGAATTTAATTTAATCTCGACATACTTAACAAGATAACTAAAAACCCATTCCGACATCAGCGCCCGATTCTTCGAAACTCGCCCGACCGCCGTTCGAGAGCGCTCTCGCCGACGTTCACTCGCAGCTGAACGTAAGATTCGAATTCGCGACTCGTCGCGTGATCTCGTACACAGCCTCGGATCCAGTTAAGCAGTCGCGAGCAGCGCCGGTCTCCTCGCCGGCGCGATTACGTCGCGTGGGTAATTGATTCGGTTCGTTTAATTTAACGAAAATTGCGCATCAGCGCGCAGCGCTGACGATAAAGCGGTCGGGGCGGGGGGGGGGGGAAGAGTGCTCTGCGCGCGCATGCGCCCGCGCGAGCGAGTATAAGCGGATGGACATTTCGATGATCGTCGGGCGAAAATAAGTGGCCCTAATGGTTGTAATTTGCTGAAACGGGACTGGGAGACGGGGAGGAGGCCTGACCGCATAAAGCACCCGGGAAAAGACGCTTCATTAGTCACCGAGTGTGCCGCGCTCGCCCGCTAACCGAGAGCCACATTTTGCGGCGGAAGGACTCCTCCGAGCGAGACTACACTCCCTCCATTCTTACCGTCCTCTCTTTTCACTTGTACATCTCGTCCCTCCTGTACATCCTTTACTTCTTCCACACTCTTTTGCGCTCCTCTTCGCCCCCCCCCCCCACCTCTCCCCAATCCTCGTCCCTCATTCCTGGCGAAATTATACGCGAGCAGCAAAATCGTCTTTTCCCTGGAGCGACTCGAAACCTTGTCGTCTTCATCTTCCTGCTGCCTGGGTTCGCGGCGCGCAACCGCCTGGGATAATACAACGAGCCCTCCTGATTGAGCCACTGATGAAGCTGCTTACTTTGCCGCCGGTAAAACACAAAATTTTTACTCGCAATTTAAACGCTCGACCGCGTCTATATACTTTACTTTGCTACATTATAGATATTTTTACGCCCTAGCCCCTCCCCTCTCTTCCTGACCCGACCCCCCCCCCCCCCCCTTGCGCTGACTCGTCCATCGCGTACACGATGTGATGAGAATGAAAAATAATTCATGTTCCACTTTCGTCGCTCCGCTTGGCGCAACAATCTCTCGCAACTATTTTGCCGGCTGTTGCGAGCGTTAAAGTCTGTCATTATGAGAGGCTAATAGGTAATTTCTTTTTATTAACTTTCGACTACAGCCCGGGGCAGGCTTCGACTTAATATTCATAATATCTTGACTTAATGTGCGGCGATTAATGGTTTTTTATCCAGTCTCGTGTCGCAGTTCACGTGGAAAAAAGTGTAGAAACGAACGTATCCAAAAATATACGTGTGAGATATTAAATAACGTAGTCATAATTGTATTTATTGGCAATGTTTTGCATGGTACGATCATCGATACACGCAGGATATTATGAACTTTATGTATTTCTATTGCCAACGGACCATCGATCTAAGTCCTAAGATCTAAGAAAGTACTATGCTATTTGCAATATTAACATTAATAATAATTACTATTGATATTAATAACAGTTGATATAAATTTTTATATTGAGTCCAACTTAATATTAAGATCAATATAAATTATTGTTAATACCGAGCAATTTACATGTTTAAAACATAAATTACAAAACAGCGCAGATTTTAATACATTCCGAATATATATTTTGTGCGCATATAATCTAATTTCCGTGCGTCTCGGTCCGTAGTTCCCTCGGCTGGACTTCCACGATCGATCATTTTCCGGAAGATCAGGTTCGGGAAGTGTCATCCTCCCAGTGATAAGGATCCCGATGCGACATTCGTGCGACTCGCATCATCGTTCTTCGTCCCTCGTCTCCATTCTTCCTCAACGACGAATTTGTAAAAAAAAAAAACATAAAAAAAGCGGGTGAAAAAAAGAACTTTTTTTTACTCGCGCACAGTCTTTCCCGCGTATCGTATTTATCGACGAGACGGTGCATGCCGGGGCGACGTCCTTATCGCTCCCCGATCTTCCGCGAAGAGCGGCAGTCGCGTTCGGGTGGTACCAATTTGTTGTCCGTTTTATCGAGCGTCATCTGATGGCGACCCGACACCGCCTCGCTGCACTCTGCCTCGCCTCGCTTCTGGCTTTCTGGTTCTCTATGGGCTCGCCTCTCTCGCCCCCCCCCCCCCCTTCGCCGCGCGGCAGAAACCCTCTCTTCCAGAGGAGTACCTACACACGAAGGTTGAGAAGAGCTCGGCGATACCACGAAGTGACACCGAGCACAATGGGCCGAGCCGAGCGGTAGCGCGAGAGACCGAGCGAGGAGACGAGAACCTCCGTGAGGTACCCCTCGGGATCGCCACGAAGATTCTTAGGGTTTTTTGTTTCATTCCAACCGGACGACACACAAAGTTATTTGTCATCCATTTTGACTCTTGCCGATTTCATCTCCACGATTTTTCTCTGACTATCCACTCGACTCGGTCACTTACTTCATGCTTGTCGCACTGTATCTGCATCTGCAACTTCTGCGGCGTCACGGATGACGGAATGAGCGAGGATGACGCTGGAAGATCGCGCTGGAGAGACTCTTCAACGATTTTCCGAGGGCCACCGCGTTTGCTCGAAAATAAATGCTTTTTGCTTTAGCTTCTCGAATGTGCTAAACGTCATTCCCGAATTTGGTTTTTTCCTCCAAATATCCTTGATAACTTTTACCGATCTTCGTTGGACAACTTTTTGACGTGGTCCAACGTGGTCCAAAAAAGGTCCTTGTACCGTGGAAGCAACTGGCACGTTACTTGTGACGATTTCAATACTCGGTCGGTAATAAAAAGTTTGATGCAATTTTTTTGCAGGCTTTTAAACTCAGACCAAGTCAGAATTCCTCTGCTTCTATCAGGCCTACAGAGAAATCTTATTTTTTTAGGACATCCGATTTTTCAGCATCCGAAAAAATGCAAATTCCATTACAGTTTCTGGTATCGACTTCCATACGTCATTTTGCCTTGCCAAAGTCCTTCGAAATCGAAGCTTTGAGAAACTTTTAAGGCTCTTCTCCAATAACGAATCCACCCGAGCTCACTTTAGCTTCCGTGATTGACATTTAAACTTTCCTGCCGTTTACAGATTTTATTTTCGTCAAGCACCTAGAAACCATCCGATCTTCTTAGGAGCTCGATCATGCCGGGAACACGGCACATCGGAACTCCGTTGGGGAGCGTGCGCGAGGACACGCGAATCTTTCACCGGCTCTTCGCCACGCACACATGTACACATCCCTGCGGTATTGAGCGATCCCTCTCTCTCCCTGCCGAGCTGCACGATCGTCGAGCCCGCACGATCGCCGATCGGCGGATAATGGAGGCTCGCCGATTAATTTGCATCGTCGTTGCAATACAGTTGAAATCCCTGTTACCTTCCTGTGTACCGTTGAGCTTCGTCGCTCGCACGATGAAAACGGCGGATTTTGTGCAGATTCCGGCATAAATCGATAACAGATCGGTCAGCTTCACCGTCCGCGGCGCTTGCGCACATGCCTGCGAGACACGAGTGTATGAGAGGCTCGCGTCCGTGCACTTATGCTCTCTTAGGAGCGAGAGCGCGCGCCGGAGAGGTTCGTTCGATGCTCGGGCGCGAGTTTCGTACCGGTAGATCGATATCTGTGCCGATCCGATATAACCGGCATATGCGGGGCTTATGTACAGCACGACGTATTATATACTGTAACGCCGGTACTATATAGAAACGTTGCCGAGGTGGCTCCCGGCTCTGGCATAACGACTTTATAATGGACACCGCGGCGAGTAGTTACGATTGTCGATAAGCCTCCATCGGCCCCGTGAGATTGAATTATTATTTGTCCCCGCAAAATCGTCGGAAATTTTTTTGCGGGTAGGGACGCGGTGATCGAAATAAAAAATCTCTCGGTCGTTACTTATTTTTTAATTTTTTTTTTTTTTTCTCAAAAATAGAGGATAATTTTTAAATGCTTAAATTTATTGCGGTTAGAGACGCGGCGATCGAAATAAGAAATCTCGCGGTCGTTACTTATTTAAACAAAAAAAAAAAAACATTCTCAAAAATAGAGGATAATTTTTTAATTTTTAAATCTATTGCGCGTAGTGAAGCAGAGACTGAAATGAGAAATCTCTCGGTTGTTATTTATTTTTTAATATTTTTCTTTCTCAAAAATTGATAACTTTAAAATTTTTTAATTTTTTGCAATCTACCGGTCCGAAGATAGGCGGGAAAATCTCGGGAGGTTCGCAATGTTTATCGTGTGTAGCTGGGATATTATAAAAAAAAGCACACCCCGTTTGCGATAAATAGGCAGCTTGTTTAGCGCCTAAGTGGGTGAAAACCGGGCAAAGCGTTTACTCGCGTGAGATTCAATTATTATTTGTCCCCGGAAAATGCTCGGAAATTTTTTGCGGGTAGAGACGCGGAGGCCGAAATAAGAGTTCTCTCGATCGTTATTTATTTTTAATTTTTTTTTTTCTCAAAAATAGAGGATAATTTTTGAACTTTTTGCAATCTGCTGGTCCGAAGATGGACGGAAAAAGCTCGGGCTTCGCAAGGTTTATCGTGTGTAGCTCGGATATTATAACGAAAGCACACCCCGTTTGCGATAAATCGCAGCTTGTTTAGCGCGTAAGTGGGTGAAAACCGGGCAAAGCGTTTACTCGCACGATATAGAGCCTAACGACCGAACGATCGACTACGGTCGAGTTTGTATATCAGCCCGGTGTAGTGTACGGCGCGGTGCGAATAAAGCGACCCGGCGCGCTTTGTTGGCGATGCTAAAGCGAGAACAAGGACGGCAGGCGCGCGGTGTATTTTTGAGTAATTACCGGTAACACGCGACGCCGCTGTGTGCCCGTGGTGCACGAGGTGTTACAACGGTGGGGAGTTCCTGTTTGTGGACTATCGACGTGGGGTGGTTCCTCCGGAGGAGGCTGACGGCGCAGTAAGAACGCTCGATCGGTACGGCTGTAAATTATATTTTGAAAAATTATAATTGCTCCCCGATCGGTAAATATTGAATTTATTATTCCTCAGCTGCTCGCGTTTATTGAGGAAATTTATCGGTCGACTCTGCTCGATCTAGAGAAATCGGACGTTTTATGAATTGTGATAAAAAAAAGCCTTGGCTATTAAAAATTGGTATTCATAATCGTTAAACGTGAAAAACGATTGATTTTTCGTCCTATTTATATGGAAGAATAATTTCTGTAATTCATTAAACGTTCGATCAATGGCATTTCAGATCGAACGTTTTATGATTTATAAAATAGACTTCCTCTCCCAAAAATAATCATCCATAATCGTTAAATATGACATTTATTTATTGTCTCTTATAGGAACGAAAATGTTTTTTTTTAAAAACAATTTTTCGATGGTATGCTAGAAAATTTTAATATTGAATAAGAATGTTCGATCGTCATTGCTCTTGACCGAACACTTTGCATAGATTTTTTTTAATTCCAAAAAACAATAATCTATAATCGTCGAATAAGAAACATACTTGTCGTCTCTCACGGGAACAACATTTTTATTTACCACAAAAATCCTTCATTCGCACGCTCTCGTAAACCGGTAGTTTTGTCGCGGGGACTTTGCCTATGGATTAGAGCGTCTCATGAACACCGACGGCAATTTATACGTACGCATTGGCCTCGTAACTCGAAGTTGCAGCGTGCACCCGGGTGCACTTAACGACCGGTTGGCTGCTCATTGGCTTCTCACGACATCGCTTATTCTTCCTCTTCCGTTTCTTTACTTTTTAATTTTTTTTATTTTATTTTATTTTATTTTTCTAAGATTGTACTTCTTTCCGTCATCCTCGAGCCGAGCGGGCAATTTCTTAAGCGGGAAACGCTGCGAGGCTATCTCCAGTGGCACAGATAGACGCGCGGATGCGCACCTGGGGACTCTCTAGATGTGCGAATGCACCGGAGGCTGAGCGCGCGCTCCATCCGGCCAAGATCGCATAATTTATATTATCCCATCTCGTTCCTTTTTGCGGTGACTTTATCGCCGGGTCTTCCTCGTCGAAGCTCCGCTGACTGTATCGACGGGAAGACATGGGCATGTGTGCGCGAGTGTCGACTAACGAGTCATCCGGTGTGATATCGGTTTCATTCCTCGTGGCCAACTCCCGTGTCGCGTTAATTAAAAATTGATACTGTATTAATCGGATCTCGGGCGTACCGAGCTGTTGAACCGAGGATCACCGCGGTATCTCGAACGCGCGGAAAGTAATAAAAATAAAATCGAAGTATGTGCAAAATCGATTCCAGATCTGGCGCAAGTTATTCGCTCGATCTGTGAGAAAAAGAATATTGAAACTTGTATTAAATCGTAGCCATAAATTTGACGATTAGTTCACATTTTAATTCATTTCTTTATTTATTTATTTATTTTTTTTTTATAGAAGTCAGAGCCGAGATAAGTATAAACTCGGATATTATGCAAAAAAAAAAACTACGCTAAACCCGTATTAAATCGGACGCATAAATTTAGATTTTTCCTTTTGCCATTTTTGTCGATAATTTTTGTTTGGTTTTTTTTTTTTTTTGGTTTCCTAACGACGTCACGCGTTCCCGCGGCTTTGGCAAAACATTGAGGGCCCGATCGTTCCGGCACGCACAGCTCTAACAGCCTCAAAGCCCCCCCGTTCCTCTCTTTCTCTCTGTGACTACGAGCTGAAATACATATATTCTTCTCGGCGGGAATCCCGCGGCGAGAATGACCGGCAAAGTGGAGCGTCGGCAATCGGGCGGCGGTCTGTGTTGTGGTCGTTCATGGACGTCACGCACCGTCGACCACGCACCGAGAAGAACGAACTAACGATTCTTTCGCTCGTGTTCGCCGTTCGAGAGAGGTTTAGCTCTTTTGCCGTCTTTTGGTACAAGGCGAATTCACGTTTGTGCGAAGTCCCGAGAGGCAAATCGATCGCGGAAACTAAATCGTAAGCGCAGAGCTGAGTTGATCGTTTCGCGGATCAAAACGGAGCTATGTCAATTAGCAAGGTAGACAGCACTGAGGAATTTAGGAAGAGAAACTTCTCATTTCACGTTCTCTTGTGTTGGGAGAAAAAAAAGAAATATGTTCGCAAAAGGAAGAGTGGAATTGCCTGAGGATTGCATCTCTTTCATGGTGTGTGATGCAATTTTACCTTCTTTTTTGCTTGTTTTAATACTTGAAATGCTTTTTGCCTCCACTCGAAGTGCTCCAAAACTGAAACCACTGCACGATATAATTCGGCGTATGAACAATTCGGATAATGAATGATTATTTGCACCCGGAAGAATTACTTATCTGTCGAGTGGCCGGCAAATATTTATTTGAATTATATAAAAATTAAAATGATGGTAATAAAGAAATATTTATTTTTCTTTTTATAAATAAATATTTACTTGAATAACAAAATATTTATTTGCTGGACACCCGATAAATAATGTTTCTGAGTGCGCCACAATCAAATAATTGCTTTCACGCTCCAGCATTGACAAATCAGCGCCAAAAGTGCCATTTTTATTAAATCGTACGCGGATAGATCCATAAAATAATAAGAAATCGAATCCCAGTAAGGAATTAAAATTGTATAAAGTATAATCCCAACGACCCCGTCATTGAGTATGTAGGGGAGAGCGGGACAAAACGCAAGTTTCCAATAATGTTTGGTTTCCCCATTTTGCCCCATTGATAGATCCGGATCTTCTACCCCTTTTTGCTTCAATGTCCCATCCTAAAATCATTAGAAATTTGCCTTTTGCCCCATTGTCCCATTTTGCCCCGCTCTTCCCTACTGTGGGAGAAGGATCTAGTAAAAACTACCGATCATCAAAGAAAAATTACTATAACTTATGGTAGTACGCAACTGGGGCGCCACCTTTGTCTCAAAGTCTCAGATTTTCCACGAATTTTTACCGTAACATCTACGAAAAATGCTTATAAATCCGGTATTTAACTACCATAGGTGGCGCGCCAGTTTTCTACTACTGTGTGCTATGGCAATATCTCTCAAGCGATATAGTCATATTTACTGGATCTCTCACTGTACCATCCTTATGGGTGACTAATCGTTAAAGTTATCGTACACCGCCGACGATAAAGACACAAAGGAGGTTCCACAGTGTGCATTAGAATCTGGATCTGCGGAGGATCGGCTCGCTCGGCTAACTGGAGCGATCGACGAGAGGCGAGTGCGCACCGTCTAGTCTCGATGGTACTATGTATATATACACACCTTCGGCAGCGACCACGTGCTCCTCGTCGCGATTATCCTCCTTCCTCGTCCTCGCGGGTTTCTCCAGCCGGGCCCACGGTGAGAGAGGGCAACCGTTCCCGGAGATGTGGCAAGAGGGGTTCTGGCTAGATGTATTTATGAGTGGACACGCTCGGTCGCTCCCGATCCGCGACCGCTCGCTCGTATTAATTTGCTCGACGGCGAAGCTCCCAGCAGCAGCAGCAGCGGTAGAATCGAAAGGATAAAGAAAGAAGGCGAGAGGAGGCGAACTGGACAAGGGAAGAGATTGAGTAAAAAATAAAAAAAAAAACTGTCGTGAACGCGGTTGAATCGATCGAGTTGTCCCTGTTCGATTTTATTATGGTGCATAACTTCTTACAGCAACAGGCAGACGCGCACAGCGATTCTAGGAGATCGGACAAGCTTCGTTTTGCTCGACTCGTGCGCGTGCGCACATGCGCCGTACAATGTTGCGAGAGCCTCGAGGCGGAAATATGTATTCATTCTTGCGTGCGTAATATTAAATTGTAATAATGTTGCAGGGACGTGCCCGTGTTGCATGCAGAGGAGACAGTGGTCCGGCCGTTCGCATCGCGGATCGCCTGGCCCGTCGCGACGGATATCCTTTGGAAGTCGTTGCCTGCCTTGCGGGACAAGCGTTCCGGATCGCTGGATCCTTCCTCCGATCGCCCGCGGCGTCCTCTTCTGTATTCGCCTCTTTAACCCTTTTGCTCTCTTCTCTCCCCCCCCCCCCGGTCCTAATGACATCCCGACAAAAAACTCTGTCGATAGCGGATTATTCTCGCGCATGCGCTCTCCGGCGTATCGAGTTTCGTACAGCGAGAAGATCGGGAAAAGTGTTTTTTCGGGAATTTTTTTAGGAGGGCAAAAAAAAACAAGTGGGTTTAGTGAATTTAGAGGTATGTTTTAATGTATATTTGAACTGTACAAAAAACTTTGTTTTAACACAAAACAAAAAAGTACTGCCTAGTTATTGGTCTCCTGCATAGTTATTCGTTATTATTTTTCTAATTTGACGGGAGTGATAACAAAAAAAAAGTAAACGACCTGTCGACGTAAACCACAGTTCAATTTTCCCACTACTAAAGTCTTCTTCTATGTGAACCTAAAACATTGTTAAAAATGTTTAAATTAATTACAAAATTGTTTTAAATTATTTAAAAAAGTCTTTTTTAAATAATTTTTATAGCACGTTAAAGTTGTTTTTACTTTCTCAAAAACACATTTTTTCATACATTTAAAATATACATTAAATCATACCTCCAAATTCACTGGGCTCGCTTGTTTCTTCGCCCCCTAAAAAAATTCCTGAAAAACGCTTTTTTTAGCCGCCTCCCCAAGTAGTAGTGAATTCCTGCAGTAGTAGTGAATTTATTGGCAATACATAACACGTAGTAGTTTCCGATCCCCAACAAACTTAACTCTTATCACGTACATCGCATATTGCAAATTGGCCATCGACCGAGGTACTTCAGCCACATCTGCCTTCCCACCATTTAAAAACCATAGAAAATAATCCCCCCCCCCCCTTCCATCTTCCTCTTCCGCCTTTCAATACCTCGAATAATCCGACACTCTCTCAGAAAACCCAGAACATTTGCATGGTAGGATCTCGAATCCGGATAATAAATAACAAAATTTGATCCTCAGTCATATTGCCGCGTAGTTGTTTGTCCAAGATTCCGCTGATGGGCCCCCGAGGATACAAGCAGCCCCCCCCCCCCCCCCCCCAGTATAGGAAATGAGGATATATCGTACTTCTCGTCCTTCCGTGTAAGGACGCGTAAAAAGAGTCGTTGGACGTCTCTTCTCCATCTCCTCTTCTTCTTCATCCTCGAACGCTCACTTGGCCGATCCCTCTTCAGCTTCGTTTCTTGCCGCCGTTTCTACGACGTTCCCTCGTCACGGAATGCCGGTGGCAGCGATGATCAGCGGCGATTACTGTCGTGTTACTAGGCTTTTTCAGTGTCTCCAGCTCTGGGTGGTTGTCCGAGTCGACGATGCTGAAGACACCGGCCACGGCAAGGATACACACTCGGTTCGACCACCGTACGCGGGACTACTCGCGAACCGTCCCTCCGTCTCCCTCGCGAAGCGGCGTTTCAACCGCGCTTCTTTCTCCCGGCACCGGGACAGAAACGACCCACGGAGAAATAACGATCAGAGAAGAAAATGGAAGCGAGCATCGACTCGAGTAAATTGTATACGAGAGAGAAGATGAGTCTTCCACTGGACGAGAGGGGATTTCAGAGGAAGAGGCTGTGCGGCAAACGCGAGAGGCATCAGTCCAGGGGGGCCCTAATGACCAGGCGAATATAACGGCCACGTGGATATACCGCTTTGGAAACAATTTTCCTGTCGGAGTCTTACTTTTAAACGCGCTGCATCGAAGTAAACACCTGCGGACCTCCTTTCCATCTCTTTCATCTCGGCGATCTCGGTTATCTCGGTTATGTGTGTGTGTGTGTGTGATTTTTTTCCTATTCCTTTGCATAGGCGCGACCAAAAGACATCTGTAGAATTGATCGATCAATCAGACTGACGTGCGGCTATTTTCTCGGTAAGTCGAATGTAGAGGCAGCGCGTGAGTGCTTGGAAGGATTCTCATTATCGACGGATCGAACGAGAGTTACGACGGTGGCATTATAACAGGAATTATATCTAATCCTCCGTCAAAAGTCGGTCTACGGTGTATATAACTATGTAATTGTCAGTCGTATCAGATCTCATTTGAGGACCCCGAACCGTGTCGATGAAAGTAAGAGATCTTATCTCTCCGCGGCCGGGGCAGCCTTCTCGTCGTTCGCCTATAGTCGCGGCCCGGCACGGGCTAGTCGAGAGAGCTTGTAGCGAACGATCGCATTATGTAGCGTATGTATCTCTCCTGGGACGGGCGTGACCGCGGCGGCGTTCGTGAAATAATAAATACGCACCTGTTTCGCGTATTAAAATAAATTTCATCGGGTCGAAAGGCACCTTGCTGTAATTAGTCACGTTTGGCGTGCCGGGGAGATAACGTGACTTGGGTTTGTTGCCGGTGGCTGATCGAACAAAGTGCATGAGCCTCGTGTGGACGAGAGAAAACGATCGGGCCTTTCGCCGTCAAACGCTTGTGCGAAGTAGACTTCGATGTGCATGCGGGAGAGTCTGCGTCATCGACTGGAGCACTTCGGACAAGTCCCGACTGCGTGGATGGGTCGAGCGAAGTGCACGGGTCGCGTACGGATCGAAGAAAACGATCGGGCCTTTCCACTTGAATGTGCATGTGAGAGGCTCGGCGTTATCGACTGGACCACTTCGGACAAGTCCCGACTGGGCGGATCGATCGATCGAAGTGCACGAGTCTCGAGTAGAGCAGAAAAACGATCGGGACTTTCGCCGTTGTTCGCTCGTGCGAAGTACACTTGTGTGTGTACATGGGAGACTCTGCGTTATCGACTGGACCACTTCGGACAAGTCCTGACTGCGTGGATCGATCGATCGAAGTGCATTTGAATGTGCACAAGGACAAGTCCCGACTGGGCGGATCGATTGGGCGAAGTGCACGTGTCCCGTATAAAGAAGAAAAAGAAACGATCGGATCTTTCGCTGCCGATCACTCGTGCGAAGTATACATCCATAAGGAGAGGGCCAAATCTGCGTCATCGACTGGACCACTTTGGACAAGTTCCGACTGCGTCGATGGATCGAGCAAGCTGCACGGGTCTCATGTAGTGGAGAGGAAACTATAGAGCTATCGATCGTTCGTGCGAACTACACTTGAACGTGCAGCGGGAGTCTCCGCGTCATCGATTGGACCACTTCGGACAAGTTCCGACTGTCTGAATCTGTCGAACGAAGTGGATCGTGTGAATGGAAGAAAACGATCGGCCCTTTCCACATCCATCGCCCGGGTACACTTCGAAGTACACTTCAGTGTGCATTTGGGGGCTTCTGAGTCATCGATCGGACCACTTCGGACAAGTCCCGACTGCGTGGATCGCCGTTGCCCGTCTCAGGCGCGGCTCCGACTCGGTTCGGTTGACAAACGCGAGGTATCTCGAGCTCGAAAGTAATTGACGTTATCGGCGAGGCCTTCGAGGCAAAGCGGCTGTTACCATTGTGTGTGTAGGGCACGACGGTTGTCGTCGGCGGGGCGAAGTTGTCGCTGCGGTGGCCCGGAACCGTTCGGGCTTGAGAGAGCGATGCCACATCGTGTCGCCGGAGTCGCCGCGGAAAAGAAAAGGGAAAAGAATGAGAACACAAGGTTCGGGCGGGTTTCGATATACACCGGAGCGAGAAGTGAGGTCAGATCTGTATCGTCGTGAGAATCGACGGGTCTCCGGGGACTTTGTGCCTCTCAATGCGCAATCCCAGCCAAAGTCCGCGGCTATTGAGCGTTTACGGATTTTTAAATAGCGCAATGCGAACCGTAATTGTGTCGACGTTGCACAACTGCGAGAATAAGTGAGCGTGTGCAGAGAACCGGGCTTTCCATCGGTTACCAAAAGAAATCCTAACATAAAAATGAAAAAATAAAGAGATCCTTGAAGAGGTCTTCTCTATGGAAATTAGAAGAGATTAATGGAAAGAGCGGGGCAAAACGGACTATTCGCACCAAATTCTATTGGGAAAGAAAGTTATATCTCAAGTGGTTTGTTTCGTTTTGTCTCAGTCTTATAATTACGTCTTAAAAAATTGGCTATATTCAAGAAACAAACTTGCTATCGGGTTTTGTTTTTTAATCTTCAGTACTCCTTAGTTTTGCGAAATTTGAGGCTGAAAGTGTTCGAACTTGTTTCCAACTCTAGGAGCGTTATCGATTTCCCTCAACGCGTGAATTTCACTCTTATCCGGGTCTCGCGCGGTAACTCGCGGAAAATCATGTTACGGCATCCTCGGCTCGCACATCATATCCCGCTCGGCTACGGCCCAACCCCTCGCAGCGAAGCTTTTCGGTATTAACGACACCCGGTAGATCGTAAGTTTGTCAACCACGGCAAAAAGGGGTTGGCCGTACGCCTTCGTTGTATATCCAGACTTTAAACCTGCTCCCGAAACAACCCTCTTATATACCATAAGAAAAAGGTTAACGGCGCGCGGCTGCCGACGCCGCCTTCGAGCCAGTTAATTGCATGCATTTTTAACGCCGAGACGTCTTAATCGGCTAGCACGATGATGGAAAACCACCTACCGGGACTCTACAGCTACACCCCTTGAAACACGCTCACAAGAAAAAGAAATGCCCCGCCTTATTAATTATTATTACGGGGCTCAGAGATAGAACATTTTCCTGAATACACAATTATATCCTAAAGGGTTATAGCGAACCGTCGTTCAAGCCACGAGGGTGATTTTAAACCACGGATTATGTCAACGCCCCTCGACAAATTTTTCTTCCTTTCTCTTTTCTTCAGAATAATTAGGAATTAATTCCGAACAATTAACCATTCGGCTATCCACTATCCTCGAATTTCTTAAATTTTTTCCACAATCCCTAACGGACTTTAATCATCGAACAAATTTCGTTCATCAAGTGTTTGTCGTTGAAGCTATGACGGTGATTTTAAACTACGGATTATGTCAACGCCCCGCATTTTTTTTGTCCTTTCTCTTCTTTTCAGGATAATTAACAATTAATTCTGAAAATTAACGATTCGACCACCCAGTATCCTTGAATTTCTTAAAGTATCCCCGCAACCACTAACGGACTTTAATCATCGAACAAATTCTTGTCCATCAAGTGTCTGTCGATCGTTTAACCGAAGTGTAAATTCTCACGAACCCGGACGCAATCCTTGTCCGAAAGGGTTCTAGCGAACCGTCTTTCAAGCCACGAGGGTGATTTTAAACGACGGATCACGTCAACGCTCCTCAACAAATTTTTCTTCGTTTCTTTTCTTTTCAGAATAATTAAAAATAAATTCCAAACAATTAACTATTCGTTTATTCACCATTCCCGAATTTCTTATATATTTCCCACAATCACTAAAGGATTTTAATCATCGAACAAATTCCGTCCATCAAGTGTCTGTCGATCGTTTAACCGATGTATAAATCCCCGCGAACCTGGACGAAATCCTAACGGTGGAGTCGCCCGTATAGCATGCGGCTGGACTGTCGCGTGATCGGATTCACGCAAATCCCGGTTAAACCTCGGGATCCTCGACGTCGGAGAGGCTGTCGGGTGATCCACAGTCCGGGTTGTCACCCGACCCGTATAAATCGCGCTCGTCGAGCTTTTCCACGAGATGCCTCTCTCGCTCGATTTCTCTATACCCCGTTGCTCTTTCGCTCACGGGGATTTAATGGACGTTGATACATCGACGTCACCGAGCCCGGCGTCACAGCGAGCCGCGCTGGCGTGATAAACGTCTCGTTTCGACTCGGTGCAACACAGCGCCGCAATCCACGGGCAGAAATGTCCCTTGTGCCAGGAGAGAGAGAGAGAGAGATGGGTCCGGCGCATCGTGTGGTATCGTCGCCGCGGTGACTCGCCGGAGGAGATCCAGTGGGACAAGCGGGATGGCGAACGGCGAGGAAGGTGTGTATAGTATGGGGAGAGACGTGCGTACACGAACGAGAACGAGCCCGGGGGACAACGTATTACCCGACCGAGAGTGTTGGTTTAAAGCCCCGAGACAAGGCGACAATGTCGTGTCGACCTGGCACTACGTAATACGAGGAATGTACCGGACCTGTCGTGCCGGAGCTGGGCCGGCGCCGATAGGGGGTACCGGAGACTCTCGTCCTGTCCCCCGGTGCGAGGAGCCTCTCTACCTCGTTTATAGGCCTCTTTTGCAGCCTACCGCCAACTCGGCGGAGCGCGGGAGGGCATGGCAAAAATTATTGATTTATCACACGCGGAATCTGAACGATAAGTTTTGGGAGTACGCTGCGTTGAACAAGTGAAACGGAAGAAAAGTGACTTTTTTTTTTAAATGATTTTTTTGGGGTTCAGAAACAAAAATCTCCAAATGCTGATACTGGTTTGTCTGCGTGAAATAAATAAAATTTATTTGCCGACCGCAAATAAATATTTACTTCGATATTTATTTTAATTGTATAAATGTTTATTTGAATTAAATATTTATTTGCAGAGTACCGGACTAATAAATTATTTATCTACGGTCCGTGAGAGCTTTTCTCGTGACGATTGCACTAATCGTCGGTACTCGTATTTATGGCTTTTATTTACCGGAAGAAATTATTGCAGCGGGAATATTTGCAGAAGCACTTTTCAATTTTATGGAAGCTCGTTAATCTCTAGCGGCCTCCGTCATTTGTCTCCGCGTTGGGTGGGTAAGAACCCGCGCGGAACGAAGGAGCAACGAGCTTTCCCCGAGTTCTTCTTCGTAATATACAACGGAGGGGGGAAATAATCGACGAGGAGCAGTCACACCCGGGACTGCCCGGACGAACGAAGCCTCCGGCAATTTCGCAATCGCTGTGTCATTGCGCCAAAGTAATTCCATCGGCGATTCTAGGCACAGGGA
Source organism: Amblyjoppa proteus (assembly GCA_963922035.1). NCBI lineage: Eukaryota > Metazoa > Arthropoda > Insecta > Hymenoptera > Ichneumonidae > Amblyjoppa > Amblyjoppa proteus. Next base: position 22,545,480 of record OY998234.1, on the reverse strand, counting down.
AAATTGGACGGAAGACGGAGAGACCGATTGTTTCCGATTTCTTTCGTATTTTTTCATAATCTGTTCAATTAATATCAATAAATACATCAATGGCAATAAAGTAAGCTCTTTCGCCCATCACCACTAATGATTCCCGAAACATCCCATTCTGCCCATTAGTTTATAAATATCGAACATTTTACCGAAGCACGATATTTATTATCTTGTTTCCGATTCTTTTCGTGTTTTTTCATAATTTATCCAACATTAATGTAAATAAATCCATCCATGGCCACAAAATAAGCTCTTCCGGCCATCGCCACTAAAGGCTCCCAAAACGTCAATTTAATTTTTTTTTTTATATATCGGAAGTCAAATCTAACTACGAGATCCCCTGAAACTTTGCATATCTCGCTTGTCATACGTTTTATAACATTATCTCTGATTCATTTCGTGTTTTTCATAATCGATTGAACGTTAATGTAAATAAATCCATCAGTGGCTCCGAAATAAGTTATTCCACCCATCGCCACTAAAGATTCCCAAAAACGTCCCATTCTTCCCATTACCTTTTAAATATCGAACATCAAACCGAACAACCTGATCCGCTCAAACTCGGTATACCTCGCGTGTCGTAGGTAGAATACCGGCTCGTTCGCCGGCGAACTCGGTCGGAGCTCTTCGAGTCCCCGCGATTAAATCTCTCCGTTCGAGTGTCACCTCGCGGCATGCGTACCTCACCGAGAAGTCCCCTGACAGCCGGTCGCCGGAACGCCCGTTCGTCCGACGCCCCCGCGAGGCCCCCCCGCTGTTTCTTCAGCGTCGTTCCCTCCTTTATTCTCAGCGCGACTTTATTTCCCTCCTCTTTATCTTCGTCCGGTTCAACCCCGCGCATCCACCCCGGCGTCCCGCATGAATCACCGCGTCCCCGGGTCTTGTCGCCCGCTTGGAAGTTGACAGCTGTCAAGTGCCCTCTCGTATGTACGACGCGACAACCGTACTCCGTAACTCCGTTTTTTCCTTCACCCCCCCCCCCCCCCCCCGCGACGGTGTAGGTGGCAGCACCACCTTTCCGGTGAAATCGTAGTTGAACATACGCGTTTCTCGGGTCCAGCCCCGCGATATTCGCTTGGCTTGGCTCTCGCATCTCTTCCCGCAGCCACCGCGATGGATATACTGTGTTTCTGCGCGCGAACACGTCTGCCTAGAGAAGAGAACACGCGGAGATTCCGCAGTCGGCGAGTAATTCTCGCACGGAATTCCACAGCGCTAAGTAACAAATTGCTTCGGGTCCATGAGATCGGGTGCTGCGGCGGAGGCTGCGTAAGAACCTTGTACGCTCGGGAGTACAAAAAAGAAGAGACTAAGAGAGTAGAGAAACAGCGATCCTAGCATCGTGGGAAGAAGACGCAACGATCAATTGATTATCAAAGATCGATTATTAGATGTTTTATCAGATCCACGAGGAATGGCGCTCGTTCTTGAGCGTCAGGACTGTCAGCGGACCAACGCACTCGCATGCAGGTGGATCATGAGAACTAATGGACGCAGTCACCTCGTCTCGGGAGGCTGCCGGCTCGCCTTGACCCGCAGGGCGTGCGAGGAGTATCCTCGGGGCTGCATCCTTTTCTACGCCTCTAAGGATAGATTTCACCTCATCATCCGGACAATTTGTCTTGAGGGGTATCAGGGCGATCAGAAAAGCGTTTTGACGCCTAAAGACCAAAATAGCATGTATCGGTCAGGCGGTTTGGAGTGAAGGAATCCTTTCTAAAATGGTGTTGAAGATAGAAATCGGCACGGGATTAAAATGGATCCAGGAAGAAAAACTCCGGACGAAAAACTGCCAAATAAATAGGTTTTCTTTGGAGTGTTTTTTCTAGGGTTTTCTTTGGCGTGTTTTTTTAGGTTCTCTTTTCGGGGATTTTTCTGACGTTTTCTTTACGGGGATTTTTCTGATCTTTTGGTTCCCTTTTGGTGATTTTTCTGAGCTTCTGTTTTTGAGGAACTTCCTGAGGTTCCCTTTTCGGGTATTTTTCTTTGGGTGGTGTTTTTCCGCGCCTGCCGATTAAAATGCAATCAGACCGTTGTCCGAGCGCTAACGGATAGTTGGCCAGTAATGCGCGCTTATGGCGTGTCCTCGGAGAGCATAGCGTTTCCGGGTAGCTGGAGTTCTGATTCTGCTCTGCGGAGACAATGGTCCGGCGTGCGGCGGACTGAGCCTTTCCAAGTGCACGAGAGGAGGACGCTCTCGGAGGCTTCTCTCGTGTGCGATGCCTTGCAACGATTGTCGTGTCACCGTGACGCGATGACCCGACGCTCCGCGGTCAGAGCAGCGTTAGCGCAGAACTAGAAAGTTAGCTCGCGAGAAGAACGCGAATGAGTCTGCCACGGCCATCGTCGGCACGTCACGAGGAGGCAGGAGAAGAGAGGAACTCTCTGGCTATGCCTTGGGTCAGGACCTTGCTGGCCCTCGTGATTGCGAAGGAGCAAGTGTTCGGGCTCGTTTCACTGTTACAACTGTACGGTCATGCAACGTATCCAAATGACACTCCAACCTGGAGGTTGTACGAGCCAGCGGTTCTATTCCATGCGCCTATTTCTTCGTTTCGCAAACAACGACCGACTGTGTGTTTACCCGGAGGTGGAGTACTGAAAGGTAAATTGCGGCGGATTGACACAACATGTCTATCGACACATGACGTTTCAATCGTTGCCGCATCTTCGGTTGGCATTCAATGCTGCAGCTGGAATTTTTACTTTCATCATTTTTTATATTCCGGCGACTTGTTCGTTATTACTAGACGATGAAAAGCGTCACGAATCACGATGAAGATAACCATCTCTCTGCAAAGTATAATTTTGACATTGTTGGCGCCAAAATTTCTCCAAAAAACGTCCCGAAACTTTTATTTTCATGTATTTGCGCTTAGCACGAATCCAACACCCTAAACGCTAGCGGGACATTGATACACTGGTAGAAATTCGCCTGGTAGAAATTACTCTGATAGAAATTACTCTGATCGAAATTTTAGAGCGTTAAATCAGAATTAGAGTCTGAACTCTAATAAGATTTTGAAAAGTTCTTCATAGATTCTTATCGGGACCCAATGTAACGGTTCAAAGTGCCTATTGGAGTAATGGCTTACAATAACTTGTCCATCCCGCGCGCTTTTAATATTCGTCAGAAAGAACTTCCAGACAAAATAAAGTTGTCACAAAAATGATTATGCATATAGCAAGTGTATCGATACTTCCGTTCCGCAATTTTTATTTTCCCGATTTCTTTTTCCATCCTCATTTCCAAAGTAACATTTCCCACCTTCAACACAAACGATTTTCTCTCGAGAGCCGATACGCCAATGCTCCAATTCATTCGAAACGAGAAAACGCCGACTGAGCGTCACAGGCTCAGGAGTTGGCGCAGCGAAGGTTTCGATCTCGTCACGATAGTGCCGTGAGCGACCGCGAGTCATCTCGGATGACCCGAGACCGCGGTCGTCGATCGTTCGATCTGCGCGCGACGTTGAACGACGATAATCGGGAACGGGAGAAAGTTATCCTTTCGGCGAGCAGTCGTCCACGTCGTCGCGGTTCGAGCTCTTTCGACTCTTTGTGTCCTTCTTTTTTCTATTATATATTACGATCGGTTTAAAGTGCCGAACGTGAGAGATCGGCGACGAAGAGTTGCGAGGGACAGATCAGCGACGCTGCCGTCGTTGCTCCTGCTGGGACGGTGATGGACCATTGCGGCAAAGCGGGACCGAGTTTATCCGAGCAGATATTTTACAACTGGCTCACGATCGTCCTATTCCTCGTGCGGGGACGCGCACCTTTTCCTAGTTCCCTCTCGAGCTCATCGTAAAATTTCAGTTAACCGGCCGATAGAGACTCTCTCGAGTCTCTGCGCACCGGTCTGGCTATGGCAGGCATATCCTAATACGTAAAGAGCGTAAGCCGAGCCGAGCGCGAGAGACTAGTTTTCATGGAAGCTATCCTGAATCGAATGCGAACGAGCCGAGCCGGCTAGTTGGGTGAGTAGGTGACACGTACCGTAAATTTACCGTGTGCGTCTCCCGGTCGTGGGAACGTGACACTTTCCCGTGCTTATCTAATTTATCCGAAAGCCGAAGGCGCGTGCTGGACGACCGGCTCGATCCGCCTCTAAGCTTAAGCTTCCCGATTCGCTGTGTGTGTGTGTGTGTGTGTGTGTGTGTGTTTGTGTTTGTGTGTGCGAAAAGTGCACCGCCAGAAAGGATCGAGAGGGTATCTCGGCGAGTTATAATTCCGAGCGAGGAAACGCTCCTTAATCGATTGGCTTTGCAAATAAATTCAACGTACCGTACCGGTTAAAAATATTCTTCATTAATGGAACATTGACGGCGGTAAGGAGCATGAGATATATCGAAATCCAGTAGGAAGCACTTCCACACGTGCGCTCGGGACTTTCTCCGGATCATCGAGACGCCACCGGTAATCCCGGCGTATTATATTACCGAGTCGCAGAAAAAGAAATTGTGTTAGAAAAAGGAACGAGTCGCGGGACGTTCGATAAATTTTGTTCATCACGAGCGGCGTTAAGTGCGTTATGAATGAAGAAAATCGGTTCTATTAATAGCCGCTGTGAAATAGATGTTTGTACACTTTCACTCTGGCAATTCTCGGCTCCTTGATCCTGTTTTATTGTCTCTTTTTTTGAGTTCGCTGACAAGTGGGTAGATAAAAAAAACTATAAAAATTTTGCACAACGGTCAGTCAATCAATTTCCATTTTATATTGGACAGGGATAGCATTTTTTGTTTAGATTGCACATTTCACTTCTGCTATAACGAAACGGTTTTTTCTTTTTTATATTTTCAGGTATTGTGTAGTCTATCCGATTGTTATTTTTTTTTTTTTTTTTTGCTGACAAGTAGTAGAACACTAGAAATTTACTATAATATTTGCTTCGGTAAAAATCATATTTTTTCTAGTCAGAGACAGCATTTTTTCCGGTCAAATTTCAAGCTTCAATTTCATCACAACGAAACAGTAATCATTAGTTTTTATTACCAGGAGCACTGCTCGGAATATCTCCGAAATTTTTGTATATAAAAGTGCAGTGTTATAACTTATAATAAAAATTACATCGAGTAAACATTTTTGCGATTGATTATCGCGTCCCAGACTGTCAGTGCGGACACTTCTCAGGTCGGAGATACGTCGTCGAACGTAAAAAAAAATGTCATCGATGATTTTATTTGCAAACATCCTCTTGAAAAAAAAAAAAAAAAAAAAAAAAATCGGTAATTGGGCGTAATTACATCGTCTCCTCTTCAAAGCCCCGTTCGAGGCTGCGGAGACGATCTATCGCGATTATCGAGCGCCATTCAGCGTGTCACCGGAGCGTTTTCGATATGTAAATGCATAGATTATCCATGCATATAGTATATGCAGGTAGGTCCTGTGCGCACCCAGAAGAGAGCGCTCTTTCACTTAGCGGCTCATCAGAAGTGGCTAATCTTAATTCGCTTATCGGATTACCACCGCTGACGCTCCAGCGCCTTATACCCGATGGAGATGTTTTGCGCCCGAAAGATAATCCGTCTGGTATGGTAATTCGAGAGTGTAGTCCGCGACCGCGGAGGAGCGCACGTTCAGATACCGAGATTTATACGAGGAAGCGACGTCGCTCCGAGAACGAAGAGGATATTCTCGAGGGCGAGCCCCGAGAGTGATGACGATCGAGTGAGCGCACTCGTCCTTTTTGCCATCGTTTTCGTCCTCGACGATTGAACTCTCAAGATTTTTTCATTTTTTCTTTCATGGGGGAAAAAAAAAAAAAAAATCAGCTCGCAATCACAATCTCGCATCAGCTTTGACACTCCGTTCTGAGCGTACGATTCGTATCGGCTCTTTCGACTAAAATACCATCACCGCTATGATGGGTGCAGCGCGCTCGTTACCGTGAGTGCGCGCGACTCAGCGCGGACCACCGAGTAGGGTGGAAAGACCAGAGGAAGAAAATAGATAAAAGAGGCCTCTCGAGCGAAAGAAACGATGAAGTGCACGCTGGTCGGTCCGCGACGACTCGGCGTCGTTTTCTTCGGCCCTCTTGTTCGTCCTGGCGACGTACGCGAACTCTCGTCCTCGAGTAGTCGTTTCAGCATCGCCACGGATGTGTCCCGACACTTGGGTCGCGGCTCGCGCGAAGCCGGCCGGGCTATAAGAGAAACTTCCGCGGGCGAACGGTACCGTCCGCTTCTTGCGGCCCGAGAGATATTATTATATTTAAGTGGTATAAGGTGCGCTCGCGAGAGAGCCCGAGTTGCGCTCCGAAGAGGGTAAAGAGGTTGTTGACCATCCGCATCGCGCATTCAGCCGATGCGATAGCGGAAGATGTGCGTTTGATAGCGCCTTATAGAACTTCTCTTCTATCCTCTATCTACGGGGAGCGGCCGCGCATCGGGAACGGCCGGAGAAGCTCCGGCGCGTCGTGCCTCACCCTTTCCTTCTTTACCTTCTTTTCTGGCCTTTCCAACTTCCAAAGTATGTGTATACGGAGGTAATACGTACGTACGGTAAATCCCCGTTGCCGGTACCAGTGTTATTCTCCCATTCTGCATCGTTGTTCTCGGCAACCTTCTCCGTTGTAAGCGAGAGAACCGGGACGCGGAGGAGAGGAAGAACGAGAAGAGGGAAGCTTTCCGGTCGTGCTTGGCACCTACTCCAACACCATGAGCACATCGGAGAGACTCCGAGAGACTCGCTTCGCACGCGAGATTAGATCTGTACGAATGCTCGGTGAACATAACAAAAAATATACAAAAAAAAAAAAATGAGGAAAAATTTTCGATATGCAGATAGAGCGCGATGTGAAACATCATTCGAAAAACGCCTTCGCACGATTTATCTCTAACATGCATGCTGGTACATCAATGGTCATATCAATAAATTATCATCTTCTTTTGGTTTTTTTCTTTTTTTTTTTTTTTTGCGTGTTGGAATTTTATGGTCGAGGCGCGAGTTCGCTTGACGATGTCCTGGTCGAGAGCTGGGACTGCGATAAGAGACGAATAAATGCTCTCGTTTAGTGCGGAGTGTTTTTTTTCTTTTTATTGTTCTAGCTATAAAATGGAACTGCACTTTTATCGGAATTGTCAGAGAGACGAGACTGCGATATTATTTAGACGATCTTTGGTAAATTTGAAGTATTCTTAAGGGTCATTTTACGACGAGAATTGTACAGTACGATCAGATTCAAAAATAGACACTAAAATAGATTCAGATCTATATGTGTTTGTATTTTTTGTGCATATCCAATACTATGTAGGGCAAAGGTCGTGAATATGGACCATTTATATAATCTAAACATTATTTATTCATCGACTGCCCGATAAATGAATATTAATTTAAGTCGAAGAGATATTCATTTAGTTCCAATCGATATTTATTTTATTTAAAAAAAAAAAATGTATTTAATTAATTTACATATTTATTTCCGGGGCGTCCATCGAGCAAACATTTTTTTCGGAGTGTTGCCGACTTCGAGAGTTAAATATTCGGATTAACGAATTACTTTTTCTGTGCCCATCCAATCTAATTGAAGGATCGACCGAAACATTAAATAATTGTTTGTGCATATGCAATGCTATGTACGCCAAAAGTGGTGAATATGGACCACCTCTATCAGCACGCGACTCGACCGGCCGATCTAAAAATAATTTATTTGTCAAGTGGCCGGCAAATTGATATTTATTTAATAAAAATACATTTTTATCTGCGGATCGTCCATCGAACAAATTTTTCTTTCGAGTGTACCCACATTGAAAGCTGAAGATGTCAATTAACGAATTAATTTTGCCGTGCCCACCCAGCGTTTAATTGAAGGTTCGATCGAATTATAAAAAAAAAAGAAAAAAAAATCGTCGCGTGCAGTGCACGTCGCGCTCTTGAATCGCGAACGAAATTGCGTCACGGGTTCTCGGTTACAGGGCGGAGGCGTTCCGAGACGAAACTTGCGATCGGCACGACCGTGTCTCCGTGCTAAACGTATATCGATAACGTTGGCCCGTAGGTGGTGGACGGACGATCGCCCGCTCGTACGGGATCGTTAATTTTGCATCGAAGCTCGGCTTAATTGTCGCGAGATAATTGGCTAGTTGCGTGGCGCGAGAGCATCGACGTTCCTCGCGACTCTCCTCTGTCGTTACGGTGAGAGCTGAGAGCCTCGGCGATGTCACTTAACGGGTTCGCTGGAACGACGGCGAGGTTCCCGATGCGCGCACACAGGGCACAACAGCATGCAGGAATTTTCTTGGCGACCCGCAAACGATCGGAGATCCCCGGCGCATCTCACCGACTAATTATAAAGCCCCATGAGCGCAAGGTAAACGCCGCTGCCGCCGCCGCCGCCGCCTTCTTAGGTCTTTCGTCCACTGACGCTCTCCAACTAAGCGCACCGGCGGCAGCTGGTTGCACCTGCAGGTGACACTCTCGGGCCATCTAACCGTATTCCACAAGCGAGACATACACTTATACGGGAGTAGTCGCCCCGCGGTCACGATCTTACTATAAGGAAGCTTGACTCTGTTTACACGCGCTAAAATTTACAACACTCTCCCGAAACGAAATTTCAGGAAAGTACGTCGCGCTTGAGCGATAAATAAAGCTCGAACTTTAATCTACTCGGTGGATAAGATTTGTACGTTCGATCAACGTTTCGCCGTAACTATCTAGAATTTTCAGCTACTTTTTTTTACTAATGAATTTTTGTTTCTTACCGTGCATGCATAATTTCATTTCCTGTCTCACTTTCGAGAATTTTGAACTTACGCTGTACACGTTTTGAAAAATTGAACCATGCAGTTTTTGTAAATTTGTATGGTACCATTTTTTTTAATTTGAAGGGTACCATTTTAGTTAATTTGAACGACAGCATTTTAAAAAACTTGGACGGTACAATTTTTTAAATGTGTACCATAGATTTCTTGAAAACCGAAACTATGAAATTTTTTCGACTTTTGCTCCAAAAATCCTTTGTTCCGTCTATGAATTTCCTGCATACTCCTCGTCGACGTTGGTATCGACAATTGATAATTTTATCGACCGTTTACCCGATTTACGCCCTCATTGTCTTCACCAACAATCGTGACTTGGCGATCGATAAAACAGACGCTTTCCTTTACCGAGTTTTAATCCTTTCCCTCATCGTATGTATCCCCATAAAGCATGACGAATAACTTGTCTCTCGTTATTAACTTGATCGATAAATCGAGTCGTCCGTCCGTCCCTGCTATTGCCATAAACATTTCTCTCACTGTGCAAACAAAAATAAATTATCTTATAAATATACTTTATCGCTCGGTACAAGCGTGGTAGTAAGCGTATGCGATACGTGATGGTGTAACGCGAGAGCTCTGCTTACGGTAAACTCAGCCTCCGCTATGCAGAGACTCGGTACGACGATGTTTCACGTACGAGACGATGCGTCGTCGTCGTCGTCGTCCTCGTCGTCGTAGTCCTCTTCTTCCTCGGGCCCGCGCTCCTTTCGCCACACCCACGCCCGGGACATTCACGTAGCTCAGCGTGATAAGGAGCTTCCCGTACGGAGCCGGAGAGAGTCACGATACGAGCCCGAAACCCCGCCCGGGCTAAGTGGACTCTATTCTCATCTCATTGCCGGTTCAACTTTTGCGAGAGTTTCAACTTCTCTCTTTTGTAAAAAAAAAATAATAATAATAATAATAATAATAAATAAAATAAATAACTTTACCCATACGCTATCCTTTCCACTTTGCGTACGACCTCTCGCGACCCACGTTCACCGGTACAGTAGACCTCTCGTATGCTTTAATACCTACGTGAACGTACACATATTTCCGGCCCGCTACGATACCGCGAGGGGTTTCACGTTTCAGAAATCCATTCGGCGACTTGGGTTCCACCGGAGATTCAAATCCTTTTGGATGAAATGCAAAATGACAAGACGCTACTTTTTTCTTCTTCTTTATTTCTCATTATTTTAGTCCCACGATCAAATAGTTAATTTATTATTAAATAGTAAATATAACTTAAATATTTTTATTCATTCATCATTATTTATTAATAAAAAAATGATTTATTTATTATTATTTGTCTTGCCATGTGCGATAACGCGAGGGGTTTCGCATTTAAGAAATCCATTCGGCGACTTGGGTTCCACCGGAGATTCAAATCCTTTTGTCTGAAATGCAAAATTACAAGTCTCTCCTTTTTCTTCTTCATTTCTCATTATTTCACTCCCACGACCGAATTATTAATTTACTATTAAATATGACTTAAATATTTTTATTCATTCATCATTATTAATAAAAAAAAAAAAATGATTTATCCTTTCATCGGCGCTCTCCCGGATGGATAGATGAGGAGGCAACATTGTAGTGGGCGCATGCGCGAGGACGCATATCGCGAGCGTATTTAATACGTCAGCGAGCGCGGTCGTTAATTAATATCTTCGGACCCAACCCGTGGCAATGAATTGAAATGAGAATCAAACGATCGTCGGTCACGTCAACGGGGACGATATCTCACGAGAGGATCTCGAATTAACCGTTTCTCGCCGCGGGATAACGCAAGACAATTGGCGAAATTCACTGGAACGAGTGGAGCAATTTTTTTTTCTTCTTTTTATTATTTTCGTAACCGTCTTGCGTTTCTCATTTCCTCGTTTTTCCATCAACATTGTAACAACCCGCGGTAATGATGATTTAATGTACGGCAATTAATCGAGGATCGCGTTCTACACTTAATTACGTCCGACGGTTGCGCGCGCAGCCCGTTTAATGCATTAGATGCATTCTCGTGCGTGCGCACGCACACGCGCTCGTCATCATTGGCTGCGCGAGCTTTATGGGTGGTCCGCAGATTCAACCGGTGATAAATGTACGCGCGACCGGGACCAACTTAATGTCAACGGGCAAAACCGTCGCGGGATTTAAATCCCAACGTCTGGAATTTCACAAAACGATTTTTTTTTTAAATTTTTTTTATGTTTTTATTTATTTATTGTGTACACGCTTTGTAGCCCGACAGCAGCGACGCGTAACGCTGAGAATATGTGACCGAGGAACGGGAAAAGGAGACTTCTCACCGGGGGATAGATCCTTGCGTTTGTCCGCCGGGGGGGACCTTAGAGAGTTTCTGCACGATAGTTTCGCCGCGTATGCGCCGCGACGATAAATTTTCATTCCGTGCTCGCTGCATTAGTTCAGCCACTCCTAACACACGCGGAAACTTGCGGAACATTAATTTTTTTTTATTTATTTATTTATTTATTTTTTTTGAACGCGACTGCCAGTACCGAGCGATCTCTCGCTGCTGCTCTCGGTGTCTCAACGTCCTTCGAGAGTCCCGGCTCATGCAGTTCGAGAAACGCGAATGCTGGAAAACCCGTTGAATATTACGTATCGTTAATTAATGCAAACCGTTGACGTGCCCGGTCCGCTTGACCCTTTCATTAACGAGCATAAATCACGCCGGCATTGGATTCAAAGAAATCTTAACTTTGTTAACCGCGGCCTGTGACTCTCGGCCAAGCGGTAGGTGGAAATTCCTGGCTAATCGCGGCCACTTACTTTCGCACGAGGCGCTCGGATGAAAGTAGATTGCCGGGCGTTAATTAAATCATATCGGTGGGACCGTGATTGGGCGGGGGAAAAAAACGATAAGTTTTTGATTTCCTGAAACTCACGATCGGTGATACGAAACAAAATTTATATCATTTTTCAGTAATGCCGAATGTTGATTTCTGTGGAGCCTGCTAATGGATGATAAACGAGCGTCCGGTCTGCGGTCGAGCCTTTCGTCTCTAATAACTCAGGACAGGTCGCAATAAACTTAGTCTCCAAAAAAAAAGTACCGAATTAAACTTTTTTCTCCCATTTTTTAAAATCATTTTTGTAAATTAATTTTTTATTCTCTTAGAAATCTCGCGCCTGTTACACAATAAAAAAAAAGTTGGAAATTGCATTTATAAAATATATAAATTATAAAAGTTGAAAATTGAAATTTTCATTTCGCTCTCTCATAAAATATGAAAATTGAAAATATTATATCGCTTTCTCATCAGGGATGGGCAACATCGAATTAAAATTCGGAGTTGAATAGTTTTCCATTCGAAAAAGTATTTAAATTATGTTTCTAAATATTTTATCGTGCTTTTAAATACTTTTTCGAGTGGAGAAATCATTCAAATAAAAATTTTCATTTGATGGTGCCCATCTCTGTTTCTCATAAAAGTTGAACATTTTTATTTTCATATTGCTTTCCTCTAATGTTCCTTCATTCGTGAAGTTTCTACTATGAGGAAGCATCGTCTGCATCTTTGGCTTCCTCATAGAGGAAGCTTCACGAATAAAGGAACATTATAAGAAAGCGATATGAAAATAAAATGTTCAATTTCATACCACGAAGCTCGACCATATTTTTTCTTCTCAATTTTACTATTACCAATGTTTACCATTAACAAATAAAAAAAAAAGTAAAATTGACAACAAAACAATAGCCGCCCTTTCTGAACGAACGAATATTTACCAAACGCACAAATACTGTGTACCTCGTACAAACAAGTGCAAAGCTTGTGTTTGCCTTCTCCAGATATAAAACGGAAGGTAATCACAGCTCGATAATGATCATGCAAGTTACATGGCTCGTTCGAGAAAGTTCGTCTCGTCCCGAGGCCTGCGATACACGCGAAACAAGTGTAATGCATAGTAATATAATATAATATAATAAAGGAGAAGTGGATGACCAGTTGCCGTGCCCGTGGGAATGTCCGGGTGAAGGGTATGCACACACATACACATACACACAGGGAGCGCGCGCACGACAAATTTTTAGCGTTTCTGGTATGAAAGTCGATTCTGCCGTTGCCGGCGAAGAAGGTAACGCGTGTGAGGCAGGATCGACGAGAGTGTCGCCCGCTTCGGGGCACGCGGGTGCCGAAGCGTGAAAATCGTTGGCTTAACCTTTGCGTTAATATCTCCCGAGCTCGCCAGTGGGAGGGGTTTGGGACTGAGGGGAAATATTATAGAGATACTGTAACGTTTCTGCTCGGTGGATTAATGACGCGACGAGAAAAGGAGAGTGCGTGGGATCGCGCGCGCCGTGGCCCCTGTGCAGCGCGGATAGTAGACGAGACAAGTCTATGGGTATATCTCCGCAGCGATATCAAAACGACCGAGTGCTCCTTCGCTGCTGTTCGAGGCGATTGCGATCGGTCGTGCTGCGAGATCGGCTCTCTCTCTCTCTCTGTCTTTCTCTCGCCCTCTCTCTTCTCGTCCCTGTATAAAATTGTATACATATACGTGTGTGCAGCTCGGTGGATCCTTCTCGCGTCCGCGTGATACGGACACTCTGAGCTGGTGCAAGGGAACACGGTGCAAGTCCACCGGTGGAAGTCCGTCGCGCGGACGCGAGGATGAATCAATGTCGGGAACAGAAACGAGGAGAGAGAATTGTTCTTCCCCGAGGCGACGAGGACGCCGCAGCGTAGACAAAGCGACTCCTGTCAACCCCCCTCGAGACCTGCCAGGCTTCCCTCATCCTGATACCGCTCCATGGACGGAAGCTGCAACGCGAGATGTACGATCTTTCTTCCACTCTCCGGCAGTCTGAGATCTTTTATTTTCATCCATTTCAAGTTTTTTTTTTTTATTTGATCGTCACTGATTATCTTTTGTGAAGCTTGAATCACCCTTAGAAGCGAGAAATTATTGTTATAATAATAATAATAATAATAATAATAATAATAATAATAATAATAATAATAATAATAATAATAATAATTGCATTAATCATTAATAATTAGTCATTGATTTTTGAGATTCTTTCGACTGACTGAAGGTTGGGGGGGGGGGGGAATAAAATTGAGATCAAATTGCTGAAAATAGTGGAAATGTCGTATCTGCATCGAGGCTGAAATTTTCTTAGCTCGATCGACTAATATATATATAGATATTATTGATAGGTCTTCGGTCTTTATTTATTGTGTTATTCTTTATTTAATGAATTTTATTCTCACTAATTATCTTTCGAGACAGTTGAGCCCTTAGAAATGAGAAATGATCACTATTAACATTATTATTGTACTATTAATAATGAACAATGAATCATTTATTTTTTGGGTTCTTTCGGCCGACTGAAAGTCAGAAGGGGATAAAATTGAGATAAAATTTCTGAAAATAATGGAAAGGTCGTATCTGAATAGAGGCTGAAATTTTCATCGCTCGACTGACTAAGATGTCGACAGAAAATTATAGGACACCGTAATCATTAGATAGGTCGATGTTATAATAGGTTAATAAATCTAGGGAATTATATCATCTGTCTGAGCAAGCGCGAAAAAAAAAAATGAAGAAAGAAAACGAAAAGTCGCGTAGGTAAATGCACGTCGAGCGTTGAATTTTACGAGGGATTGGCCGTGATATTTATCCCTCACGATTTTGCCGGTGAGCATAAGTGCTGTTGAGTGGGAAAACCGAGCGATAAATATCGAACGATAACGATATTATCCATATAAGAGCGGGCGAAGGTTTGCTCACTCCCTCGCCTCTCGATTCTTCGGTCCAGTACCATTGTCCAACGGGGACAGCCGAGAACCATTGTCTTTTTCACGCGAGCCTCAACGCCGCGGTTGTAATAATGCTGGGAGCGTGTTAAACTCTCCTCGTGCCTCGTAGCTTTCACCTTCCGTCGAAGCTCACCGGGATCTCGTGTTCGCGACTCCATTATACCGCATTATTTCTTTGACGATTTTTAATGCGAAATTCTACCGTCCATGCGACGTATCCGTTTCCTTGAAACCTTTAGCGTTTCTTTTTTTTATTTTTTTTATTTTAGACTTGAATGACTCCAAATTTACCACTTAGCGTTAATGGTCGGTTTGATCGTAGATCGGCAAAAAAAAAAAAAATACGTAATTTTTAATTGGTGTTTCGTCATAAAATTCGAGCAGACTCCGGTTTCAATTTTGAAAAGATTATTATACAGTAACTTCAATAATTGAATGATTTTAAACTGGCGCACTGAAAAAAGGATTGGCTGGTTCAGTTAACTATTAAGTGTTCTTCGAGCCGAACGATAAATCGGTTGAGCCAGAACATTCATTTGTTGAGTCAACTAATTGGTTGATCGCAAACCAATCAATTAGTTGGTGCAACCAATGAAATAATTAACAAGACCGATTCCTTGTCTGACGCAGAAATTAACCGTGGCAACTAAGACTCTTTTTCCATGCATCTATTGAAAGATACATGAATGAACAATTAAATTTATTCAATAAAAAATTCAAAAATATTGTCCGTAGGGTTAACACGAACGATTCCAAAAATCCTCCAATTCGACCGATTTAAATTTATCTTTAGCGATGATCGAAACTTCCGTTCAAGCTGCGAGCCTTGATCTTGCCATTTCGGCCTCTTTCATCCTCGACCATGTATTCAATGTTCCCTGTAACGTTATTTTCCTTTCTACCAATCATAACCCAAATACTTCAATTCTCCTTACGCATTGCGTATCAATTTTCCGTACGCATCTGGCCGACGCGGGTGCACAGGACTTCGCTTTCAGCCGAGCGAGCACGCGTGAATGCCGGACGCTGCTTTAAATCCACAAATCCAATATTGAGTTACGCGGTCGGCGGTATCAAAGTGCGGTGGTACGTGTTTCGCGTACGAGGCAAATTTATGTTGGTCACACCGGCCCTCGTTGTCGGCGAGGTGCACCAGCGAAATCCGGCCAACGAGATAGCAACGCACACGCGTGTGCACCAGCTTGTGGGAGCCGTTCGGAAGGGATCCTGACAGGACAGTGGAGAGAAACTCTCGGCAACGCGTCGATCGTGTACTTCTCGCTTAATCAAAAAAAAAAAAATGAAGACGAAGAAGAAGTCGCCGCTGAAGATGGCGGTGAAGTCAGATCATAGGGGGGAAAAAATTGGCCGAAGAAGATAAGGAGAAGCGTGAAGCCCGGAATACCAGAGCATCAGACCAGAGCAAAGGATTGAAGCAGAAGAGGAACAAGGAGAAGAGAAGCAGATCTTGAGGAAACGGCAAAAGATCGAATAAAAAGACGAGGTGCCGCGGGTTAACACCATCGGCGGAATCCGTGCAGCCTCGCTTGTGCTTTCCTCTTATTCCCCGGCTCGGACTTTGTATAGTTCTACCCGGGTAACGTAACCGCTCGCGCCGGACACACCGAGATCAGATCTTGTGCGCGCCTCTGAACCGGAGTTTAAATCCGCAATTGGTAGCCGCACGCCGTTGAGGTGCACGCACGCGGTGTTGCACCAGCAGCAACGGCAGCCTGTATGGCTCTTCTGTATCTCCCGTACGGGAACATCTTCCCGAGAGAGCGGAGAGATCCTCTGGCCCCCGCATCTTTTCTGGATATAAGGCAGCCTCGAGGCTCCACCGCGCTGTTTTCTGCACAGTAGCGGATAACCGCGTGCGCTTTGGTTCGTGATCTCAGCTATTTACCCTGGGTATATTAGGCGAGCCGGGATGCACCTGAACGGGCGCGAGATTCCTCTCGCGTTCGGGATTAAATAAAATGGATGGAGCACGGTACGGGAGGAAAATTGATGCCGGAGGATCGCGCCGGCTGGACAACTGTAGTACGATGGAGAATTTGAATTTCTATTTTTTTTTCATGCATTTAAAAAAGTCGCTTGTAATGTTTCTTTTTTTATTTCGGCCGTCGTATGATTATTTTCTGTACTACTAAAACGCTGTTTTAGCAAATGAAAACAATTTTGTATAAACGAAATTGGTTTGGTAAATGACAACAATTTCGTGTAAATAAAATTGTTTTACTACCTGAAAAATAAATTGTTTTATTTTATTAAAGCGAAATTGTTTGAATACATAAAATCAAAATTGTTTGTCTACATGAAAAAAAATGTGTTACCCCATGAAAACAAAATTATTTTACTACATGAAAACAAAATTGTTTTAGTAAGGGAGAAACGTTGCCAAATAATTGTCGACGTTTCGACCCAAGGTGCAGGTTTTCATCGAAAAATTGTCATTTGTTACTTCATCATCTTACACAGTACCATTTACTGTTATTGAAAAAAAAAAACAAAAAAAAATTCTCACTCCATAATATCTGAGAAATATGTTTCCTTCTCAATGCTAATCCGCAGGTAATTAGAGAGATTAGCAGCTCAATTGGTATTTACGCTGGTGAGAAACAAATAAAAAAGAGATCCTTCTCGAAACCGCTTCTGCATCCCTTGTAATAAAGGTGACCCGCTTTACTCCCGTATCGCAGTGGGGATGCGTACGCAGATTATTTGATCGTTATCCCGGTATACGGTGAAGCGACTCAGAACGACGATACCCAGCAGCGAGCTCAACGGGACGCGAAGTGTTACCTGCGCTTCTTATATTCTCGCTTCTGAACTCCGTTAGCAGTCGGCTCGCCGCTACGGGAGTCCTTCCGAGGAGTATTTTATAATAATAAAATCGTCCGATCTTCGGCCCCGTCGTAGCCGGGCGGGAGAGGGAGAGAGAGAAATGTCAACTGCGATCCGAGCAGAACGATAAGGAAATTCTCAGGCCGACTTCTAGCGCCAGCGGTCAGGTAGAATATTTTATTTGAAAAAAAAAAAAAAAAAAAAAAAAACAAACAAATGAAGAAAAATGAAGTAAAAAAAATGATAAGCCGAGCATGCCGATCTCAGGAATCAGAACTCCGCGGGACAACGTCGTCGTCGGGGTATCTCTGTATGGTATATAGGTGGAAAAGTGGCGAGACCGGAGTGTCTCGCTCTCTTGTATGCATTATGGTAACACACAGAACATCGTCTCGGTGCGCTCGCGCGAATTCCATGGCGCACCGAGAGAGGCGACCTCACGCCGCGCGGCTCACTAGACCCAGACGTTACGTAAACCCATAGCCAGACCGTGATTGCGTTCACACGGTGACTCTTTGTGGGTGTTATGAAATGGATATCACGTTGCTACGGCGCACCGGTGTGCCACCATCGCCGTTCCTATTTACCCGCAATAGCCACCGCGCGAATGCAACTGCAACCAGATAGACGACGACTAACATGCACGTGGGCATTCGTCACTGGCTTATCCTTCCTGCATCCATCGCGCCACGATTCGTTGACGATTTATCGAACTTCGATCGATTTACGAGCCGATGAGATTACTTTACCATAAGATGCGTTTCATCTTATTCTTGGATGTGCCGATTAAAAAAAAAAAACAAAAAAATGTTCTAATTATGAATATTTATGGAGAAATATTGTGTGACATTTTGACGGAGAATTCAAAACTCCGAAGTTTTTTAACTTTCCAAATTTAGTGAAAGGAAAAGCAATTTGAATCGCTATTATTTCCAGAATCTTCGGATAAAAATCTTTAAAACGTGTTTTAAAAAAAACCGCTCTCTCACCAACGTGACAAATATGACGATTGAAGTGTTTTGACGCTTCAATCGTCAAAACACTATGTTTTCGGAAAGCTTAAAATAACGAGTCCGACACTTAACGTTGAGAAATACTTTCCATAAAATATTTAAACTTCTCTACGGTACTCGGCTCAAATTGGTTGGTCCATTTGACCTCGAACATCATAAACGTCATAAACGAACGAACTTATATTTCCCGCACGCGATTTTATTTTCCCCGAGCTTTTTCCCTTTCCCAGTATTTTTTCTCAACATACCAATTTCCCTGTCACCGCTTCGTCCACCGTCGAGTCTGACCTCGTAGACGGGCGATGAAAGGAAAAGGACTGTGCATATACGCGCGAATGTGACACACCACGCAAGATAAGAATAGAAAGACGCGATATAGAGAGCCGCAACGATGGGGAAACAACGCACTGTCCGCCACCGCGGGGTTATAATTTCAGCGCTTTGTGCATCCGACCTTTCCCCCATTATTTTTTTCTCTCTTTTGCCGAGAGGGAAGAACGATTATTTATCGTCGGGTCGCGCGAGGCACCCCCCTACTCGTCGCGTAAGCGATATGACAGGTGGCCCATTCGTCACTCGTTGAATTTCTCTTTCTTCTACCTTCCGCACGCGAGCTTCTGGCTCCACCGACGAGGGCGGAAAAAAAGGGCCTCCGCTTCCGAGAGCCGTGTCATTCGTCGGTACTTCGGCGTGCGCTTTCGCACGTGCGAACTCGAGCAACACGCCAAGGGAAGACGATTCGAGATCACGTGAGAGAAAATTCAAAATATGCAAATGGGTACTTAGTCCGCGTCGTCAAGTAAACTGAAGATGCATTCACTTGAGGAAGCGGACTAAGGACGCGTTCAGATAAGATGAAAATATAAACTATTTTTTATTTAGAAAAAAATAAAAAACAAAAGAACAAAAATTGCCTGTAAGAATGCGCGAAATACACCCAGAAAAATTATTTATCTAACGGCCACCGTTTGTTTGGTTTAAGTAAAATATTTATTTGATCTGAATAAATATTTTTGTAAATTAAGTAAATAGTTATTTAAATAAAATAAATATTTATTTCAATCAAATAAATGTTTTACTTAAACCAAATAAAGAGTTGCCGTCGAATAAATGATTTTTCTGGGTGTACACGAGCTGATTTTGTGAACCGCTCAACGCGACTGTTTTGGAGAAGCTGCAAACATTAACTGCAAACATTTGGCAAAAGACCTTCGGTCGGAAAACGCATCAGTGGCAAGGGAACACTGCCGAGGAGTACATATTTAAATTTCGAAGCGATTGGAAGTCCAGTTTTTGAGATGAAACGACCGAAACGGGAACTTACGGTTTGCACCTGTCCGCGCTTGGGGTTTCCGGCCGCGGACTATCTTCGTCGTCCAGCTAACATGTGTCCTAATTTTTTGAAACCTTTGAACTCGAACCAAAGAGAGGATCGAAGAAGACAAGATCGAAGACAAGCCAAAGGAAAACTACGATCCGTTGACGAAGAAGAAGATGAGCGAAGAAGTCGTAGCCGAGGACGTCGGAACCTTGTTAACGTGTATTTTTTCATGGCGACATTAACGATAGGAACGACTCACTCGAGAGAACCTCGACGACGAATGGGACGATGATGAGGAAGGCGAACGGAGGATGAAGAAGAATAAGAAGAAGAGGACGAAGAGGAATAAAACGATGGCTCGTCTGTGCACGCGAGACTCCGGAGCTCGGTCACGCACGGTCACGCACTCTCTCGCGTATATCCCATACATCAAGTCGCCCCGAGTGGTTACATATAAATTGCGCGAGCTATAGCAAAAGCGAGCTAGTGAGACTCGGAATCGTGCGCTCTTCTCTGCGAAAGGGGGGGCCTTTTGCATTGCTTGAGAAAAGTAATTTTCAGTAGACGCTCGCGACAGCTTCGTGTACCGCGTACAACCGTGTCCAATACACTTTGATCGGCGATCGCGTGCGTCGGGGATAAACAAGATATCGAGGAATCTTTAATCTCTTCCTGTCTCCTCGATATCGCGCGGGAATTTTCCGATCTAATCTACGACTTCTTCCCGTAGTCGATGGTTTGTCATTCACAGTAATTTGTCGGCTATTCGCGGATAATTTACCCGAACCATCCGGTCGATGAAACGCACGGCCAAGCGAGTTTACGAGAATTGAAAAGTCGAAAGACGATTGATGCAATAAAGTAATATTTATATTTAATATACAAAGCGGCTCGGGCGCTTCGCGCGATCCTGGGAGCCTGGGAGTTTGCTGTTCGGAGGCTGACTTTCATCCGGGAACTCGGGATTCTTGAGGCATAAAACTGGAAGAAGAAATATCGGGGTCTGTGTAACTCAGCCGGGAGTTAGCAGTCGCTCGAGGAACGCCGAGCGCGGCCTTCGAGGCCTTGGAATTACACATTCCTCGCGACTTTCCACGTCCCCGCGAGGCTACCGTCAGCCCCCGCGGGAACGGGGTTAAAATGGCACAGCTATCGGCGCTTCGAAGCACTGTCTGTGACCGACGACCCAACTTTTTCATCCGTCGAAAGAGTTTTTTCTGCATCGATCGTCGTTGATCACCTTCTCTCGGAGTTTTTCTTTTTTTTGTCACTATTTTGCATCTTTCCGGCGCCATTTTCTTATGGGTCTGCGTCATACTCTGTCAAAAAAGGTATATTTGACATACTTATTAACTCTCGACTGCTCTCCGGGCAAAAGGGGAGTTACACGTTTCACTGGGTTGATCCACTTTGGCGTCTTTTCAAAGGTTGAAACGAATAAATATTACTTAACCAAGCGAATGTTTGTCGAAACGACAAAATATTACTTAACCACATTTGGCATATTGATTCTTTGTATAACAATCTATGCTTGTGATGAGAAACAAGAATCTTTTCTTTTCATTGGCTGTTGTTTTTTTCTCAATACAGAAATAAAACATATTTACATATGCGGTGTTGTTGTTAGTTATGTGACACTTATATCGTTCGTCGTTATTATTTTCGTTGTTTTAAGTAGTTTATGCAGTAGTAAAATTCATGGTGTGCTAATACAGTGTTCGAAGACAGGTTATCCTCGTATTGTGCTCGTTGTTTTCATGAAGGTTTTTTTCGTTATTCCTTTTCTTATTTAGAATTTTAGAATTTACAATTTTACAATCTTACAATTTTAGAATTTCACAATCGTACAATCTTGGAACGAACCTTACTATCTTATAATTTTAGAATCTTATAATCTTACAATTTTACAAACTCTCAAACTTACAATTATACAATTTTACAATTTTACAATCCCAGATTTTTACAATTGTACCATTTTGTTTTTTTTTTTTCAATTAAACACATTGAAAAAGTGAGAAGAAAAAATCATTGACGTTTATAGACGACGAATGTTTACCTTTTCGAGGGTGCAAGGTGGGTCCGGAAGTTGATAAAAAGTGGAACTCCTGTCTCTCCGTCGAATATAGCGAATTGGCCACAGATAAGTGCCCAACAATAGAGCCGAGATGAGAATCGCGAGGCAGCGCAAGAGTCGGTCTCGGAATAATCCTACGTTGCCGCGGTAGTCCCTCCGCGATCCTGAGTCTTCGTTTCATACCGGTCCACAATCAGTTCCGTTAGGAACTCTCTCTCCGCATTGAAGCAGCAGGCGAGCCGAGGAGGGGGACCGCGCGAAGCTCGGGGCACCACCCGAGACCCTATTAATATGTATGATCGTTCTCGCAATCGGATAGAGAAGTAGATTCCTCGAGGGCAGTGCGCCGCGGACAGAAGAAGAGACGGAAGAAGAGGAGGAGGAAGAACAAGAAGAACGCAAAGGACGGTACGATGTTGTGGTTGTGCCCAGACAGTCGCGTTCGCCAACAGGGCAGATGTTGCATCGGGGTCCCGCTCTTTCCCTCCGGTGTCTCCACATAAATTCAAGACAACTTCTTGCCTCCAATTAGTCCCAGCCCGCCAATTACTTTTTCGCTGTTACTTCTCGCGAAACGTAATATAAAGCATTAATTTCCCATGAAGTCTTCCCGGTCTCGGCCCGAACCCCAATCGAGGCTCGAATTGGAGACAACCGAATCCTCAAACTTGCAACCAAATACAATTTTTTTTTTGCATTCCCTCGCCTCTCGAATTTAGACCAAGAAAATAAGCCGACTTACAATATTGATTTCAAAGTAATCGCAAAAACAAAAAACAAAAAAATCATCTCTCAGACTCGTCCCGTTGAAAGCTTCCGCTCTCCTCTGCGAGGTCGTCAGCTCGTACAAGCAGGTGAATGAGCATAGCCGTAGCCGTATATACATTCGTTAATGGCAATCTCACTCAGGAAATTAAAAAAAAAAACGAAACAAAGGAAGCAAAAATGAGAGAAAAATGCAAAAAAAAAAAAAAAGTCAAGCGAAGCGAGCAACAACAAAAAGCCGTAACTAAAGAGCTCGAGAGTGAAGGAGCGAGGAGTAGAGGCGAGAAAAAGAAAGAATGCATTACGAGGATCGGACGCGCGCGCGCAGGCGCGGGCGCTCGTTTCTCTCGGGCCTTTTGCACAAAGAGAGAGAGAGAGAGAGAGAGAGAGAGAGAGAGGAGGGAAAAGAGAGAAGCGCCATGGGGCCTGAGGGGAGAACGATATGCTGTAACACACACTATAGCCGCGACGGAAAGAGGAGAGGCTTTTGCCGGGCTATTCACGAGGAGAGCGACCAGGTCCGAGCTCGCGGACCCACCTACACGGCGCTGCTCGCACGGTAACGATATATTACTCGCGCGCCTCGTGACACCTCACCTGCCGGGGCTCCGCTTCCTCGTGGGTGGATCTCGGAGCCCCGCGTTCTCGCTCGCGCGCGCCTCACGGACCCAGCAGAAAGAGCCCTCGGGTCCTCTCTCCGGAGAAAGAGATCCCAACCGCCCGCATAGGTGCTTTCGCCGACGAGAGAGAAAGACGGAGAGCGACTCCGGACGGAGAGTTAGCCGGACTCGCTGAACGAGAACGACGCTGCTTCTGCTGATGTTCCACGGGAACAAAGTACGTACCGTCTCTTCCGAGGATATCCAGCTCGCGGGGCTGCGCGTCTCACCCGCGAAAGAGCTCCGCATACCGAGATGATACCGGAGACTCGAACGTTTATTACAATAATAATAATAATAACGGCGGGGATTGGCGAGTTGAGGATTTTTTTTTTTTTTTTTTTTTTTTTTTTTTTTTTTTTTGTGGAAGTAAAATGGTCATATGTGGTCGCGCTGTGAGTTCCGAGGAGATAATGGTTATAGGTTAAAAAAAGATTTTTATCAATCCAGTAGAGCGAGGTATAAAGTTTTATGGAAAGTGTAAAGTGGTTGCAGTTTTTTTTTCAACAGCGGTAAAAATTCCGGTTTTTAAGGGAAAATAGAGATAGTGGGTATTTTTTTATGGCAATTTTTTCGTTGGGCGATTGAACGATCAAAGAGGATCTAGGATCGATCGGTGAATCAGCGGTTATAAGTAAAAAAAGATTCTTATCAAGCCAGTAGAGCGAGGTATGAAGTTTTATGGGAAGAGTGTAAAGTGGTTGCAGTTTTTTTTTGTTTTTTTTTTTTTCAACAGCGACAGAAATTTTCGTTTTTAAGGGAGAATTGAGATAGTGGGTATTTTTTTTATGGCAATTTTTTGTTGGGCGATTGAGCGATCGAGGAGGATCTAGGATCGATCGGTGAATCAACAGTTACAGGTACACATAGATAAAGCGACGGAGTTGCGCGATAGGAATTGCGAGAGGATCGAGGACGTCGAATAATTCTCTATCTCGCGAGAGTTCCTAACGATCCGTGACAGATAGCCGGCACACAGTGTAGGATACACTGTATATAGGAACGAGGAAGTGAGCGCTGTGTTTTGCATTCTTCGGGCTTATTGAGCGTATCTCTCACGCGATATCGAATTGCGATCGATTCGAGGATCTAACTCGACGAGGATGTACATACGAGCATCATAATTCATAATTGTCCTGAGGAAGGGGGTGGACGTAACGTTGTGTATAACGGTGCCATTCTTAACAAGTTTATTCTATAATTCTTGCGGGCTTACTCATCGATTAAAAATCATAAATCAAAATTTAAGATAAAGAAACAACAATATTGTCGGTGGTAAATCAACGCAACTGCAATCCTTTTATTTATTCATTGCGGATCTATGTTAATCCTTTATCGTTCACATCACTAAAAACTAAAAACTGACTTTTTTTAATACGATTTTTATACACTTTAAGGAATAACGTAAATTCATAGTTTTTGCTAGAAACTGTCAAGTACAAATTGCATAACAATGCTGTATTATCGAACATTGGTCAATTTCTCTTTAACTTCCATAGTATCAGCGAGGAATGCAAGAGAAAATGACAATAATTTGTCTAACTATGTAGACAGACAAAAATATCGTTTACGGTAAATGTACAGCAACTATGATCCTTTGGTTTCTTCGTGAAACATATCTGCACCGACGCTTTGTCGCTCACACCGCCGAAAACTAAGAATAGAATTTTCTTTTCCCAGGATTCGCAAGTGTTTGATAAAAATTATGTAAATCCGTAATTCTTTCCGAGAAACGTTGACTGTAAATTTGCATTCGAGTGCCGTTTCACTGATCAATTTGTGTCCAACTCCAAAGAGTATAGAATCAGCAAGGAATGCGAGAGAAAATGATAATAATTTATCTAACGACCTAACGAGCCTTCGCAAAAATCTACGCGACAGCCGCCTCGGCGATCGCGTGAAAATCGAAATCGCACGCCCGTGCAGTGGTCACGAGTATGCTATAAATAAATATACGTATACGTATATACGCAGAAGTTATAGGCATGAGTTTGGTCCTCAAGGTATGGGAACCCGACGGCATTTAGCTCAGCAATCGGTAGGACACCTGTGACATTTCATTAAGTACCCCGTTGCTGCGGTCGGCGCTGTCGCGCGTCGGGCTAACACAGCGTTATACACCTGCAGCGCAAACTGCACCACGCCGTGCGACGCGCTCATTGGCGCGCGGTCGCGGGTTAAAGGAACAACGTTCGAATGAAGAAAATAAAAAAAATATAAAAAAAGAGGCAAAGAAAAAAGTGTCGAGAGCGGGCGCAAGTCCGCTCGGCAGTAACAGCGGCGGCGCAAAGTGGATTCATTAAGGCGACTCTACGGAATCTCCGCATTTGCATAGCGCACTCACACACCGGCGGTAGCGATCGGCGGATATATTTTATAGTAGCAAAACGCAAGTGCACGTGCATCAGAAACCTGCGGTACATTTTTTATTAGCGCGAACAATGCTCGTTACATTTTGCGTGGGCAAATTCGATAATATCTGATTGATAGGATTATTTCCATACTTGCAATATCGATCAATTCGCTTATTGATCGATGGCAATGGTACTCTGGAAAAAAAATTGTAGTGAGGTATGTCGGCACGACAAAGACGTTGATTACCTCAGATACATTCTTATTTGACCGAGTAATTGTCGAGTAGATTGAACCTTCAAGTTGTACCAAGGAGAAACACATTTGAAGGCTTTTACCCGAATTTTGATCGACCCAACCATATTTTTACTTTCTCATAAAATACGATGTATGTGAGGGAATGCAAAAAAGTATTTTCCCGTTTTCCTCCTGTCCGAAAGTACAGTAAATTTTGAAAGATACTTCGGGTCGAAGCGAAATTTTCTGGCGTTTAATGTCCAATTAATTGGACCACCTCTTCCTGTTCTTTCTAACGTGTCTAAATTACCCAGTTTAGAAACCGCACATATGTTTCCCATCCTCATAGCCACATCTCCACGAGGTCGAATCATCGCGATCGAGGCCGAAAAATCTGGCTCCTCGTTAAAAACATTGCAACCATTTCGTTCGCATTCCCCCGATAAACAACTTTCAGCATCCCCTTAATCCGCAGCACGATATCCTCTATAATCCACCTTGCAAAATCAAACTTCCTCAATCTACCTGAACGAATACCCGAACGGTGACTCAACACCGCTCCGTACACCATGTCCCGGCTACCGAGCGCTAAAACTGCGTGCCCCGATCAAATAGAGTTAACCGTGAGTGGATTATGCAGTCGATTCCGAGCCCCGGTGCATAATCCATACCTGCTGTAGAAACGCTCGTGTGTACGACACGCTCGTACGTATAATATTACATGTTAAGAGTCAGTATGGTACCCCCGGCCCTCGGAGTGTGTCGTTGCTGCTGTGTATACGACGGACGCGCGGACATTAGTTCGCGTCTCGGGATACCGTGGGACGCATTTAACATCGGTAACGGGGCTAAAGCGTCGCGTTTCCACTGCGGCAGGCCTTCCGCCGCTCGCTGCACTATTGCACCCAGGCAAACTCCGCGGCAGCGCGGAGCGCACACGTATGCGCAACGTCGAGCGGAGCTCCGCGAGAGAGCGAGAGCCTCTCGCGACACAGCCGTGGCTCTGCACGTACTTGGCCGGGTGTATATAGCGAAATAATAAAATCTCCCGCGAACGGAGTCAGTGGCCTTAGCTCGGGCGAGCGCGAGCAGCTCTCTGCACCGGCAATTAAAGATATTATCGCCGGTGCGTGTCGCCACGGCTCGCGAGTACCCGGAGAATCTCGGAGGGAGAACGGTGGCTTATAAGTACGCTGTAACGTTCTCTCTATGCACGCGCGTGTAGTATTAGAACGCTACTATAATGTTATAGATACGTGGTTGGGTTTATGCTCGTAGCTTAACGCGAAGTCACGAGTGTGACTCTCGTGCTGCCGCCGCTCCTGCGAGAGCTCTCCTACATGGCTCAGCGGGTGTTGCATATACACGCTGAGTGCCCACGATACGCCGGGCATAAAGCTGCGTACGAGCGAGGAGCGAAAAGTGTAACGAGTCGGGATCGAGATGAATCCGCGTATCGGTGAAGTCCGCGCGAGCCTTGCGTAATCAAGGACGATGTGGAACTGGAGGATTGAGAAAATGGTAGACAAGGTCTTATGAATGGCCTATGGACTTTAGAGGGGTTTGAAGTTTTCTTCGGAAATCGAATCTTGCACTCTTCAATGCGATGCCATGAAGTTCTACAAAGTCCAGCAGGACAGGGTTGACCATCTGATCACAAGTTCCAAAAGCAAGCTTACCGCAAACATGAATGTGGTAGCCTCTGCTTTGATTTTGAGTTGAACACCCAATTTTCGTTCATCTTGCTCTCTCATGATTAACTGCAAATTCAATTTGGGTATCCCGATTCACGCCAGTTAAATACCCTATTGTCTGCAGACAATGTTCTTTTTATTTTTGGGTATCGAAAATACGCAAATTGACATCGATTCTTGCACTCTTCAATGCCATGCCTTTAGGCTCTACAAAGTCCAGCAGAAACGGATCGACCCTTTGCGTTCCTACCCTTCAGAATTTCCCAGGTGGACCTCGGTTAGCCGGTTACATTCCGATAATGGCATGATCCTGGTCAGACACCCGAGCTTAGCTCAGTCTCGGGTCAGTGCTGGACCCAAACTCCTCGGTTGTCACACCACCACTTTCAAAACAGTCCAAACGGTAACGAAATGCGACCATCCATTTGTCAGAGACAAGTGGCAGACTTCGCCTATAGCGGTAGCGGAATAACGACAGCTACTGAAAATACAGCAGTAGTTTAAGGCGGATGTGCCGCGCTCCCGAGACTACCTGTGATCCTCGGACACCGCGATAGTCACGAGTCGGCTCGAGCCCGGGACTAAACGGGTCCACTCCGAGAGGCCTCTCTGTGCTGTGCATCCCGGTCCCATATATACCTTGGAGAGAAAAGCCACGGCTCGACGAGCACACCAGCCTCAGTTTCTTCTTCCACTTCGTCGCATCTCTTCTGCTCAGACCTGCGGGTCGTACAAGAGTTTCTCCGTCGAGAGCCTCCCCGTATCTTTCGCGATACTCTACAAGAGTCTGTCCTCCGCGAATCTAACCTCCGCGAGTCTCGGTGACGGGCAACGTCCCTCGGGTCTACGAGTTTATATGCGGATAATATATTCGGTCCTGTTTCGATACCCGGTGTATGTGTACCGTTGCCGAGTACCCGACAAGCTAATAGCGGGACAGCTACCGGCCTAGGTCGTTGTCGGAGACGGCAACGGTGACACTCTGCGCTCGCTATCTCGCTGGGTTAAAATATAATGGGATACGGCCAAAGTGACATGTAGCAGAGCCTAAAAGCATCGCATTAAAGAGTGCAAGTCCTCTCCTCCGCGTGTCTCGGGGACGGGCAATGTTCGTTGGGTCTACGATGGATTTATAAACCCATAATATATTCGGTCATGTTTCGATACCCGGTGGATGTGTGTCCTTACCGGGCATTCGACAATCTAATAGCGGGACAGCTACCGGTCGCCGCCGTTGTCGGAGACGACAACGGGGACACTGCACGCTCGCTATCTCGTTTGGTTAAAATAAAATGCGATACAGCCGAAGAGACAGATGTAGCATAGGCGCGGTGGGTGCCGCGACCGGGGCGTGCGAACGCTGTGACATATGCGGCGTGTCGCGCTTTCTTTAATAGCTCCGCGGAGCAAGCAACGAGCAACAAGAGGAACTTCTCCTCGGTCGTTGCGAGAGCGAACGCTTCTCCTGCACTCCGCGCGTACAAGCTGCCCGCAACAGATGCAGAAGTAAGAGAAGTCTGCTGCCGCTGTACTCTGGCAGACGTTGCCACAGAGATCGCGAAGTAGAAACGATGCGCGGCTGCTGTGCACGGAGCAACGCGTAACGCGCTCGCTCTCGAAATTCTACCATGTAACGTACCTCGAGCGTCCCAGTCGCATTCTCCTCCGCACGCTAGACAGATTATTCCGTCCCCCTCTCGGGAGAGAGAAAGATGTGTTCTCTTACCCGGCAAGCTCTTGTATCATGCTTTATGGAATACGAGGTGCGTGTTCGATATCTCGCTGGGGAAGAGACTTTGTAAGAGAAATCGCGTAGTTCAACGTATCACTCGCATGCAAAGAATTCAAACAACGGGTAGTGACTGCTAGTCCGGATTGTGCAGCCGCTTACGACCTACATAGAGAAGAAGTTCCTCTCCGAGCCTCGGGTTGGAAGGATTGGGGATAAGATTTTTTCTGAACTTTGAATTCAAGCTTATTACATTCGAAAGACATTCCGAACATCGGAACAGATTATCCAGAGGAAGATACATGGAATCGAAAAATTCGGACGTACAAGTCAAATTTTTACTGTAGAATAGATTAAAACTGCTGTTTAACGCACATTGAAAAATGATCAGTTCGGAAACGCGACGATTGTAGTGAGAACTGACGGTTGGATCGTACATTGGTCCGTTTCGCTATGGCAGGCCAATTCAGGTCGTCAACGTACTAATGGCACGGGATAACCCACGTGTACGTTATTAGTCGGCTCGGCTAATAATGAGTTCTCCCGACTCTGTACTTTTTTCAGTGTGGGAAGTTGTCTTTTGAATAATCCGAGTCCCAGCCTCTTTCACGTGAACTGCCCAGCGCCCGCTCACTATATTTTATCTAATTACACATTTCCATACGGTTCAGAGTTCAAATGTATCAATTCGTGTCGCTCTCGGCCGCCACGATTTAAAAAATCCCTCTTAGCCGCGATCCCGACAGTCGCCGGGCGATTATTGTGTTGTCTCTCCGAGCAATCCCGAGGGAGAGAGAGAGAGACCTTTGCAGTCACTGGTCGCCTTGTCGCCGCCGAGAACAATGCGTCCCGCTCGTTGATCCCTTAGCGCCCGCGATCGCTGCGAGATCACCGCAGCCTCTATCCGCTCTAGCGGATAGATCCGATCGCACGCTCTGCCACGACGATTTAATTGCCTCGTTATCGGCTCGTTCGACTCCGCCGATTGATTTCTCGTCCGATCGTTGCTTTCCTACCGCGACTGTACACACTCTCATACACACATGCATGCATGCATTCGCTGATTTCGTTGAGCGAGAGAGTTGTGTCACAATCGCCGACAGGTAACAAGACAGAAGTCCCGATAGAGCGGTGTGCATGTGTCCTGAAGCAACGGTCCGAGAGTGTGCCTGAACGCTGCTTCGGGTCTCAAGGATTACATCAAAGCCGCTTCTATACGCGTTCCCCCCGCATCGGGGAATCCCCCGAAGCTCGCGACCGAGGAATAACCAAACTAATTCGCTCCTCGGTGATCTCTCTACCTCGTGTCCCGACGTCGCGCTTCGTCAAACTAAAAAGGCTCAATTCCCCGCAGCCCGCGTAATAGCCCTTGCATTATGTCAACCGTTGCCGACAACCGTTTATTACCCGGTCAAACGATAAAGAAGAAAAAAAAACACTCATTTTGCATAATGCAAGATAATCAAGAGAAGCGCTCGACTCTTCTTCTCGACGGAGGTTCGTGCGTTGGCAGCGAGCCGGGTTGCGGAAGACAGCCAGAGTGCGTGGACGGGTTTGGAACAGGTGCGGCAGCGACTCTCCCGGCTTTCCTCTCTTCTTCAGGCTGCGTTCTTCCTCGTCGTCTTCTTCTCGCTTTGTACTTTTTGGTCTTTCTTTTTCTGCTTTTTTCCAGCTATTTTCTTTTTTCTTCCTCGCGCATCTTCTCGCGCCGTTTCATCTTCGTCAAGCGCCCTCCAAGCCGTGGGTACTCTCGACGTGTAAATTAATAATCTATCGAGAGAGGCGCCCGTCATCTCGCTCGTGGACCAGGGACACAGCATCTCGCCGTCGCCTCTTCGCACAGGCTCTCAGTCGCACGCGGCCGGCGGTCCGATTTTACACGCGGGACGAGAGCAAACCGGCGGGACGCTCCGGGCGACGAATTAACCGGCACGAACGCCCTGCCGGAGTGGAACGGTCCTCGGGGAGGAAGGGTGGATGCTGCGTACCAACGCGATGCCACCACGCGATACCGATACACTTTAAGGCCCTCACGAAAATTGATGCCTCTACGCATTCAAAATAATACCGAAGATCCATCGTGTGCGTAACTCAGCGCTATTATTCCCAATCTTCGGATCCTTAAGAATCAATTTGCGTAATGAATCACTCGCCGGATGAGCGCGAGATCATCCTGAAAACTCGTGTCCGCGCCAACGAGATTTCTCTCGCAATTCCGCCACGTCCGCATGCAGGCTATTTTGTCGCGGGTCTTTCGAGAGTTCACGCGTTCGTGAGTGGAGCAAAAGCGGGTTGTTTGAACCCTGCTGTTTGGGCCGTTACGGCGTTACATCCGCAGCGGGAATACTAAGTGGCTCATCTTCTCGGGCGGCAGAAGCGTCTCTCTTCTCTCGTGACTTTGATGGAAAAAGCGAACTGCCGCTGCGGCGTACTGTCCATTATACGTGTTGTATGGTGTGGATGAAAGAGCGCATAGGAGCGGGCTGCGAGATGAAGGGAGCCGAGGGAAGCACGCCCGGTCCCGGTACCGAGGCGAGGCGCACGTGAGTGCAACAGCCACGAGCACAAGGGGGACCCCGTTCTCTGCCCTTGAAACACCGTGGACCAGTTGGCCCCCTGCGCCGCGGCACCTTGCTCTATTTGAGCCCAACGGTTAAAGCGGGACCGCGCCTGCTGAGAGCTCGTCCGAGGAACGACGACCTCGCCTCTTTCGCCGGCTCACGCCTAACGATACCGAGCTGCATCAGCGGCACTTCCAGGATCGTGAACTATCGGGGGGGCCTCTCGAGATCCAACGCCCGAGTTTGCACGCTTCGTAACGAGGAGATAATGGCGTCTTCATTATACATTATAGTGTTACGACAAAGTCTGCCGGTGGAAGATGATGGCGATGATGATGATGATGACGATGAAAATGGGAAGAGTCTGATCGAACAACCCCATTCAGCCTTTTCTCCTCGGTCTCAACGGTCGCCTTTGGTCCATAGAACTGCGGATGCTGCGGTGGCTCTCGATCCAAAGTGTTCCAGAAAAGGACTCACGTAATAAGGTAGTCCACGCGATTCGTTCGGGATTGAATTCATTCGATGACAACTCTCGCCTTTTGCGGTACGCTGCTCGCTTTTGAATCTAACGAATCTTGAGCAATAAACGTTCGAGAGAAATCCACTGAGAGCATATATATTTATTTATTTTTTTGGTTTCTTTCTCCCTGGGGAATCTTTGACGGTGGATCTCGCCACGGCAATTAGCCTCGCTCCCGCGTTCGACGCGCGGTCGAGCTATGAAAACGGAGTTGGTCGCGATGATCAATGACGATGATTGTGTCGAACGTGATCGACGTGCCTGAAACGGCACGATTCAAGCTTCTTGCGTTACCCCGGAGGATTATAAGAGCTCGAGAGCACGTAGGGAACTCCATTTCTCGACTGTGCCTGAGATTTTTGTTGATTTTAATGAACCGCTTGCAAATCTGGGAGAGCGGGGCAAATTGGACCACTTGGGATGAGAACTTTTTCTACGGTCCGTAAAAAATGGTTAATACCGATCCGTTTTAGCCCGCCCGCTGTTCTACCAGTCGTCGGACCCACTAGGAATGAAATACAGGATAACAGTGAATATGGACCACCCTCATTAGCACGTAAATAAAGGATTTATGGACCAGGCCACATTCACCACTTTCAGACCCTAGTACGAAAAACAAAAAAATTAAATCTGACGATAGACACAAATTAAGTTAAGCACAATCATTCAAGTCCCTTAAGAGGATAAGATCGCTCGGTTCGTATTCCATCCAACCCTCGTGTCTCATATGAACCCTGTGCCCCGGCTCGGATGATTTGCATGTCGATAGCGTCGATCGAAGGCTTCCCAACGTTGGCCTCCTGGCACGCACCACTTATCTTCCCCTCTCATGACCCAACATAAAATGAAGAAAAAAAAAAAAAAAAACAGCAGCCAAGCAAAATTTTTCCAATTTTCTCCTATCGATATTAGCCACGTTCGTCACGTTAAACCTCTGCGTTTCCTCGTACAGCGGTGTTAGCAGTACGCGAACTTTATTTCTTCCTCGTGCCGCGTGCGCCCGTCCGTATACCAGATACGTTACATCGATTACACGCTATCGGCACGGGGTAACTACGATTCGCCGCCGGTCCATCATTCACCTTCTCAGGTACCCCCTCGGATGCATCATAGCGGCTGAATGCAGACGCGCGCGCGTATATATCTCCGCCTCGGAGTTCCCTTGTACACCGACGTACCTAATTACCACGCGTTTATGCGATCCCAAAGTGATGGTGAATCCTATCCGAGGATTATCCCCGGTGTGATTTCATACTCGCCGCCACGCGTTTAAGCCGTACGTGACTGGAGAATATAAATTTTTCGTCGTTTCGTATACACACCGCGTGTGACCTCACTCGCTCGGTACGACAGATTGCACGGTATAAACCCGGCTATTTTAAATGCACACATACACACATAAACATAAAATCATTAAAATCCACCTGTTCAATAAAATATAAATAACAAGCTTTAGCCGGCTCTTATGTATATTGAACGATCTCGATTATTTCTTCGAGGATTGAAAGGAACTGTTGCCGAGGAGCCTGGAGCCTGGTCGTCCGCTATGCGCATCGGTATATACCAATCAACCTTTCGACTGGTGTGCGTCCCCAGTATCTTCATCCTTTTCCGGTTCTCACAGAGAAACGTCCGCGGTCCCCGGCGAGGAAGATAGAGAGGGAGGAATAGGTTGGGACTGGCTGAAGAGAGTAGAGAAACATGGCATGCTGGGATGATCGATAGAGCCAATTATAATTCACTAATCGCATTGAACCTCCGGCGGAATACTTAACGAGTATTGAAAGAGGTACAAGGATAGGATAGGCGGAGGTGAGCAGAGAACCACTGTCCACACGGCTGCGAATTGTACGTACGTTCAGATAGGTGATAGAGGCGCAGCAGCCAGCAGGAGCAGCAACGACTACCAGTGCACCGGAGAGTGCAATGCAATGCACCGGGTGAGAGACGCCAAAGTGCAGGGGTATTCGGTGCATTGCCGGACGAAAGATACGGACGATAGGCAGGGCTCTCCCGCGGTTGGAAGGACAAAGCGAGGGTTGCGCGATGAGGATGAAGAGAGAAACGTTGGTTTGCCATCGGAGGGAAGAGTCCGTCTCGTCGTTCTCTTTTCACCTGGCAGCAGCGGGAGAGAACGGACCAGAGTCGAAGCACGAGGAGGGAAAGAGGAGAACAGCCGTGTGCAGTCAGGAGAGTAGGCAGGCGTGCCCGATGGTTACGGCAATCACCGCACATGCTTCCAAGCCAGGCTCCCTGACCGTACACAAACAAACGTTCGCTCGGAACGCGGCGCTGGACTCTCACCCGTTCGCGAGACAGAGAGAAGCACTCCCGTACTCCACTATCCATTATTATGTCCGGCATATAAAATTCTACGGGTTCACATCCGCGTTGGCAATAAGGGATCTCGCGGGCTGCTCCGGCGACGGCGGTTCTCGCCGATGAGCGATCGTTGATCGTCCACCTATGCGACGACTTCCGGTCTGCTCTCAAGTGGACGGGAGTGATTGAACTTGGCGCACACGTGACGATCATTAGGATTACGTGAGTCGCGCTTCAGCGATTTGTCTCTCATTTGAAAACCAACGGAAAAACACGACGTGGAAGTGTTTTTGTTGATTTTGTCGTTGGATGATTGGTCGTTGCACGAGGCTGGAAGCTATTCATGGAGAACCGCGCAATCGTCTGTAACGACTACGACTGTCCCGCTTGACTTTGGAGGAATAATGCCATCCGGTCAACGGATTAACAGCAAGAACACACACGGAAAAGTATGTTCGGTATAACATTTTTTTGATGCCCTTTAATTTTATTGCCCCTGCGGAGCAATTCACCTGCCCAGCTGGCGCCCACGCAGCATAGCGCACCTACCACGCGATACCAACGAGCCACATTCATTCGAGCCTGTGATGCACTGATACACGGAGTACGCGAACTTACATGAACAGTTGGGTATTCGTGGGAGATGGATAGAATTCATGTTCCTGGCGTAGGAGAGATCATAGACTGACGCTCGTCCGGCTACATCGAAGCTTGGACGGAGGCAGCGATCCACAGCGTTGAACCGTAGGTAGAGACGGTGAGGTATGGCTTCCCGACGTCAAGGATGCCCGAGGCAAGAAACCCATGCTGTAGCGGAGTTACAATGGCAGCGCGGTGCCGCTTGCTTCCTGTGGCATTTCGGGAAACACGTCACGAGCAGAGCCGATCAACGAGACGTCGGCAGGTTGTCGGTACGGATATGCAGCTATGCATGTCACACTCGCATCGGTATCATATTCGATTCTGCGCCGGAAGGCCACCAGTTACATATCCAATGATATCTCACAGTGCGTCTTGGCAACATAGCTATGTGCAATCCATTCGCGGCCACAGTCCACTCTGCAACGGAGTTACACGGGACTGTCAAAGTGCCAGTAACCAATTGCAATGGGGACGCTCGGGGGCTTTCGGTACCTATCTTGTATCAGACAGGATGGGTGGGGGTATCACCAGTTGCGTGTGAGTTGCTTGGAAATTCGCAATACGAGAGGTTCATTCACAAATTAGAAATAATAGTGGGTACTGGGTTTAAGGTTCTTTGAATTAGAGCCGTTGGTAACGAAACCTGTAATGAATGTCACTTTGAGGTAACAAACAGCAGAGGAAAGACAATTGTCTTTCCCGAAGTAATTGGCAGATGTAGGGAAAGAGAATTTTCTTTTCGTTACCAGTGAAGTTGAAGACTTCACGCGATGGAAAAATTACCTGAGGAGCTCGGACTACTTCGAGCGGGTGTCAGGTTCTTGGTGTGTAGTTCAAACTTTGGATCTTGGTAATTGAAGTTTCCGTTAGAAGTGAAGTGAAGACTTCGCTCGAAGAAAAAATTACGTGGGGAGTTCTGACTGCCTTGATCGGGTATCAGGTAGGTAGTTCAAACTTTGGATCTTGGTGCTTAAAGCAGCGGCCAATTTTCTAAGTGATTGTTCGGTCAGTTTTATCGACATATCAATCTCGAATAGAATCAAATTACTATTGCTACTTTAATAACTTGCCGAGGCAGGTTTGGCGATGATGTAACAAGCAAATGAGGCGCCAGACAGAACTTCATGCGGGAAAGAGATGCTCCGTGTAACATCGAACGACGTCAACGCCGCTTGATGGTTGAAAACGTGCGCGTTCCTAGTTCGCCAGCAGACTATACTTTTCGCTTTACGTAACGTAAAAGGAGCTTTTGCGGGATCCCGATAATTTACGAAGGATGTCCGTAAGGCGCCAATTAAGTTCCCTCGCGTCGGTCGATGCGCGCACCGGCGCGCAGTTTGTATGCCCTCCCGGGCAACTCTCGCGGCCCTCGCCGTGCGCGCGCGTCCGAGAGTGTGTTTCACCTACTTTTTAGGTAGGGAGACTCGTGTACGACGGTGCACGGGCCTTTGAGGACGTCGCGCGGTTAAAGTCGTAAGCAGGGACTGCTGGTTATACGAGCTTGTCGCGGTTCCGAGATTCTTTGAAGTTTCTGCCCGCCATGCTAACACTCAGCTCCACCACGACCGGCAAACATCGTCCAGACCCATACGAGCGCAGAAGTGAATTCCGAAACATTGCGGTTAGCCAGAAAAAAACACTTTTAGACGTAAACGGTGGTTAAATGGAAACCATCGAGTTCGTCGCGTTCGACGCCCTTTGATCGTACAAATTTGACGCTGGTACGAATCCATTCAATTAATCCCAATCGAAAAAAAAAAAACTAGAATTGAAACTAGTCATGTGCACCGAATTCACGATCGGTCATTTCTTGG
The DNA here is from genome assembly GCA_963922035.1 of Amblyjoppa proteus. Lineage (NCBI taxonomy): Eukaryota > Metazoa > Arthropoda > Insecta > Hymenoptera > Ichneumonidae > Amblyjoppa > Amblyjoppa proteus. Next base: position 22,508,358 of record OY998234.1, on the reverse strand, counting down.
TCCTGTGACCGTCACGTGATCATCACATGACCGACCAAAAATTACCAAAAAATAACGCAACCACTGCTTGCTGAACAAGACGGCAAATACGTGATCGGCGCCATTTTTCAACGCCACCTGGTGTGGAGAATTTATACTATTTAAACCTAAACTTTCCTATGGTTTATTAACGGCAACCGATGGTTACCATGTTATTCACACTGATAGTAATACAAAAGAATCGAACAATGTCAAAAATACGTTGACTTTATTGAAATTTTGATTATTCAAATTCAAGCTTTTCGCTTCAAAAATGTGACGGAATTTATGACAAAAAAAAAAATGTCGTTCATTGTACAACTATATGGTGGTTTGACGGTATTTCTGATGTTTTACGAAAATGACCGTCATTTCACATGATAGATTCGGGAAATCAGGAAATGACGATCATTTTTGTGTCAACTTATTCATTGAAGCAGACTTTGGGACATTCGGTCCTATTTATCGAGCCCATCTAAATATTCTGTACAGCCAAAATAGTTGCCAAAAATTTGATATCTGATGTCTGGTCCCCAGAAGTCAGACTCTTGATGATTTTCAATCTATTAAATTGTTGTTCATTTAAAAATTTTAGTTTCTGCTCCCGATCTCACGAGTGTTAACGGGATAGACACACAGGGAGGTGCTGAAGCGTGCTAGAATTCTTTTCAGCCCCGGGACGATAATCTCCCGTGCAAAGTATGGGTCACGTTCTTCAACGAGTTCCGTCTCTCCAACTTGGTAATAATTAACGTCTCTCGCGACGATATGTCCTACGGCGTCTTGCTCTTCCTCCCGCCTCATCGACTCTCTCTCCCCGAGTCTCTCCCGAGACCGCGACTCGATCCGCCGCTGAACAAACTTTGAACCACGAGACCTCTCGCAAACTCGAGCTATGCATGCCTCTAACTTTATCATAATTCCCCCGCAATATCAATGCACGGATACCAAGGAAGATCCGACCACCCGCAAAGTCGGTCTTAAGCCTTGAAAAAAAAAGCACCGGCCAGGCGTTCACTCGGTCATCGAACGCCGTGCAGACACCGCGGGACTCGGTATTGCGTCCTCAACAACGCCGCAGACGCAAAAGCCGAGCCGCGATGGCGCGTGTTCTCTCAGAACGAATATAAAATAGTGTGGGAGAGTCGAAAACCGTCCAGCGAACGCGTCAGGGCTCTCATCGCTCGGCCTGCACGAATACACACTGCGGGCTAACGTCGAGAACTGGAGAACACTTTCTCTCCGGGGCTGTGAGTGAGCCGTTCAGCGATCCTGAGGACATCGGCCGACCCAGTTCAGCGCTCGCGAGCGAGCCTGAAGTCCTCTCCCGCACTTCACGCAAACCCTCACAGCGCGAGTGTGTGTTTACCCACAACGATAACTCGATCCGAGAAGCAAAAGGGCTTCAATTCATACGGTATAACGTGGAAATTGCTCCGCTTTGATACGGCGTCGATACCGCGATGAGCGCACACACCTATTTAGCCTACACGTCAAAAGGCGCGTGGAAAATAGCGTGCGGGCTCACTGCGAGCTACGTTGCGAGACGTTACGGCTGTAGGAGAAGATATCGAAGCTGCGGGCAGCTCTAAGTAAGCAGATACTTCCGCGACGCACGCAACGCGTGTATTATCCTCGTCTCTATGTGTACGCGTGTGTCGAACTCTCCCCGCCAATATCGGAGGGATGGAGTACTTTGCATTCAGGAACTACTCCACTAACACGTTCTGTAGTATTATTTATGGAATTGCTTACCGCGATGCTGCGTACGTAGATGGATGTATTTTATAGTTTTACGTAAGTGCATGTATGCGCGTATGTAGAACTGTTAGGTGTAGACGGAGGAGTCGGCGCTACACGTGCGCGTTCCTCGGAGCGGTCGCACGCGTGTAAGTCCGAGCGGCTCCGGAGATCGCGCCGGGCTCTTTCGAGCATGCACGCGCACGCATATTACTCGCATCTCTCGGCTGCTGCACACTCGATCCTCGGGTAATGATGCCTCCGGGCTAGTTTCCGTTCGAGGGAACGTCTATGTATACAATACTGTATAATATAGTGTATGGCTGAGCTACAAACACGCCGACAGGATAAGCACGCGCGCTTCCGAGCTTTAAGTAGGTATATCGCGAGGCAATCGTACATGCGGCGCGCCTCCGAAGGAGAGACGCGCGGTTAATCCGCGTGCGTCGAGACGGAACTCCGATCCGACTCGCGCCAGCCACCAATTTTCTGTGACGCGGAGCCTCGGGTGAGCTTTCGCGCACTCGTCGGACGAGAAGCTCTCACGGAGGCTTGTCGTGCCAGTTTTTTTTTTATCCGCGCTCATCCGGGTTCGATGATTCTTTGATTTATGGGGAATAGCGGGTTATCGATTATTAACGTTGAGAAAAATAAACGGCAGGCTCGCGATTTCTAGGAAAATATTCAGCGGATCTATAGGCTTGAGACGAACGGCAATAATTTTTTTTGTTTTAACAGTTTTGCGAAAAATTGCGATTTTCCGTCCGTTTGTCCCCATCCGAACGGTAAGAAGTCTTGAATATGCTGAATATTCAGACGGGCCTCATTCTCATTTTTTTTTTTTTTTTACATTTCTTGAAATAATCGGAAAATCCTGACTACCGATATTTTAAAAACGGAAATGTTAATGTTTCGAATTTTAAAACCATGAAAGAATAAATCCCGGAAAGCCCGACAAACCGATTGAAAAGTTTACCGACAATAAATAATAGCTACAGCGGCAAAAATCAAATTTCAATGATCAGAAAGCTTAAAACTCCGAACACGTTGCAGCAGCGTGGAAACTTAATGGTTAATAGCCAATTGTTCGAAGGTTTAATACTGCGAACAGAGAGTAACCGATATGTAAGTATTTCGAAATAAATCATCGGAAAGAGTAAAAATACGAGAGATCATTTAATCATTAATTTTAATGGAAGTATAAGGTATCAGAAAATCGAAAATTTGGAACTACGAAAAGAAAAACTCCGAAAAATTCAAAATCCGAATAGTAAAAATCCCCGTATATGTTCTTTAACACCGGTAGGAAAAGATTGTCAAGTGTAGTGTACAAATTCGGGAATTTGCCCTATCGGAGAAATCTACAGTCGGAGATTCGCCCTTTCGGAAAGTGTACTTTTGGAAATTTGGCACACACACATGCACACATACCTACATACGTATATAAATCCGGACATTTTTCCTAAATGTGATTTTTCCATGTTTTGGACCATTCTGAGTGCGTTTTCATTAAAAACTCGAATTTTGGTTTTTAACCGTAACAAAGCTTCCTCCATGAGGAAGCAAGAACGTTTGAGCCTCTTCGAACTTTAGTCATTCGGTATCGTATTAATGGAGCTCCGATACAGCATTCATTTCCCGCATTTACAATTCCACGAGAGATTCGCAGCGGCGCGCCGCCGCATGGAAGAGTAAATCGTCGAGCATATAGGAATCCTGTCTTCTGAATTCCGCGTCGTGCGTGCAGTTACGCTCTCGCGGTGTATATCCGCGGTGGCGCGCAGGGTGAGAGCATCATCGAGGCGAGAGAGCAGCAGCCTACGAGAAGAGAGGCAACCATCGCCGCCAGGGTATGTGTACACACGGAGGGCTACCGGTCGGGATCGGGTACGGAGAATACACACGTACGCGTACCGGAGAGCGAGCAGCCCGGCTGAGAAACGCATATGCGCACGTACCAAGACGAGATCGTAATTGCAAGACTGAATTCACACCGCAGCAAAGTGGCCGACGCCGATTTACGAGTATCCTTCTCACTCGGTCTCGCTTTTTATTTCGACGATCGTTCTTTCTCGCGCTCTCTCCTCCCGCTCGTCGTGCACCGTACATCGCGCTCGGCTCTCTCGAACTCGCGCGTCCGAGAATCGAGACGCGATTATTATTCTTTTTTTTTTTTTCAATTTATTTTTAGTATTTTATTTCTCTCGCGCATGCGCGAAGTATGCACAAGACGTTATCATCGTATCGTTGTCGGGTGCGAGGTATGCGGGAGAGGATTAAAGAACAAAAAAGTTATAGGTAAATATATATGATATAAAGGATAAATCTATAATCCTCGGCGATTTAAGAAGTCGAAACACGAAGGGGTTATATATGGATGTATTACGAGGTCGCGGCAGCACCGGCAAGTGCAATATCTGCGGATTGTGTGTGCGTGTGTGTGTCTGCGTGCGCATCGTAAATGACTTCGGTTTATTCTTCATCGTTCGTCGATGATGATAATAAAAGAGAATAAGGGAAGAGGAAGACGAAGAAGAGTGTAGTATAATGGTCGTTTAATCATGGGCCCTGCTCAACGTGGGGTCTCGGGGCCCGCCCGTGGGATCCGAGCGGTTCTCGAGCGCACCCGCCGCTCCCGATATTAATGCCAAAGCGTTTGGACCGCGGTTGAATATGAGGGATCATCCGCCAGCACGATATCATTCGGCCTCTGGCCCGATTATAAATTTTGGCACGACGAATTAATCATCGGCAACTCTCGCACTCGCGATTCCTCGAACGATCGTTCAATCTCTATATCGCTGTATGCGAATGTCCCATATAGCGATAAAAGTGCATCGACAATGGGCAAATCGTACGGCGGACTTGGGAACTTATTAGAATAACCAAATCTTCGATGACAATATTTTCATTAAATTAGTATAGATCTTCGTTAGTACATTTATGAAAATAATAAAATTTATTATTTATTTAGATCAGCGAAAGTTACTTTCAGTCTCTTTCTTTTTGCCACTTCTCTTTTTAAATGACAAACAAGTCTATCTGGCATATATTCAGAAATATATCTATGATATAAAAAATACATATGTATTGCCCCCGAAACTTTTTATATTTCGAATATGGGTTATGTGGGATCGCTAAGTGAAGTGTCTTTTTTTTGTTTAAATTATTGAACGGTGTGTTTATGTCATCGGTCCTGCTTAGCTGCATTGCTCCCAAAGTCCCACGTCAGAATACTCGTGTGGGAATGCCGCGTTTATTCTATGAGCAGCAGTGTCGCACAAATTTTTAATGAATTTGCAACATTGAATTTTACCTTTTCATCCTTCGAGGTCTGTAATACGATGGCCAATACAGAATAATTGAAATATAAGTAGGTTTTGATGACAGTGAATAGCAACTAGGAGATAAAAGAAAAGCTAACGCTAGTCTTATAATACTCGTTAAATATTAAGTCGTATAATGTCATATCATTATATGTTACGCAAATCGTGCATACATTACCTTTATAATTTCAACTGTTTGAATATATAAACTTCCGGGCGTTGTATTACACTCATCTTAGTTTTTTTTACTTATTATTGTTATATAATTTATCACTATGAGCTCTAAATTAGGATTTAATGTAAACAGGTCATAAAAGGAGAAATCCGTTAAATAATACATAAATTTAATAAAATTATATAAATAAATTGGGATAAATTTCTGCAAATATATGCCTCAAAATATACCGCTAATTTTAGAGTAATATATCGATCGCATAAAACAGCGCGAACTTAATATATTTCAAATATATTTAAAGTAAACGTCGTCCGTCGTGACTTCGTTCCAAGATAAAATTTGCAAAATTACGACCGGAATAACGTTAAACGGACAAGAAAGAATGAGTGGAAGATCGAAGTAAAGATCGGTGCTCGCGTGTACACAAGTATTACAACCGCGGTTGTAGCTCAAGCTCGCGGAAGACAAATGTGGGCGAAAGCAATGTCCGTTTACCAGTATAAAGACGCCGGTGCGCGAGCCCTTCCTCCCAGTCCAAAGGATAGAGGAAGTGTCATATTTGTTTATGCAAAGCGGGGAATTGTTGTTGCACCGCGGTGCATCGCGGCGAGGAAGCAAATCCTCGGTGCGTCGGTACTAGTGTGCGTGTGTGCGGTTGCATCGCGGCTATTGCCGCTTGAACTGCTGGCGAGCCGCCTCTGATTTATGCCCGCGGACGTCTTTATTACATTGTCTGGCCCGCAGGAATCCACGAGAGTAACTTACCCATTCTCTTACGCGCCGTGCCGAACAAACGGATGTAGGAACGGAACGAAGATAAAAAAAAGGAAGAAAAAAAAAAAAATGATGCAAAATAAAAGACAACAAGAAAAAAAAATGGCAGGAAGATAATAACGACGACTACCGTGTTATTACCGTCGGTAACGTGGATCGATTTAATAATTTATCAGGATACAAGACACTGACGGCGGTAAATTTATGAAATTACGTCAATTTCCCATATCACTGGGAGTCCCGTCGTTGATTGTTTCGTCGTGATCGTCGACTGTTCGGTTTATTCTCGCGGTTTATGGACGACGGTGAAGGGAACCGTGTAAGAGTCGACGATCGACGAGAGGATCGACGAGCGGAGGATCAACTGCGCCCGACGCCCGGGGATCCCGACAAATAATAAAGAGAGTCGAAGACGTCTCATTAGGGCGTGAGATAAGGCTGATTCGTGGCCCGCGGCCACCTGACAGCCGACGCGCTCGCTTCCTCCTCCCTCTCATTCTTGTTTCTTCCTTCTCCTCTCGCTGATCGTCAGCTCGCGCCCGCTCGCGCGTCGTTTCCCGCTCCCATGTCTCTCTATTCCATCGGCCTCGTCTCCTCGATGACGCCCGATCGCTGAATTACGCCGCATAATTCGGGCATTACGCTCGCCGATATCCGGTATAGAGGCAGAGCGGTGCTGTTGCGCGCGGCCTCGTCGCCCCGGGCGAACGTGCCGCAGCTTCTTCGAGGAGTCGATGTGTGGCGGTCTTCGTTCCCGAGATACCGCGGGAGGGAGAGAGAAGCGTTTCGAAATTATTCAAATTTTAGGGCCCCCGGTTAGCGTGAAGTCAAACACAGGGTGGTAACGCGTCGGCGATGAGGGGAAGATGTCGTGTGAAAATATCGTTTTCGAAGGGGTTGCGAAAGCCGGGCCCGAACAGGTACCAAATCGCTATTCGCGAAGAGCTGTAATCACCGGATTAGCAGAACTCGCCAGTTTTTACTGTGTTTGCATGTCCTAAGTGCACGTGCTTTGCGGTAAATTTCGTATGAGAATGCCCCACGTGGATCAGCACGTTAATCAGTGACATTTGGACCGGGCCATGTTCTCCACATTTACCTTATTTAATTTTGTCGATAATAAAAAATATTATCGAATATCGATCGTGTTTAATTGTTCATAAAAATGTTCAGCCCATGTGAAAATATTAACGGCTCCGAGTATAAAACATTATAGAGAGGGTTTAATTTTCTTTTTAAATGTCAATAATTAAATTTGATATTTTCACATAGTTATACGGAGAAAAATAGTTCTGTTTCTCTAAGAAAATATAGATCGTTAATAATTTATTGTTGTGGCAACAAAAATATTTGGCTGCTTCAGCAAAATATTTTGTTGTCCCTATGTTAACCAGGTAAATGAGTTATGGTAAAAAATTCTTGTTGTTCCAACAATTTTTTTTCTCCACTTACACGGTAAAAAATAATTTCGTAAAAATTACTTTGTTAAATAATTGACAAACTTGTTTGTTACTTATTTGAATACACGAACCTGTCCTTTTATTTCCTATATTATTGACAATTTCAGTTTGGTCTTTTGTTTGTAAAACTAGAAAGTTAACAAATACAAAATTGTGAACGTTTGTGGACAATAATTTGTTGTAAAAAGTACACATATTTTTTTTACTGTGTATGTGTTACTATATAGATGTTATATTTTTACATAGTTATGCGTTACGTAAATTGCGCATATCCTAGCTGCAATCTCATTACAAATACCGGAAGTGTAGATTTAATTTAATTGAAAATATTTCGACGTTTTGATACCTTCATTAAATTTCATTTTATATAGTGAAAAAATTGGAACTCCAACGATTTTTGGTATTTGGCTCTGACAATTTTTTTGCAAGCTCAGAATACTGTCACGAACAATCAATCGCGAGGGTTTTCTCATTCGATCATTTACGACCGATAAAAAAAAATGAAATGTCGCCTGAATGGTTGACACGGTGACATAAATAATCATTAAAATCTAAACTAATCGAAAAATGCAGTCGGCGAATCTAATCGAATGTTTGCCATTCCATTAACGACATTTCCATTAAATTTTTTCACTATTTTACAACTGACATAAAAGTCGAAACACGTTGCCCACTCTGGTGACAAGATCGCTATCGACGATAATTTATCATCGGCGCAATTACATCGCCTCTCGGGATGTGGATAATCCACGCATATAGCCCCATGCAGTCGTGTCAGCCCTCATGCATAATACAAAACTCCAACGAAATCGCACCGGCGATAAAGTTGCCGCTGGTATATAGCCGCGGCATATTAATGGAGCCCGTCTCTCGTCGTTAGCTGTAAGCGTCAGTTTGTTTGTTATAAAAGCCCGCGGTATGCGCGAGTGTATCCGACGAGGTTCTCTCGGTGGTGGACTCTCTCACACATTGTCGGGCATTAAAACCGCGCCGCGGTCCGCACAGAGAGTTAATCAGGGCCCCGTCGCGCGTCCACCGCCTTGTTATTAATGCGTAATTGAATGTTGCGATTCATTACCCGGACATTATATTTCAACTCTTCGCTACGCGCTCCGCACGCTCGTTATAAGGCTCGGTTCACACTCGGAGTCTCGCACTCTCGCTCCCAATCTTTAAAAAAAAAAAAATTCTAATGAATAAATTTAAAAAACACATCGTCAGCGACCCCGATGAACTTTGCAATTCCACAACGATATCTTTGTAAAGCATCGCGATATTAAAAAAAAAATAATAAAAAAATATGTAATATCTTTCCCCGACTTTAGTCTTTTTGCATTGCCACGATGTTTGTATCCTATCGCGAGTCACCGATCCGACGCAATATCAATTCGTTGGGCATAAATTGATATGAGCGTAAATAAATCAACGTGTCCGATGATCGTCGTCCAGTTTGCCCGTCGAGCGCGCCGGTGTCTGACTAAAACATTCCCACGGGTCGTCACTACTTAGGCATGGAGCGCGCACCGTGCAAAACCTTTCGCCCATTGCCGGCGCTTAATGCAACAAAGTCAGGCGAGAAACCCACATATCGTCGTATTAGTCGTCGCGAGAAGTCGTGTACCTGGCTCTCGTCGAGAGATCGTTCAATTACCGAGTCACGTCACATTGCATCCTTAAAAACGATAAACTCGCTGTTTGAGAGAGGCCTGTCGCCGAGGCAAGCCTCGGTCCGCGCCGCCGCCTTTCTAAATGTCGCTTCTATATACGATCGGGGCAATCGCGCGGGAATCATACCGAACGTTTATTGCACGTATCTCGTGTAATATACTTTTATTGCATCTTGATATGCATATGCGTCGGGGATATTGGTTTTCCGGAGTTTGTTGCGAAAAATAGGAGATATCGCGAGTAATTTCGCGGACAAATGGATCGAAGGCGCACCGAGGCACCTGGGAGTATCGGATGTTGTAGTAAATAGAGCGATATTTTTTATATATCGGGGCAAAAGAAACTTATTAATTGGACTGCTATTTATACAAATAATTACCACGGAGTTCGTTACCCTGCACTGGTGCGTCTGAAAATAAAAAATGAACAAATAAAAAGATTTTGCTCATGGTCATAGAAATAAACTGTTAATACATCGTTCGATTCAAGAGCGCTCTGATTACTAATCTACGTATGTGAGGAGGAAAGGGTATTATGGAGTGACGCAATATGCGAGGTCCCGTTTTATAGAGCAAACTAAGCGTTTCACGATTGTCATCGGCTTTGTTGTCGATTGGAAAATCTTTATGCAGGGGGTGTTCGTCTTTTTGAGGGTCGCGCGGTGCTCTCGAAAAATAAACTCTCTTACGTTACTAACCTCTCGAATCAAATTAATCGCTATTTTTTCTTATGTACTCGTGATAGGCAATTTATAAGCGATGGATCTCTCAGACATTGCTCATTGGGCGATGGATTTCCTCTCGTCCTTATTAATGCGCCCAGCCCGTTATTAAGCAAATAAATAAATACAAATTATCAGAAAGTGAAATCTAGCCCAGGTGCAAAAAAAAATCTCGTTAAAGAAATATTTTCATTCCGAGAGGATAAAAGCGATTCATTTTTTAAAAATTAATTTTGTGACATAACCAAAGAACAATTATCTTGAAGTGAGTTAATAATTCGAGAACCCGTTAAGTTAATGATTTAAGAACTCGAGTTAATAATTCAAGAACCAGGAGAAGTTGTCTTCATTCCAAGAGGATACAGGCGATGAATTTTTATTTAATTAAATTCATAACACAATTAACAAAAAATGTCATGTCTCGAAGAAAGCCAAGAACTCAATGACTCTTTACCGCCTAATAATGTGGAGCATTATTTCGGAGCCGTTGGGAACTTGCAAAAAAAAAAATAAATAAAGCGATTAGATTTTGACGATTGTCGCGACATTTTCTCACTGTCACGGTACGTGTGAACGGAGTCTTATGGTTGGTGCCAAGTGCGTTTGCCGTAGCTCACTGAAACACGCGAACGGCTCCCACCGCCTTGTGTTCTCCGGCCGTTTTCATGAATATTCATGAAATTTTCCATGCGCGCCTTCGCGCTCACTTCTCGCACAGGCTACGCACAATAAAGGACCCCCCCCCCCCGTGCGTGTGTAAGTAAAGCTCGAACATACATGTGTTTCGCTTTGCACGGCAGAAACTCTGAATACTTCATGGAGCCAGTGTAAAGCATCGCCGTTGCACACCGACGATGAAGAGGATCTTGCCTCTATATCGCGCGTCTGAGAGCCAAAGGGACGCAACTCGCGTGCTTCGACACCGGAGATACGCCCTTTTGTCGCTCGGCCGCCGATATTATAAAACGAGCGAGCGGAGAGTGTACCGAGAGTGCCGAGCCCGTATAGCGTACTTTGCGTGCGTTGCTCCCAATTTGTCACACACCGTGGCATTATGCCCATTTTGTTTAATAAAGTAATATTATACGATGCTAGAAGAGCCGAGTGACGGCGATGGAGGGAGGACCGGGAGGAGGATGCGAAGCGCGGCGGATAGTCGTCCCGTAGGGCCCGCGACGGACGATTTACTTTTTATTAACCGGCGTGATGCGATGCGAGGTGCCACGGTGCAATTATGCAACTCGGGTGCGATATAATTGCAAGGAGGCTCACGACGGCCGGCACCTACCCCAGTCCGGCGAAACCCGGTTACCCGCGCCCGCGAGGTAACAAGACGTCCTGCGGGTAACGAGACGCGACTTTATTACCCATTTCATCCTCCTTCAATGCCCGGCCCGACGGTCGCTCGAGCGTGATTTAAAAATGATATTAAATTACCATATCGGATATCCTCTAACGTTGTCTCATTCAATCATTTTTTTTTTTTTTTTGTACTTCTGTTACAGCTTGGATGCTCTGTTGGCGAAGAACTCGAGGCGGGAGGGTAATCCGTTGTTCATTGGAGTGGTGAGTTTTTTTTTTTTTTTTTCACACATTTATACTCGTTAGACGGAAAGATTTTATTTTATTTTACGGCTGCCCGGCATATAAATATAGATTTGAAATAAATGAATATTGATTTGCTATAAATAAATAGTCATTTGCATGACTAGTTGTTATAAATGTCCGTGTAATAACAGCCCTAAGCGAAATCCACACCTCTCTCAGTCGAATTAAACCAAGGTAAACCGTGTATATTGAGATGGTTTATTTAATGTTTGTGTGAACTGTTGAGACCAAAAACCGATTTGCAATTGTAATTAGTGCACTAAGTCTTTATATATAGGCTTTCCCTTTTCACGGAGAGTTTACCCCACAATGCAATAAACTATATCTATATCCATCTATAATATTAATTTGCAATGTATGAATATTACCTGGAAATAAATAAGTATTACACGATGACCGCGGTCCGAGAAAACCGGGAAAAGTCAGGGAATTTCAAAATTGGCCAGGGAAAAAGTAAATTGTCGCCGAACTGTCTATATATAAATAAAGAGTACATAAAAGGGAGCATTAAAAAAAAAAAAAATTGGAAACATTTTGAAAACAAAAAAAGGATCGAATTAAACATTAATATAATAATTAGGCATTTTCATTTGCATCGTTAATTTTTTTTATACACGTCGTTAGAAGTTTGGTCGGGGAAAATTTTTAATTGGTCAGTGAAAAGTCAGGAAAAAGTCAGGAAATTTTTGTCCGTGGGAAAAACTCCCTCCATGTATTGCTTTGCAATAGATAAATATTACTTTGGAATAAATATACATTAAATTGAATTAAATGAATATTTATTCGGGCAGCCGTGAATAAAATAGTTTTTCTGTCTGCGCGACTCTCATGGCGCAATGGTTATTACCGAGCTCGAAAGAGGAGCCGAAGTTGCGACCGAAGCCGGGGTCATTGGCGACGAGGCGACGAAGGCTAGCAGCGCGCAGGGTTAAGCCAAAAGAGAACAAGAGTACCATTCCTTTGCCTCTCTCCGCGCGCACGTCCTCGCAATCTTATCTCGCTGATGTTTGCTCTCCGGTGCTTTTCTTATCGGCGACTGTCCTACGGTACACGTACCGATTTTCTTTTGCTCTTCCGCTTTGCACTCAACCGAGAAGCGCGCCGTCGCTCGGGTCGTTCGGGGTCTCCGACGAGGGGGCGAGGACACTACTTCGAGCAATAATTTCTCATGTACCAAAAAAAAACAAAAAAACCAACAAAAATTCTTCCAAGTATTTTGCCGATATTTTACAAGATGCAATATCGACGGTGAGAACTCCGGACCGGAAACAATTTTAACCGTAGAACTTTCGATCCGAATTTCGTGGTCGATCTCGGATCTTCCCTCGGCGAGACCGAGCGATATTTTCAACGATATCTCGTCAAGTTTGAGAGAGTTCGTGCGCGAACCGATGCCGATCGCCGGAGGCTCCGCGCTCGGGATAATCGAGGATCCTGGCGGAAAGGACGCGTTTACACGCGACTCTCGGCCGGTCTCTGTCGGCTCCCCGGTACTGCGCATCGTCGTCACCGGTCCCTGGCGGAGCACATCGCCGTGGTCCACAGCGATATCGTCGTCAAGCGGGCACCGCGGGGTCTCCCGAGATAGAGGCTACACGACTTTGGCTTTCCGACGGCGGGACGCGAGCTCCGCCGGGAGTCTCGCGGGCACGAGGCGGACGAGAAGAGGTGCGTGTCCTCGCGGACACGGCTTGCCCATTAGGTGGACCCCGAGCTCCATCAGATTAGATTCCGTTTCGTTTCGCGCTCCGTTCGCGTACCGTATAAACTATATAACTTTACCCTAGGCCCCCCCCTGCCCTCGTCTCTTTCTCGCTTTAACGTGGCACTGCCCGGGATGGCTATGGAGAGTACTCGTAAGAGGATGCGCAACAATGCTGCTGAGAAGCCCTTCGGCCGGGAGCTTCCCTCGCTCGAGGTACCGAGTTCCTAGGAGGCTGGGCGAAGCGCACGTTCGGTACACAGTAAAAAAAAAAAATTGTACTTCTTACAACAAATTATTGTCCACAAACGTCCACAATTTTGTATTTCTTAGTTTTCTTGTTTTGCAAACAAAAGTACAAACAAAAATTGTCAATAATACAGCAAGTGAAAGGACAGGTTCGTATATTCGAATAAGTGACAAACAAGTTTGTCACTTATTTTAAAAAATTATTTTTACGAAATTTTGCATTTCGATTTTACGAAATTATTTTTTACTGTGTAATCGATCACTCTGCGACGAATGTCTTGCGTGCAAAGTGTTGCGAAGAAAATTTTATAGAGCAAAGTAATATAATTGCTAAGTAAAAAAATTGCACATGGCTCCCTTATTTATTACAATTTTGCGCATAGCTCTCTCCATAAGAAAGTTCGCTGAACGATTTTTGGCTTCCTCATAGAAAGAAGCCATGCGCACAATTGTAATAAATTACTTGGAGCATGTTACTTTGCACCTTCTTTGTTACGGTAAAAATTGTCTACATCTCATGAAATTGAAAGGGTCAAAAGTTACTGCAAAATTTTATTACAAAAAAAATCGCTAACTGAAATTTGCATGACTCGTCGTTTTAAGGCTCTTTAAAACTATTTTTCTCCGCTGATTACAAAACTGTAACGCATTTTTCTCTTCGCGTGATGTTTGATTCGGAAACTCGTGTCAGATGTAAAGAAACAAATTTTCCGAAAAATTGTTCCGAATGTCATAAAATTTAAATAAAAAATGTTAGATCCATTTTCTCCAAATTTAATGCGTACAATTGCACAGTGTTGGTTCATTCCCATGTCAAATTTAAGCTCGATACCTCCATGTTTTTAGTCATTTTTTCAAAAAAAAAACTCAAAATCCCATAAAATCTGACAGATTGGATAAATTTCGACCAAATTCTATACCAAGGGTCTTCAATCACCATATTATATTTGCGTGCAGTTTTAGAACGATGATTGAAAATGTCCGCAAGTTAGAGTTACCACATTGTTATTAATAACTAACGTCTGATTAATTAATTAAACGAGCAAACTGAACTGAGCAAGATAATATAATTGCTAAATATAAATTAATAATATCGCTATTAACAATTTGTTATTAATAACCATCGCCTGATTAATAAATTAAGCGAGTTAATTGAATCGAGCGCGTAAGATATTAGTTTCGCGGTACATGCTGAAAAAAGCTGGAAATATTTTCCTCAGCATAACGGCCTGTCGCGCAGTTTACGTCGGAGCCCATAACTTCGTTCCCCTCAGACGTGTACACTCGTTAGGCGAATAAATTGAATTGGCAACGAACGCGTTTTTGCTGCGATATCGAGCGTCCCCGGCGCGGCACGCGATGCGTCTTGGGGACACTCGGCAACTTTGCTGTCGCACGACGAGTTACGTCGAGCGGCTTCTAAGGCGTACGCGTACCTACATGGTACACCAGCAACAGCGAGAACCTCGCGAACGGAGCAGAGAAAAAAAAACAAAAAATTATTCCCAGCTAGCTTATACACTGTACATGCGTGCGAGAAACGCACGGTGTCGCGATACGTGTTCTTCCTTTCCTTTAAAGGAGATTCAGGAATACTCGGCGGATTCCGATTCAAATTTTCATGAATTTTCTACAAACAAAAAATTACACAAAGCGAGCCTTACACTGAACAAAATCATTAGAATGTTATATGAATGTTACCTATTTTCCAACCTCTATTATTCCGTGCGACATTTTTACCGTTAAATGCTTGTCAATTTGTCATTTAAATTACCTACTTGTCATTTAACGACCTGTTGAGATTCCGGGAAACGTCTTGTATAGGACATACCAATGTGTATATATATATATATATATATATATATATATATATATATATATAAAGATAAACTCGCAATGCTTCTCATGAGGAGGTTATCTGAACGTATACCAACGTCCATACGTCACTGTTAATAGTAAAAAAGAATAATAGATTTATATTCCGACCAATTTGATATTCGCATGGTAGCGAGATCGCGAATTCTCTAAATACGGTCTGCGCGCCGGCGGGTGGAGAGGATCCCGAGGCCTCGGGCGACTCGAGCCCCGGGAGGAAGAAGAGTTCGCCGAGGAGGAAGACGGACGAAGAAGACGAAGAACTGGGCCTGCACGCGAGGCCGCCGGTGGCCGCTTGTCGGTGCGCTATCTCCACGGCCCTTTCGCCACCCAGGCTCGCACGTTTTCTTCTTCTTCCTCGGGGTTTCTTCTGGGCTTCTTAGTCCCAAAGCCGCGCACGAGATCTCCCCGAGGCGAGAGCCACACGGGAGCGCGCGATTCGCTCGCCGCGGATCCGCGTGTCTTTGGGTGATGTATATCGAGCGCTTGGCGACAATCATCGCGACCCCGGAGCTCCCTCCGGGCATTCGACCGTTTCTGTATCCGCGAACCTTCCCGAACTCGCTTCAGGGATACAGCTTCGAGATCTCGCCCGCGAGCCAATTACACACGATACGCACGCCAACACACTTTCGAGACATCCCAGCGATTTATTTCGCACAAAGTGCGATGCGACTGACCGGGAAGATAGTGGCGATTCTTTGCCTCCAATGCTCTTCTTGCTTCTTCACCGGAACGCGGCGACAACTTGGATACCCAACGTCTCGACGAATCTCGACCACCTGTACTGCGAGTGTCTCGCGCAGCGACAAATTAAATTCTGCAATTAATGAATACCAACAAAACCTTCGTACATGAGAAAATAAAAAAATGGCACTGAAATTCTAGCTATATAAATATAATGAAGCTTGAAGACTCTTTCGGATTGAAGAAAAATGATAATAATTCTTCTAAACTGCTCGGAATTTTTCAGAATGAAAATGTTGGTGAAAGATCACTATTGAACAATTTACGTTGCCCATTTTTTCACCTGAATAAATATAAAAATATTTATGATGCAGTTGCGTTCGAAAAAACTTGAAAAAAGGAGATCAAAATAGAAGGAGATATTTAAGCAATATATCTGCAGGGGAGAGCGGGGCAAAATGGGACAGTGGGGCAAAACAGGACACTGGGGGAAAAATTCAATTTTCCAATCATTTTTGGATACCCCATTCAATCCCATTTTGTCATAATTCACCACCACCGCCGCCATCCAAAAGTTATTGGAAAATTACGTTTTGCCCGATTATCCCCTTTTGCCCCACTCTCCCATTTTGCCCCGCTCTTCCCTATTTATTTATTTTATTCTAGACAATAAAATCATCAATTTGCAAGGTGCCCCGCAAATGAATATATAATTTCAATAAATATTTAATTGCCGGGTACGCCCGAATGTTTTTCCGTCAATGGGCATTGAACTGTGAAATAAAAATATAGGAACCGTTCTCAAGGAAATTACATAATTTACATGATGGATTTCCCTGGTGTGGTCGTATGCTTCCGCCCAGTAATGGCAATTTCCATCTCCGCACGAAATACCAGATGCTATTCAGTACCAATCAATGTTTTTTTCCCACCGTGCGATCCTCACCCAACCGAGGCGACTCCTCGCCGCTCGGCGATAATGCATTAATAACATACCGCCCATAAATCGTCCTATCAGACGAATAAGTCACAAGGAATGTACTTTCGTCGCGGGCTCGTTTGCGGAAGTTGTTTTAAATTGTTAGGCAAGACTCAGCCGAGAGATCGCCAAGATTGCGTATATTACACGTATGGCCAGTATGCATCTCGCACACAAGCACCGAGTAATGTCTATACAGAGCGTAAATTCAGCGTGGTGAAGTCCCGGGATCTCAGAATACGAGGAAATGGGTGTTGCTCGAACGTTGGTACCGGTGCGGACACGTGGGCATGCACACGCGGAGAGTCATTCCGTGTCGTGTCGCGCAGTCATTACCGTAACCAGTTATCACGGCGAGCCGAAGGAGCGTTAACGTTATCACGAGAGAGCCAACACCTCGTGCCCCGCGGACCGCCCGAGGAATCGTCGAGTCGCGCCCCCTCGCAGTAGTGCGAAAAGAGGAAGAACAAAAACTTTCACCGCAGATACGGTCGATCTTCCCGAGCGCTTCGCAGATTCTCGAAACAGCGAACAGCCACGCGAGAGTGTCATAGGTATCGCGCTAAAGCGAATCCGTACCCACGTCCCGGCAACTCATTCCCGGGTATTCGTTTCCTGCGCAGTCTTTATTTTATTCATCATCGAGATGGCATAATCTTCAGCTGCGGAAATCGTTGAACATTATTGAGCGGAAATCGTAGTCCATCGAGGAAAACAAGTACCGTTTCACTAACAAAGTATAGGTCGTTAATTATTACTTGCTGCTACAGCAAGATAGATTGTTGTCCCTGTGTTAAGTTGATTAATTTCCAGCTGCCCGTTTTTTTTTTTTGCCGATCATTATTTTGTTCGCCACTGAGATGGCATAATTTTCCGCTGCAAAAATCGTTGAACATTGGTCAGCCGAAATCGAAGTGCATCAAGGAAGAAATATTATTCTACACTTTCACGAAAAGAAAATGATTTCATTTCTTGAACAAAGTGTACATCGTTGATTGATTCTTCTTGCTTATAGCAAAATATTCTCAGCTGCGGCGAAGCAAATTTGCTGCAGCAGCAAGATAGTTTGTCGCGCCTGTGTCAAATAAGTAACATAGTTACGGTAACAAAATTCCTGCAGTCCCAACAAATTTTTTCCTCCCTGTTTCATTGACCCAACTTGCGTTTGAAAGCCTCGGAGCTCTATCCAGGTTAAAAAAAAAACCCCAAAAGAACAACCCCCGCTGATGAGGTGACTCGCCTGCAGCACTGCCATGGGTGGTCAAAGTCGCTTTTCCACCGACCTAATGTTTTTCTTTGACCCACCTGATCACAATCTTCCCCTCGGTTTTTTCGGATATTTTTTTATTCGCCCTCCCGCTATTCTTCCACGATGGAAGGGTCGCTGAAAGCGGAACCAAAGCGCAGTCCTTTGAATGAACCCCTTCCCGCTGATCCCGTTGCTCTCCCACATCCGTCGACGAGAATCATGGAGTTTGGTTAGATAAAGCTCCCGAGGAAAGTACCATCACCGCAGCCGCAAGCCGGTACTGTTTGCCTTGGTGCGCTGGCATGGTTCAACGTGCGAACATGCACGATATCCGAAAGCTCCGATACTCCACTGGCCGCCGTTAAACGCTAACGCGTTACCTTCGGGGATGATTCTGCCGCGAAACGGGCGTTCGTGGCCAACGCAGAAGCTCTCTGGCTCGCTTCCGCGGCGGCTCGGAGCGTTGGTTATCAGGAGCATCGCAACGGCTAACGTCGCTCCTGCAGATCCGGCCCGGCGCCGATGCCCCTGGCTCCGCTATACATATACGTGCCGCTATGTGTACTCCGTCGGCTAGCTCCGAGGTATTTGATATTGACTTCTCGAGGCGCGGGCGCGGCTTTGAACTCTCTCTCTCTCGAAAACACACCGTACCCTCCGCGCGCGCGACCCGGTGGAGCTGTAGACCGGCCACCCTCCCCCCCCCCTCGAACCACCCACTTGCTTTTGCACCCCCTTAACCCCCCCCCCCAACCCCTCCTCCCTGCACTACCTCGCCCAACGAGAACGCCACTCCCTTCTACGTTTAATTAAAAAGCTTCGTACGCGAGGTCGCCCTCTCGCTCCTACCTACACGGCTGCGTCTAACCTACCCTTTATACAGTCTCTCTCGCCGCGCGATATGTATACAGGCCGATAGTCGATTTTCCGAGCAGCCAGACTCCCGACTCGTCGGACCTCTTTCTCGACCATCAAACACAACCGGGACTTCTCGGGCTTATGTGCGTTTCCGAACTTTACGAATTGATGGAATATGCCGACGAACCAAAGCCCCGAAATTCATGCCGCGATGAGGGAATATTGTTGATGATTTTTCTTAATTGTATTTTATTTTTATCGGAGATGGAGGGATAAAAAATAACCGGGAACAAATTTTTAAAAAGAAACATATATCACAGGAAAATACAACTAGAAGACAAAATTCACAGTCACATAAGATAGGAACGATAACCTACAAAACAAAACATCTCTGGAAATAATCACTCATCAAAAAGACAGAAAATAACTTTCAGAAAACAAAGATGACAGCGAGACACACTCGCAACCACGAGATAAATAAACATTCTGAGGATCCTGACCAGGGTGAAAACGTTAAACAATGAAAAGTGGAATTTTTCATATAACACCGAACGAAGAAATTTTCCAGAAACAGACCGTTCCGAAGTCGCAGCAAGGAAAGTCAAAATATAAAGAATAATTTTTAAAAGTGGATAAAGGGGCCCTTTTTGTGAATTTGGCAGAGGTTTCGATAGTGGTGAGGATTAAAAGGGTCAAAAAGGTATGAAATGAGATAGGTTTTTTTTTTTATGGAGCATCGTAGGACTGAATGTAGGTATTAGT
The DNA here is from genome assembly GCA_963922035.1 of Amblyjoppa proteus. Taxonomy (NCBI): domain Eukaryota; kingdom Metazoa; phylum Arthropoda; class Insecta; order Hymenoptera; family Ichneumonidae; genus Amblyjoppa; species Amblyjoppa proteus. The sequence goes on along the minus strand of OY998234.1, from coordinate 22,488,507 downwards.
CATCGCCGAAGAACTGGTCCGATATCGTGCATGATTCGCCGATGCATAATGCGCAACTGAAACCCCCGCGAGGCGCTTTTCCAACAATAGCAATTATCCACGAGAGACTTCATTACCCATTCGCCCCGAGCATCTCGCGTTCCTCTATTCTTTATTTATGGACAAGCTCATTATTTCTGTGCAGGTAAGCATATGAAAAAAAAAAAAAAAAAAATGTTTCAAACCTTTCCGCGCTCTCTTTTCTCCCGGCTTCGCTGTACACGGACGCTAGAGATTTTGCTTCTTCTCTCATCTCTCCCTCTCTGGATGCCCCAACCTTCCCTTTTTTCCACGCGATACGACGAGCTCTGCAGCTTCATCTTTTTTTCTTCGTTTTTTTTTTTTTTTTTTTACTTTCCCTTCGCTTTTCTCTCGTCCTTATTTTTTTACATTTATTTTACCATTGTTTTACCATGAATTAGCTGGACCGACCCAGCAGTTGCTTCGGCAGCGGTTCTTCGCCCGCTGTTCCGCGCAGGGATTACATTAAGCAAACGAGCCGTGTAATTTGCAATTACAGAATGTTGTGCGAATAAGCGGATGTAACTGATAAAGGGTTTACGTAGCTTCGCTTACGTGTGTCAAGGAACGAAGATGCGCACGCGCGTTAGCACGCGAAACCCTCGCTCGACCCTCGGACTTCCTCGGAATCCGGGTCATTCGCACGTATCTGCCATCGGCGGTTTCGAGGATACTCGCACACGTAGCTGCCGCTCCGGACGAGACAACGCGCGAGCCGGGAACCCTCAAAGGGTGCCACCGCCCGGGCGATAGTCACGAGTATGCGTCCACTTAGATCATACGCGATAGAGACGAAAATCTCGTAGGTGGCTCGAAAACACCGAATTCCCCCGATTCTGAAAAAGTCGGGTAACACCGAAGTGCCAGCTAGAGGATCGTGGGACGATTGTCTCGAAGAACGGAGATTCTAGGAAAAAAAATTGAAGCAACTATGCCGAAGTCTTCAAAAACAAAATTCAAATTAGGATCGTCGATCAGAATTTGGTGGGGAAATAAATGATCTTTAGTTGATCGATAAACAAGAGCTTGGAGCCGAAAAATGTGGGTTTTGTCATGCAGTATTTACTGAAATAATGCATGATGGCTGATAAATACATTTGTGTATTCGCCAGAAGGGGCCGAAGAGTGTTTAGGCAACTTAAAAAAAAATCATCAAAGAGCATACTCGAAAACCTGCACTGAGAAAGCGGAGAGCATTTTCTATTATGTCGAATATTTGTCAGGAGGAACGTCTATATAGGTAGTTTCTGATGAGTGTATATTCAATTGGTTAAACTATAATTGTGATTGCATCCATGATTTTTATGGTTTTTATAGTAAAAAAAAAAATCGCTATTATTGCTTTTACTATGTAATTTTTTCTCGGTGTACGTTCCACGTCCTTGCGTACTTTTTCTGCGATCCACGTTTTCCGGTATTTACTTTCGGCTTAAAGTCGTAATTAAAAAATCCCAATTGATTTTTCATCATCACCCCGCGAACAACAGTTCCAAAAGTTCCGGCCTCAGTCCGCAAGAATGATCCTTGCGAATTTCCCTCGTAGAATCACAGCGAGACGTTAAAGTATAACTTTTCTATAAATATATTTGTTTATAATCTTGGCGCGCTGGTAAGAGTACTGCGTCGGCGAGACTTTTCGTCTGGGGAATACTTTAATCTTCCAGGATGGCAGAGAGGTGGAGGATGAGAAGGTTGGAGGCGGAGTGCGGAAAGCTGGAAGCTCCGGTTTCTCTCGGGCCGGAAAGTGAAGAGAAGTAGAGAAAACTCGCCCGGTTTCTCACACCGTGTACTTTCTCTCGCTGTCCCTCATCGCGTTCTCGTTCTTATTCCCTCTTACAACTCTCCCTCATTTCTCATCCCTTACACCCCTCCCCCGGTTCCGTACTTCGAGCAACCCCGTGGAGAACTGCGAGCCAAGTAGTAACGCCAGTAGCAACACGGCCTCTCATCCCGCTGCAGCGAGACGCTGTTCATAATCCGTACAAACAAAGTGAGCCAACATGCCGCGGGGCTCGCTATGCGAGGGCGACAGGCTTAAACGAGATTATCAAACGATTAAAAGAATTCTCTCCATCGTCCCGACCCTCGCTCGATTTCCGTCAGTTTTTCCGCAGTCGGAAGATTACGCGATTCCGGAGAGCGGGCGAAATTTTCCTGCAGGCCATGAGGAAGGAGCGCCGAATAAAGACGGAATCGGAGATTAGCCCATGCCGCGATCCACGTCTCACTTCGCCTTTGTGAGGCAATGAAAACGGGCTGTCTCAAAGAACCGCGACTGATACATTTTTAATTGCCTGCAATATCGCTCGGGCCTCATCCGAGACGCGGAGAGGATGGTTCTTAATTAAATGTCATATTGCGGCCCGAGGCGAAATCTTCCGAGGATTGCGGAGATCAAGCTGAATAAGATAGGAAACTCGATTGAAGACACTTGGAGTAGAGCTACTCCAAATGCTCTAGTAGGACGGTCCATAAATAATATTTATTTGATTTACCCCTGTAGCTGCCGGCGCAGCATGTTTGGTACGTTAGCTGAACAGCTAGTTTGAAAAGTGTCTTCTGCAAATTTAATTTTTTTTTTTAATTCTGGCAAAATTTGACGAATGATAATGCATGGTAATGATAATGTTCTTGAACGGATTTCAAATTTCATTGAAGTATTGATTGAATTTGAGTAATTATAAGCAGTACAAGTATCAAAAGTATTACAAGTATTTTTACTTATATAGTAAAACAGCGATTAACCGGGCTCGCGTTAACCGTGCGTCTTCCGAGGTTTTTTTTTTTTTAAGACTACGCACTACTATTAACTACTATCAATGAAAAAAAATCTCAAGCTTTATATTCTAGTTCACACTATTCAACAATTAAATAAGTTGTACCAAAGGTCATTGTAACTAGTAAAAGTAAAGTTGTATCATTAGCCCTATTGACTTATATACTTTCGCCGTCTAGTTCGAATTAACCGCGATTTCGATTATCCGGGCACATTTCGCTCCCGAGCATCCTGGTTAATCGAGGTTCTACTATAATACTTTTAATGCATACAATTACTCACAAAATACTGATAAATCATAAAAATTAATTTTCACAAAAGTGAAATTCTTCCCCTATTTTCAATCAGAACCCATAGTTAAAGGGTTGAATAAAATGGAATCAACGACCAATTTCCACCAGTAAAAGTCTCTAAAAGATGATCCGTAGTCGGCAAGATCGGTGGTAACGAAGCTCCGCAGCTGTATTAAATGTCGACATTTAATGCACGCAAACAGGTGTAGATCGACAGCTTTCCTCAATTCCTTCCTCGTTCCGCATCGCCTCATAAAACCGCCCATTAGAGCCCACATCTTCGCCTGCATATCTCGAAGGCTCTTCGACTCGTAACTGTAACGTTGCATCTCCTCACGCTCGCCCATTGATAGGCAACGAATACCCACCCGGGAAGATCGACCGGGCAGTCAGCGGATGAACAGTGCTTTACTACTCACCTGAAATCAACGGCGCACGGGTTCTCCTCTCGTTGTCTGTAACGCGCGAACCACCCGATAACACGATCTTTCCTTCTCGCCAGGCTCTATCCGGGAAATTATCTGTTTAATGTTAAAGGGTGAAAGGACTGCCAGGAACGAAACGACGCTCGTACATAATTGTTTACGAGTCGATCCCGCGAGCGGACAGGGTCGAGGGCAGAAAAGCAAGCTCGCCGGGGGCCGTCGGTGAAAATTTTTTATTGAATCACATAGCAGGCGATTTCTTATTCCGATCGTGGGATCCTCTCGCGTGGAGCGTTACATGTACGCGGCAATAGAATCCCGGGTGGGAGAGAAGGAGAGCCCGCTCGAGTACGGAGACGAGGTGGAGAGAGGAAGCTTAGTGGGAATATTGGAATACTCGCTCGACGCACAATCATGGACTAGCAAAGTGACCGAATTTGAATATAACAACGGGTGTATCCGTATATACTCATACACACCGTGCACCGTGGGGGCATAAAGCCGGACGCGGATACATATCTACTGTACCGGCGCGTACACTCGAATATTCTCCTCAGAGAGGGGGGGGGGGGGGGGGGGTGGAGCAGAGAGAGGGGTTTTTCGCTGTACGTTCTTCGCTTGCGCGATCGTCGCTCGATGCACGTAGACTCGTGTGTGGACCCTGCCCGAGGCCAGACACGCTCGAGTTGCAACGCTACTAATTTTTAATATTCGCCGAGGCACGACACGTACGGGTGGTCTCGTGGCTCTGCGGACGTTATTATGTATTGTAATAAATTCGTTGGTACCTGGGAAAGGCTCGATGCACTCGATGGTGGAAGTAGGCATCGTAAACAACGATTTTTTTGTTTTAGCGGAGTTTCGCGAATTATTTTGAGCTGAGAAACGTGAACATAGGAACGTGATAAAGTCAAGATTTAAGCGGATCCATATTAACTTTGAACTCGTTTGTTTTCGATATGCACAGTAAAAAAAGATTTGTACATTTAACAAACCTTTTTTGTCCACAAATGTCCGCAATTATTTTGTTGTTAATATTACAAAAAGTATTCGTAAAATTGACAGACATTTTTGTAAAATCGACAAGATATTTTTGTAAAATTAACAAGAAAAGAATTGTGGAAGTTTGTAGACAAGAAACGTTCGTATCATTTTTACTGTGCGAAGAACTGCACAGGGAGTTGCAGGGAATTTTTGAGAGGGTTTGTTCGAGAGTTGTGAGCTTTTACTGCTTTCGTCGCTTTCACTGGGAGATTTTTTTATTGTTTTTTTTTTTTTATCATAGATTATTTCGGCCGAAGAAATGAGGACACTAATATGATAAATTTAATATTTGAGCAAATCACTATTGATTTTGAACTTATTGATTTATTTATTTTCGATATAAATGCATTTAACAAGAGGATTTAATTCAACTTTTACTGATTTTTCCACTTACGGCAAACGAGGATGTGATAAAATTAACATTTACGCAGACCTTAATTAATTTTTGCGAGATATATTTATATATATATAGATTTTTTTTTTTACATAGAGCACTGTACGTATGTGGGAGCTCGTAGGGAAATTTGAAAGGGCCTTTCATGAACGAATTGTCGGAGAGCTGCAAGCCACTGCTTTTACTACCGCCACTGGAACCTTTAAACAAGAGACCCCGTTTGTTGGACCCGTGGCCGTACACGTAATTTTGTAATTCCGGTCCATTCTCCGCATCTGTGTAACTGTACGGGTCGACCACTCGCGCGAAATCCTAGACCGAGTACGGCGGCCGCTTCCACTGTAAGCCGGGCGAGAGCAAACCCCGGAGCCGGTTGGGAACATCAAATATGAAAGCTCGCAATTATATAAACCCGAAAGCTGGCGTAAGCCTCCTCCTCCCGGCCTTTCATCCCTGTTATACTGACCTGGCTTAACCACCGGGATGAGAGAAACTACTTGAGTGTACACTCACGAAATACGTGCCTATTTGCGATCTCGTTATTTGACAAAGTTTACGTTCGGATGGTAAAAAGAATCGACGATACCTGGAAAATGAGACACAAGCTTCATTCACTTCTTTCTAGCTCGGAATCCCAAATCAAAGATTAAGCTAAAACCGATAGCACTTTTAACTTACGGTCAAGCTGGATACTGGTAATGGCTAAAAAAAATGCTTTCCGACGGAATTTACTCGAATTCACGATACTGAAGTTAATTAACGATCGAACTTTGGTTATCCAATTGCTTGCGAAATAAATTATAAAGTAAGAAGATGAACCTCGGTGAAAGCTTCAAGTTTATGTCAACGGAGAAAAATGATTTTGTTTCCGTAACAAAATTTGAATCGTTAGTCATTTATTGTTGCGGCACGCAAAGAAAATTTGCTAGCACAGCAAGATAGTTTGTCGTCACTGTGTCAAGTATACAAATTAGTTACGGTAAGAAAATTGTTACTATTACATAAAACAACAAATATATTCTCCGTGAGGCGACGAAAACAAGCCATAATTGAAATATCCTCTTGACACGAACCGATATTAAATGTTCACCGTCACATGACATTTATCAAGGTTTCTTCGCAGACTAAAAGTAGAACCTAAGTGAGACATCGAAGGACCATAACGCACGTGGTGCCTGGAATTCATATTCCGATCGCTCTTTGTCACAACGACGTGTCACCCTCCGCGTGTCGCGCACATCGCTCTCCGCCGAGCTTGATGATCGATGTGACTGAGACTTACCAAGTTAAAGGAAAAGGGCAAAGGGCGCAAAACGGCGAGTAACACATAACATAATTAAAACAATCCGTTACGAGAGCTTGGAAAAAAGGGAACATTCTCGCTGACGCTGACATTCACGTAGAGCCAAATTTTAACCAAACTTCTCAAAGTATGCGCTGAAAAGCCAAAATCCACGGAATCGTCGAGACTTCGTACTTGCCCTTTTTTAATTTCTTCAACGATTCTTGTTTTCCTGCTCGAAAATGCCGAATGCGAAATGTTTGACATATTTGCAGCGTGGAAAGCAAACTATTCACTACCCTCGCACGACTCCGCCACAAATCCATGCTCCCTCTCCCGAGTCTCGTGGTTACTTTGACCTCGCAGGTCCTTTTAGTTCAATTTCTCCACATCCGCTTATCCTTTCTCTCCTGCTCGGGAACAAAACGCGCGAATTCTACGTTTCACCGGCTACAGAATTTAAACTATTCTCTAAACACTCGGCGATTTCGTTTCTGTAAGTCTAATGAAATAATTCGCGGTGGACCGTGATTTTCACAAAAACCGAATGACAAACCCCTGAGCATAAATTTCCGAAGTCGCGTGTACCGAAGACGAAAAGACTCCCCCGAAATGACATTCTCCAAGGAGATCATCCGACCGGATTATAAATTATTTAATCAAGCAACTCGCAGTCCGCACCCAGAAAAATAATTTATTTGATGGCGACCGTTTATTCAGATAAAGTAAAATATTTATTTGATTTAAATAAATATTTATTTCATTTAAGTAACTATTTACTTAATTTAAATAAATATTTATTTAAATCAAATAAATATTTTACTTAATCCAAACAAACGGTGGCCGTCAAATAAATTATTTTTCTGGGTGCGGGCGAGCTTGCCTATGGTAAGAAAAAAGAAAAATATTTGCCGCATTATAAGATTCTAGGCGGGAGAGTTTCGTTTCCGTGAGTCGAACGAAATAATTCGCGGCGGACCGTGATTTTCCCAAAAACCTAATGACAATTCCCACTCCTCGAGCACAAATTCCTGAAATCGCGTGTACCGAAGACGAAAAGACAATTCCCCCGAAATGACATTCTCCGAGGATCATCCGAGCGGATTATAAATTATTTAATCAAGCAACTCGCAGTCCGGGCGAGCGTGCGTATGGTTAGCAAAAAGAAAAATATTTGCCCCATTATAAGATTCTAGGTGGGAGGAAAACGACCCCGGGAACGCGGGCTGTGGTAGCTCGGGCTTCGAGTCGGGGTGGCGACGAGCAACCGGGTCGAGTGGAAAAGACGGAGCGAGGATGTATGTATGGAAAGCGAAAATGGGGAGTGAGCGAGAGAAATATGTATATATATATATATATATACATATATATATATATATATATATATATATATATATATATATATATTTATATACATGTATACATGTATAGAAGCGGAGGAGGGTGGCTCGAGGCAGTAATAAGAACGACGGCATAGTTTTAACTTCTCTTTTATGTCGGCATTTTCCACGGCGTTGCTTTGTGCGAACGAAAGCACAAATTGCCGGGGCGCCTTCGGGGAGACATTGAGACACGAAGAAGAGACCCCGCAACATCTACTCCACCTCCTACGCTTACTCGTACTCCTCCTTATTCATCTACGGTTCTCTCTGCGAGACCTTTCTCTCTCTCCGAGCTCCTCGCGATCCTTCGTAGACTGGCTTATCGTCGTTTCGCGGCTGGGTAACCGAGACGAGGAAGAGTTTCACCTTCTCGTTGCGCCTCGGGTCTCTCCCGACATTGTTCGGAGCTATTCCGAACTTCCTTTGCCATCGTCACTTTTGAATGTCTGGCTGCAACGTTGTAGCTCCGAGACGCAGGTTTAAAGATAAAAATATCGGAGCCTTCGCGTTAAAGTGGCTGATGCTTGTTCATCCCTTCGAGCTTTCTTTTAGCTCCGACAACGCTATGGTTGTCGGTAATGGATGTTTTCGCTGTCACTCTGCTACCCATCTGCATACCATCAAAGAAATTACTTTAAAGTGCAGTTGTGAATTTTTACAGATTTTTTTTGTCACTCCCTCTTATTTTTATTATTTATTTATTTATTTTTTTGCAAATCTATACATCTCTTCCTATGTGGCCTTTTATTTTAGCTCGAACAGCAGTATCGTTGTTGGTAATCAATTCTTTGTCTGACCGAAGAAATGAAACTTTAAAGTTCGTCTGTAAAAATGTTCGATTTTTTTTTTTTTTTTTTTTTATAATGCTACTTTCTTATTCGAACTGTTCGAAGTTCGCCGTAAGTAAAGGATTTTTCGGGGTTTTAACCTTAAAACCTTATTAAAGGGTTTTATTTTATCGATTCCATACTAATTTCTTAATTGATCTAATACCATAATTGAAGCTAAACAGCTTCAAACAGCTATAAAAATTACAAAGCAAAAAGCAACTATGCCATGATCATAAAAAAAAGATGAAAAAAAAAGTTGTAGCAAGACCGGAAAAAAGAGCCGATGTATAGCCGGGCGACAGAAGTGGTAATAACAATTGCCGGAGTCAAAGTAGTAAATGTGAGTGCAGGTAGGACCGCGGGACTCTCACTCCCTTTCTCATCGCACGCTCTCGTGCGTCGGGCTCGTGTGTACGGTGGAACTCGTACACAGTCGGGGAACCCGGCGTATGAGTGTTACGTATGGGTACGCTAAGAGATGCGTTATCGAATGTTTTATTCATAAGGGTAGAACAAAGACCGCGTTTATCCTGAGGACATCTCCGAGTCGCGGGCGCACGCGGCAGCGGGACTGTATGCGATGCGGAGGCCTCGCTCCGCGCCGCGATATTACACGTCGTGTGGCTGCCGGGGGACTGCTGTCCCCCGCATAAACACATACACGCACCCCGACGTTTCCCGGCTCTCCTGCCTTCTCGCGTACCTCCTCACCACCCGATACTCTCTTAGTCTCTCGTGCGTTAACTGTCTCTCGTTTCTGTCACGCACTTCCCCTCTGCCCATCTCCCTTATCGCGACTGCCCGAACGACACCGAGGAAAAATATGCATCCGTGCCATCGGAGCTCCGAGTAGAAAAGCGAGTAGAAAAAGCTCCGACGCTCCGAAGTATTTGGGTATTCGCCCGAATTTTTTATTTATTTTTTCTATTCAAACATCGCCTTGAGAAGACTCGACAGATGTCAACTTTTGTGTAACACGGAGACAACCGCAACTGATAGATTTTCGGAAAATTTCTCGAATGTCGCTTCCGGTTGGTTGTTTTTTTCCCGCTGATCACGAATATAACATTTATTTCACTCCCAGCCGAATATTTTCCGTTTAAATCCCAAGTGCTGCACTGACAACGCTGCCGCTGCGGCCGATGCGGCCGAAAGTGAGAAGTCTCGATTTTACGCACCAAAAATCGTATTTTCGGGATTTAAATGGAAAATATTGGGCTGGGAGTAAAATAATTGTTATATTCGTGATCAGCGGGAAAAAATACATCGAATATAGCCTTGAGACAAAAAAAATCGAGCCAACAAGGATCTTTCCATTTTTTAGCCACTTTTGGAAAAACGTCGATTTTCGTGATTTTCAAACATCGATATCTCGGCTCCCAATGGAGCTAGGAAAAATCCGACGTGCCCATCGTGTTCTACGGGAAAAAATACCTAAGATAGGGTTTTGTCCGAAGTTCTCGAAGCATTTTATCGGGCAGTTTCGGGACGTTGAAAAACGCAAAAAAATGACTCGAAAGGGGTACTCTTACATTTTTTTTGAGGTTTTTTCAAAAAAAAACTTTAGAATTTTTTCGTTAATAGAATCGGTTGGGAAATATGCCACTTGAAAACAATGGCGGAGTTTTTAATTCGATATCTCGACATTTTTTGAAAAAAAAAATGTCGTTTCACAAAACTTAACATAGGATTTCCTATGCTGAAAATGGTTAATTTTCAAAATTTCGAAAAAATACAAATTATTAAATAGGTCACCTGAAGCCAATGGCGGTGGCAAAAATTCGATACCTCGCAAAAAAACATATGGCCATTTTGAAAGTGGAAAAATGAGATGGGTATCCTTACCATTTTTTGATAAAAATGGTTTCTTTGACAAAAATGTTTTTCTTTATACAAAAATTGTTTGTTTTTTTTTTACAAAAATTGTTTTTTTTTTTTTTTTTTTTTACAAAAATGGTTTCTGCTGCTGCAGTTTCCTACGGATGCCGTTTTCTGCGGCTGCAGGTGATAAATTATATCTATGATATAATTTATCCTGACAAAATTCGATGAAAAATCTGTCAACTTTTATGGTAGTTTTCTGTCTCTTTCGATATGCTAATTCTCATCTAATTATTTAGTTTCCGATATTCCATGTCATTTTTATTGTCATTTAATTATTCAATTTACGGTGTTCTGACTAAATTTCAGTGGCAACATTGCTCCCGGAATAAGCCCACGCTAAATATAAAGTACCCACCTTAAACAAACAAAAAAAAGACTAAGTGAACACGCGTCCATATACGCGAGGGTAGCGAGAATAAGTCGTTGCGTATGCTCTCGCATGCCCGAAAGGATCGTGGGCTGGAGGGAGACAGTAGCGAGAGAAGAGAGACGACGAGCAAGGTATTCAAAGCAGTGTACAGCGGAGGATATATCCCCGCAACCACTTGTGGGTCGTCGGAATTGCCCTAATAAAAATGTTACGCAGCCCCTGTGGGGCGGCTACACCGGCGCTATCGCCGCCGCCGAGGCGGCTTGCCGACGAGGACGACGACGACGACGATGCCGTGAGGACCAAAAGACGAGTAGTAGACGTCGAGCCGAGAATAAGGATCCCCGAATAAAGTCGGAGGTGGAGGAACGATGTCGGAGGATGAAGGAAAGGAGGGTCGAGGCGCGCGAGTCTCAAGTGAGCCGGAAAAAAACGTGGAGGCTCCTTCGCGATCGCACTCCAAGATAGCGGGACACTGCGAATACGGTAGCGGGCGCGACTCTAGCGGATCCTTATTTTTATTTATTTTTTTCTTTTCTTTTTTCCGGTCTCATCGTCGTCGTCTTTGTGGCTCGTTCACCGTGCACTCTCGGCTTTGTGTGTCATTCGCGAATAGCGCCGCGGGGGTCCGCCCTTACGGCATGCACGACGCGGTCGAAGGATACACCCGGAGAACTTCTATCGTTGCCGAAAAACAAAACAAAGATCTCCTCTACAACTGATACCGGCGGGCCGATTGTGCAATAGCCGCGAGACCGCATGAAAATCTACGCAAAAAATCTTGCAGTTAAATTTGAGTATCGACGATTTTGGTGCTCCTGGACGGAAATGGGGGCATTTGTGGTGAGCGTTTAAGGTTGGAGGAATCTGCTCAGATAGCGTTGATGATTCACTACGAAAGTCAGGATTTTTTAGGAAAAAATTACGGAATATTTTTTTGTGCCGCGGAAAGATGGAATATAATTTTCCTTTGCTTCGTTTTTCACGGAAGCGTTGATAGAAGTGCGATTTTTCGTCCCATCTCCGTCCCATCGAAACTGTAATCTCATTATTCTCGAAATTACCAAATTATGAAGTTACGAAGCTATTTTCCAGCGATGCGAGAAATCTTCGGTTTCCATCAAGAATTTTTAGCAAAAAAATACCCAACTATTTTTTTTTTTTTTTGAATCCGCGGAAAAGCGTGAAATAAATTCATCTTCCATTCGTTTCTCACGAAAGGGTTGCCAGAAGCTCGATTTTTCGTCCCCTACCCATCTTCCTCCCATCGACGCCGTAATCTCGTTATTCTCGAAGTTATCGTATCATGAAGTTGCAAAGCTATTTTCCAGCGAAGCTAGGAGCCTTCGGGTTGCAGCGTCGTGGAAGTCGCGAAAAAGTTCGTAGGCAAACTCGACGCCTGCTGCGACCTCGTTAATTGTCCTATCGCATCGGCGCGGTCTAGGCGCTGAAGACTCTCGCGCGTGAACGTGCACAACGAGGAAAGCTAGCCTGGAAGAGAGCCGGATAGAAGGGGAAGGCGAGAGAGTCGGGAGTAGAAGATCGTAAGAGCACGGCGTGGGTGGATCGCAATGATTTACGAGTACCGGCGTCCGGGGCTCAAGCCGGACTCCGCAGAGGCCTCGCTGATAGCGTCAGAGCCACATAAGTCATCGAGACTACCGAGGGGTCTGTCCCACTCTCTCTCTCTCTCTCTCTCTCTCTCTCTCTCTCTCTCTCTCTCACCCTCTCTCTCTCTCTCTCTCCTCGCTAAACCCTCCCCCGTTCTAAGATCTTCGTGTCCCTCTTATTCTCTCGTCGAGCCTCGACGCGACGATACTTTCCATCCCTCTCTCCTATTTCTTCTCCCGATGAACGGGCTGCATCCTATTCTTAATCTTCTTTGGACCCCCATTATCGAGACTCCGTCGTTCAATTATAACGCCGACGATACACGGGGAATTATAATTGCTTTTCCGCACAACCGAAAGGACACGGACTTCGCACGGTGACCATTATCAAGGTTCTTAACCTTTGTCTAATGTAAAGATTTTTTTTCTGCAGTACCCTTGTTTAGTTTGAAGTCGATCGAATATTATAGGATGTTCCTTTTTTCTTTAATCCTTCACGAAATTCATTCAACCCTATATAGTTAAATGAGAATAATAAGAATAGTTACTCTTATTAATATAATTGTGTTTTTAGCTGGCTTAATCGTATCTCAAGACTTGCGAATCGCTATGTCGCGATCATTGATTTATATTGCGGTTCATTAAGCTTGTCCTTGCGAATATTGTTCACTTCGCACCAGTTGCAGAGAAATGAGAGAGAATAATAATTCCAAAATGTTATTAACAAATTCATTAAAAAGTAAAATCATGCAACAAATCTTCCGGAAACAACTTTTTTTTAATGAAAATGATTCTTTCATTTTTTTTTTGAACACGGATCAATTTTTTTAGATATTAAAATTTTCCTTGAATTTTGTGACTTTACACATTTTCCCCATATAAAAAAAAAAAAAATTCAATCAATTTAAAAATCTAAAAAAATTCATACGTATTCAGAAAAGCGAATGAATCATTTTCATTTTAAAAAAGTTAGATTTCCGGGAGATTCGTTGAACAATTTCATTTTTCATCAATCTGTTAATAACATTTTGCAATTATTATTATGCAAAATTAATATTTTCAGCACCTTTAATATGCTTGATTTTTTTTTCTTCAAATTTCCTATCCAGAAGTGATTCAGAAAACTAATGCGAAGTGAAAACTATTCGCAAGGTCTACCTTAACGCGGTTCACCTGTAACTTACTATTATTATTATTTGTTTTGTTTCTTTTTACATTCTCAATTATATTATTTTTCACCCCAGCTATTCAAATCTTCTTGTCTCCTTTTAAGTTTCATCTCTAACAGCCACTCTCCTCATCGGTTAATGATTGTTTGACCGTCGGATTCTTCCCATTCAGTCTATAAATGGGCAATGCCCAACATATACCAACATAAATAAATAAATAGAAATCAATAATAATAATACTACCAATATTAATATTTCCATTACTAATATAAATAATAAAAATTGTCGTATTCCGTCCGCTGTGAAGATGAATGTCGATTGAATCTTGCGTGTGCAATCGAATCGTCCCCATCGATCAGCGAATAAGTAATTAGCCTCGGAATTCCGTCAGGACAGTCCTCCGTCACTCGTGTCGTCCTCGTGCTTCACATCAGAAACCGCCATGCGGTTACGCTCTTATTATCACGATTATTAATACTATCATTATCACGAGCGTATATTATTATTCCCACTGGACACGCCAGTTCGCTCGCTCGCGCGCCCCGAGAGAGATCCGCGCCGCTCTCGTCCGGTACGTCGCCGGAGTAATTGCATCACGCTCGGCAAGTAGGTACTACGCGCGGTAGTAGGTAAGGTACGTACGAGCCGGACAGCCGGTACGCTCACCCGGGCAATACATCTCCGAGACAAGAGCTCAAGCTAGAGGGAGACTCACGTCCGGACACCCCGCTGGGTTCTCGATTCGATCGTGCTTTACTCGTAACCGGCATTAGCAACGCTCCCGCGAAATGACAACTTATCAATTTATCTCCGTGACAACTTATTAAAATCCTACCGGTTGAAAATAATCATTAAAGCGGGACGCGCCTGCGCGCCGCTCCGCACTACGCACATCGGGGCGATTTTGTATCGACCCCCATCGCCGCGAGACGTGTCTGATCGGAACGGACCATTACTACTTGCTGGAATCGACTCGCCCATTTTTTTCATACATCTTTTTATCCCGTCTGTGCATTTTTATTTTCTTTATTTTATCTCGTCCCACTTCGTTATCGAATTGCCGGGAATGTCAGCGTTCCGCAAGTTTCATAAGAACCGAATACAATGAAAGCTGCAAATCGGCTTATGTAGAGGAATGTCCAAACGAGAGGAATCCGGAGATCGGGGCGAAGAATCCTTTCGGGTGTGCTCGGAGATTGAATGAATCGTACTCGTTGTCCTCTCGCGGTCCAATTAGCTCCGATTTTCTTCGTTTCCTTCCCCCACCAACGATATCGGTGTCACGGTGAGCGCGCAATCGCGGAATCTCCACCGCTATTGTGTATAATAACCGCTGGTGCTCTGTACGTATTATATCTATATATATATATATATGTACATATATATATTCGAGTGTATTAGTCGTTGTCCCGTGCGGCCGCTGGCTTCGTCCACTTTACCGGGCGAGCTACATGAATATTACATGCTTCTTTACCCCACCGGAAAGATAATTGTCAAGAGTTCTAAATACGGCGGTAACCGGTGGGTGGACAGGCTTGTACACACATATATATACATGTATATGGTGTATGCATAATTCATTAACGCGACGAGAAACTTAAATTTTACGACTAGCCCCGAGGATCGTATACAACTTCGCCGATCGTCAAGTGGACGAGTGTAGTACAAGACTATATTAAAAAGAATTTTTTTAATAGTAAAAAAAAAGAGCGTGGAAGCGCCCTAGCAGGAGGGTAAAAGATACAACAAGATTACGGTCACGTTGAATAATTTTCATAAGGAAACGTTTCGAAGAATATGATTTTTAGATAATTTATTGAGGTGAACGATGAGTTGTTTTTCATTTCTTTTTTTTTTTTGTTTCTTTCGCCAAAAAAATTTGAACTGACGTCTCTGTAAATTTATAAAGGTGTATCCCCCCCCGTAAGCGATGGATGTGTGGAGTGCCGTGTAACAGTGTTTGGTATACAGCTCGTCCCCGCTGTGTATACGGAGGGGAAGATTTTTTTTAATAGGTCCCAACCGTTTTCTGAGAGAGCAGCAGCAGCAGACAGTTTAGCCTGGAAGGCACAGCCCATTTCCCGGACATAAATCAAGATGACGTGCGCGGTTGTTATGGCATTTCGAAGGTGGCCATTATCGACGACCCCGCGCCCGATCCTCTCGTATGTAATTAAGCCAGGATAGCAGAGCGAGACAATCATCGTCTTTTCTGATGAGAATTCGAAATTCAATTCCGTAAACGCCGTTTGCTCCGGCTTTATACGGATTATCCCCGGTGTTCGGTTTCTTCGTCCGTCTGTGGCGAAACTATTTTCCCTCGGATATCCCTGGGAATGAAATTTTGAATTTTAGATTAGATGGCGAAGAGATTAGTGGCTTGAAAAATTATTTACGATTTTTTATTTTATTTTTTTTTATTTCTTTATTCTTTTAGAGAATAGCCCAGAAATTTTGAGCACATACTCCCTCGCTCTCTATGACAGATGGACTTCGGGGTTGGCGGAGGTGGAGCCGACCGCCGAGCGCGAGCAAACCAACCGCTAATTTACTTGGACAACCGCAAAACCGCAGGAATAATAACACCCCCCCGGTTACAACTCGGGTCGCATTAAAATGGCCCCAATAACAATCCTTAGGAAGCTCCTAACCTGTGATTATTCGCGGATAAATCTCGACGCGGTAGCCGCCACGACCCGCCGCCCCTCGTCAGCCGCCACTACTTTTTATCTAGTTTCGGATAGAGTCGAGGTGCGTTAATTTAACAGCGGCTACCAGTGAATTCGCGATAGTGACGGGCTCCGAGGGAGACCCCGAAACGAAACACGATGCCCGTTTATTACAAGGCAGAAACGCTGGCTCGTGGCAAGGAATGGCATCGGCAGGGGATGTCGGGATTTTTTTCACAGGCTGACATGGACCATCTCGCCGTGTCTGCTGAAAGACCAATTAATACGTCGCGCAGGAATGTCAGAAAAAATTGCTGAGTTAAATTATGAAATGCTCTTTGAGGAAATAGCTGATATTTCGAACTTTGTAGACACTAAGGGAAATTCCTTGGAAAATAAATATCTCGAGCTGAGACGAAACTCGATGTTCGGTTACTACGAGGAGGCAGAATTGCTGGCTCGTGGCGAGGAATGGAATTGATTCGTCGCGCATTAATGTCGGAAAAAAATTACACAATAAAAGTTTTCACAGACATCTCTTCGTGTATGCTGGAAGGGCAATTAATTCGTCGTGCAACAATGTAAAAGTGAAATTATAAAATGAGGAAATAGCTAAATTCCAACTTTATAGATACCGAGAAAAATTTCTCGCAAAATAAATATAGCGGATCGTAGTAGTGAAAAAATATAAAATTGCAAACATTTATGGGCCGAAGATCCACGCGTGACGAAATCAGGAAAAAAATGAATTCTTCGCGAAACGGATAATAACATAAAAATGCAGTAACTGCGAAGGGCAGTGCCCGCGGTTAAGAACACGTTACTAAATTACAAGGGTGTGTGCTCCAGCTGCAGATCCGGTGATCTCGAATAACGGAAGTGGGACGCAGTCATATTCGTTAATGCAGTCGTCAAATTAAAAAAACTCCCTTCGTAAACTGTCGATTCATTTCCCAAAAAGGATCTTACAAAAGCATCGGCAAAATTGAAAAAAAATTGATAACAAAATAGGGACTGCAGCCTTTATAAACCCCAAAAATATATAATTGCCAGCGTTTCCGAGTTTACGATCGCTGCGCCATTGAGCCTCGAAAATAATGCATTATTATCATTTTGTATTCATTTTTTTTTCCCCCCGAAGGATCATAAAAGTAAACATACGGTAATTGTGTGGGACAGTACCTGTGGTTAGTATCGCGCAGTCCGAAATTACAAAAGGGCTGTACAGCGAGCCACAGGTTGATCCGTTGATCTCGAGTAACGGGAGCGAGACGGAAACATATCCAGGGGAGGATATAGTCGAGAGCGTTGAGTAGCGATAAGAGCGGATTCGTTAAACGTGCACGCGAAGTTAATGCGATAACGGGAAATCCCCGTGAAGTCGAAGGCAGGTGGAAGGGCGGGGTGGGGAGAGTAGGGCGGGGAGGGGGGGGGTAAAAAAGGGTTAAAAAAAAGAGCATGCACGGTAGACGTGACGGGTCAGCGAGAGGAGAGATGGTCCAGAGGCGAGCGTTGCAGGAGAGATGCCCGAGAGCGAGGTGTGCGGACACCTGGCATCAGAGGCCTTGATAGCCGCATAAATTTCAAGTAATAGCTAGGCCGCTCACCGTGCGGCAGTACCTACGTTTTCCCGGGTGTGCTATCACCGTAGGTACAAAAAAAGAACACAAAAATCACCGGCTTAATGTCCATTTATGCCCGTTTCGCAGCGCCACGATGACCGCCGAGACCTTTTCTAATTATTCATAAAATCGTAAACACGCTCCTTCGATCTCCAACTGGGGCGTCGATTTTTCACCTCTCGACCTACGAAAGCAAAAAACCAAGGCAATAATGTGCTTTTGCGCAGGTAACGTCTTAAAATACATTATTAATAAAAGGGCAAAAATGTAATATGTGGAAGGAGCGGAACGCTCCTTCTTACATACACTGAGAGAAGGATCTAGTAAATATGACTATAATATCGCTTGAGAGATATTACCATAGCACGTAGTAGTAAGGAACTAGGGCGTCAGCTATGGTAGGAAGTGCCAGAATTATAAGAATTATAAGAATTTTTCATAGATATTGTGGTAAAAATTCAATTCAATTCTTGAAAAATCTGAGACTTTCCGCCATAGGTGCCGCTCTAGTGCCCTGCTATGTGCTATGGTAATTTTTTTTTAGATGATCGGTAGATTTTACTAGATTCTTCTCCCAATGTATTCACACTTTCTCCGGTGTGCTATCGCGGTAGGTCGAAAGACACGCAAAAATCACTGGCTTAATGTCCATTTAAGATAAACGGTCCAGTTTCCGCCATCGAAAGTAATTCATACGAATAAATAAATATATTGAGTGAAGGATCTAGTAAAAATTAGTAGTAGGGCATAGTAGTAGCGCATAGTAGTAGGGCGCCAGCAAGCCACCTATGGTAGAAAGTCTGAGATTATCCAAGAGTTTTTACCATAATATCTAGGAAAAAATTCTCATAAATCCGGTACTTCCTTTCATAGATGGCGCCCTAGCGCTCTATTACTGTCTGCAATGGTTATCTCTATCAAGCGATATAGTAACTTTTACTAGATCCTTCTCTCAGTGTACAGTTTTCGTTTAATACAAAAGAAATTGACGGCATGTTTAAGAGCGGATTTTACTCTTGACTAATATATTTAATATATTTAATACATATTTTTTTTTTATAAAATGCTCCAATTACCAATTGAAGATGGCGCAAACTGAGCCACTTACCTTATGCAAATCTCGCAGCGCCACGATGACCGCTGAAACCTTTTCCTAATTATTGATAAAATCATAAACGAGCGTATTCGATCTCCAACTGGAGCATCGATTTTTCACCTCTCGACCTACGAAAGAACAAAAAAGGCAAAGATGTGCTCATGCGCAGCAAGCGTTTTAAAATTAATTTTTAATAAGAGCGCAAAAAAAGAAAATGAAGAAAAAGCGGAACCCATCGAGCGTTCTTATATCGATATATAAAGGTTTATTGCGCGAGACCCGCGGTCGTTCGTGTATAAACGGCAAAGTCCTCGCTTCATTTTGCGTTAAAACGACAAGTTTAATATCCCCCGGAGCGAGTACAGCCCGCCGGTATAAGACTGCTCTGCTCGCTGCCGGCGCTGCGGGGACGGCTGTCGACGAGGAGAGAAAAGAGAGACCCGAGGATGGAAAACGAGTGGAAAGAGAGCCGGTGATTCTCTGCTTACGCTGCACAGGGGGCTCGGGACCCGACGAGGTGAAACTTTAATACAATTTCATTTGCCTCTCTCGCTGACAAACTCCCGGCGAACCCTCGGTCTTCTCTCGCGCCATCACGACCACCCGTCCTCGCGAAAAACCATCTCGCGAAAAGCTTCCTTACGGTTTCTCGCGAGGTGAACTATTTATAATCATAAATCCGCGCCCCGGAAAATTTAACTCTCTTGTCTCGTCTCCGAGCGGAGACATCTTGCCATCGGAGTTTGCCACGTCAAACGCTTTCGCAATAACAGAACTTCTTGAGCAAGCAAGAACAAAGATTATAATTTGTCATCTTCATCAAGTTTTTCTTAAATTGTTTATAGAAAAGATTTTTAGAAAATATTTCATTTTCTTTTCTACGAGACTGGAAAAGGGTCGAAAACTCTGATAAATTCTCAACGCGACGTACCAGAGAAGAGAATTTTTTTTTGGCAAGCGAGAACAAAGATTATATTTTTTCATCTTCATTGGGTTTTTTTCTTAAAATTGATTTTTAGAAAACATTTCTTTTTTTTCTCTGGGCCCATGGAAAAGTGTGAAAAAAAAATTGGAAAAATTCTCAACGAAGCGTATCAATTATCGAAGTGATGCGGAAAATATCTGCAACATTTTGTCCAACAGTTCAATGGCGATATAACTTGTCCTCCAAATGATTAATTTCGCTTCGTTGAGGACACTTAAAAAAAAAAAAAAAATTGAACGTCACTTTCACGGAAATGTAAATGCAAAGTGCACCGTCAATTTTATTTTTCTTCCGTTTCGCTCTTCGCAAGACTTCATTAATTTACGACCCCAAGTTCACGTAAGCTGCAACTAATCGCTCCGACAAATGATCCCGAGTTTGAGGCGCGACGCGCGCGCTTTCCTCGCTCGAAGATTTTAAGTGCTGACGTTGGCGTTTTCTTTACTGTTTTTCGCGTGCTCATTTCTTCGCGGTGTCGAAACGAGCCCGCTAATGAAACTGTTTTAGTTAGCGAGTATATTCACGTAGCGGGCGCTCGTCAGGCGAGATCATCGGAGCGAATCCTAAGTGACTACAAATGACTTCGCGTTTTTTTCGAGTTAATTTGTCCCAGTATGCGTGAATTCCTTCCGCGGTGTCTCCTCGAATAAAAAAAAGTGGAGTATCGCGGAGTGCGCTACTGTTAATAATGCAGCCCGGAGGTATTGCAGTCGCTCGGCCGGGCCGCGGAACGCCAAGTAGCAACGTCACTCGTACTACCGTTTCCCGAAGGAAATTAGGAGCGGTCGTGCGAGAGCCGGCGAGTACGAACCCTCCTCTCCGCGCAGCCACCCCCGACCTACCCTCCAAGTCACAAATGTAATATTCACGGAATAATACACGGCCACACCGACGCTTCATTTTCTCTTCTTTACTCCCTTATTTTTTTTTTTTGCCCCATTTTATTTTTTAACGTTCCTCGTTCTCTTATTCGAGAACGAGTCGGGCGAGTGTTTTCTCGTTTCGGGCTTCGATGGGGAATACGCCGACTCGCCGCGTTGCTACTTTTTTATTTTCCACATTGACTTTAAATTATGCAGCTCGGAGTGAACAATCAAAGTCCCGGATGAATTCTAGTGTAAAGAAGTAAAATAAAAAATGCGCCAGACTATTATTATTATTATGTGGCGTTTTTTGTTCTTCATTCGCGGAACGCGCGAAATTTATAGCGATATGACGAAACGGAGATCTGATTACACGTAGGAGCGGTTGATACACCGGCGCTCCAGCCCCTGTTCGTTATCTCTTTGGATCGGCGAAGCCTCCCGTATAAACCCGAAGCCCTCAAGGTGGGCGCCACTGTTTTGCGCGTTTGTCCAGGAGACCCTGAAAGGAGTCCGGCGGACATGTCAATTTTTTAAAGCTCAGATAAGATTGTCCTCTGTCCCAAGCGCCGGCGTGTTCATCAATTCTCGCGAGGATGACATTCGATATCTTTTCCTCTCCTCAGGATAAAAGATTCGCGCGCGAAGTCGGACCTCGAAGGAGGGGACGAGGGAGACGTGGAAGAGTTTCGTCAAGCCTTCCCTCGAATGAAGAACCCTGAGCGATTTTGCCCCGGTATATAAAGCATATCTGTGTGTGCTCTATAAAAGGGAAAGCGGGCCAAAACGGACCACGCCCACCAATTTTCGAGGGGGACTTGAAAGAGTCTTGTG
Organism: Amblyjoppa proteus; assembly: GCA_963922035.1. Classification (NCBI taxonomy): domain Eukaryota; kingdom Metazoa; phylum Arthropoda; class Insecta; order Hymenoptera; family Ichneumonidae; genus Amblyjoppa; species Amblyjoppa proteus. The sequence goes on along the minus strand of OY998234.1, from coordinate 22,466,919 downwards.
TCAAATGGACGAAACTGGGCCGTTTTTCCCCGCCATGTAAAAAGCATATATACTATGTGAGTTGTAATACAAGTGAGAGCTAGATAAAACGGACCATTTCGTAATTTTTCATCGAACTTGACAGAGTCTTGTCTCGACTGTACAACAGTGAGCTATTTTGCCCCGTCATATAAAAGCATATATATAAATCACTATGTGTGTTGTATGCAAGTGAGAACGGGGTAAAACCAGAGCTGGGCAGTACTTACAGTACATGAGTACTTATTTGGTACTTAAAGTAGGTACTTAAAGTATCAAAGTACTTTTTGGTACTTTAAGTACTATTACTGTGTACTAAGGCCAAAGTACTTGTACGATTTTGAGCATAGCTTCCCCAAAGAGGAAGCTATGCTATTTCGTAATTTTTCATCGAACTTGACAGAGTCTTGTCTCGAGTGTACAACAGTGGGCCATTTTGACCCGAAGAGTTTGGACGTTTTGAAAAAATGTTGGCCCTGAACAACTCCGCCTATTCCGATTAAAAAGAAAAAGTACTCTGTACTTTGTATTTTATAAAAGAACTTTAAGTACGGAAATTACTTTGTACTTAAAGTACTTACGGTACTTAGTACTTAGTACTTTAAGTACTTTTCGGTACTTTGCCCAGCTCTGGGAAAAACGCACCACATGAACCAATTTTTCATCGGACCTGAAAGAGTCTCATCTCGACTATACGACACGGGGCCATTTTGCCCCGTCATATAAAAACCATACATATATAACTAAGTGTCTTTTGCCTACAAGTGAGAGCGGGATAAAACGGATCAAACTTACCAATTTTTCGCCGAGCTCGAAAAAGTCCTTATCTCGAATGGAAGACCCTGGGTCGTTTTGCCCCGAGGTGCCGTTTCGCCCCGCTCTCCCCTGTATCGCGCGACGAGGGTTGATGTGCATTACGAGAGGACCCATCCATACACGCCCGCGCACTCATCATCACCGGGGATAATGGAGTGGGCGGATACGCGAAGGATCCGAGCCGTCGCGGATCGTCTCGGACCGGTCCGGAACGCGAGAAAGAAACGAAACTCGCGCGGGGGACGCGACGAGCCAACGAGAACCGCCACTCAACGACGAGCCTAGCCTGCCGCCCGGCAGAGTCTCGACGACCATAAAATTATCCTAGTTCTCCGTGACTCCTCGGAGTACTTCTCCTCGTCGTATATACACTTACTACTACCTTCTGCCGCCTTGCAGACTCTTTTGCGAACGGCCAAACGGGCCGAGGCAATCGCAAGACGGGATGCGCCATCCCGTTCGAGCATGACAACGAGCGAGACGTTGCTCATGATACTGCTACCTGACCGGCAGCATCGAGCCAGCGAGCGAATGACCAGAAATAACGAGGCTGACCCCTCGAGTCAATCCCCGAGCTACCCGAGCCTCAATTTCATTTCTACTACTCGCTGCCAACTACCGTCTTCCCGTCGCAGATACAACGTCGGCTACCTGTTTCGTCTATCATTTTTAGGAGAGAGCGGGGGCGAAATGAACCAGTGTCCTCCATTCGAAATGCGACTCTCTATATGTCCCGGAAAGATCGCTCAAAGTAGTAAGTTCTACTTCCGCGTTCCGTTTTGACCCACTGTCCCTGTACGGAAAAAAGTAGGAGTTTCAATTTGTATAGCCAATCATAGAAGGGCGCTAGAATTTTTTTTATCGGGAAATCATTTTTTATTCTGGACATCCTAGGGTCGAATTTTAAGACGTTGGTTTGAACTTGAGATCGCACTTAAGATCAAACTCTATCACGGAGTCAAGTTCGAACTTCAGATAGATCTTAAGTTAATTTCAAAAGCGATCTTAAATTCGAACTAATGTCTTAAAATTTGACCCCTAATGGACTCGTCATTGTCTGATTCGACCCTCTTTCACATGAGAAATGAACTCTGCAGCCGCGATCTATGGAACCAAGTGAAGACGACCGGGTCATTGACCCTTGACCCTCGATATTTTTATTTAAGTCTGGGGAAGCTTTAGAATGTATCATGAAAGGAGGGACGATCTTTCTCGGAGGAATAATAAGACTCCTCCCTGAAAATCGACTGCGCAGAGTGGAAACTACCTCTCGCGAAGGGATGATGTTCATTGGTTCGAAAATTTTAATAACTCGACCACCGATAGGCCAATGGAGTACGCATGTCCGGCGAGTCGAGATGTCACCACGGTGGGTGGATAGGTATAGTTATACCCACCTATGCACGTTGGGGGTTGCGCGACAACGCGACCCGTTGGTGACACGCACTCTCGTCCCGGAACTCCCGGCGCGACGAACTTGCGCCGTATTCCGTGTCCTCTCCTCGATAACCTCCGAGTATCACTGTATCTGTATTCCAACCTTCCCCGCTTGCGCTCGCGCATGCGCGACCCCGAGAACACCTGCACCTTGCACCGGAAGCCCATCAACCCGAAAGCTGCAATCGAATGCCCGCAAAAGCACAAATCCGACGTCCCGTAAAGTAGAAAATTGAAAATTATACATATTTGCTGAAACTGGTAACGTTGCTCCAGTGAAATCATTGACTGGCGTCAGTCATCGCAAACAGTTATACTCTTCTAGCGACGCGATAAAAAAAAAAAAGATTCTGAACCTGTGAGGAATCGCTGTTAGCTGGAATATTTTTTTTCTGTTTTTGTCTGGCGATACGGAAGGTGAAAGAAAATATATCTTGGCTAACAGGGATCCATTGCAGATTCAGAATATTTTCAAATATTTCTTATAATTTATAATACCATACAAAATTATTTAGTCCATACATCGTTGCCTCAAATTGCTAATCAGCGTGTGTCATATTCACCACTTTTACCCTACCAATTCGTAAATTTAATATACAAATAAAATACAAAAAAATGTCATACATTTTGCATACCCTTCCCTACATTTGTATTTATTTTTTTCAAAAGATGTACCATCAGCTCGTCTCGCAGGCTCGATAAATAACCGTCGGTATATCCGCTCCTAGGCTATACATCAGAGGTATATAGGGCGACTACCGATGGCCCGAGAAAGCCCGAGGAGAGATGAATCTCCGGGCAAAGGGTAGTTGGCACGAGAGAGGGTGAACGGGAAGCGGGAGGGATGAAAGTACGAGACGGCTGAGGTACAGGCTCGCTTCCACTCCTAGGCGAGGTCGAGTGACGGCGTCGGACAGCGGGGATTGCGGAGCCCGGAGGTACGGAGGGGTTGCGCCGTCGAGACGGAAAAACGGAGACGAAGATTCGCGGCAGCGGCAGGAGCCACGAGCAGGAGCAGCCAGAGAGGACGGATGAGGTGACCCGGGAGGACTTTCCTCTCCACGGCAGCTGAGAGTGGCGGACGGCGACGAGGATCGATACGCGTACCCTCCGTTCTGGAGGCGCGCGGCTGCTTCTGCCTTCTCCTCTCTGGCTCTCTTCCTGTCCCCGCGCGACTCTGCCATTGGTCATAGACGATGGCTGTACGGACCCCGTTGCGCCCGGTGGCCTCTCCTCGTTCCTCCTTTCCTCCGCATGCACGGAATCCGGCTTTCCTCTTCGTCAGCTCGAGTTTCGTTCCGATAGCCGAGAGCGGCCTCCGGGTTGCTCTCGTCTCTTTCCTCTTCCGCACAACGAACCCGCGTCCCGTTCCTCGACGGAAGTCCCGGGGGTGGTTGAACAGCGCATCGGCCACGGCTCTCTGCATCCGGTCCGCCCCGAGGAACAGACCTAGATACAAGTTTGACGGCGGTTCGGGGACGTTCCAAGAGACCGCGGCTTCAGTTTCGAAGAGACGTAAACCGTCGAGGCACGATCGGGTGACCCAAATAATGCTAGGATTCGATCCTCGATCTGTGAAATTTAACCACTTTTTTTTACGAAGAGTAGGCAAAGACGCTGGAAAGAAATCTCTTCAGATTTCTTCCTTCTATATGTCCATACTCGCGTACACAGTGAAAAGAGATTGGTTTGGACATTTAAACATTTATTTTCACCCAAACGACAATTTTCATTTTCCTGGTAATTTTGCAATTTCTTCAACTAACGGTATTAAGGTAAACAGCCCAGTTTGTGACACTTTCCCAGTTTATGACAAGGGTACATCTAGCATAATCGGCTCTCCCCACCATTTGATATGCAGCCAATGGGTAGCGCGCGTTTGGGGTGTCACAAACTGCGACACTTGGTCCTCCTTGCTTATCCCTATGATTTTACACGCTTAATGTGAGAGAGCTGCGAAGAAGTGTCATGAACTGGGCCTTTTCCCTCATCTGAAAAGTTCTTATATTAGCAAGAAAAAAATAATCCTTCGTCAACAAGTAATGTTCGTTGAATACGCAAATCGTTTTCACCATCCTGTGTCCATACTCGAGCTACATCCGTACGATCTCCAGACTATCCGCGTCGCGCGACATGGAAACAACGACATAATTCCGCGAGTTAGGTGTAAGAAGCGTTGGACGTCGTCGCGGGACGTTGAATACGACAAGTTTACGATTCTCAAGGAAAAACAAAAAAAAAACAGCGTTCTTGGCGTGGCGAAAGAAACGGGTATGCGAAACGCTGGATGTACCTACATAAGTATGATCTATACTAGCGCACGGTGAGTTCAAATCCCCGCCCCCATCCCGTTCGGTCGCATAAACATACATTGTCCTCGATCTTTTTATGGAGTAGGCGAACGCGAACGGGACAGTCCCACGATGACTGTCAACGCTTCGCGCCACAATGCGATAACATAACGAGAAGTCACGGTAGGGGGGTTCCCCGTTTTCTCCGTCTACAATAAAACGTTCAGGCAGTTTGTTACGCGACGTTGTACAGCGGGCCGGTGTATAGGAGGATACCGAGGCTAGAACAGAACTAGCTACAAGCGTGTCGTATAGGCGGTGCGGAGTTGCAGTAGAGCAAGAGCAAGTAGTCGGGCCCCAGCCTCGGAAGTCCCTGTTGAATATGGATGAGTCGAGCCAGCGGACACACTCTCATGCTCACGGCGGAGACATAATTGCCTTAATTAACGCTAATATGTTAAATCGCGACGGTTTCCCTTTGTCCATCGCCGTACGCCAAGATTCCATTGCGCTACACGAGACGATGTAATATACGGAGAGGCTAACTCGTTTTCTGTAACAACAACGGCAGCGGCTCAGTTTTAATACGGGCCTGTGCACCTGCCCGAGAACGCTCCCTCTCTCGCCCCTCGGGACTTCGATTAAACCGCGCGACGATTCGTGAGCTTGTGCTGAGGGGGGTGCGAGAAGTCAGGTGAACTGCCCTACCTGCTGACTGTGGCTGTCGTGATGGATGCGCCGGAATTCCGTTGAAACTCCAACCGACTGTTGGACGCGCCGCGCATGGAATCGGAAAATTAGCTCGGTGGGTGTAATTGGTCTATCGCGGTGGGTCGGTATTGTCGAGAGGGTGGACGACCGGGAGGAATAGGCTTCGTCGATTGGGCACAGGGAAAAATATGTTTTGCTCACATCTCTTCGTTCGGTGCCATTTTTATGAAGATTGAGTCCGAATTGGAGATTCTACGGAATTTCTTGAACAATGTCTGTTGTATCTCTAATTTGCGTAAATTCAGAGTCACATTTCCCTAAAACTGACACGAATATAAAATTATAATAAAAAAAAACCTTTCATATTGGTCACAATTGGTCAAAGTTGGATTTGGTAAAAATCTATCCAGACAGTCAGTTTTCATGGGATTTTGATTTTTTTTTTTTATTAAGATATGCGCAACACTGCAATAAATGAGGAAGCCTTGTGCAATTTTTTAATAAAATTTATTGCAATATTAATATTCGATATTATATAGGGTAAAAGTGGTGAATATGGTCCGGTCCGTATACCCTGGTAAAACTTTTGGAGCGTTGGAACGGAGTCTTGCCAGGACCTTATCATGCATCATCCGAATGTCACGAGGACTTGATGTAATGGTCTATAATATCTACAAGGTTGTCTTTACGTTTCGTGCTGATGGCACCCAGAAAACAAATTATTCGTCGAGTGCCGCGGCAATAGGGTAAAAGTGGGGAACATGAACCGGTCCATATTTCATTGATTTCCGTGTTAATCGGGGTGGTCCATATTCACTACGTTCACCCTAAATCAGACCTAGGCAAATGCCGTAAATAGTTGAAGTGCTGAGCGATGGGTAGTTCTCGAGTACCGACGTACTTGCAGTTCTGCGTCCTGGGCACTGATTCACTACTCAATACTTCAATATGTACTTCACGTACTTGATGTATTTGCCCTCTAAAATAAATATTCATTTGAATTAAGTTATTACTTATGTAATTAATTATAATTTTTGGTTCTGGATGCGGGCTGGGCCACATTCACCTCTTTGATCCCATTGTACATTACATGTCAATTGATCTTAAAATTACCCAAGTCGAATAAATTTCTTTTGTCTTATGGCGATAAACAAAAAAAAAAGCTCTACGACATATGGAGAAGCTCAGTGAAACCGTGAGTTTGAGGAAAAAAATTGGCGAGAGGGTTGCCGACCGCAGCGTCGGCTCCGCTGAGTGAGTCGTGATACCGTGGCGATATTGTAGCCAATCGAGAGTCCCGAGTATTACGGGTCCCTTAACCGCGACGTTATAGTACGCGCTGCGTCGAAGAGAATGCAGATACATAAATTCATGAGCGAGTAACAACCAGTGACGCCACGCTAGCTTCCGTGCCGGTCTCTCTCGCTGTGTGTGTACGAGGCTCCTCCGTCGAGGCGTAGGAGCCGCTCGCGCGGCAGCAATCGTATTCATGAACCGACACGGTAATTAGGGACACTAGCTCGCCTCGCAACCGGAAGTCGCCACGAGAATCCTCCCTTCGTCCGAGGGAATATCGCCGGAAACACTTATGCATTCCGTTCGTTCGTTCGTTCGTTCCTTCGTTTCGTAAGAAACACGAGGATTCCGAATTACGTGGTGATGGAGCTCACCGGCCGCGGCGGCATTGCCATCGGCCGGGGGTTCGACAAACCCCAACGGGCGCGGGACACGACAGGACAGTAAGAATCCTTGAGGTAGAGGGATAAAGTTAACGAACTTTGTGGACTCAATCTTATCGCTGCTCGACGCAACACTCGAAGAATCAATGCACGTTTCGGGTCTAAAGATTCGCGTTTCTATATCTCAGTTAAATTACTCTGAAAGATAGTACGGAATTTTAATTGATTCGACTTTTTTAGTAAAAAAAAAAATAACTCTAGAATAGCACTCCCAGAAAAATGAGTCATTTGATTTGTGTCCCGCTAATAAATATTAATAAATGTGATAAATATTTGCTATAAATGTGTACACTGTGAAAAAAAAGGAAAACTTTTTCATGTCTACCACTCACAACTCTACCGGAAAAAAACATCTCTACCATATTACAACTTTACCGCATTAGAATTCTACCAATTAAAATAAATCTAAATAAAACTAATCAAAATAAACTTTAACGGAATTACGATAAAACTCCACCGGAATACAGGGCTACCGTCTAGCCTTGTATTCCGATAGAGCTTTATTTCCATTCCGGTAGAGTTTTATTTCAATTCCGGTAGAGATTTATTTCAATACCGATAGAGTTTTATTTTGATTCTGGTAGAGTTTTTTTTACTTGTTGGTAGAGTGGTAATGTGATAGAGTTATTATCCGATAGAGTTCTTTGGGGAAAGATGTAAATGTGCCAAACAAAAAATTGGAAATTTAATGCATCGAAATGGAATTTTTTATGCAAAAACTGGTACATTAAATCTAATTGATTTAATCTACAATTGCGATCAAAAAATTGATGGAATTTTACAGTAAACTAAAGTAAATTATCAAAACTAAAGTATTTCTAAAGTTTTTAATATACTGTTAAATTTAACATACGTTAATTTTTCATCACAATTGTACATGAAATATACCAGTTTATGCATAAAAACTTCCATTACCACTACATAAAATTCCATACGAATTTTCATTAAAGTCCATAATAGCACAATAATATCTCCAAACCTTGTCCTTGGCAGAAATTTTACAGCTTTACATCCGATCCCACCGAGGCCCCTGCGTGACGCTCCAAAAATGCCAACCAGTGATCTTCCTAAGTTCTCACAAACTCTCAAACATCTCCCCTAAATTTCAATTCCATCCGAGCGCCAGACGCCCCAAAAAAAAAAAAAAAAAAAAAAAAAAATCGCCTCACCCTTCCGCCTCCACAAAAAAAAAAAAAGAATAAACTAAAAACTCCTATTTTTCCCTCGCGTCCTCGCGTCATCGCGCCATCGGGCTTTGACATGGGCGTAGGGTAATCCCGGAGTATATTACACGGCCGTGGAAGCCAATTATTTGCGCTTGCTGACCCCGAGGCAATGATACCTCGGGGCGGCGCATAATTTTGTTCATCCACCGGGCGCGCGAGAGTATGCCCGTTCGAGGAGATAGAGGTCTCTCGCTGGGAGCTTCCTCTCTCCCTCGGTCTTTCGGCCCGGGCCCGTGAAGGGAACTCGCGCTAAGCCGGGCATCGCCGCCGCGAGAGAAGGCAAGCGCAAGTACGTAACTCTGGGCAAGGGGAGAACTCTTATAATGAAGATATAACCGAGCCGACTCGCCGAGACATCTTTACGTCCGCGCGCGAGTGCTCGCGCGCGGCTTGTTACTCGGTTATGGCACACGGGGCCTCTCTTTGCAATATATATAGTAGCCCTCTCTTTCTCTCCGCGGCCTGTGTGCCTCGACCGCCGCGTCTGGGCGTCGTTGTTAATCAAAGACCACGGGGCAATAACGACCGCGTGCCGCCGCTATGCGGACTCTCGCTCTGGCACAGCGCGCTCAGCATCCAACAAGACCATCCGCGCCGCTATGCTCGCCGTCCGCGGGACCATTTAAATACTCCGAGGGCCCTCCGAACGCCGCGGACTCGGCTCTCGCGCCTTCGAGAGAGCCCGTAGAGTGTCCGACGACTTGTCCGAGAGGCCGCGAGGACTGAGAAAGACTAGCCGAGAGTCCGAGGGCTGTTCCTGAGCCTACTCGGCCGATTTCCTCCGCAGAGTCGACTCCTCGGCTACACGCGACCCAAGAGTTTCGTCTGCGATTCTCGGCAGCCACGAAGGCGACTTCTTTAATCTCGCTTTCTCTCTTGAGGGGACGCGGGACTTCACGATTTATATAGTCGTCCTGTTTTCTTCTTCGCGCTTGCGCTCACCTCAATTTGATCGGTCGATTAAATTAATCGAGATTCCCTGGCGCGCGTCAAATTCAGGATTGAGATACGCGCGGAGGAAAGCGGACGGGGCGCGCGAGATAGAGAGCAACGGCGCGCAGGACGCGACCACTCGACAACTTAATTGCGGCTCGGGAATACCTTAATTTAATTAATCGAACGACCGTCCGGCCGCTGATTGCGATGGTGCGGGACGACTGCGCAACGTCGCGGTGCACGGTGAGTGAGGATTTGCAGATTTTTCGAAGATTTCTTGACTGTGAAGGTTCTCGATTTTTCTTATTGATCATTTTATGATTTTTTTGATTTTTTTTTTTTTTTTCAACGTATGTTTAAGTGAAAGTTGCGAAATGGCAAATCTATTTTTGCATCCCATGTGGGAAAATGGTTTTAAAAATTCTTTCCGAGGTTTCCTCTTCAGTTTAATCAACTCGACGACTCGACAACTTAATGACCGGGTCGAGAGTACCTTAATTCGATTAATCGAACGACGGTCCGGCAGTTGATTGCTATCGTGCGGAACGACTGCGCAACTTCGCGATGCACGGTGGAAGATGTGAACATTTTTTGAAAATTTCTCACCTGGGAAGGTTCTCGATTTTTCTTATTGATAATTTTATGATTTTTCTTTTTTTTTTTTTTTTCAACGAAAAATGGTTTAAAAAATTCTTGACGACGTTTCCTCTTCAAAGTAAGAAACTGACGACTCGACAACTTAATGACTGGGTCGAGAGTACCTTAATTTAATTAATTGAACGGCAGTCCGGCCGTTTATCGCGATCGTGCGGAACGACTGCGCAACATCGCGATGCACGGTGGAAGATGTGCATATTTTTTGAAAATTTCTTACCTGGGAAGATTCTCGATTTTTCTTATTGATAATTTTATGATTGTTTTTTTTTTTTTTTTTTTACGAATGTTTAAGTGAAAGTTGCAAAATTTCACATCTAAATTTGCTTCCCATGTGGGAAAAAAGTTTTTAAAATTCTTTCCGAGGTTTCCTCTTCAAAGTAATCAACCCGACACGACAACTTAATTACTGGCTCGGTAATACTTTAATTTAATTAATCGATCGACGGTCCGGCCGTTGATTGCGATAGTGAGTGACGACTTTGCATCCCAGATACCTGGTAAAAGAAGATTTGCTTATTTTTCGAAAAATTTTCACCCGGGAAATCGATTAGTTTTTCTTGGTAATTAAAAAAAAAAAATGTATGCTAACGAACTTGTAGATGACAACATTATTAACTGTACAATTTGCAAGTGTGAAAACAGTTAAAAAAAAAAATTATTTCCGAGGTTTCCTCTTCAAACTAACGAACCCCTCTCGTACGTTCCACAAAGCCGAAACTATTTTTCGTTGTTTACACCGTCGAGGTTCGAATTTTCGTCCACCCGATCATTCGATATTGCAGCCTATATCAAATATTTCGAATCCACTAAAAGCGATTCGCGTATCGTCGATGCGCTTTGCGTTTCGTTCAGCTGACTGTAATCGAACGCGAGACGAGAGTTCAATGAATGCAAAAAAAAAAAAAAAAATCGTAAAAAAAAAAAGCACAAACCCGAAAAATTCCAACGAAATAGCCCGGAGCCTTAATCAGTGGGATTTTTTTATGCGAAAAAAATGGTAAACTGTGGCAATTGTAAAAATTGCATTCCACGTCGGAAAACAGCAAAAAAAAAAAATTATTTCCATCCTTTCCTCTTCAAACTAATGAACCCTCTCACACATTCCACAAAGCCGAAACAATTTTTCGTTGTTTACACCGTCGGGCTCCGAATTTTCGTCCACCAAGGTATTCGACAGACAGTCCATATCCAATACACAGAATCCACTAAAAGCCACCCGCCAATCGTCGATGCGCTTTGGCCTTTCGGTCAGCCGACTGTAATCGAACGAGCGACGAGAGTTCAATGATTGCAAAAAAAAAAAAAAAAAAAAACAAACCTAAAAAATGGAAAAATCAGGAAAATTCCGACTGGAAAGTCCAGAGCGTTAATCATTGGGCTTTCTATGGATACGCTCTCGCAACATGTGAAGGTCCCAGCGAATTCGGCATATCACACCCACACGCACGCAGCGAGAGCCTTCGTTCGCAAAAGTGAAAATTCAACGCACATGATTTCCGCCACGGCGAAGGGCGGTCGGGGGAGGGGAGAGGGGTTGGGGGGGGGGGGGGGTGTTTCGCATTGCCGAGTGTATACAGACATCGGAGCAACAATGCGAAACCACGAGTGCATCAAACCCTCCACCCGCCGCGAGCCTCTCTCTAATTCTCGTTCATCAACCCTTCCGCAACGATTCGGCAAATCCGGGCGTGGTTCGCGTCGCGCTCGGAGAATTCCAAAAACTCATCAGTAGATTGACTATCCTCATCCCCCTCGCCCCCTCTACCAGTCTGGTCTCATCGGCCTGGTTGCATTCGCGGGTTACATCGAACGCAGGTTTGACGACCGATTTCATTAATCAAAAAAAAAAAAAATTATTATTATTAAATTCTTTTAATAAAAAAAAAAAATTCATAATTTCCACCTTGGGTCGTTCTGGAGGCAAACTTGTGGACGTCTCTCTTGAGCGACGAGACACGAACTCCATCAGACTGATCTCATCGGCGCGGTTGCGTTCGCGGATTACATCGAACGCAGGTTTGACGACCGACGATTTCATTAATTTAAAAAAATTATTATTATTATCATTAAATTCTTTTAGTAAAAGAAAGAAAAAAAAATTCATAATTTTCACCTTGGGTCGTTCTTGAGGCAAACTCGTGGACGTCTTTCTCGAGCGACGAGACACGAACTCGTAATTCTCGTACAGTGTCTCTCGCACCTCCGAGAGTCCCCGAGAGTCAGGATCGTCCGAGGATCTTCCCGTAGCCGATCTCTCTCTCTCTCTCTCTCTCGTCGCTGACGGCTGCACCGCGCGTAAAATTGGCCGGAACGCATTTTTTCCATTAGGCCCGCGTTGTTCGCTCGAGTTACTAAATTATAGGTGTTCACTTATCGGAGGGGTGGAGGTAGAGAGCGCCGAACGTTGGAACGAACGAAAACGAGAGAGGCAATCCGGCCGAGGAGGAGCGCGGAGTCGAGAGCTCGAACGCCACTGATCCCTTCCAACGATTCGACGTTCAACGAGAGGACCGGCCGGAGCCTTTCGCGGCCCTCTCGAAGCGACGCGCCGAAAGAAAGGTAGAAACAAAAAAAAAAAAAAAGATAATGTTTTTACCGCATTTTGGCTCGGGCAAGACACTGCCCGGTGCAACCATAGGGTCTCCTCTCGGGGTGGACGGAAATTGTCGGTTGTCAATTATCTCGGAGCCGGGCCTCGTGAAATAAAGAAGTCAAGATCACCGTTCCGGGGCGCAAGTGTAATTCAACGTTTACCCGGCCACGAAAGAGCGGCGAAGTGGCTCGTAATCGACGAGCCATGCAATATTGTGATACATTCGCTGCGATACACAAGGCAAGACAGATACGGAGACGGGCCGCGTCCGATGATCGACGGCTTAATGCGATTCCGGCAGCCGTCGAACGCTTTTGTCTTAACTCCTTTATTCCTCGAATTACTCTTCTTCCCGATGAGTACGCAAGTGTAACGAGCGATCAGAGTATCAAAGCCGACCGTCTTATATATACATGTATGTTATATATACATAAGCACTTTGTAACACGAGGAAGTACCGAGTCACTCGGATGCTATATAGCTCAGTTGCATTTGCTCTTTACGCCACGCTATAATCATGAGATAGGAGTCGTTAAAAGTTCCGAGGAAACGACGCCGCGCTTCTCGTCCCAGACGACCGTTGCAACTTGTAATTCAACTAAGTGCGAATATGTCGTTGCTGGGAGGATATTACGCCGCCGGTGAGAGAAGGCCATCCGTACAGTATAACGTCGGTTCTTGATCGCGTCCTTGTTCGATCATTAGCATTTTTAATGTCGCGAGGGAAAACGCACCGGTGAGCCTGTCGCGAAGGCTTTTAATTAGCATCGTGAAAGCGACGAGAGGAATCGCTCGAGGCTGAGTGGGAGAATCGGAAGCCGTTAATTGCGAAATGCAACGCACCTCTGCGTTACTGTGAGCAAAGAAAAGAAAAAAAAAAAAAAAACACACAACGGCTATGCGCGCGTAATCTTGGAACGGTGGGTCGGTAAAGTCCCGAGTCGAGGTGGCTAAAAGGATTCGGCAATAAACAACGATGAGTCTCGAAATTAGGTAGTACGCAGGGCGTCGCGCAATCTGCATAAAAATTCCCCCATGGCGAATGGCCCGTAGGAAGCCATTGCCTTAGGGGATTGTTCTTGCGCCAGGGAAGTCTGCCCGATGGATTAGCGTTGTACCTACTAACCGCCGAAAGATCCGGAGTCGGAGAGGAACGCGAGAAGAAAAAGAGCATCCAGCGTGGACCCTTTTTCACTTACTCTTGGCTTCGGCAGACTGCGGTGTGTCTTTTAATTTTAATATTCCGCGATCGTAAATATCAATGCGACGACTTTTATCGACCTTTCCTCGTTGTTAGATCCAGCGAGGGAGAGCAAGAGAGAGTTCGGAGGACATTAAAGAAGGGTGACGGTCCACCTAATGCACTCGCCGAAGAGAAAGGTCTTAAAGAATCTCGGAGGGTCGAAACATCGCCTCGAATCCGAGAGGTCTTATTTTGTTTGGGAAGAAAAAGTTATAAGCAAGAGAGCTGATTTGCATTTGATTCATTCCGGTTGCAATGTTGCATGCAGTTTTTGTTGTTGTACACGAAGGGTAACATAGAAATTTGCACCAGACTCGTGTGACAAAATTTGGGATCCTTTTCCGGATATTCGTACATGACGTCCAGATGCTCCATCAAAGAATGGAAAAAGAAGTGCCAGATCGGAAGTTTCTCTCGTGACGACTATAAAAGTTTGGTGACCGTTCCCACATTTTTCTCTCCGTTTACTTTTGTGCACACTGTGCGATCCGATAGCAGTTTTGGCCCAAAGTCAAGCGGACAATTGTAATTGTTCTTTCAACCAGGATACTTAAAACTTAATCGCCCCGAAAAGAAGTCGCAAATCGCAAGTTTCTCCCGCGGTTACTGTAAGTCTCGTTACCATTCCCACATTTTCCTCCCCATTTATTTTTGTGCGCATTGCACACCAATCCGATAGCAGTTTTTGCCCAAAGTCAAGCGGACAATCGTAATTGTTCCTTCCACCAGGATACCCAAAATTTAATAGGCTTGATCCACGACCATATCAAAATTGTGACCCCTATGATGTATTTTCGTTGCACGACACAGACACTACGTGTCTATGTGCATCATGATAGAAGCGCGCGTGAGACCGCCGCAGCTCTCGTCGATTGTTTCCGATGCACCGATAATGCAGCAATGCACGCAGTACAAAGCGACTTTCATGCTCCGCTGCTCTTACTTTTTTTTCCTTATTTGATCCAATTTTTTTCCCCCAAGACTCAAAAAATCCTGATCCCTCTATAGTATAATCTACTCTCTGTTTTCCAGAAGCAAAAGGTCGAGGACAAAGTGGTCCAGGAGGACGAGCAAGAAGCTGCCGGCTCAACCCCACGTAAGTGTATCTAATTACCCTGGCGTTTACGTCAACGTTTACGGTGATTTACGGCAAAATTGTGGCATCGACCTTCGCCCGGCGCATTACCACAACCACCACACGACTACGTAACTACCAGAGATACCGGCGAATCAGACTCCACGGCAATTCGTGAGCGAGAGAGACGGTATAGCACGAACATATACATATACCACCGTGGTACAGTATAGTATAGAGTCCAGCTAAAAACTGTACAGGAGGTTTTGGTCATTCATCATGAAGCCGGCGTCCCGAAGCGCCCGAGGGCCAGTCGTACGAATGAAAAGGGGAGGAATATTATCCACTGGACAGACTAATCGCGCTGACCGGGACTCTCTATCCTCCACTATAACTTTTGCTCTATGTATTATCTCGAATAATTTTACCTCGCATCGAGAACCGCGGCCGATTTCACCGCGCATATCTTATCTGGTCGCGGAGCTGATGAATTTTTTTTTTTATGTAATCATTTTTTTTTAAATCATTTTTGTTACTTATTTTCTTTTGTTTTTTTTTTTTTTGGTCTACGCTTAATGACGAAGGGCTTTCGTCTTCGCGCAAAGATTCAACGACAGAGAGACGACAGGGACGATCACCGGGAGAAGTGCAATTCCGATCGAGGCCCGACCAACACCTCTCCGCGGAATGCCCAGTGTCGGTGGAGCACACATAACGCCTTAAAATTACAGAGTCCCCCGGGGTTCATCCATCACACGTGGGTAGGACCCATAGCGTGGATAAGGGAGAGAGTGAGGGATCCCGGCAACGCCCCGTCGTTTAAGTCGTTAGCAATTTCCTGCACGGCACTATTTTGTTTCGGGCCCAAATTCCATATGGTCCGATAATGCCCGATAATACCGCCGACCGTCCGCGCCCTTTTGCGCCCTTTCTGCAGAACGCCAATTCGAGGGAATCGATCGGTCGATCTAAAAGAGTCTTTTATCACGATTGCCTCTTTTTTGTAGTTGGATTCCTGTTCCAATTTTTGGTGATCGTTTTTATGGACTTTGATTGAAAATATTGGATATCCATTTTTTTTTTAAATCGTATCCTTCGGTGGAGATGCTGGTAAGAGCACATAGTGCGTTATGTGATCTTATTTCTTGTCTTGAGCCTATATTGGTAAAGCTGCGGCTCTATAGAACAGACTCGGCGAGTCTTAATGTGTTGGCTTCGTCACCAGAGTGCAGCAACGTATGGCTTGGATTTTACTTGTAGCGGAGGAAAACAGTTTCCTGTTGATCCGCGGAGGATAAATTGGGTATCTGCTGAGTTCCCAAAGCGACTTACCGGAACAAGAACGCGTACTGTCGTTCGGCTTTGAGGGATTCTTTTTAGCACCATCTCTGACAATATTTTTGTATTTAACGGCATGAGAAATACCACGGTCGATAAAACGATCGCCTTCTCGATTGTCGCCGAGGCTGTTGACATTTTCGGACGAAAGCAAATTAGGTTTTCACGTGCCTGTACAGTAAAAAAAATGTCCTTTTTACAAGAACTTTTTGTCCACAAACGTCCACAATTTTTTATTTGGTAATTTTTTGATCGCACTATCCGGCTCTAGTTTTACAAACCAAAGTACAAAATAAAACTATTAATGACACGGGAAATAAAAGGACAGATTTGTATACTCAAATCTGAAGAAACGAGATTATCACTGGTTTATTAAAATTATATTTACGAAAAATCGTATTCCGATTTTAGGAAATTATTTTTTCCTGTAACCATTAAATCCGGAAACCTAATTTGCTGCTCCGAAAAATAGTCGATTTGTTACCAACCGAGCGCTGGTTGAAGGATGTTCGACACCGCCTTAAGTAATCAATTTTTTTTTTTTTTTTTCCAAATCTTCGGTGAAAATATGTCTGATCAATAGCAAAGAGTCCATAAACATTTCGCAGATGACATTCGAGTCTTCGATCGAAAAACTGCCTCCACACAAACGTGCGCAAACTTTAACGAGGGACTTTACGACCCGACCCTAATTTCGAGTGAAAAAATACCAGCGATCGGGTCTAAGAATAATTTTTCGGAGCACGAAGGAGTTGCGAAAGTTTGGGCTGCGTCCGATGAACCGGCGCCTCAGTGGTTGATCGAGGAAGCTCTCAAGAGAGGAAAAAAAGTAAGGAAAAAAAAAAAAGAACGCTACTAATTACGAAAGTTTAAGAATCGTTCCGGGCCGCTCTGTTCTCTAATAGTGTTTTCATTTAATTGGTAGTTCGCCAAGAAGAATCGATCGGACAAGACGAACGGCAGTCGGGAGGAGAACGAGGATATTATTGCAACGAAACTCGGTAACGAAAACATTATTTCCAATCTCGAGAAGCAACTGTGCGCTACCAGAGTCGAATTGGCCGAGGCATTGGCCGGGCAGTCGATCATCAAGGATAAGTACAAGAAAGCATTGAAAAATGCAAAAATCGCTGCCGACGAGGAGCGCGACGAGCTGCAGCGAAAACTCGTGCGAATCTGCACTTCGGCGCTCGAAAAATTCGGTCCCAACATTCTCAACAACAACAACAACAGAGTCAAGCCGTCTTGCAAAAAGCGTCAAAGACCTCTGCAGCACTTTGGAAAACTTTCGCGGAAGCTCCACAGAAAAGTAAAAGCGCACACGTCCAGAAAAATAATTTATTTGATAGCCATTGTTTATTTAATGTGAGTAAAATATTTGTTTGATTTAAATAAATATTTATGCAAAATAAGTAAATAATTGCTTAAATGAAATAAATATTTATTTAAAGCAAATAAACGGTGGCCGTCAAATAAATTATTTTTCCGAATGCAATTAAAGAGCGTTGGATTAATAAATATTTTTTCCATCGTTTACCGTATGATGGTAATTTGTTACCGACAGTTGAAAATCGCTACCTTAACATCGACCAAGCTCAGGGAAGAAGTGTTGTCCGTGAAAAAGGATCTGGATGAAAAAACGCTCCAATACAATTCCATGGTCAAATGTGTTACGGATCTCAAGAGCGAATTAAACAACACCGAGTCAAATCTGAACGATTTGCTGAAAGAAAATCTCTCCCTGCGCAAGAGAATCGACGAGGCGCGGGAATGGATGCAAACCAGGGTCGGCAAGGAACGCAACGAGAAAATAAATGCCGCTCAGTTTCGGGAGATCCAACGCAGCAGAGAATTGGCGAACTTGAAGAAGAAGAGCGAGGAAGATCTTTCGACGATTGCACGGTTGCGTGGCAAGTGCGTTTTTGAACTTTTGCGATTTAGAACAATATTAAAAAATAGAAAAATTGAATCAGAAATTTGTTATGTTCGTTTTCAGACTGCTTCGTACAGAATCCGCCAATTCGAACAGAGGATTTTTACTGAACAATTACAAGAGTCAATTGGCCGAATTGTCGAAGGAAAAAGAAAAGTTATCGACGCAAGTCAAAGAATTGGAGAACGAAAATAGTTCGCTGCGCAACAGCAACGGCCAGCTCAAAGCCAACGTGGCGTTGATGAACCGTGAGAAGGAAAAATTGGCCGCGGAATCGGAAAAATCAGAGACAGACATTTTGGAGCGGGTGAGCGCAAAAATGTTTTATTACATCTTTAAGCGGTTCTCGGTGTACATTTTATTCAGGCTTATCGATACAACATACTCGAGACAGTTTAACTCTGCGGCGCTAATCGCTCCAGAGTCGTGTAAAATTATAACTACGATACGATGACTAACGAGAAAGAAAAATAATAATAACATTCCCCAGATGCAAACAAAACTAGCGACGAAGTACGAGCGATCGATGCTTCAAAAAATCGATGGAATGAAAGAAAAGTACGAAAATGCTGTCGAAACGATCGAGGATAAATTGAAAGCCGCCGAGAATTTAGCCACGCAATATTTCGAGGCTATCAAAGTAATCGCAACATTGCTTCGAGCTCTCAATCTTTAATTGCATCTCAATTAAAATATCCTTTGCAGCGTTTTTTGAAAGAAATTCACGAGTACCATCGTGAACTCGATGCCGAACGCGACTTCAGCTGCAGCGAAGCGAGCGAGCGCGAGGCTCACGAAACTGCGTGCACAATTTTGAACATAACACCGGGCGAGTTAACAGGTTTTTTGAGAGGACATTCATCGAACTCGGTACGAAGAGATCAATCAGATATTTATGAATTAAAATCGGCGGAACAAAATTCCGATGTTCTTTCTAGATAAATTCTTGGCTCACCGATGTCCAAAGAATAACCGTGAAGAAAAGCTTCGCCGAGGATTTGGGAAGCTTCCTGTTCGCTCGGGCGATCGGGAGGGCAAAAAATTGATCGAAGAAGCGATCATTCAGTACTTCCGTCGTCGAACTAGTTCCGTTCCGCTTGGAAGAGCAATATAAATCGAGGCCTCGTCGACCGACAATTTCTGAACGCAATTTTTCGCAAGTTGATCAGAGCATTAAATTTGTATCATCTATACCGATATCGACGTTGCCATCACCACCGGAAGTAATAATCATGCTAAGTAATTCAAGACGAGTTTCCCCAATGATCTACGGAGTCTCAATCGCCGTTCTCCACCGACCCAGCCGATTCCCGATCGCGATCCATCCGCGGGTTGTCGCGAAACCTGTCGTAGTCCTCCTGTTGCCCGAAGATCTTTCTCCCGGAGATCCTCTCGCTGTCCTTGACGGTCAGTTCTGTGCCGATCTTCACGGGCCAGAGGAGATCGTCCTGTTCCCTCGAGGTCATCCGATCGGGCATCTTTCTATCGTGCCCAAGCTCAAGCATCGACTCCTCGGTCCTCGATGCGTCCTTCATGCTCGCGTGGTCCATGTCTTGTTCCCGTCGACGAGCGCCCTCCATTCTCGACGCGTAAGGGTCGTACGGATGGTCCATCCAGCCGGGTCTTTTCGCGTACGGGTCGTAGTTCTCGTAGCTCGATCCGTACGGATACGAGTAGTAGCGATATCCTCCAGGTTCGCCGACCGTGATGCGCCTCTTGTAATAGGCTTCTCTGCTAACCGCGGGATTCGTCGATCTCGTCAGAGTGTCGTAGGGCCGAGGGTAGCTTCGCAGGTCGACCGGTTTGCGAACGACTTCCGGCAATGTCGCGTAGTAGATGATCCTCTTTGGTTTGGGCAGCGGTCTGCTCCTTCCGAAACGATCGAGATCAGACTCGTGGTAGCGATCCTGAGGGTAGTTGGTGGGCTCGTTCAATCCTCGGACGAAGTAATCGCGCTCGGTTCTGTAACGATCCGGATAGAACAATCCTCTCGAATAGGGAGCGTCGAGGTCGCGATCTCGAAGGGTGTTCCTATAAGTGGACATCCCATTATCGAAGGCTCTGTCGGCAGCTGGCAGAGGCAAGTCTCTGGATTCTCGGGTCTTCGTGAAAGTCCGCCGATTCGCGGTCACGAAATCGGTGCGCGGCGCTTGGAGATCGCGGCCCGATGATCTTGCGGATTGGTCCGCCTCGTCGCCGGCTTTTTCCAGCTTAGTTTGATGGCGGAACTCAACGGATAGTGGCTGATTAGACCAGGATTCCTGGGAATTCAGCCGGCCTTCCCGCAGGCTCTTCGACGTGACGATCTTCTCCAGTTCCGTTTCCGCCTCGCGTTTCACCCGCGACGGCTTCTCTTCGGCCACTTCCGGTTTCTCCTCCTTCTCCATCATCTCCAAGGCGCGGTCAACGGCGTCGATTTCTTTCTCCACGCTCTCGGAATCGTTCTCCATAGTCTCGAACGATCTGTCTCTCGAAGGTTCGCCGATTACCTCGACTTCCGAGCAGTAACCGTGGTTCCTTCCGGTTCTGCCGTGTCGGCGAATTTTCTGCCACAGACCCGGCACCGCCTCGACGTCTTTGGTATTCTGGATGAAGCTGTTTACCGTCGGATCATGCAAGAGGACCTCGGACATGTAGACGTTGCTGTCGTTGAGGTCCTCCAGCTCTCGGCCCTCGCGCAATGGCGTCGTCGACTCGAGACTCGCCTCTTCGGGGTCTTCCGTCGGCGCATCCGTCGTGCGGTCCCTGTCGAAGGGCGAAGGCAGCGTATCGGACGGCGCCAGACGTCCCACGCCACTTATGCTTCGCACCTCGAACGCCGAGGATTCCAGACGCGGCCACGGAATCAGATGCGAAGGATGATCGGGGCTTTTAACTGGCGATACTTCCCACGCTTTGCCGACTCCTGCCGCATCTCTGCCGGTCAGCAGAGCGACGATCAACACGGTTGAGCAGGCGAGAAACATTTCTATTTCTGGTTTGTCGATAGAATCTGGAATAAGATCATTTTTCAGTCATTATTTAATCGGTCAGATCAAAACGTCTAACGGAGAGACGGATATCTCTTTTAGATGTGGGGATGAGCGTGGCAAAATGGGACAGTGGAGCAAAACGCCATATTCCAATCATTTTCGGATGGGACAATGGGGCAAAACGGAACAGAAAATCCGGATGTATCAACAGGGCAAAATGGGACATTCAAAAATGATTGGAAACTTGCGTTTTGCTCAATGTACCATTTTGCCCCGCTCTACCCCAATTTGAAAAATATATGGTTTCCTTTTTTTTTTTCTTTTTTCTTTTGCTGAAGCTCTATATTCAGATAATCTGCGACCGAGGATTTAAAAAAGTAATAAGGAGATCGAAAACTGTAATAAGGAAAATTGAATATTGGCATACATCGAATAATCACCACACCTTGAAAGCGTATTATCCGAAATCATCGAACAATGCAACATACAACACTCTTCTAAATAATACTGTAAAAAGGACTTTGTCCCGTATATACATATATACATAAATAAATAATAATTTGGTGAACAAAAATGATCAGTAAATATAAAACGAAGAATTGCAGCGATCGTTTGAGGAATGCACCGTTTGGTTGCTTCTATCTTTTTTTTTTTTTTTTTTTTTGCAGAAGTTCTATATTCGGATAATGATCTGGCGAAGAAAAAGATTATCGGAAAATATAAACCGAATAATTGCAAAGGTGTATTTGAAAAAAATGTATTGTTCGTCTCGATTTTTAATTTGTCGCAGCCGCTCTATATTCGGGTAATAATCTAGTGAAGAAAAAAATTATGATAAAATATTAACGGAAGGATTGCAAAGGTCAATGTGAAAGGTAATTAATTCGCGAACGATAGCGGTCGGATAGCACGAAACATAGTTATTCAGCTCTTCCAGGGAGCACGGTTTGTCGGACCTCGAAATTGCAAAGTCCACCACCATGAAGCAACACGTTCACCAGTGCGTAAATGTCACGACGATTTTGTGTCCGGTTTTATATATATATATATGTATTTTTTTTTTTTTTTTTTTTTATTCGTCGAAACGAACAATACCGAGAGCCTCGTCCGGTGCGTACAGTCAAGATCCGATTGTCCGTCGGCGTTAACCCTATACGGTATTCTCGAACGCACGAATACTTCGGCGTTGTCCCCCCTGACCGTCACTGGTTCTCCATAACAAATATAATTTCCCCGTGTCGTTTCCGCGGTATTATGCCGAGGACCGGCCAGCCCGAGATCCGGCCTACTCGGCGCCGAACGATCGTCCGGTCACTCGCTCGCAGACTCGTGTAAACCCTTTTTTTTTTTTTTTTTTTTTGCAACTCGCCGATGCTTTTTTGCTCTCGATTTATCATACCGGAATAGAACATTTTTATAACAGGCCACGATTAATGTTTTTTCTTCCTTTTATCGTCCCATCCACAAGTGAAGTTCCTCGCTTGGATGAAACCGTTCTTAAACAACTGTACAATCCGCTTATAGGTTTCTCCACTTCGCTTCGTTAATTATGAATCGGAAAATCTAATTGACATTTATTTTCAGTTTATTTTTATTAACTAATTTTATTTGTTTAACAGACAATCTCTAAGCAAGTATAATTTAATTATAGAAAAAAAAAAAAAAAAAAAAAAATGATTGTTCAATTGCAATATTGGTCTTGAAATTTACTGTCAAACACTTTGCCCGATGAAACCGAACGAGCCGGACTTCATTGTCAATGGCAATTATCCTGATTAGCCTTGATCTTAGAATATTTGTTTAAAATAATAAAAACATTTTGATGAGACAAATTAACATTATATCTTGGATGTTACAGGTGTGCCTGCGAGTAAAACGCTTCAACCGACGATTTTCAACTGACTGCGTTTTCGTTGGTTGACGTGTGTACTTTTATACATTTTTTTTTTTTTAATGAATTCCCCAAGACAAAATTTTGTTTATGATGAGAAAAGTCTCAGCAATCACCACGAATCCTTAATATGTTTGCTCAGGATGTGTAAAATGTGTGCGAAGCATTGAGCAACGGTTCAACGATCGTTCCCACACCCGCGCCGTACGGTCGTAAAATAAACGAGCTGGAGGTATTGTCGCCGAACGTGAAATTCCGAGATACGACGAGATGTCGTAGTCGGATAGCGGAACAAATCAAGTCCTGAGGATCCGGGCGACGTCCTGGCGCTCTGCAGCCGTTAGCTTCTTTAACCCGCGGACAGTTACCTTCCTGTCTTTATACAGTTAGGCACACTGGTTCAACGTACCAGTCGTACACGAAATTGCAATTAACCGTCTAATTATCGGGCGTCGTGTCGCACACCGAGAGACCGAACAACGGTTGCGAGACAATGCGCCGATCGCCGTGTGTTTTCCTCGCTAAATGCCGGCGACTTAATTAAAAGGTTTTTTTTTTCCCCGACGCCGTGTAATTAGCTTAATCGGAGCTCACGCACCGACATCGATGACTAATTTAATAATTGAAGCACCGAATTCAAGCTTAATTACGATGTTATGCACATTAATTGTCAATCGGCAAATCTTATATTAAGAAAAGTAACACCAAACGCCAACAAAATATCACTGATTGGATAATTTTTTTTTATGGATCATTAATTTTTTTTTTTAATTCCATTACTCGCTTAATTTTGCATTTATCCCATTGACATTCTCTACCATAGTTTGAACTAAACGGGATATTTCCCCAAAAAGATGACTACAATTTTTATTTTTTGTAAAACGGGTAAAAATGATTAAATCGACTATGATATATTTTTTTTAATTCTTTTTACTTTTATTTTATCCTAATTTTGCAATAGGAATGTATTACAGATATTTGGTCAGAAAAACATAATTCAGGACAGAGATAATTTTGTCTGTTTATATTCGATAATTTATGATCGTAAGGTGGAGGAAAGCTTAAGGGTGTTTAGGCGAAATTTACCTTTGACGAATCGCTGTCAGTGTCCCTGAGACCAACCCCGCAATGTTGTCCGAGCGAAGTGACGATGATAACTGAAGCGACGACCGTCGGCACTCACGGTTCTATATCGTCACATCTACATACCGTCGGCTCATCTAGGAGCATTGAGCTCGGCCCCCTACTACCGAGAGAACTACTTACTACCGTTCCTAACTAAGCATTTTTTGTTCGTTTCTTTCTTTAACTGTACAAGCCAGTATCTCCGGGACGGGAATCGCGGCGATGTGACTTCTTCTTCCTCGTTCAAATATTCGTAAAAAGTAGTTAAAGTGGTCGAAGCTTAAATAACAAAGCGCAGTCACAATTATCATTATACGGCAGCGTCAACGTCCGCAATCCCGGTTATTATACGAACGTTATTATACGAGGCAGAGGGTACCGTTGCATCCACAATACCCACGGGTCTGCGACGTCGCGATTATGATTCAATGCCACGCAAAGTTTATACACTGTTAATACCTTGTATCCCATCGTTCGCTCCCCTTAAGGAAAAAGAAAAATCGTACGCAGTAACTCACTTATAGAGTCCGTTATGAAATAACGAGATAGGCTTTAAAATTGCAAGTGTTTAATGGCACGTACTTGCACGCAAATATATTAATACAATACCAAATATATAAATGTTTGGATAAAATATTTGGATAAGATATTTGGATAAGATATTTGGATAAGATATTTGGATAAGATATTTGGATAAGATATTTGGATAAGATATTTGGATAAGATATTTGGATAAGATATTTGGATAAGATATTTGGATAAGATATTTGGATAAGATATTTGGATAAGATATTTGGATAAGATATTTGGATAAAATATTTGGATAAAACATTTGGATAAAATATTTGGATAAAATATTTGGATAAAATATATAGATAAAATATTTGGATAAAATATATAGATAAAATATTTGGATAAAATATATAGACAAAATATTTGGACAAAATATTATCCACGAGTTTGCGACGTTGCGATTATGATTTAATGCTTCGCAAAGTTTATACACTGTAATACCCTCATAGCTCCCCTTAAGGAAAAGGAAAAATCGTACATAGTAATTCACTTATAAATTCCGTTATGAAATAACGAGATGGGCAATGAAATTGCTGTAAAATTACAAGTGTTTAATTGCGTGTACTTGCGCGAAAATATATGGACAGACGAGATATTAAAGACCACAGTTTCTCGGAGCGCAAAAGATCGAGGCACAAGGCATAAGCATACAATCGTTGGGAAACCGGCGTGTCCTGCAAGGTATTTCAAAACGGGACTCTGTAAAAATGTTCTTTCATTCGTCTACGATTTATTGTCGCTGGGACAATAAGCATTGAGAAACCGCAGGATACGGCTTTTCAGCATAGCAACGCTAAAAGATCGGTATTGATGAAAATAAAAATAAAATACAATGGGTTATCAAAACCGAACGATTCCTTCCTCGCAACCATTGTTATAAAAATTGTCCAATATTTAGATGAATTTTTTGGAACAAGTTATTTTTTATTCACCGATAAAAAAAGAATTTTGTACATTATTTTCTGAACTCACATTTCAGTCCGAAGATCTCAATTTTTCACCGGAACTGAGATCTTCAGACCGGAAGTGAAGTCGCAAGGAAAAAAATAACAAAACTAGTTTAAAACGTTTTTTTTTTTACGATCGCGCCACGGATTCCCGGGCGCACTCTAGCGTACAGTCGAGCAATTACTTTAACGATCGGCGTTCATCGCCCCCTCAGTCGCGTTCGAAGTGTCTTCGAAACGTATTCTTTTTAGGTTAGTTCGCATTGTTTATAAAAAAAGAACGAAAAGAAAAACGTTCCACGTTGAATCAAGAGTTGCGTCTAGCGTAACGATTATTGACGAAATAGTCAGTGCTCAATCGAAACTATGGATCTCACGCGAAAATAGACGAGCCTGTCGTTTATACGGGTTAAAAACAGAAACTTAACCGAAATCGTCCAAATTTCCTCGATCGACGCAGACGATGGCAGACGAGGGAAAGAAAGTTTCGTTCGGTTTTTCGAAATCAATTAAAAAATCGTCGCTGAAAGTCGTACCGCAGGTGGAGGAGAAAAAAGTCGATTACATCGAGTGTCTCGATGCGAAAGCGATAAAAGTTGTTGGGTACGCGAATACTCGGTCGATAAAATAGAAAGCCAAAAAATTTACATTCTTTTATCTTCATTTTTTGGTTGCAGAGGAGAGGAGAAAAAAGATGAGGTTCTCGTCATTCCCATGTTGGGTTCGAAGACCTGGCACGACAGAATTGTCAACAAGACAGACGCGGATATCTTCGAACCGAAGACGAAGAAGGAAAACGGGACTGTAAATATCGAGAACGGCGATGCCAGTAAAGCAAAGAATGTTGGCGAACCGATGGATGTGTCCGAGATAAAAAAGGAAGTACCTGAAGAGACTGAAGAAGCACCGAAAACTTTGGAGGAACAGGCAGCCGACGAAATAATCGAAGATCTCAAGAGCAACGTTGTTAAGGTCGAAGATCATAATCTCGCTGTTCCTATGGCGAAGCCTGACTCACTGCATGGCACTCAACAGGTAACAGGTTTCATTTTTTTTTTAATGTCATAAAACTGCTATTTACTTGTTTACGTATTTGTTTGTTTATTTAATTATTCACAATATAAAAATATTCCTATAATGAGTACAATTAAAATGATCAATAATCCACACATTTTTTTAATCAATCTTCGCGATTAGAATCAACTATGAAGTGGATCCAAATTTATTTATGTTGACAGGAATACCCTTTTTATAAAAATAATTTCATTGGCTAACCATAATGGTATATTTATTTCATCATTATCTGATTGTCAAGACAAACGGTAATACAATATTGATTTGGTGATTGTTTAATTGTGAATAAAATTAATCTTTTTGGAACTCATGCCTGAAAAGCGCTACTTTTTGTTCCTGGCGAGGGTGGTAAAAGTGGAGCTTTACAGCCAAGTGTATTATATTAAATACTCAATGCATGCGTACATCAGTCCAATTTTACTTTATGCATGCTGCACTGTGCGTGAAGTACAGTGCATGTGCAGCATAAGTCTTGCGGTACAGGGCCACAATCAGCAGGCCCAGCATAGCACTTCTACTGCACTCGTTCCAAAAAATATTAAGCGATACTAATGTGGTGTGGTAGCCAACTGTCTATGTACAAGGGTTCTATGAGCCGTAAATAAGTTTTGCCACACGTCAATCATAAGGATTCATTTTTGCATAAGGAAGATAATGGTATACAATAAAGTTGATTTTACTAAAGTTTAGGGCTTGAAAATCAACCGTAAAGCGCAAAGCGCACCGAAAATGGGAAAAAAAATTGCAATTTTCGTGAAAAAATTGTAGTTATGTAAAAAATGGTCCTATTTTCAATTTCCAAACACCATTTCACAGGATACACATTAGGCTATTAGAAAAAAATAATCTCATTGTATTCCCTTCACAAAGTCTATTTATTTGGACATCTGAAAATGAGGAAAAACCAAAAACTGGTAATATTAATGGAAAAAGTAATGAAAACGCAAGTAGTTGGTTTTGCATGAGTTATAACATTTATTCGTCTTGAAACATTATAGGTAATTAAAGATCATGATAATTAATATAAAAAATTATAAATATTATAAAATTATAAAAAAATAGAATGGCGACTATATAGATACAAATTACATAATATTAAGTTTGTAGTTGTGACAAAATAAAAATCACTTACACAAAACACTTACGGGAACTCCAGAGTGGGGTGGATTTCCACCCCAAACATGTTCCGTTATCGTCCCGTGCAAAAACTAGTGGGCGACTGAGGCCATTACCGGCCTCCACCCCGAGTCCCGAGTCGATAATGTCAATTTCTACGTTAGAAGTGCAGCTTGAATATCGTCGGGGGTGGTTTTCTTCCCTGCATATGAGTTCTAGGGTTAATCCTAGGGCGCATTTAAAATAAAATAGAAGTTGAAATGATCGACTCGGGCCTCAACGATAATTTTGTTCAATGATCTGACGATGTACGCAGGCCGGTAGTAGCCTCAGTTGCTTACTGGCTAACGCAGCGCGCTTGGGGTGGAAATCCACCCAGTCTGGAGTTCCCGTTAGAGTTTTGTGTGAGTGGTTTTTTTTCCTCAGAACTGTCGCAATTTTTTGTTGTTTTTAAAAATATTTTACGACCTACAATCGTATTTTGATTTTTTTCGTAATATAACACACAAAAAATCGTATAGTTTTCAATACATCTATCTGTGACTTTATCTTTTTGGCGCAGAATATGGCCAGATGTTATAACCTTCGAAACGCGGCAGCGGTAATCGAATCGCTGACACGAAAAGAGCGGCAGCAAGCTCCAGACTTTCCGTCTGAAGACGAAGACAACGAAGAGCAATACAGTGGATCGGAGTCCGAGGAAAATGCTGATAAAAAGTTCCGTCCAAAAGCTGAATTGGAATCCGAATGTTCAGATGGAGACGAACCTCTCAGCAAACGTATAAAACGTGAAAGATCGAGTTCTCGCGACAGCGAACGCTCGAATACCGAGCGAAGACCGAGTTTTTCTCAATTGTCGCGAGAACGATCCCTACCTCGAGAAGAGCCGGCAATAACTTACGTGCCAGGCCCAATTGGAGAGGCAAAAGAAGCCAGAAGTCCTCACGATGCATGGAGCTTGCTTTTCAGCGAATCGATGCTCGAAAAGATCGTACTTCATACGAATCAAGAAATCTGCCGTTATCTCGAATCGAATGAAATTGACAATGAAAGTACAAATCACACGTACATCAACATTAGCGTTGTCGAATTGAAGGCTTTAATCGGCTTGTTATACCTCTCGGGATTGCAGAAAGCATCAAACACCAATCTCGAAGATTTGTGGAGTCCCGAATACGGTTCGATAGTCTACCGAGCAACGATGACTCGAAACCGCTTCTGGTTCCTTACGAAAAACATTCGCTTCGACGATAAATCGACAAGAGAGGAGCGAAGAGCAACGGATGAATTCGCTCCAATTCGTGAGTTGTGGCAAAGTTTTGTATCGAACTGCACAAAATATTACAATCCCACCTCTGACTGCACAATCGACGAACAATTAGTTCCGTTTCGCGGTTGGTGTCCGTTCAAGGTTTACGGCGGCGCCAAACCTGACAAGTATGGAATGAAGATTGTCATGTTAAACGACGCAAGCACTTTTTACATGTACACCGCTGAACCATGCGTAGGAACAGTAGAGACAGAGATGGATGGGAGTGTTCCGTCTTACTACATTCGCAAATTGTCAGAGCCACTTCGTGGAACGGCCAGGAATATCACGTGCGGTAATTGGTTCTCGTCTATACCGATTTTTGACAAGATGATTGCAGCACACTCGACGACGATGGTCGACAGACTGCGAAAGAACAAAAGGTCAAAAGAAGGTTCAAATACTTTCGACCAATTGTGTCACGAGTATTCCACTGCAAGAAAGACTCTCCGATGGCCTATGAGGATGTGTATGGCTATGCTGGACTATGCAGGCATAAACGCCATGATTCTGCACAATTTTAACTCCGATCTTGAAAATCTTAATCGAAGAACCTTCATAAAGACTCTCGTTAAGTCTCTGATCGAACCACATCTGCGAGAACGATTACTGATCCCGACTCTCCGACGTGACCTGCGCGTGTGCATTGGCACGATCGTACAAGAGTCAGTTGCGGTCTCACAAGACGTCACAAGAGTGCCACAAGACGTCATAAAAAAGCCCACAAGATGTTCCTTTTGTCCGAGAGCACGGGATCGCAAAGTACGAGTGTTTTGCCAAAGATGTTACTGTGCCGTTTGCGAGGATCACCGAACTGTACACTGTAACAATTGTGCCGCAGTCGACTAAACGGGATGCTTTTCCATGCATTTTTTATAATTATTATTACCTTTAATTACATAGTATTTTTCAGGAGAAATAAATGTTAAACCGATGCAAAACCAATTTTGTTTGCGTTTTCATTGATTTTTTTTTTCTTCATATTACCAATTTACGGCTTTTCCCATTATCAGATGTCCAAACAGACTTTTTGAATGGAATACAATGGGATTACTTTTTACTTAATAGACTAATGCGTCCGCTACAAAATGCCGTTCGAAATTTTTGAATTAGAATATAATAGAAATATAAGAATAATAATAAAAAAGGAAGAGATTGATGTGCCCAAAACCCATGTACTGCTAATAGGACCCTGCGTAGAAGCAACGTGTGGGGTGTATATTTATCCCAGTCACGAGTTAGAAGGTAGAAAAAATTATACATGAGTTCTATGGTTAAAGTGGATGCAAATTTATTTATGTTAACAAGAAAAACCGTTTTATAAAGATAATTCCATCGATAAGCCATAATGCAATACTGATTTGGTCATCATCTAATCCTGAATTAAATGTATCTTCTTTGTTTCAGTCAACATTAGAGGATTACGAACAAATTCCCATAGACGTCTTTGGCTTGGCTATGCTGCGAGGCATGGGATGGAAGCCAGGCAAAGGTCTCGGCAAAGATGAGAAGTATGAAATTTTTATCTCTGCACTTAAAAGTTTGCAGTCTCCCGACTGCGGTCGATTGAAGTAAATCGACATTAACCTTTGCCTATGAAATAATGAAGATCTTCTGCTATCCCGTTTACAGACTCTGCGCGGCAAGTTTACCCGAGCTCAGACCCAGGCGAATGGGACTGGGCGCCGACAAAGCGCTGAAGCAGCAAAACACTCAAACGAAAACGAAGGACGAAGAGGATTTGAAATTGGACAAAGGAGCTTTCGTGAAGATAACGGGAAAACGCGCAAACAATTACGGTCAGATCCAAGGTTTCGACGATGGAACGGGAAGACTTATTGTGAAGATGGCTCTGAGCGGAGAACCTTTATCACTCCACGAATGCGTCCTTCAGCCGGTTACTAAAGCCGAATACGCGAAAAACTCCAAAGTCCTAAGTGCGTATATATAACACGCGCCCCATTGGGCGGCATTCGCACGAAAGTTTTAGCCTTTAATGTTGTATTGAATTAATTTCAGATGCAACGAAGTTCGAGGAGTACAAAAACAAAAAGCCCGTTAACGGCAGCGCGGAGACATCGAACGGCGAAACGTCCGACGATCGGGAGTCGCAAAATCGTCGCGCCGACAGAAACAACAAAAGTTCAAGCGGCAAGAAAAAATCGAAGAAACATTCGAGATACTCGTCCGACGAGAGTAGCGATTCGGCTCGAGGGTCGAGAAAACGAAAGGAAAGCTCCAGCGACAGCGATCGCGAGTACAGGCAGAAGAGATCGAAGAAAACGAAGAAGAGCCACAAACGCGACAGTTCTCCGGAACGTTCGAGCAAGAAGAGCAAGAAGAAGGACAAAGAGAGAGAACGAACTAGAGATCGAAAATCCGAATACTCGGAATCGTTGGATCGAAGAAAACACAAAAAGCATAGAAGATCGCGCTCGCGGTCGCCTCAGAGACGATGAGTGTGTAAATTTACGAGCTTCAATCTACCTTCGTAGGAAATGTACAATTAATTTCGTGCGTTTTTTTTAATAAATCTTATTTTTGCGTATACATCTCTAATGGATATTGTCACGAGCCTTTCGAGTCGAAGCTATCGGTCATGTAAATTTTCGAACTTGTAGATCTCAACCCAGGTAGCGAAAAGACGTCTAGTATGAAAAAGTGATATAAATGGGTTAGAAATGAGATACGAAAAAATGTCTGTCCGGATGTTAACTACAGTAGAACCTCGA
Source organism: Amblyjoppa proteus (assembly GCA_963922035.1). Lineage (NCBI taxonomy): Eukaryota > Metazoa > Arthropoda > Insecta > Hymenoptera > Ichneumonidae > Amblyjoppa > Amblyjoppa proteus. The sequence goes on along the minus strand of OY998234.1, from coordinate 22,435,167 downwards.
TTATCCGAACCCGTCGAAACCGCGTCTAGTTAGAACCATACAAAAATCCGGATAATCAAAACGCAATTTTTTTACCATATTTTAACACGGATATAAATCAGACATACACAAATGAAATAGCAGTATGTATTACACTTCAAGACATATTTTTAACAATATTCCAACATCGAGGTCTTATTTCAGGGGTTCTGTGAAATGGTCATCAATTTTTAATTGCTGAACGCAATTAAATACGTGCTTCTGAGCGGCGTAGTCTCGACGCCACTTCAGTGTAAACTACGTATGTTAGGGGATTCAAAGGATTTGCTATTCAAACTAGTCTGATGCGTGTTGTCCGACTTTGCTGAGTTGGCTGAAACTGCTCGGAAAAGCTAGTTTGCGAGCGGATCGACACTGGAACCGGAAAAGTGCGTTTCACTCCAATTGATAACTGTTTCGCGCTAACGATAAAATGCTTCGCTTTAGAGCGAAGCATTGTATCGTTGGATAACCAAGCGTTCGGATAAACGGCGTCAGGGTTCGGATAATCGAGGTTCTATCGTATAAGCTATTATACTTCCAAAAGTTAACTTTTTGGATGGATGGTAAATTTCGGAATTATAAAACCCATTGAGATCACTTTCAGATAACGAATTTTCTATGCTACCTGGGAAGTCAACGCATATTTTAAGTAGCGCCATTGGGTGGTGAAAAGTTGTAAGAGCCATTCGCGACCCGAGCAAGTAATGACAGTACGAAGTTTTACATTATCGAAAAACCCGGCTTCTTGCAGTGAAATTACATAGGATCATGTATGTTCTCTGTGATTATCCCCACTACGTCACGTCGTAGATAACAGCGATCATAACCTTAATAAAATGCTCAGTAGGAATCTCGTTGGGCAAGCGTACAGAAACATGTCGAGTGAGTATCCGTCGTAGATTCAAAAACCATAAAAGTTGGATGAAACCCTTCTTGCCATTTTTTTTTTTCTCTAATCGTCGTATATTTATTTCCAGCATTCCGGCTAGCTTTGGCGCAGCTCGCAGTTGGCAACGACAAGTCTGCGAATGTGGAACGCGCGGTATCTTATATAGAAAAGGCAAAACAACAGCAGGCGGACGTTGTAGTTTTGCCGGAATGTTTCAACTCGCCGTATGGAACGCGTTAGTAGAGTCGTTATAAGCCTGTTGCTTCCACAACAGCGTAATTTTATTTGCAATTTTCTTGGTACAATTTATATTTGCCAGTAATTGGCTACATACGTTATTTGACGTTTTACTTAGACACGCAAATCAGTCTTATCTATATAAGTCTTATAGTTGATAAGTCTTATCTATAAACCTTTAACGATCAAAAATACAATCTACGATCTTCAGCATCTTTTAAGAAACAGATTGTCACCGTCTTATATGTGGGAGATTAATATGAACTCAAACTTACTAGATTCAGCTTTTTTTTTTCAAATATTATTGAGATCCAACAGAACTATTTTCACTTGTTATTTTCAAGATAGTCGGTACACCTCGTAAATCGAATAAAACTGATGGTTTCTTAAGGGCACACGATAGAATTTCGTAGAGTTAGATATTTGATACGCGTCAATGCCTCGTTCACTGCATGGAATACTTTGATTGACACAGAACACTTCAACGAATACGCTGAGTCGATTCCCTCCGGCGAGACCAGCGCGGCGTTATCCGCTGCAGCGAAAAGATTCTCCATGTATGTCGTGGGTGGAACGATACCTGAGCGGGATAACGGATCGCTTTACAACACTGCGACGGTCTGGGATCCTCAGGGAAATCTTATAGGAAAGCACAGAAAAGTACGAGAAGCCAAACACGCAAGAGACCTGGAGGGCTCTCCGAAAACAAAACAACAACAAAAAATACTCCATGAAACTTTTAACGAGCCGAGTTTCCATTCATCGAACAGGTGCACTTGTTCGACATCGACATTAAAGGGAAGATCACGTTTTTCGAGAGCGAAACTCTGTCTCCCGGCGATTCATTGACGACCTTCGAAGTCAAGGGATTCAAGCTCGGTCTTGGCATTTGCTACGACATCCGGTTCGAAGAGATGGCAAGGCTTTACAGGAACATGGGTGAGTCTAAGCTCGCTACGCAAACGCTGAAAAAATATAGTTATTTCTACTATATGGAGTAACTCGCTAAGGGAACGGCTATACGTATAGTTTTTATTAAAAGATATTTAATTGGTTAAACTGTAATTAAACTTGCTATTATCATTTGCGATTAGTTATTTGCCTAACTATAAAATATGGATATTACCTCAGGGAATTATACCGCACCCCTAAAACAACAGTGTAACGTCTCTTTTGGGATTACCACACAAATTGTTACACTGTTGTTCTACGCGTGCGATACTAGTACACTAGACGACCGCGTAAGTCCAAATCGGCCCCTTCTCTGGGTCAGTGTTCAGTGGGAAACAAACGACTCGTTCTTTTTATCTATCTGCGAATGAAATCGTCACTGCTATAAACACGACAAAGGGAACGCGACGGCAAGTTTGATGCGAGGCAAAGATCGATGGACTCTTTCTACTCTGCATTTTCTCGTATTCGAGCATCGGACATATTCCGTTCTTTTACCATAAAGGAGAAGCTATCCCGTGCGACAGCCTCCAGATGCGCCAATTTTTATTATTCATCACATTTTTTTCTCGTGTAAAAAGCTTATTTTTCTTAGGAAAACAAATTAACACGCAAGCAATGCAAAAATTAAGTTTGTACTTATTTTGAATATCATATTGCATTTAATCGTATGAAAATTGCGCGTATAAAACAGTGTATATTCGTATTTAAAAATAGCATTTGTTAACTTTAGCATAGTAAAAAATCAAATAAATATTAAATGCGTAATTTATAAAACAGGATTTTTGCGGGTATTTCTTAAACGACAGAATGCATTTTATATTCAAGTTAAGAAATCAGTTTAAATTATGGCTGGAGTTGCAAAATACATGGAGTATATTTCTGCACACTTAAAATATATCATTTTTGCAACTTTAACCGAGCTGAAAAACGGAACATTGCGTAAAGAAAGGGACGGTGGGCAGACATTTGCGCAGGTGAGCAGTGGGATATCCAACTTACGCGGGCGTGCTTAATGGGCTTGGTTCCCGAAGTTTGGAAAAACGCGGCCGTCTACTGTAGTACTTTTTATTTCCTTTATATCCGAGCGGGTTTTTACATACCCCACCCTATCACATATTTCCCACTCATAACTAAATCAAATATCTATTTCCATGTGCAGTTTCCTTCGCCTCTTACCAGACATCTCGCATCTCCACTTCGCTCAAGGGATTATATTTTATAGTAGAAAGTCACTATCGTCATTCTAGCTATGTCATTTTTTTTTCTCAGTGAATAGTAATGCACTTCGCCAACTGTAATTAAAATTTTAATTACCTTGCCAGGTTGCCACGTGCTGATTTACCCGGCTGCATTCAACATGACAACCGGACCTCTTCACTGGTCTCTCCTCCAACGTTCCAGGGCAAACGACAATCAATGCTACGTCGCGTGCATCGCACCGGCGCGTAATACCGATTCCGGCTATGTGGCTTGGGGCCACACACAACTTACCAGTCCTTGGGCTGAAGTCCTCCACGATCTCGACATCGGCGAGAACATGGTTGTCGCTGATATAGGTAAAAAATGTATGACCCTAAAGATATCTGCAAGACATTAAATTTCATCGAAGTTAAGTTTCTTTCAATGCACTGCTTCAGGAAAAAGAAAAATGGCTCCATAATGGTTTATTTATGGCGAATTTTTTTAGTCAAATAGTTAAAAAAATATATATAAGAACTGGAGTGCAGAAAAATATTTTACGGAAAATTGGAAATGTGACACAACCCGGACTCCTCGACCGATTCTTACAAAATTCCTCCGAGAGGAAGCAAAAATTGTTCACTCCTAGAACTTTACTCTCTAAGTGAACTTCCCCGAGCGAAGTTTGTGCGATGCAACACATAGCTGTTATAAGTTGATAAAATTTAGTCTCCATGCAGATATTTTCTGGGCGATACAAACGACCCCTTCGAAGCTCACTGAATATAACTACTCACCGCCCTCAAACTTGCAGATATGTCCGTGATCGACGAAGTCCGAAGCCAGATACCCGTCTTCAACCAACGTCGAACCGATTTGTACGACACTATCCTCAAGAAAAAATAATTGTTTCAATTATTCTTCATCGACGTTAACGAGTTCACCGCTGCGCGAGAATGTTTGTTCCTACACGAGACAGCGGTGATGCGTGAAATGTCACCCAATTAAGGTTCCACCGGGTCAACCTATTTACTCTCCGCTTCGGCAGTGAACACCTATTTAATTCCCCCTGTACAATCGTATCATGAGTTATTGACACGTTGACGGAGGATCTACTTTGCGGGTTGGGATTCAATAAACAAACACACACGAGGCCTGTAGCGATAATCAATTAATTCTTTTTGTATTTACAATTGGAGCTGAGGGCGATACATTATCGTACGTGTAAACGTTACCTTTAAAATTGTAAGCTTAGAGAAATTGGTCGATTAACTTCTGACAATATTATATATAATATATCGATATTTTAGCTGAAGCGAATGGGGCGAAAAATTTGATTTTCAGTTCTCGCCGCGGAGCGATGAACACGCTCTGTCGTAACGCGTTTTTATACTTTGATTTTTTTTTTTACGAAGGTTCCTCAAGGATACCTAACGGCAAGAGTAAGAGTACATCATTTTTTTCTTCTTTTCTTCTAATGTTATTTCTTTTGTCACTTCACAAGAAAACTTTCGTGACGCATTAGGCCTGTACGCGATTTTTATCGATTTGGCCAATTTCGCACAAGACCATTCGTGGATGGTATTCTTGCGACAATGACGAAAAGCCAACCGGCCTGGAAAGCTCTCGATGGAACGAATCCAATTTACGCGCTTATTCGTATGTCGCGACCGTTTCAATTCCAAATAAGGCTGAATATATTTTGTTTTGCGATTTTCACTGTACTGTACTCAAACGCCGTGGAGGGGACAATTTATTTACGCTATATAAATCAGATAGGTGCAAATCGCGAAACTTTTCAATCCTTCATTATATTGAACCGATCCTGGAATCCTTCGTAATCTCACTAATGTCGTATCACACGTACCGATTTAACTATTGCTTTTTTTTGCATTTCTGATTACTATTTCTCAACTTGCTCGAGCGATCGACCGTTATAAGAAAGATCATTGTTTTTTTCCGTAAGCTGATAATTTGATATGGAAGCGGTATAAGAGATCGTAAGGAGCTCAATAAGAGAGAAAGATTTTCCATCCTTTCGGAGATCTAAATACGTACTGTTAATAAGAAAAAAAAACGCCATGGCGCAACAGGTAGAAAAGAAAGATATTTGTCTATCTACAGCTCTTAAAAAAATAAAACTGATCAAACTCATTAATTAGCTTATTCACTCATTAAGTGCCTTATCTTCGTTAACCCCTTAGTTTCGTTTTCGTAAGGCCGACGATATATAATCTGTACACAATTTGTATAGGAATTTCATATCGTCTTTATCCGAATTGTAATTTTTTTCCACCTGCACAAATCAAGCAAGTGTTGGATCAAAGAAATATGCACGAAAAAAAGAAGGTAATTAAAAAAGTGATTTTCGTTTTCGTCCTTTGCGACGCACGTCCCGATTACAATAATCGCGTTTTGCAAACGCGACTTCGAGTTCGATTGAAACTGGGTCCCGCATAACACGCGTCCAGCTTTTACATTGTATACTTAAACCATTCGATCTTATCTGTTATCGCTACTTAAGATATTGTTTTGTTCTCCTTCATCATAGCGTGTCAAAGTACATCGACAAGTTCGTTCTCTCACTTAAGTCTACATTAATGATCGTTAGTAGGTACACACTTACGTAGATAACGTTTCTGTTCTTTTTTTCCATTATCAAGGGCACAAAATATGGCTGACTCTTTATCTTTTCACTTTCGTTTTTTTTTTTCTTACTATTTATTGCAACATTATCAATCGTATCTCTTTCGTTAAATGTTTCGGGCGTGATATGTGAGCAGATTATGTTATCACCTTAATGGATGGATTCCCTCCTTAAAATTGTCGTCGTGCTTCGTTAGGTATTTGTTTTTTAATTTATTTTTTATTTTTTTTAAATTCTACAACGACGATTTTTCTCGTACTCTGATATTTGTTTCCTGTATTTCCAATGTATAATCATGGCAAAAAAGAAATCGTCGACAGCGTAGCCTTCAATTTAGTAATAATAACGTTAATAATATTAATGGCAAGGGTAATCGATCGCTTTAGAATATACACAAGATTCGGAATACTTCGGATCGACAGTATTTAATAACAATTTTTTTTTTAATCAATTAATTATTCAAATCAAACGTTAATCAGTTTTTTTTTTCTGGAGAAACTCGACGTGGGTCTCGAACACCGTGCTTATTGTACTTCAACAATTGGTAACACCGTGTACAGCGTAATAGGATCAAAAGATTTCTTCTTTGTTTTTCTCCTTCCGTGTCCTTCGAAGCTCTTAGAGATAGAGTTTGTAATAGTATTTGTTTTCTATGTAAAACCTAGAGATCAGCGCTCTAATTGGATACACATTTAGGCATTATTGTTATCGATCTATTAAGCTCGTTCGAAGCTACCGAATAAATTGTATGTGGGATCGAAGGAACAACCGAATGATAAAAAAAAGCCTGGTCGGTTTTGATATGTCTATCACGCGTCTTCGATTTTTTAATTGCGTACAGATCGCAATGACGTTTGTAAAAAATTTGAAGAAAAAAAAAAACGAGCGCATCGAAGGTTTTTTTTTCTCGCCGTCCTCGTAATCGAAGGCACAAGTAAATCTGTGAATGGGAAAGAATAATTGGGATAACAAATAAATTGTTTGGTTGTCGAAATTATTGAGGCGATTAACATCCGATTTCGACATGTGTTGACCTTCGTCGAATCTCCGAATAACAATACTCTCGAATCCGGGTATCTCGAACGCTAATTGCCGGTCCACTTTCCACCGCACCCTCGCGTATAATACAGCACAGTATAGATATTGTACGCGTACCTGTGAAAACCCGGAGAGCTCGATCCGTTCACTCGGGTCGAGTGTAGTGTGTGTGTGTGTGTGTGTGTATTAGCGCGAAACAATGGACACTTGAGAGAGTACGAGTAATCACGGATAGCCCGTTGAAGAGAGGTGAACTGGGGCGCTACGAGAAGGGCGATGACGATCGTGACAAACCTGAGAAGGCTCCTTCATCGCGGATTCTCGACAATCCAACGTAGGATTAAATCCGGCGATTGTCGTCGCTTTATCACTCGTAAAAACATTTGGAAAAAAAAATAATAATTTATTTTTTGAACAATGATTTTTTTTTTTTTTTAAACAATTTTTTTGCTGCATCAGCGATAATTCGAACAATCCCAGGGAAAATTTAAATAATAAACCCTATGATTTCTGAAAAGCTATGAGAAGTTTAGATTCGATTTCATCTTTCGTCCGTCTCGTCGAACGAGAAAATGTCTCGCAGCACCTCGGTACATCATTTTAAATGAAGTTCTTCGATATATATATATATATATATATATTTTTTTTTTGTTTTCTTCGTTTATCTCGATGAATACGCGGAGTTATTAAATCACAATGTTCCTCGTGTCCGATGGCGATATCGGCTTTGAGAAGATAACTAGGGCGTTCCGAGGATCGCGACTACCATCGCGCTGAGAAAGCACAGGGTCGCTGCACCTTGATGCACCCAGAGGCTCGACGAGTCGGATGCTATTATCATGTCCGGTGCACTCCAGTCAACGGCCACGGTTTCGTTCAGGCACTCGAACTCGCAGCAACGCTCGCCCACGCGAAATCTCTTGCATTTCTGTTGTCAAAAGAAGAAAGATCATTCAGAATTCAATTTACACATTCGTCAACTGTACATTTAACGGCTTTAGCGAAAGTCAAACAGAACTGAACACGTCGTATAAGAGCGCCTTGGTACATTTTTGACTGAAAATGAAAAGTAAAAAAAAAATTACGATCACATCACGTATAAGTATAATATTGATACTGTAAGTTTCGCTTTGACTTGTGCTCTTTCTTCGTTTATTATTATATGTAACTTATATATAATTTATTATTAAGTTCATATTATTATTAGTTTCGTTATATTATTATATATAACATATATAATAATATATAACATATAATATTGCATATTATTATTGAGTTCGCAATTGTTTCTAAGTAGTTGAGGGACATAGTGTATGTCCCTCAATTCATCCGTTTCTCTCACAAGCTGTATTTGAGATGAATTCCAATGAAACACTTTACATTTTGCGTACTTATGAGCAAGGTACTTTTTTTTTTGTGATGTCACTTCCGATTTGAAAATGAATTTTTTTTCGCAGGAAATGACGTCACACTGGAAATACGTAACTTCCGGTTTGGAAATCTCATTTTTCCACCAGAAGCGACGTCATACCTGAAATACGTCACTTCCGGATTGACAATCTCATTTATCGACTGGAAGTGACGTCATACCGAAAATACGGCACTTCCGGTTTAAAAAGTTCATTTTTCGACTGAAAGTGACGTCATACCGAAAATACGTGACTTCCAGTTTGAAAATTCGCACCCAAAATTTCTATCTAAATAATAATTCGTAACTTTACGCCTCTAAAAAGTACGCGTGTTAGGTATGCAGAGGGTGGATTGTATCGCGGTGACGAAGCGCTCGCACATTTTTCGTGCCTCTACTTGATTGTTTATTCACGTGACCCAATTATAGCACGCGCACCACGAAGTCTATGTATTATTCCGCTGTGTTTTCTAACTACGACTTCTGTCCTCATCCAAAGAACTCGGATACGTACGACACGTCATAAATGCGCAGCGATAAAACACACCGGATGTACATATAAAATTCCCTATTTGATCTTATATACGTACACATCCATAAGTAGGTAAAGACTATACTGCTTTTGCGACTAGAACACTCTACTTACGACGCATCCACAATGACAAAACTTGGCTATGGATTTTTTTCACTATAAATAGATGGACGTCAAAATAAGAAAAAAAAAACCAGTTCGCAACCCAAATTCAGTATAAATGAATCCCCATAAATTCGAAGTCATATTCGCTGCCAACAAATTCAGTTCCTATCTTTGAAAGTCAAAGGATATTAATGTATGTATCTACACGCACATCTATCGTGTAGACGTGTACACGTGCTCGTCGAATCAGTGAGGTCTTCCTTCGACACGCCGACGTGTCGAGGAATAAAATATTGTGAGCACTCCTGTCTGACACGCTCTCGACATAATCTACTTAGGGAATTACGCGCGAAGTCGATCTCTTCGACTTGTTACTCACCAACACCAAGCAACATATATACAAATTCAAAATTCAAAATTCAAAATTCAAAATTCAAAATTCAAAATTCAAAATTCAAAATTCAAAATTCAAAATTCAAAATTCAAAATTCAAAATTCAAAATTCAAAATTCAAAATTCAAAATTCAAAATTCAAAATTCAAAATTCAAAATTCAAAATTCAAAATTCAAAATTCAAAATTCAAAATTCAAAATTCAAAATTCAAAATTCAAAATTCAAAATTCAAAATTCAAAATTCAAAATTCGAAATTCGAAATTCGAAATTCGAAATTCGAAATTCGAAATTCGAAATTCGAAATTCGAAATTCGAAATTCGAAATTCGAAATTCGAAATTCGAAATTCGAAATTCGAAATTCGAAATTCGAAATTCGAAATTCGAAATTCGAAATTCGAAATTCGAAATTCGAAATTCGAAATTCGAAATTCGAAATTCGAAATTCGAAATTCGAAATTCGAAATTCGAAATTCGAAATTCGAAATTCGAAATTCGAAATTCGAAATTCGAAATTCGAAATTCGAAATTCGAAATTCGAAATTCGAAATTCGAAATTCGAAATTCGAAATTCGAAATTCGAAATTCGAAATTCGAAATTCGAAATTCGAAATTCGAAATTCGAAATTCGAAATTCGAAATTCGAAATTCGAAATTCGAAATTCGAAATTCGGAATTCGAAATTCGAAAGTCGAAATTCGAAAGTCGAAAGTCGAAATTCGAAATTCGAAATTCGAAATTCGAAATTCGAAATATTACGGTTCTTCTATCTGTAATATCAACTTATCGGAACGGATTCGTTTAGTACGCCGACAACACCCAGAAACGATCGTCTTACACGCCATCTTCACGAGATCTCGTTCCTCTCAGAAGGCCCGGTCAATCGGAAATGCGTCGTAGCGTAACGTCGTAACTGTGATGGAATATGGGATCGATGAAAATTAGCTGCGTCACGCGAGCTCGGCACATAGACTTTATATACGAAGTCAATACATCGAGAGGTTCGTCCGATAAGACAGCCGCTGTATAAGGTCATTATAGCCCTTTGAACGCGGCCAGTAAAAGTCCTTTGACATATCAAACGTTCTTCGTAAATTGATCTCCGATTAATGGAAGTGCCCCGATGTTAAATTATCGGTTAATGCAAGACGAGTGAGAGGTGGACGTGTCCGCGTGTCCGCAATGTGTCGAAAACGCTCGCGTTTTCTTGGCCCGAAGCCTGGACTCGGATGGCGCATATGCAGAAAAAAAAAAAAAAAAAAGACGAATAAGCGATGATATATGTGGTCTGATGTTACATTTCTGACGTTTAACCGATGCTCGAATAAATGGATATATATTCACTGCGTAATGGGCGGCTTCCCAAGAGTCATCTCTACAACCGGCCGCTCTACGTGCCGAGATTTCTCTCGTCGAGCCGGACGATCTGGCAAAAGTGTAGATATTCATCGAAAATCACCTGTGCCAGAGCGGCGAAGCGACTCGTCGAGAAAATTCACGAATCGTTGAATCGGGGATGATCAAGCGGGTGGGTCGCTGCACGAAGGTGGGCGATCCTCAGCTACCCGGGGATATTATTATTCCCTTTGACATCGTTCCAAAAAAGCCCGGGGCGAAACGGAACCGGGATTAATTTATCGGGCGTTAATAATTCATCGATCGTTCTCGCGGCTGGTCGTTGAAAATTTCAAACAATCGACGGAATAAAACACACGAGTGCAGCGACGGTCGAGGAGGCTCGCTACTGTGCTGGGTGTTTATCGTCGATGCAAACAGGCTCAATGAGATTACACGGGAGATTGGCATAAAGATTGCATGCGAACCGCACGCCGCCCGTTCGGTCGACATCGCTGAACGGGAGTGAAGCTCGTTATTGCATTCGCTTGTACGTTTCGTGTGTTTCGAGAATGCGCGCTGTTTGGAAAAAATAAATAAATAAAAAAAATAAATAAATAGAAAAAAAAATATCGAATCAAGCTGCGCGGTGAAAAAAAAGCTTCGACTAAACGAACATTCCTCGTCCGGATCGGTACACAAAATTTTTCTCATTAATTTCAACATTTTATGTCAATTTCTCAATCTCATCGAAATTTTTTCACTGCAAAAAATTATGAAATTGTGCAGGAAAATATATCGTGGACGTTCGGCGAACAAGTAACATTCGTTAAATGCACGAAACTGAGTTACCGCGTTTCGCTGTACGTTTCGTGTGTTTCGAGAATGCGCGCTGTTTGGAAAAAAAATAAATAAATAAAAAAATAAATAGAAAAAAAATATCGAATCAAGCTGCGCGGTGAAAAAAGCTTCGAGACTAAACGAACATTCCTCGTCCGGAACGGTCCGAAAAATTTTTCTCATTAACTTCAACATTTTTTTTTTTTTTTTTCAATTTCTCAATCTCATCGAAATTTTTCCACTGCAAAAAATGATGAAATTATTCATGAAAATATATCGTCGACGTTCGGCGAACGAGTTAACGTTTCTCAAATGCACAAATCTGAGTTACCGTTTTTTGCATGTCGCGACGAAGCTTTTCGTAACGATCGAGATGTTTCACTCCCCTTTTTTTTTTTTTGCTGAAAGGAGGACGCGATGGAAGAAAAAAAAAAAAATGTTGCGTGAGTGCAAGTCGCGCGCGAGATCAATCGGCTTCGAGTCGAAACCCCGTGCGACACACGTCGGAGCTTTGTACACCTATGTAAAAGTTGTCCAAGAGAACTCGGCCACCTCGTTATGGTGGTTGTTCGAGGTGAAAATTTCATTGACGGTGGAAAATCTCGTTACGATAAACTCGACGAAGACCGCTAATGCTCTGGCGGAGAAGTCGAGTCGTCGCATTCAGAGAGAAATAATTGTGTAACGGGAATAGAGACATCGTTAGGGTCGTTAGCGACTGCTTTTGCGGGGAGGGCTGACAAATCGCGTTAGTTAGGACTTCTGATGCTGCCTCGTGCGATTGTGTAAGTAAATTAGACGGATCGTACGATGGAAACACCCCGGAATAGTCCAAGTTTCGTCTAATAGGGTATAAAGTACGAGCGTGTGTCTGTGTGTGCGCGCGCGTGTGTGCGCGTGCGTGTGTGCGCGTGCGTGTGTGCGCGTGCGTGTGTGCGCGTGCGTGTGTGCGCGTGCGTGTGTGCGCGTGCGTGTGTGCGCGTGCGTGTGTGCGCGTGCGTGTGTGCGCGTGCGTGTGTGCGCGTGCGTGTGCGCGTGCGTGTGCGCGTGCGTGTGCGCGTGCGTGTGCGTGTGCGTGTGCGTGTGCGCGTGCGCGTGCGCGTGCGCGTGCGCGTGCGCGTGCGTGTGCGTGTGCGTGTGCGTGTGCGTGTGCGTGTGCGTGTGCGTGTGCGTGTGCGTGTGCGTGTGCGTGTGCGTGTGCGTGTGCGTGTGCGTGTGCGTGTGCGTGTGCGTGTGCGTGTGCGTGTGCGTGTGCGTGTGCGTGTGCGTGTGCGTGTGCGTGTGCGTGTGCGTGTGCGCGTGTGCGTGTGCGTGTGTGTGTGTTAGATACGAATTGGAAACTGCAAAGTTCGTATCTCACCCTTGATGAGAACCTTCGCGACACGGAAAATTTAACGACAGGTGTCTGCGGAAATAGCCGATGACGAATCGTCAGCATAGCATAGCGACGAAATTTGCTCGCGCACGCATGAATTTGTTCCTCGCGCATCATTGAATTTCCCAGGAGGTCGAAATAACGCTGCCGGAAAGATTTCCGCGCGACGAAATAGAAGAGAGCCTCAGTGCAATCTCATTCTGTCCCCGATGATTGAGCAGTGGGGGGGGGGCAATTAAATTACGATAACTGCTATTCGCGAGAATTTCTCGCATCCGGAAAACTACTCGGCAGTGAAATCTTTTTAAAGCTGCGCGAAACGGACTTGGTCGACAAGGAAAACTGTAATCGATATTCAAAAATGCAATTCCGAAGATTAAGGGGAAGTAAAATGTCGAGGTCGCTAATGAAGACTTCAGTGAAGTTTTCTCGAGGGTAATTTTTTTTTTTTTTGGAAAATGCGAATTCGAGCTGGATGCGGACGGTAATTTCGCATCCGGCTCGAATTAATTTTTTTCGCAAAAAAATTAGCATCATTGAAAATAAAGTTCACTTGAGAATTGCAACTATTTCTCCCGCACGCAAAGCTGTTTCACTTCCCCTTAAGCGGACGAAAGAAATTTACTTGTGCTCGGAAAAATTCGGCCTCAATGGAAAAAAAAAAATGTATTACAGTTTTCGTCGTCGAGTGAAATTTCAGATCGCTCTAATAAAACGGCGATGCTGGCGCTTTATTGAAATAAAAATTTATCTGTTATATCGAGTTTTTTTTTTGGGAATCTAAATTTTGGAAATTTCTGATGAAATAATACAATTACGAAATGCGCAAATTTAGCTCCGCGAGGCTTGAATTCTGCGCCTTGAGTCTGTACAATTTATTAATGACGCAGTGAAATTGACGTTGGTCGATGTTTACAGTCAATAATTTATTACTCACATAGGGCGGTGAGCAATAGATAGCTTGACACCACATTGGCTCCGAGTGATAGCAGACGCAGAGACTGCAGACCGAGGGTCCTGGCACGTACAGAAGTCCGTGAGTCACCGTACCACCCTGGAAGTCCGTGCAGTTCTCCTCCAGAGCGTCTGAATCACAGCCAAAAACGAAAACTAAATTGCTACACACTGTACCGCGGAATTAAACAAACACTCCCTGTAAAACACGATACATATACGATTCACACAACGATCCGTACATGAATCGCATATGAACCACATACGATTCGTATTGATATTGCATGTAAATCATCTATGATCAACACTGTTAAAAAAATAAAAATTTTAAATTCAATTTACGGGAAATTGAAATTTCCTTACATTATTTAGATTATGTACTTTAAGAACATTAATGTACTTTCACTGTAAAATTACAATACGAGATATTAAGATTACAAATCTTTCGTCTGAAATTAAAAAAAAAAAAAAAAAATGTCCATCAAAAATACTAATTTTACTGTAAAATTGCAAAGCATATGTATTCGAAATTTCAGAAGCGGTTTATGTAAAAAAAAAAGCTTCCAATACTGTTCAGTAATTTTCGAACAATTTTTTTTTTTTTTTACAGTGCATGTATGTATTATGTGTGAATTTTGCTCATGGTTATAGCTTACCAAAATTCATGTATAATTCATTCATGAACGTACATGAATCGTGTCAGAGCTGGCAAAATTCGCCGAGTACTTGAAGTACTTATTGAAATATTAAGTATTGAATCAGTAGCCGGTACTTAGAACGTATGTATGTAGTATGTGTGAATTTTGCCCTTGGTTATACCTTACCAAAATTCATGTATAATTCATCCATGAACGTACATGATTCGTGTCAGAGCTGACAAAATTCGCCGAGTACTTGAAGTACTTATTGAAATATTAAGTATTGAATCAGTAGCCGGTACTTAGAACGTATGTATGTATTATGTGTGAATTTTGCTCTTGGTTATACCTTACCAAAATTCATGTATAATTCATCCATGAACGTAAATGATTCGTGTCAGAGCTGGAAAAATTGGCTAAGTACTTGAAGTACTTATTGAAATATTAAGTATTGAATCAGTAGCCGGTACTTAGAACGTATGTATGTATTATGTGTGAATTTTGCTCTTGGTTATACCTTACCAAAATTCATGTATAATTCATCCATGAACGTAAATGATTCGTGTCAGAGCTGGAAAAATTGGCTAAGTACTTGAAGTACTTATTGAAATATTAAGTATTGAATCAGTAGCCGGTACTTAGAACGTATGTATGTATTATGTGTGAATTTTGCTCTTGGTTATACCTTACCAAAATTCATGTATAATTCATCCATGAACGTACATGATTCGTGTCAGAGCTGGCAAAATTCGCCGAGTACTTGAAGTACTTATTGAAATATTAAGTATTGAATCAGTAGCCGGTACTTAGAACGTCAGGACGTAAATTCTACCACTTCTCAGTGCGTCGCTACTCAAGTTTTACCCAGTCCTTGGTACTTCGTGTACTTGAATGCATATTCCTGTACTCAGTGTATTTGCCCGGCTCTTATTTATATACCCACCATAGCACAGAACTTTTTTTGAAAGATTTCAAAAAATATTTTATCAATATTAAAAAGGATTTGTGACATGTTTTCAAAACATTTTGAACATTTTTTTTTTGTTTTTTTTTTTGTCCGCTCACAAAATTTCCATTAAAATGTCTCAAAAATGTTTCATCTAAAATGTTTTCTTTATCTTTTCAGCGTACTTTAAAAGAATGCATCAGCAGTCCAATTTGCACATAGAATTTTCACACAGTAAGAAATATTTCCGTGGAACATTAAATTAAAGATATCACAGAAACATATCACTGTGTTTGATAAATATCTATGAGACATTTTGTAGAAATATTTTTACCACAATATTTCAAAATATTATTTTCATATATTTCAGAAATATTTCGTAAGACTCGAAAGATTGAGGATCTTTCTAAAATGATTTCAATATATTTCGCGCTATATGGTTACAGCCATGTAACTATGTATAACTGTATATGACTATATATATATATATATATATGGATCGTATATGAACCATATACGATCATTTTCGCGTGCCGATCAATCATTTTCACTTTTAAATCGCACGAAACGCTTTCCTCCCCGTCGAATCCCTGCTCGATCGATAACAAAAACTGTAATCAACTTTTTTCACAGATACTCGCGTGCCCGATCAAAATAAAGCTCGCATCGAACGCTGTCGTCGTGTTATCCGCTCACGATGAGACTCTTCATTCGATCGTACATGCGACCATACGTGAAAAAAAAAAAAAAAAAAAAAAAAAAAAAAAGTTTATTACAGTGTTTTCATTACCGACCGTGGTATTTCACATTATCATAAAAACGATGAAATTTATAGCGGGGGTTTTTTTTTTTTACTCACCGGTTATGGAAAATAGAAAAATTAGAACGAGCAGTTGCAGAGTCCCGGTGTAAGCGCGTGGGTTGTTCATTCCGAAGATGTTGTTCATCATGACGAAGCGTTCGAAGGATAGAATCCTGCGACTCGAGACCCGCTGCTCGCCTCTCGCTAGTACTTCAGAGACCTCCTCGCGCGTACTGGCGGCAGGAACATGTTTCCTGACCAAGGATCAATCAGTGGACGTTCGTCATTCGTCGAATCAATTGGATTTCGCATGAACTATCCTACTGTACCGATCAGTCAATCCTCTTGTCGCATACCATCTCGATTGCGAATGCCTACTACTGTTTGCGTACGCGCAGGAATTCGAAATCTACGCGACGCTAAATCAAATGCCATCATATCGATCAATAAAAATCTACGCTGTTCGATATAATGTGGGATAATTTTTATGCAAAAATAAGAATTTTGTGTCGATTTACGTCCCGATTGTCAAAGTTGCAACTGTTAAGCGTTTCATTTTTCTGTCAGTCAAAAAAAAAAAAAAAAAAAGATCGTGGCCCAAAGTCTACGCGATGGATTATTCCCAAGAGTCTTGCTATCTTGCAAAAAAAAAAAAAAAAATTAGCTGATTCGAGTACGAACATTTTTAGGAGTAGTTCTAATTAGTACACAACAAAAAAAAAAAAATGATATTAAAAATAGGAAGTATCAAGACATTTAATTGAAATCCAACGGCAATGTATTGCGTTCGGCTTTGGGATTTTGTTGGACGATAAGAACACCGTTACAAACGATCGATCGCATGGGATTTTTCATGCAACTTTTTTTTTTTTTTACCGATAGAGAATCAATGGAAACGTTTTACAGCACGATATCTATTTGTTTTCTAATTTTAGATTAAACTCTGCGATTTTATGAACTGGAATACCGGAAGTGTTCATCCTTGGGATTTTTTATACGATCGGAGGATCGTTGGAACGATCGATCGGACGGAATTTTTCCTAAAAATTTGTTTATCTGTAAAGAATAAATAAATCCACATTGTTCAGCACGAATTCTATTAATTTTCTAATTTCAGATAAACTCTGCGATTTTATGAACTGGAATACCGGAAGTGTTCATCCTTGGGATTTTTTTATACGATCGGAAGATCGTTAGAACGATCGATCGGACGGAATTTTTCCTAAAAATTTGTTTATCTGTAAAGAATAAATAAATCCACATTGTTCAGCACGAATTCTATTAATTTTCTAATTTCAGATAAACTCTGCGATTTTATGAACTGGGATACCGGAAGTGTTCATCGTTGGGATTTTTTTATACGATCGGAAGATCGTTAGAACGATCGATCGGACGGAATTTTTCCTAAAAATTTGTTTATCTGTAAAGAATAAATAAATCCACATTGTTCAGCACGAATTCTATTAATTTTCTAATTTCAGATAAACTCTGCGATTTTATGAACTGGAATACCGGAAGTGTTCATCCTTGGGATTTTTTATACGATCGGAGGATCGTTGGAACGATCGATCGGACGGAATTTTTCCTAAAAATTTGTTTATCTGTAAAGAATAAATAAATCCACATTGTTCAGCACGAATTCTATTAATTTTCTAATTTCAGATAAACTCTGCGATTTTATGAACTGGGATACCGGAAGTGTTCATCCTTGGGATTTTTTTATACGATCGGAGGATCGTTAGAACGATCGATCGCATGGAATTTTTCCAAAAAATTTGTTTATCTGTAAAGAATAAATAAATCCACATTGTTCAGCACGAATTCTATTAATTTTCTAATTTCAGATAAACTCTGCGATTTTATGAACTGGAATACCGGAAGTGTTCATCCTTGGGATTTTTTTATACGATCGGAAGATCGTTAGAACGATCGATCGGACGGAATTTTTCCTAAAAATTTGTTTATCTGTAAAGAATAAATAAATCCACATTGTTCAGCACGAATTCTATTAATTTTCTAATTTCAGATAAACTCTGCGATTTTATGAACTGGGATACCGGAAGTGTTCATCGTTGGGATTTTTTTATACGATCGGAAGATCGTTAGAACGATCGATCGCACGGAATTTTTCCAAAAAATTTGTTTATCTGTAAAGAATAAATAAATCCACATTGTTCAGCACGAATTCTATTAATTTTCTAATTTCAGATAAACTCTGCGATTTTATGAACTGGAATACCGGAAGTGTTCATCCTTGGGATTTTTTTATACGATCGGAAGATCGTTAGAACGATCGATCGGACGGAATTTTTCCTAAAAATTTGTTTATCTGTAAAGAATAAATAAATCCACATTGTTCAGCACGAATTCTATTAATTTTCTAATTTCACATAACCTCTGCAACTTTGTAAACTGAGATACCGGAAGTCTCCAACCCTTGAAAATTTTACCCGATCGGAAAGATTGTTACGAACGATCGATCGAATATAATTTACCGTCCAATATTTTATACCGATGATAAAAAAAAAAATGAATAACAACACGTTGTTCAGCACAAAATCGGTGAATTGTCGACTGTTATCTGAACTCTGCAATTTCCCGAACCGACACCGGAGCAACCCATTGGGATTGTTTAATCACGATCGGTTCACCGTCACGAACGTTCGATCGCACGTGATTTTTCATCAAAAATTTCACCGACAAAGAGTAAGTAAAAAAACATGTTTCTCAGCGCGATATCAATGAACCTTCAAAATTTACATTAACCCCTGAAATTTTGTGTACTCGGGTACCGGAAGTGTCCGACCCATCGCTGCATCCGCACCGCAGACATGCACGATACATATGGATCGTGCATGTCTCCGATCGGTACCGAAGACCGTCACCGGTTAACATTACCGAGTTCCATGCATCGATGGAATACGGTGAACGGGATTACTGTGGTCTATCGGATTTCGCTGAGATATAGATTTGGTCCCGCGGTTATAAGCCTTCGCATCCCTGCTCTATTTCGGGATGAAGCCCGAAAGGGCGGGTGCACTCGGCCGACGTAGCAAACCGCGCGACCCCTTACAATTTTTTTTTTTTTTCTTTTTTTTTGTTTTTCTCCATTTTGCCCAAAGATTAATAAGCGTTTCTCCAATCGCCTCTCACTCTCTCACTCTCCATCAGCATCCCAATGACACGGCGTTATTAATATGATTCAGCGCTGACCTTTATCACCCTTCTCATCTCGAGCGAAACTATATTATCGCGTCGAAATACCGCGTGTGTGTCAACGTGCGCGACCTTACGGAACATCCCTGCTATATTGCCCAATGGCCCCGGGAAGGCTACTTCGGCTTCCGTCCAAAGCCTCCGTGGAATTACGATGGTGATTGCGCGCCGATAGCCCATGGGGATTCCCCGCCGCGCATGCGCACTAAAGCTCTCTCTCTCTCTCTCTCTCTCTCTCTCTCTCTCTCTCTCTCTCTCTCTCTCTCTTTCGCAACCCAGAAAAAAAGTATATAAAAGAAAAAAGCACCAACTATAACGAAAAGTTCGCACATCGAAAAAAAGGTTCGGTAAGGTTGATTCAAACAACATTCGTTTGAATCAACCTAATCCGGCGTTTGCCGGTGACGAAGGAGATATTTAGTTAAGTTAACTACAAAGTTGCATCAGCATAAAAAAAAAAAAAAAAAAAAAAAATTTCACTGTCCCAACTAAGAATATCTTTGATCGAAGAGAATAGGCAATCATATCGAAAAAAAAAAAAAAAAAAAAAAAAAAAAAAAAAAAAAAAAAAACTCTTGTTCGAAACAAATATCTAGTCACACAGAGGAAAAAAAAATATTTGGCCCAACTCAATTTGGAGTTGGCTCCCAGTAAGGTTATTTACGTTATTTGTTAATAAATTAATTTCATACGTGGGTTACATCGTGTTTTATAAACAGTTCGATTGTTATCATCGATTGTTATCGCTCATCAATGATAACACAATTTTTACAAATTAAAATGTTTCCATATACTAGAGGGGCTCGGAAACCCGAACCCAACGCATCCTGACCAAGTACCTTTAACACTACGCTACAATCGCTCATTGATATGTATAATTTTCAATCGGCTATAAAAGTTATTCTCCGTCATTAACTTAGATTCAACTTCGATGATTTGACATTGAAAATATCGAAATAACTTTAGAAAGTTATTTATTATGGGTATAATATTTGTGAATTACTATAATTGACGTCTTGCCGAATCGAATAAAATTATTATCAAGATGCCAAATGTTCGTATGTATACGAACACATTGAAACACATTTTTTTTGTTTTTTTTTTTTTTTTTTTTTTTTTTTTCAAATCGACAAAATATACTTTCAAGTCTTAATAATTTACCTTCTGTATGTCGACAGTATATACGATTGAAGCGAAAAAAAATAAATGTCGTTGATCCAATGCAGTTTTCGTTCACCTCGAACCAACGTTGCAGTGGCTTTAACTGCTGCACGCACTTGACACAACAACACCAGTTTTAGTGTTTCAACAACGGTGTCTATTCTAGTCTATTCAAATGCGCCCGGTTTGATTCAAGCCAATTTTCCGTGACCGCAGCTATGAGGTTGATATTACCAAACCTTTTTTTCGACGCAGAGGAGGGGAGGGGGACGTCTATATAGATAGTTTGCGACCATATATATATATATACACACGCATATATATATATATATATATATATATATATATATATACTCAATTGATTAAATTATAATTATAGTTAGAAATATAATTTTTGGTCATTGTTGTAACTATAAAATATAGACGTCCCCTCTGGGTACTATCTACCATATAAGTTTTTCTCAGTGCGGACTCGGCCGATTTTCTCGTTACCGCCTCGTCTACGAAACTCGCTCGCACGATTAATTAGCGAAAAAAAAAAAAAAAAAAAAAAGCTCACGGGCATTGAATTCATGAGCCACTCGAGAGAGCCTTCGGCTTTACACTGAACGACGAAGAAAATAGAAAACTGAAGCAAAACAAACGAAAATTGAATACAAAAAAAAATGTTTTCGGTCCTTTAATCAACCTTCGTGTACGGCAGAAGCGGGACGAAGCACATTCTGCGCCGAAAGTCGTCGTGTCTCGTTAAAATTAATTTCTCTAATTACAAGCTGAACGCGTAGCGTGAAAAGCCGAGAGGGACCGAATGGGGGAGGGGGGGGGGGCTGGGGGGCTGGGGGGGGGGTCAGAGAGGGTAGCGCGCGATAAACACTCGTCGAGGCGTCATTTCGTATATAATTTTCTACACCCTCTCGGAAACGAAGGTTGAATTGACAAAGCAGTTCTCTATTTTCGGCTCATAATCGTGGCGACCGCACAGTTCAATTTAAACTGAAAATGTTCAATTTAAACTGAAATGAAAAATAAAAGTTTCCAAGTGTATTTCGGTGGTGGTGAATTTACGGTTGTGCGTCGCGTTTCGTACTTCTCGGTGGCTCGATTGTGTAGAATGTCGTGGACGTTGCACGGAGACGTGTCGCGCCGGGGTAAATGTAACAGGGGATGAAACTTTAATGTCGGTGAAAGAACACTTTAAGGGATTTTTTTTTTTTTTTTTTTTTCTTAACGAAGAGCGAAATAAAAATGTATGGTGTTAAGATTAATGTCATTTAATTCTATTAGATTGGAATTCGTTGAGAGAAGAATTATTTAATTTTGAACTTGAGGGAAGTAAAATGAAAATTTAAGGTTCGTCCCTTTCGGTTATCGTTCGCAGATGGAGGAATCTCTATTTCATTTGACTTTGACATGGGTCCGTGACGTAGGGTAAATGGGACACGGGATGAATCTTTAATGTCGGTGAAAGAACACTTTGAGGGAATGTTTTTTTTTTTTTTTTTTTTTTTTTTTTTTTTTTCTTAACGAACACCGAACTTAAAATTGATGGTATTAAAATTAATTAAATTAAATTGCTTTATATTAAAATCCATCAATCGAAGAATTATTAAATTTCAAACTTGAGGAAAATAAAATTAATATTTAACGCTCAGCACTTTAGGTTACGATTTATGGGTCCATCAATTTGTATTTCGTTTGATTTTTATATGGTTTTGTGTGGCGATGAGCGAACACTTTAAGGGAATCTTCTTTTTTTTTCTTAACGAACACCGACCTTAAGATGTATGACATTAAAATTAATTTAATAGAACTGCATTATATTAAAATGCAGGAGTCGAAGAATTATTAAGTTTTGAACTTTAGAAAAGTAAAATGAAAATTTAACGCTCGCCCCTTTCGGTTATCGTTCGCAGATGGAGGAATCTCTATTTCATTTGACTTTGACATGGGTCCGTGACGTAGGGTAAATGAGACACAGAATGAATCTTTAATGTCGGTGAAAGAACACTTTGAGGGAATGTTTTTTTTTTTTTTCTTAACGAACACCGAACTTAAAATTTATGCTATTAAAATTAATTAAATTAAATTGCATTATAATAAAATTCATGAATTGGTGAATTATTAAATTTCGAACTTGAGGAAAATAAAATTAATATTTAACGCTCACCACTTTAGGTAAAGGTTTCTGTAAATTGATGAACCTGACAAATTGATTGATGAAAAATTGATTAACCTGTCTTCATCAATTTTTATTTCATTTGATTTTGATATGGATTTGTGTAGCGGTGAACGAACACTTTGAGGGAATATATATATATATATATATATATATATATATATATATATATATTTTTTTCTTAACGAACACCGAACTTAAAATTTATGCTATTTAAAATTAATTAAATTAAATTGCATTATAATAAAATTCATGAATTGGTGAATTATTAAATTTCGAACTTGAGGAAAATAAAAGCAATATTTAACGCTCGCCACTTTAGATTGCCATTTACAGGTCCATCAATTCTCATTTCATTTGATTTTGATACAGGTTTGTCTGGCGATGAGCGAGCACTTTAAGGGAATGTTCTTTTTTTTTTCTTAACGAACATCAACCTTAAGATGTGCGACATTAAAATGAATGTAATAAAATTGCATTGTACTAAAATTAATGATTCGAAGAATTATTGAGTTTTGAGCTTGCCCAAAATGAAATGAAAATTTGACCCTCGCCCCGTTTCGCAAACCGTTCGTGAGTGGATCAATTTTCTCTCTTTAATCCGATTATAGTCTTTTTATAATGGAGCGTTTGTCTTTCGCATCGTGGGAATTCGAAACTGCACTAAAAGTAGGCGTATCGGAGCAACGCCGCATAAATGCACCAGCGGCACGGAAAAAACGTGGTGACCCAGTGACACGCGGTGGCGAACGGTACGTACAGCGTACGCCGCATCGACGATCCGCAAGACGCGATAACGAAACACACCCCCTCCCCCCTCCCGCCGCGAGTGTCCTTTTTGGCCGACTGTGACCCGCGAAACTAGAATCTGAATTTTAAACGAAAACGCAACCCGAGCGAGCCTACAACACAATCCCATAACGAAATATAGCTGCATCCCTAAAGGGGTATCTGCAGTATGTGCAGAAAGTGATTTCGGCCCGGGTAACTCTGCAGTTGACTAATAAAAATCTGCAGCGGATGATCCACGACCCAGTTTATAAAATAATTAAAAAAAAAAAAATTATGGGCTGTACGATTTAACCTTTTACTCCATAATCGTGGTATTTAAATTGATAAGCCAACTATTCGATAGTGTTTTTTGTACATGCCAGTATTCTTTCCTTTGACACAACCAAAGACTTCGAGCTGATGTCTCATAAATATACGTACAGGAAATAATAATAATAATAATAATAATAATAGTAGTAGTAGTAGTAGTAGTAGTAGTAGTAGTAGTAGTAGTAGTAGTAGTAGTAGTAGTAGTAGTAGTAGTAGTAATAACAATAATAACGGTGAAACTTCTAATTTCAAAAATTTTGTGTGAAAAATTTTGAGAATTCTCAATGAAACAGGTACCTTTGAATAGCATCCCGTAAGCGTCAACGACGTCCCTCGGATTTCGCACCATTCAACTGAATTTCATCGAGCCCCGTTGCCGTGCTTTAAATTCAAACCTTCGCCTGAAGCGTAAGTCTTCCGATTAAAAAAAAAAAAAAAAAAAAAACCGATAAAAAAAAATCAAATTTTTCTGTTGTTTTCTTTGCCTCTCCGTGGATATCGTAACGCGATCCGGAGAAGCGATGAGCACGCGCTCGACGCCGTAAGAGCAGCTCGGCGTGAGTGTACTGAAACAATAAGCTCGAGGATTTTTCTTCCAGGTGGATTTTTCTCTTATCGCCGCAGGATTTTCACTGACGCACGAGATATATATATATATATATATATATATATATATATATATTTTTTCCTTCCCAGTAACGACGGTAACTCCCGGCTTCGGAGAGTTGGTTTCTGTGAAAGGGTTGTGCGCTGCCGACGAGGAACTCACCCGCGGCGGTTGACGTTCCGAGCCGGGCAACCAACCGACTGACTACTCTTGTCGCAGTGAGAGCGGCACGGGCCACGTTCGCGGGTCGATCGAACACCTTCCTCCGCCTCACCTCGCCACCACCTCCTCTCCGAAACCGCCAACGCCGACCACTCACACCATCCCGAGAGGCTGTGCCATTTTTCCCCTCGCGCAACTACCCCGCGATCGGCGCTAACTCGAAATAATAAGCGCAACGAGAGAGCTCGCCGACGCCGATACGGCTCGGCTGTCCTTCGGCTTGATTTTTTACCTCTTTTTTTTTTTTTTTTTAATGATTGATTGAGTTTTGTTGGATTTTTTTTTAATAGCGCTGCGGACTATTTTTAGAACGAGGGTGGTTTTTTTTTTTTTTTTTTAGTTCCTATCTTTGCTGCAAGCGGAAAGCCGCAGAGTGGGGAGTTTGCGCTCTCCTGTCGCGGTTGAATAAATCCTGATGGATAATAAATCCTGATTGCCTATAATTGTCAATTATGTGATTTTTTTTTAATCATCCGATAAAAGGTCGTTTTTGGGGTCTTTGATAGCAATAATTAATTAGGAGGCTTCAATGAGATTTAATATGTTTGCTTCTCTGCGGAATCTGATTAGCCTTTTCGCAATTCACTGTACTGAGGAATTCGAATGAGGCTTTAAAAAAGTGACTAGAACGACCTATGCATGGATTTTTATATAGATGGATATTCTTTTAACAAGTGGATGACCCGATTTTCCGAGTGGATTGGCTCGAGCGTACGTGAAACACTTTCCGTCCCGCCCAGCCCGCACTCGGTCGGTATCGAAAACTGTAATCAACGATTTTTTTTTTTGTCACGGCTGCTCGCGTCTCGGGTCAAAAGAGAAGCTTCATCGAGAGCTGCGACGATATACGCTTTCGATGAGAATTTTCAACACCCGTGAAAAAAAGGTAATTGCTGTTTTTATTACCGACTGCGGTGTCTCACGTGCTCCGAATCGATAAAATCAGGCGAGGCGGTTATCCGTCGGCTAAGAACCTCGGAAAAGAGCGCCGGGACGAAGTCCGGAAAAGCAAATGCTCTTAAGAGAGGACGAGAAAGACTAATGCACCTCGGGGTGTCGTCCGGGTTTGAAATATCATCTCGAAGATGGAATTTTACCGAGCGCGATAAATCTTTGCCTTCACGCCAATTAAAACTGCGTCTCTCGAGAATAATGCACTATAATTAATCGACCTAAAATCGGAACAGAACGAGTCTAATATATCAACTTTATTTATCGATTAATTTTATTGCAATAAAAAAAATGTTACGCTGATTTTTTTCAGCAATTCTAAATTTAGTTAGTTATAGAAAAATGATAATTTTTTAACACTATGATAGCAACATGTAATTTAAAAATCATATTATACACTGATAAAAAAAATATAGTTTAATCAACTAAAGATTCGGGCAAGGATGTTCTAATAAATATTTTCTTGGTGCAGGTAAACAATTAGTTAGTTCTGCAATTTTTTTAAAAATGATTCCACCAAAATATTTTTTAAGCGTTAAAATATTTTGATTTGACCAAATATAATATTAAGCATGTTTCTTATCAGTGTAGTAATTTCGAAAAAAAAGAGTGCAGCGTCGGTTCGCTCGAGTGGAACGCAGCAGTCCGCATGCAACAACGAATTTTAATAAGACACGGAGTTGTTTGTAGCAACGGCGTAGCAACCGCGAACGTGCGTTTGCTTTTCCGTATTCAGAAGCAGTGTGTGGATTGCACGAGCGACGGATGAGATTATTGAAATGACGTCCGGATTGTCTCGTCAGGCCATGTCCAACCGGATGAACCATGCGATACGCGAAAAGGTAAGGATTCTCTTTTCGAGAGGATAGCCCGGAATCTCGAGATTCGACGCTCGACACGAAAAAAAAAAAAAAAATCATTTTGAAGCTACCTCGGGTTACGAATTTATGAATTATTAATAAGGTGGAGAAGCGGGCTCAAGAGCAACGCAGAAGCTTGATGTACCTCGTTGCCGATTTTTTGCGCCAGCAAGGGTGAGTCGACTAATATAATAATATCGGACCAGCTATCTTCTTACTAAAGGAAATTCTTCATTTCTCACGGGAAATTTCCCAGCTGTGCAAAACATAATGGTAAAACGTTCGATTAGTTTTTAATGAAAATTGAAGATGGTCAAAAATTACAGAAAAATACTCGTTATACCAATAATTAATTGATGAAAATATTGCTATGAGTAATTAAATTTAGCATTGCTGAAAAAATCAACGTAAGATTTGTATTTTTTTAAGTGCAATAAGATTTCTTTTAATTCTTAAATTTTTTAAAAAGTTTTAAAAATTCTTTTCTTTTAAAAATTTTTTAAATTCTTTTTTTAAGTGCAATAAAATTAATCGATCAATAAAATTGATATTTTAGACTCTTCAAAACCTGTGACGCTCTCACCGAGGAGGCTCAGCTCTCGAGCAACTACCAGGTCTGCGACAACATCGAACTCCAAATAATACTGAGCGAGTACAACGACTATTATCACTCGAGATTCCAAAAGTGGCCGAAGATTTGCAAGCAAGTCGAAAATACTCCACCGAAGGACTCGTCAGATGTGACGAAAGCGTGTGGCCAAAAAGACAACAAACCAAAGCCGAAACCGAAGGAATCCGACGAATTCGAGCCATCGGCATGTCCCGGTTTGACGGTAACGTCGCTCTCCCAAAAAGAAGCGATATCGTCAGGTCCATCGGACGACATCAACCCGGTCTTCGATGGCGAAAAAGTTCTTCGACCCCTCGGCAATTTGTATCCGGCTGGATCGGAGTGGAAGGAAATCGCTGAAATCATAACACGAGTCAGTATCTCATAATAGTCAATCGTCGAACAAAATATATAATTTGCCACGAAATACCGCGGTCGGTAACAAAACTGTAATCAACTTTCTTCCAAACGTGTTGACCATCTTCGATCAAAATGCAAATTTTTGCATGAACATGGTGTCCAGCGATCCTTGAAGTCCTTGGAGTCCTGTAACTGTCCTTGAATTTTGCCTGTCCTTGAAAAAATTCTAGAGTGTCCTTGAATTCCACCTAATGTCCTTGAATTTTTTATTTCGACGTAAATTTGGGCTTTCAAAATATATATTACTATCGATCATCCTAAAAAATGGGTATCTCGGATTCGCTGAGACGCACATATATAAATTCATGCATAGTGAATAGTTTTTTTTTTTTTTTAACCGACTCTAACGTAAACGAACACGGTTATCGAACTAAATGTTATTTAGTATGTCGCACCTGAGATGCATATTTTTAATTTTTTATAAGTGTTCCAACACGACCTTTAAATGTTCTGGAAATGTCCTGAATATTGTCCTCGAATGTTCTTGAATTTCGCATGGACTTTTTACTGGACACACCATGATGAAGCTGAATTAACATCTGCTTCATGTAAGAATTTGCATTTGACCGAGAATGTTAAAAAATGAATTACAGTTTTAGTTACCGACTGGACTTAAATCGCCTTAAACTAACTTTTGTTTTATTAATCCGGAAGGAAATCGTTACCTCAAATTTGAACGTTCATTGGGACGACGTGTACGGTCTGGAACACTGCAAGATGTTACTAAAAGAAGCCGTGGTATATCCGATAAAATATCCGGAATATTTCGACTCGGCCTTTACTCCTTGGAAGGGAATCTTGCTCTACGGTGCACCTGGAACAGGTACAAAAAAAAATTATACGTACGTTTCATTTTGCATCACTGTTAACGTGGCTTTTTCTGCAGGCAAAACGATGCTGGCTAAAGTCATAGCGACCGAATGCGACTTGACATTCTTCAATATCACTGCTAGCTCTTTGGTCAGCAAATGGCGCGGCGACTCGGAAAAATATGTTCGCGTAAGAGTTCTTTTTTATGACAAAATTCCTACAGTCAAAATATGTAACTCGACGATTTTTTTTTTTTTTTGTTTTCAGGTGCTATTTGAACTTGCGAGTCATCACGCACCTTCGATCATCTTCATCGACGAGATCGACTGGATTGCGGCAGGCGACGGAGCTTGCGGTTCGGACAAGTCCGAGCCAGCGAGAAGATTCAGATCCGAACTCCTCGCCAGGCTCGACGGTCTTATGTCAGAGAATGACTCGCGGGTTGTTTTGTTAGCGGCAACCAACGCTCCATGGTAAAAAAGCTCAGACGATACTTCTTTTTATCGTTTATGTTATATATTTTATAATTATTTATAAATTAATTATAATTTTATAATTATTTATAAATTAATTATAATTTTATAATTGTACTTAACGAAAGAGAAAAAAAAATGATCGGTGTTTATGCTAATTTATTTCTGGCATTTTAAGGAGCTTGGATTCCGCTCTGCTTAGACGATTGGAAACCCACATTCACGTGGATGTGCCGAACGCTGTTGTTCGGCGAGAAATATTGAAAGTCTACACGGCAGAAGCACTGCACATCTCTTCCGAATTCTCCACGGTGGTTGAACATACGGACGGATATTCGAGCGCCGATCTCAAGCGTTTGTGCAAAGAAGCTTGGATGCGACAGATGCGACCGATTTGGTCAAGCCTCGAGAATGCACAATCGAACCGAAGGCCCGTTTTGCTCGACATGCCTAAATTGGTCACGAGCGCACCGTTGCTTTTGCAATCTGTCGGTCGTATCTTGAGCACTGCGAAGCAGCTGGAGGGAAGGTACGACAAGTGGAAAGTCTCGTTGACGAGGTAAACTTGATCCTGGACTGGAGCGCTGTGGATATTGGAAAATTATAAACAAAATCGAACCGAGCATCGACTGAGTGAGGAAATTTAATGTTTCTTCGCTCCGAATAGACTGTCAAGCCTATTAATTCTCGGAAAATATCTGGCATTACATAGCACGATATAACACCATTTCTTATGATTATCTTCAACGTTATGTGAAGATGAAGTTCATGCGAAGGTTATGCGAAATACGGAATGCGCCGTCGAATAAGTGCGGAAGATTACAGTTGATAATTCCTTCTCCGATTTTCTCGGAGATTAGAGATATTTCGAAAAAACAACGTTGAGAACAGTGAAGTGCATAATTTTTAGGCGGAAATCATCGTTCTGTGTTTTTCTTCGAAATATCAGTCATCTTCGAGAAAATTGAATTGCAGATTTCGTTATCGACTAAGTCAGTCTCACATACCCTTCGCATTTGCGACAGTGTCATCAAATCTGTTTCGATCATTACATTTGTCATCCAAGAAATATATATATATTAGATTATATGAGCGATTGTGATTTTTACACTTTGAACCTACTCGTTACTCCAACTGCCCGTTTGCAATCCTCCATCCATCGAAATATACTTTACCCAACGATTGAACGATTAAATAAAATAACTCGCTTTACTTCGTAGATAGAAACTATGCTCTCGTAGTCGTTATATTCCAGCATCTGAAGTTACTGTTTCGAAATATTACCATCCTCGTTAATGTCCGAGAAAATGACAACTGATCTTTCTCTTGACGATCCCTTTTGTAGAGCCTGTGTTTTACCTGTGCCCGGAAAGTCGTCGTGCTCTAAGTAAATATACACAGCACAGTCAATGAAAATTCCATGCATTCGCAAAGTAAAATACAATTCACAATATTTTATTGGCCAAACGTACTCCGACACTTTCCCTCACCGCTTCCACGTCGATCCAATAAAATGCTTTTCTTCTCATTCGCGCTCTCGTTAAGGCCATGTGAAAGATGTACCACGTGACACATAAGTGCGAGAGAGATAGATGCATTTTTCGAATCAATGCCATTTAAAATCTGTTGACGTTTCGGATAAAACGAAAGCATCATCGGACGCGGTATTAAATTGTACATTCGCTAATCCTTTGCTTTTTTCCGAAAAGTTTACGGTCTCTGAATCGCATTGATTACAGATTTTGGTTACCGACTGAGTCGTTGCACATGTCCTTAAGACAATTTGAAACACTTCCCCTACGCGTCCATCCGAGGCTCAGTCGGTATGAAAAACCCTAACCAACCTTCCTCACGGGTTCTCATATGTACGGTCAAAAAAAAAGTTACATGCAAAGCGGATATTTTGATCGTAAATGCCACGATTCGTGAGAAAAGTTGATTACAGTTTTTATTACCGCCCGAGGTATTTCACATGCAGTTAACGTACTGCATCGCCAGCACATTTTCTTACCACTCACAATCGACGGGCCGGTCGTTTTTTTTTTTTTTTTATTTCACCATTTGAAGGCCTTAGCTTCTGTGTGCCATCTGGCCAGTACTTTTCATATCAATTTTTGTCGTCTTTCAATCACTTGTAAAGTTCACGGCCGCAGCCGCTGTTCCCCCCATACTGTATCGCATTTGCACGAGGGCGCAGGGAAACTGCGGAAAACTTGCGCCGATACAGCCGGTCATTCCAACCGAGACTTAATGTTCGTATTCGATACTTCGAAGGCCGGTCGTTTTACTGGGGTGATAGACAGGTTCCCGAATAGAAATGAACTCCTATTACCAACACAGCCCTGCACAAAGTTCCCCAGTGCAGTTCAACTTCCCATGCATTAGCTTTCAACCGCTTTGATGTCCGCCGAACTTAATTTTTAGTCTTTGAAATCCGCAAACAGACATATACCCTCGCGATTAAATAAAAACATAGTCCACTTTCTTGACGATAAGAAATAATTCCGTCGAAGAAACATTCCAATCCTCACTCCCAGTGTCGCGTCCTAGCTGAATACTGTACAAATCGTTTAAAATCTCCGCTGCAACAAATTAAAAAAAAAGGACTTTTTTCACTTCACATCCGAATGATACGAGCAATTTTACAATGTTTTCATCTTAAATTTTACCCTAATCCTCCATACTACGAAATATATTTTGCCCAACGATTTGTACGATTAAATAAAATAACTCACTTTACTTAGTAGATAAGAACTACGCTCTCGTACTCGTTATATCCCAACACCCGGAGTTACCGTTTCGACTATTATAACTGCTCGTGAATGTCCGAAGAAATTGCGACTGATCTTCTTTCGTTGGGGATATCTTCTCTACGGCCAGTGTTTTACCTGCGTCCGAAAAGTCATCAAGCTCCAGGTAAATATACAGAACTCAGTTGAGGAAAATTTCATGCATTCGCAAAGTAAAGTACAATTCACAATATACGATTGGTCAAACACACTCCGACACTTTCCCTCACCACTCTCGCATCGCTCCAATAAAATGCTTTTCTCGTCATTCGCGCTCTTGCCGATGTAGGTACTTTATCGCCGGCGCGCTTTCGTGTCACTCATAATCGACGGAGCGGTCGAAGAAAGCGCACACGTTGTCCGGCTCTTTTCCACCAATTTCTTCACGAGCGTCCCGTTCATCTTCAAAAGATAAAAAAAAAAGGTAAGAATCTGTGACGATTCATGCTTGAGATTAAAAAAACAGCGCGAAGATTATTACCTGGCAGAGCGATGCGTCGATAATTCTTTTTTCGTTGACGGAAAGGTTCTTTCGTCTTCGAGACGCGAAGTTAACATTTTTTATCATGCTTCTCGCTATTCGTTCAATGCGTCGTTACCGACGCTTTATTTTTTTCCGATTAATTAATATCTTTCCGATAAACAAAAAATTTACATGAGCCACTTCAACTCCATTAATTAATATAATAATTTTTCAAAATTGTCTACGTCGAAATAAGACAAAGCTCGAAATAAATCCCGATGTAAATTCCACGTGTTTTCCGTTCGAAGCACAAAGTGTGCATGGACCGTATAATAACAACTACACAAAGGCCCGAGCGTTGAAAGTCAGCATGCCTTGTTTACACTCAATATAACACTCCCGAGTGTATCAACAAAGTTTCACTCGCTCGAACACGACCATATAAAAATCCTCGAATTTCTGAAACATAAAAAGAAATTTTATTTGTTGATTTTTATTTTATTTTACGGATTTCTCCTTCTTTTACCGATTTGCATTTAAGCCAGTACAGAGCTCTGAACATACAAAATTATAAAATAATTAATAAATTTTTTCACCTACTTGACTTTTTCCTGTGTATTTTTACCCTCAGATGCCGTCTTCCTCGGCGTCGTCGGCATCGGAAGAGATCGGTCCGTCCGCTCCGCGCCTCCAGCGAGCAACAGACGAAACCTTGCTGCGGGACATGATGTGCTGGCTCGTAAGCCAGGGCTCCAAGGCCATGAAGGAGGCCTTGAAGAACGAAACTTCACTGCCACCCCGCACCGATCTCGGAGACCAAGCCATGCGGATCGCCGAAGCCCGGGAAATGACCTCGGCAGCTTACTCCTCCGGCAAGCCGACACGCCTGAAATTCTGGCACGGCAAGTTCCGCCGGATGAAGCCAACGATGCGGCAGAAAGTCGACGAGCATTTGGACAAATGCTCCGCTCACAAAAATTACAAAGTACGACGCGATGCAATCGACGCTATGAGGGACGAGACATCGGAATCGGAGATGAGTTCACCGATTCGGAAGAGCGAGAAAGTCGCGACTCCGCCGAAGGAGAAATCGAAATCGGTTTCCGGCGCGCCTGCAGAGAAGCTCGGAGGGATTTTGCGTGCGAAGAACTCGAGATCGAGATCGGATGGAGCGCCTGGAGGGAAGCTCGGAGAGTTTCTGCGTGCGAAGAACTCAGGATCGGCATCGGATGAAGCGCCTGGAAGGAAACTCAGTCGACTTCTCTATATGGAAAACTCTGAACCGGAGTCGAAGCGTCGTGAGCCTTTGAAGAAGCGCGACGCGATCCTGCGTATGAGTCTGGAATCGGGACTGGACGATGAATCGCCTGTGAAGCGCGAAGCGATCCTGCGTTTGAGTCCGCTATCGGGACTGGACGATGAATCGCCTGTGAAGAAGCGCGGATGGATCGATGTTGCAAAGATCGAGCCATTTGAATTTGAGGAGAATCCACCGAGCAAGAGGCAACGTGTCGTGAGCGAAGTCTAAGTAGCGAAAACTATAAGTAATTCGGTTGTCTTGTACTTTATTCCGGCGAGGAATAATCTATATCTAATTTTCGTTGAACAGAATTGTTATCTTTGTTTATGATGTTAAAAAGAGAGTTTTTATACTGAAATCTAAATCAGTGTAGTTGGGGAAGTTTAAGTAGTGTAATCTAAGTAATTAGCTTTGTTTATGATGTTAGAAAGAGTTTTTCTACGGGAGTGTACGTAAATATCTGTCGTATGCGTATAATTTGAAGCGAAAAAAAACGTGGAGTCAAAAGTGACTTTAAAAATTTAATTTAAACTTCGATGTCGAAGATAATACGATGGAGGAATTTGTTTTGTTTTTAATGGTCCAGGATCTTTCAGAAAGATTCGAAAACGACAGAGTCGATGTTTTCGTTCATACAAATGAAATTATAATTTTGTAAATTGTTAATGGATGTGATTAATTCATACAGCTCGATAGATTCGATCATGAATCGCCTGTGAAGAAGGGCGAAACAATCAATATTTCATTCGAACAATTGGAGTTGCACGAAAATCCGCCCGTCAGCGTGTAGTCGGCTAACTGTAACTCTAAGTACCGAAGTCTAAGTCATTCGACAGTCTCGTAATTTATTCCAGTGAGGAATGATCGATATGTAATTTTTGTTAAACCGAATTACTTTTAATTATCTTTGTTTCCGAAGTCGATGATAACACGGTGGAGAAGTATGTTTTGTTTTGATGATCAGGATCTTTCGGAGAGATTCGGAAACGACAGAGGTGATGTTTCGTTAGTACAAATAAAATTATAATTTTGCAAACTGTTAATGGATGTGGTTAATTCGTACAGCTTGATAGATTCGATGATCACTTCTTCCGTTTATCCTCTAAATGTCGAGCTTGCTTGATACCGTGGTAGTATCCTGTGAAATATACACGAGAGGAGGTGAGTACAAAATGCGGATTTGTAGAATTCTCAGGGCAAATTGTTTCAAATTTAAATGATAATAGTTGTTCATCTCATTGCAGCACCGATATTTAATATATTAAAACGACGAAAGGCCTCAGAATTTTCTTACATTTTTAAATTTTCCATTTTGATTTTGTTTTCTCTAATACTATAAGTAATTTTTTAAATAATTTTTTAATAACTTTTTGGCATTACTATTATGCAAAATCGAAGATCTTGACATCATTAATACAGCAGATTTTACTGAAATTTTAAGCGAATTAAACTTTTGGTTGCAAATGTATGTGCGATGCGTTGTGCGCTTCCTACAAGATCAGCTTATGTCAATACGTTAGTTCCGACATAAAAAATTGATGCGTTTCTCGTACTTGACACGGTAACTCGTAAGACTTTGAAACAATTTGCGCTGACGGAAAATAATAACATTTTCGACGAAAGGGCTAAGAAAAATGTATGAAAGGTCGAATGGATGATTTACCTGTGTGGAAGCCACTGATGTACCAAGACATCAGCATACTGGAAAGAGCGTCCGCGTCGTTGTCGGGAAGTCTGAAAAACGATACCATATCAAATCAACATCCCAGAACAAAATTATTTCCAATTGATCGCTCATACTTCGCCATCAGCTGCGGAGGTATGGGAGGCGCTGGAGGCATCATTCCGTACGTCGAATTGAAGGATGCTCCGGGATTGAGGACACCTTTCGGCAATCTCGGCTTCTCGGATTCGTAATCCATACGCTCTCCCGTCGATCCGTTCACCGAATTCGACGCGTCCTGATAAGAATTCGTCGTGCTATCGCCGGATTCGGTTGCCATTTTCTGCTGAGCTATTTGACTCGCCAATCCCTCGGATTCTTGAAGATTTGACAATTCCACTTTTTCCGTATTGCCATATCCTTAAAAAAAAACGTACAATTACCTTATAAACCCATTAAGCTTATAAATTACATTCGTCCATGGGTTGAAATTTATAGAGTTTACAAATACTGTTACCAGCTGTTTTTACCTATGAATTTAACAATACAAGTTCCAGTGTTTTCATAAACTTTGGTAACTACCGCCTCGTATATCTCTCCGTCGCTTGAGTATTCGGCTCTGCATGGAGAACCCACCGTCCATTTCTGCAACAGCGTGTTTAGAGAGATTTATAATTATAGTACAATACTAAATAGTAAAGAATCTACATAATAGTAAAGTTCGTCTCAATTGGACGCCCACGCATACTCACAAATACTCACGTATACTCACAAATACTCACACATACTCACAAATACTCACAAATACTCACACATACTTACAGATAGTCACAGATACTCATATGGCACTCACAGATACTGCAAATACTCAAAGATACTGTGAGTATCTGCGAGTTCTAGCATGAATTATAGTACGATACTACATAGTAAAGAATATCAAAACTCATCGAACAATAACTTATGTTAAGCAAACAAGTAAATTGGTGATGAATTATTATTTTTTTTAATTGAATACTTTGTTTTTCTATACTAACCCTGCATGGTTTCAGGGTCTGCTGGGACTTTTTAAGATTTTGCGACTTGCCCGACTTTTCTTGGGTACTCTCGACCTCCATTCCCATTCGTTTGGCGACTTCATCCTTGGCTAAATTGATTGCTTTGTCGTAAGCCGTTATCAGAGCGCTATCGTCCCAAACATCGTCCGCGGATGTACATGTTGTTTTCTAGAAAATGAATACTTTAATATTGTACAGCAAAGAGTTTGTTTATATATCGTCGATGCATGCGAGCTTCAACAGAGCGATTAATCTACGAGAAGGCAACGGGGCAAACCATAACCTCTTCGAGAATACAAATAATGAAGTTCTGCGTACTTTGACGGTTCCTCTGACGAACAGTACATTATTATCGTCTTCCATCTTTAACGCGGCATAAACTGCAACTTAATATTTATTCATTCATCAACGTTTTTCTTGTCACATTCATTGAAACATCACGATAAAACGAAGGATTTGGTTGGTATGTAAACAGCGCAAAACACAAAACAACCGAGGTAGCCGCGTGAGGGCTCTGATTGGCCGAGCTGCGGCCAATCACGATGCAGCCATTCAACACACCATTCCTGTGCCTCGCGCTTTCGCCGCTTACTTTTCAAATTCGTCTCTCATTCGATGACGATAAAACAATTAGTCAAATGACGCGGAAAATAACCGCAGTTGCTAACAATTATTTTAGCGCTTCTTATATTAATAATTACCTAATTACAGTAATTAATTTGCCGATCGTTTATTTTCACGAACTATTTATGTTTACAAAAAGTGTTGAAGTGATTTCAAATAGTGTGAAACTATCACCTAGTCGATCCAATAATACCAGATAGAATTGTAAGCTAGTTAGAGATGTCGAGGATGTGAACGGATTTTGTTTTATAGGGATAGGAATCGCACTTGATAGACAACAGTGAAATAATTGCACGAGGTCAAGGTTTGGTAACTCGAAGTTAATTTTATGTAATGTACTCTTTATTTCGTCGAACACTTTTCGTTATTAAATTAGAGTTGTTGGAGCGGATTGGCTTATTAAATTTATTAATTAACTAACGTTCTTTATATTGTCGCACGCGGTACACAAAATGGCGGCACCGTCCGACCACTTATCGCCCTTTACGATGCGCACATTCTTGACCTTCGAGACACGTTCTCGATAGCTCACACAGGGCCACACTGACTCCGATTACCTCGGTCTTCTAGCTCGACCATATTCGCGCTTGCGCACTCACGTTCGCTCGCAGGGCTGACAACCCACATACTTCTTTCAGTAAATCTTTGGCGCTTACAGCTCGACCGTCCTGACTCTATTTTAGGACTCTCTAAAATTTTCGGTTGCGTTTAAACGTATCACAGGTTTAGGTTTTTTTTTTTTCTTCTCTTAAACACAGTAAAAAAAATATGGCGCCCGTAATCTGGGTTATCGAAGGCCGTAGTTTTACACCACAAAGTTTTCATTCATTTAACTATTTTTTTTTTATATTTCTACGTAGTCTCGTAGATACGCCGGTGGTCGTCGTTGTCGCTGAGGACGTACGATTTCCTTTTGCGCGCTATTTCCGCTCGTTTTTCTGGTTTGTATCGTTTCGACTAGAGTCTCGTCGTCATTAATACTATGGTCTTCCGTTTCCCGGAACTCGTCGTTCGCGCCGCTTACGTCAGTAACATTGTTCTCGTCATTATCACAGATTACATTATTATCACATAATTCGTCATTATCACAGACTACATTATTACCACATAATTCGTCATTATCATCTAGTTTTTCTTCAGTCGCAGAGTACTTATCACGACCACGCCACAGCTTCAGCTGAGATACATGAGCTGTCAGCGGTCGGTGCATCTTTCTTCCTCCCGCTATTCTCGTAATTATATAGGTATCGTTCGTTAAGCTTTTAGTTACGACAAACGGTCCTCTGTAACGTGGTTGTAACTTAGCACTCTCTCCCGTGCTCACGTGATCAACTTTCACGTACACTATATCACCACTCGAGAAGTTCACACTTTTATTGCGGCGTTTATCGTAATATTCCTTGTTCAACATCTGGCTTTCGTTGATTTTGGCTCGAATTTTCTCTTGTACGTCTACAGGGTTACGATAAACCTCGCAATTCTCGGTTATTTCACGCATTCTTCCATCACTAAATCGGGGCTGGTAACCATACAGACTTTCGAACGGTGTTTTCCCCGTTGATTTACTAACAGACGAGTTTACATCGCGCTCGATGTCCTTAACCTCGTCGTCCCAATTCAAACGTAGACCCTGCTCGGTTCGTATTATCATCGGGGGAAGCAGCGTTCGATTCATTCGTTCTATCAGTCCATTCGCTTGCGGATGTCGGCTCGAATTTAGAGTATGCTTAATACCGTGTTTTGTACAAAACTCTTCGAACTTTTTCGATGTGAAACAGGATCCTCGATCACTAATAATTCTCGTCGGCGCTCCGAACTGATTAACAAATTTTTCGAGCTTTTTCACGGTTGTTACGGCGCTGGTGTTTTTGACCGGTTCAAAAATCACGTACTTCGTTAGCGTGTCGATCAAGCCTAATACGTATTTACTTCCCCGCGTCGAAGTTACAAAAGGCCCTACGTGATCCACGTGCACCACGGAAAACGGCCTTTCGCCCGGCGGAATCGGTCTAAGTTCCCCTGCTCGTGCTCCGGTAGTTTTTTTGCTCATGATACATTCAAGACACTGCGCGATGTGTCTCTTAATGTACGTTCGCATCCGAGGAAAGTAATAATAAGCCTGCATCTTCGCAAAGGTCTTATCTGCTCCAAAATGGCTAGATAAGTCGTGATATTTGATGACCAGTGCCTTCCGCATCATCGATGGTACCACATACAATTCGATTTCTTTCCCGTCTCTAACAATCGACCGATAGAGAATTCCGTCGCGCAACCGGTAATCTTGTACTGCATCTAGTTCCTTTTTGGAGCA
Source organism: Amblyjoppa proteus (assembly GCA_963922035.1). Lineage (NCBI taxonomy): Eukaryota > Metazoa > Arthropoda > Insecta > Hymenoptera > Ichneumonidae > Amblyjoppa > Amblyjoppa proteus. The sequence goes on along the minus strand of OY998234.1, from coordinate 22,396,062 downwards.
TGCAGAACGATCCTTTGATAAAATGTCGATTTTTCTTTTCAACATATCATCCTCTCGTTGATACAAAAGTATCTCTTCCTCGCGTAAACTGACTTGAAATACTTGCGATCGTTCTAGCAGCTCCTCTGTTACCGGTTCCTCGATAGGAGCCCTCGACAACGCGTCCACATGCGTCATCTGCGTACCTTTTTTATGTTTTATTTCGAAATCGTATTCGGATAACGTAGCCGTCCACCGAGCAACCTGGGGATTGGTTGTTTTGTTGGCGTTCAGATAAACTAACGCTTGACAATCGGTCACGATGGTAAACTTTATCGAAATCAAGAACATTCGTAATCTCTCTACCGCCCAAACAATCGCCATCAACTCCAGTTTGCTCGAGTGGTAATTTCTTTCCGCTTCAGACGTTCGTCGGCTTATCGCGAATATTGGATGTAGTTCCTTTTTTTCGTTTTCCTGTAGCAGAATTGCTCCTAATCCCGCAGCACTCGCGTCAGTGTGTAACTCAGTTCGTGGTGACCTGGGATTGAAGATTCCCAGGACCGGTTTTGAGGTCAACAATCTTTTAACTTCCTCGTACGCCGCTTGTTCTTTTTCACCCCAATGAAATTCTACTTCTTTCCGCGTTAATTCGGTCAACGGGGCTACGATTGAGGAGAATTTCGGGACGAAGCGTCTAAAGAAACTGGCCATACCGATGAAACGTCGTATTTCGTGAACGTTACTAGGCACAGGAAACTTCGCGATCGCTTCTACTTTGACTGGACCCGGTTCAATCCCCGCTTCACTCACCACGAAACCGAGATATTCGACTTTTCGTTTGCCGAAATGGCACTTAGCTAGTTTCAAAGTTAGACCCGCTGCTCGCAAGGCCTCGAGAACCGCTCTGAGACGATCCATCAGCTCCTCCCAATCCCTTGCCAATACCAAAACGTCGTCGAGATAAAACAGTACAAATTTATTTCGAAGTGGTCCAAGCGCCATCTCCATCATTTTAGAAAAATAAAATGGTGCGTTCATCAGGCCGAACATTGTTCGAGTAAACTCTCCAGTCTCGTCCGGCGTGATGAAGGCAGTTTTCGCACAAGCTTCCTTCGAAAGCGGGAGCTGTAGATAGCCATGGGCCAAGTCTAGCGTTGCGAAAATCTTTGCGCCGCTAACTACTTCAAGGTATTCGTCTATGTTCGGCAAGGGATAGTGGATGCGTTCCGTCTGTGCATTCAACTTTCGATAATCTACTACCAAACGTTTCTCGCCATTTTTCTTAGTTACCAACAACACGGGACTTGCATACGGCGACGAAGTCTCTCGCACTATTCCAGCATCCTTCCACTCAGATACAATTTCTTTTATCGACTCACGTTCTTTACGATTATTTCGGTACGGTTTCACCGACACGGGTACGCTACCTGGCTTTTCCTGTATATCCATCTCTAGCAGACTGGTTCTGCCGATTTCGTGGATATTTTGTGCGATGCAGTCTCGATATTCTTCCAGGAGTCCCCTCAGTTGTCGACGTTGAGTGTTGGAAACCGTGTCGTCGACGTTAATCTCGCTATCTTCGATCGCTGTCTCTCGTTGTCGAAGAGGCGCGGCCCTTTCGATCCGCATTACAGATGAGTCGATAATTTCCCCCTCTCTGAGGGACCGCGATCTCGAGTCCAGATTAGCCAGAGGTAGCGACATCTTTGTACCTTCGAATTTTACTTCTACGAGGTTCACCGCCGCTGGTGGCAACGTGTTATCTCGTGACACTGCGGGACGTTCTATTTTTTTTTTATTCAACTCCGGCAGAACTTTCGACAATTCGAAAGTTGCCTTTTCGATAAATATGAGTTTATTGTCCACTTTTATATATACTATATGATCTAATTCGGTAAAAGTGCGCCCGATCAGCACGTCTGTCGATTGAACGTCGTCCGGCACAATGCGAAACAGGACATCCCGTGCTTCGACCTCGTCGACTTCCACTGAAACTCGCACCACTCCACACGATGTCACCAAATTGTTCGCGTCTTGTTTACCGAATCCTCCCAGAACACTGGGCAGTCGAATAACTTCAAGGCCGTGACATAAAACAGCGGTAGCCTTGATTGTGCAATCCGAGCTTCCCGGATCGATCATGGATTGCATCGTCAAGCCATTGATTTTAATCGTCTTAAGATATTTAGCAAGTCTGTTCTCCGGAGCTCCTGTGCATCCTACAGACCCCAACTCGTGCTCAGTTTTGACACTGCCACTTGCTGAGACGATGTTCACCTCGCCTTTGTCCATCGGCAACGGTTTTGCACAATTTTTGGCATAATGCCCCGTCTCTCCGCATCTCCTGCACTCCTTGTTCTTGGGTGGTTCGGGACACTTGTTGGAAAAATGACCGGTTTTCAAACAATTATAACACTTCCGTTCGGAACTCTTCGACGAGCTCGATTTTTTTTCGCTCGATTCACTCTCACTCGGTGCTGTTTCCGTTGTTTTCTTATTTTTATTCGCGGGAACGTCCTTCGCCTTCCGATTTCTCGAAGTGTCAAAATTTTTAATCGTTCGATCGAAACGAAGAAGTCCGTGGAATAATTTTTCCACACTGTCGAATTCCATACCCAGCGCGTGCACAGCTAGATCCCGATTCAATAGACCGGTCGCTATTTGTTCTCTGGTTTCATCGAAGTTCAACTCGAGTGTGTTACAGAGCCGAACTTTCTCGTAAAAATAATCCTGCAAGCACTCGTTTTCACGCTGCCGTCGATTTTTCAAATTGTCCCACATTTGCGACTTGTTCACTTGAGGCACGAACGTTGCGATAAAAGCACACTTGAAATCTTCCCAGCTTGTAAAAGAATTATTTTTGGACAAAAACCACGATCGCGCTGCATTCTTTAGATGTATCGTCGCGGTTTCGTACAAAAATGCTTCAGGCCACGCGTGAATAAAAGCCGAGGATTCCACCTGCTGTATCCAACGCTTTGCCTCGACCGGAGTTTCTCGACCGGTAAAGTCGCCAATCGACTTGGTTAAATCGGGCATAACGTGGAAACTTCTCGGGGGAATAGCCGCTGCTTGGTTTTGGAGCAGAGTGGCATTCTGCTGTAACAGCTGTGTCATGGCGTCGAGCACGCGGTCCATCGAACCCACGCGTGCCGACGCGTGTTCACTCGGTTCATGCGACGCTTCACTACCGTGCATCGTAACGCTGTCGACACCGTTCTCGTTTTCTCGCTCCACATCGTTGTCGTCTGCGACGTTCTGTCCCACTCCAGCACCGATCGCGTCGTTCCGTCGCACACCACTACCGTTCGGCGGTAAATTTCCAAACTCGACATTCAATCGACGTGTCGTGTTATGCCAGTCTTCACTCATCGGCAATCGGGGGGTCATTTCCATGGGAGGCAATCGCGGTCGCGGCAATGTCGGCGGCGGAAACGGAAATGTTGAGCCGCGCGGTGTAAACGATGGTCTTTGAAACCGTTGGTCTCCCGAAAATTGAACGGTCAAATTCGGTGGCCGCAACGAATACGCTGTAGATTGGAGCATCTCCTGTCGAAGTCCACGACGAAACGACGGAAAGTCTGGAATCGACATGTTTCACCACGCTATTATAATTATTTTTCACGCGAATTACTCGTCTCTAATAATGAAAAACAATTATAGTCACTCGTCACAATTACCGCGTCGACTCCGAAAATGTCTAAGATGTCCGACCACTCGTCGAAACCTTTTCGGAGCACGTTTTTAACATAAATTATTTTCGCACAAAATAACGAAAAATAATTTAAGCAAACGATTCACTGTGCCGATCGAAACGCGGAATCCCACTTCTGACTGTAAGCTAGTTAGAGATGTCGAGGATGTGAACGGATTTTGTTTTATAGGGATAGGAATCGCACTTGATAGACAACAGTGAAATAATTGCACGAGGTCAAGGTTTGGTAACTCGAAGTTAATTTTATGTAATGTACTCTTTATTTCGTCGAACACTTTTCGTTATTAAATTAGAGTTGTTGGAGCGGATTGGCTTATTAAATTTATTAATTAACTAACGTTCTTTATATTGTCGCACGCGGTACACAAAATGGCGGCACCGTCCGACCACTTATCGCCCTTTACGATGCGCACATTCTTGACCTTCGAGACACGTTCTCGATAGCTCACACAGGGCCACACTGACTCCGATTACCTCGGTCTTCTAGCTCGACCATATTCGCGCTTGCGCACTCACGTTCGCTCGCAGGGCTGACAACCCACATACTTCTTTCAGTAAATCTTTGGCGCTTACAGAATTTAATTTTCGATTCGTAGATGTGCAATATGTTTATCTGTCGCATGACGAATTATTAATAATTTAGTCTCAATCGTGTATTTTATCCGAACGGAAGGCTTGGACACAACACCCACGTGTTGCGTCCAACACGCAACACGGGTGTGTGTTGTGACGTCACAGAGGTGGGGGGGGTCCTCGGTGCTCAGAAATCAGGTGGTCAGTCGGGTTCAGTCGAGCTCGAACTGCTCAACGACGTGCAGCAGATTATAGACGGTTGTTATCCGCGAATAACTCCGATAGGCTTGATAAGTCGAGAGTCTTTCTTTTGTACATCCCCCAAGATCGTAATCTTATCTGCACGAATTTTTTACAGGTAATTCCCAATGAAATAGTGTCCCAGGTTCTCAACGTTTTATCTTCGAAAGTTACGTGAATCGCAGCGAACTGCACGATCGCGCTTTTAACCTCACGCCAAGAAGAAAAAGAGTTTTCACGCGAACGTTTATCGCAATGGCACTCGTCCGTAAATTACACACCCTCACGAGAACCGTGCTGTCTTCGCCGCTGTTAAGAGCGCCGAGAAGCGCCGCGCTGGAACAGAGTTTTTCTCTCGCCAAAGCCGCGTCAACGACCCAACCTCTCCAGGAAAAACAAGAGTAAGTGAAACTGGTGAGTTTTTCTGAAATGCATGAAAACATAATAATCGTATCGGTGATTTGTACGGTTTGTTTATTTTTATTTTCAGGGTGAAAGTTACCTTTATCAGAGCTAGCGGCGAGAGGATCGAAGCAAAGGGAAAAATTGGAGACAGCTTGCTTGACATCGTTACGAACAATGAAATCGACCTTGATGGCTATGGTACGCTCCCATTATCTCATTGACAAAGATACGGCACAGCTTCTTTATCACTTTCGCAAAATTTATTATCATTCTTATTATTATTTTTACTATTATTATATTATATGTTTGTTATTATTATTTTATATAGTTTTTGTTTTAACAGTTCACATAAATAATAAATGTGCAGAGTTTTTTTCCTTAGTTTATTTCAATTGCGAGGAGTGAAGATTTTGCTCAGGACTGTAATTACGCAGTCTTTTATAATAGCTAATCATTTCGGTTGAATGCACGTAGTACCAGACCTTCGGTCATGTAATAATATAAGTCTTTCATTGTGGCTACAATGTGGTTATTTAAAATCGTCATTAAACTATCATTTGCAATACATTTGGAAAATTGGACAAGTTGAAATAAAATGCTCCGGTGTTTTGAGTATATGAAGATTATAGATTGAACACTTTTCTTTTGGAAAAAATTTGTACGCGATCCTGTTCCACATGAAGCGACAGTTGTACTTTTATTTTTGTTATTATTTTGTATTTATATTTTTATTATTATTTTATGAATTTGTTTTTAATTTTTTCATTTATTAGTTTCATATGTTAACTATATGTGACGCAGATTCTATAAGTTATTAACTTTCCTTCTGTAAATAAATAATAATAATAATGTATTATTGTACAGAAAATTCAGCATCTTTTTTTTCTGTGCTTTCTTTGATATTTCTGTTATATATTTTTTCCGCAGGCGCTTGCGAAGGAACGTTAACTTGCAGCACATGCCATTTGATAATACCGAAAGACGTCTACGACAAGCTTCCGGACAAGCCGACGGACGAGGAGTTGGATATGCTTGATCTGGCTTACGATCTAACAGATACGTGAGTATTTGACTATTCTACAAAGTCTATGTAACGTCAGGCGTCTATCATCAAGCATACGGGTATTTTATCGCCGTGAGATCAGCATCTTTTGGACACCACACTGTTTCATGAATTATTGAGTTGTCCGCGTAACCCTCCTCTTTCTCGTTTCAGCTCGAGACTGGGATGTCAGATAATAATGACAAAGGAATTGGACGGCTTGGAGGTGCACGTGCCAACGACGATCAATGACGCGAGATCCTAATGGCACTGCGGCTGTGTAGGTCAGTTTAGTAAATATACGGCAATTACCCGAAGGACGCAGCTGCGCGAGCTACCGATTATGGACAGCGGCCGTGTACGGACAGAGATTTCTATCGAGGTTTCCCAACTTCGGCCCGTAACTCGCGGGGCCCAGATGTAAAGATTCTGTAAATAATACCGAATGAATGAGGAACATGAAATGTTTTATAAGGTACGGGAGTATCGAATGTACATTGAAGAAACTAGGTAGCAAATGCACATAATACGTCACAAGTAGACGAATGAAATTATCAGACTTTTGTCAACTGATACGTTCCATTAGTAAAGTTACATTGGAAAGAAAAACCACGCCTCTATGTTTGTCCTCGAATATTCGATCCGTTCGAAACAAAAAATGGAAAAAAATGATTAATAATAATCGAATTTGCAAAACCCTGGTAAAAGATTGAAATAATTTATTTTTCCTCGTAAAATAAGGTACATGCCGATTTTATACGACAAACGACAGTTCCGTATGCACAGGAATATATTTCCGCGTACATAAAGCTAAAACACTTTTGTACTATATATGCGTTATGCGTGGACCCAATAATTTACTTCTCTATTTCAATATATATATATACATATATATATACATATATATATATATATATATATATATATATATATATATATATATATATATAGAAAAAAACTACAACTCGCAACTTTATTGTTTTGCTACACTAATTACAGACATGGGGGTGACGACGATGTGGGGGAGAAAAAAATACATATTATATTATTATCGTTATTATTCTTACAATAATTATTATTCAATTTACATATTTTCACATCTTTTCTTTTATTTTTTTTTGTTTACCCTGCCCAGTTTCGCATAACGCCTTCGACGATATATATATATATATATATATATATTGTGACTAAAGCTAATTTAAAAAGTCTATTTACACAAAGCTCGATTGTAGATTTATTTCGTTGCTGATTGAGGATCGTCGCGACAAAATTCACTTTGGAGCATGGAATTCCTATGTACACAGCGAGTTTTGCGTCGCAAAAAAAACCCTCAAGTTGTCGATACATTGCGCCGCAACGTATCGACGATTGTCGTACGATTCTTTTTTTTTTCGTCGATATAAATTCACGTCGTTGATTGAACGCCAGAAGTATTTCTGTGCTTTGTACACAGCATAGTTTCATCGATATAACGATTGCTCAATAACGCCCAGCGGTAAGGCGCTTCGAGTTTCGAAAAGGCATCGATTAAATAGTATTTTCATAGCCTCACACTTTTAATTTTAACCCTTCTCGTACCGTTTTCGACAGTTTCGATGCCCATGGGGTCAAAATTCGATTCGCCGGGTTGAGATTCGAGAACTCGACTAAACACGCAGTTCAGCCGAATTAATCGAGCATCCTACAGTGGATTAATTTCACTTGCATAATCAGACCCATCGACGATAAATCGGGTCACGAGAGACGGACCGATATATCGGGCAAGTGTTCTCGAGAACTTGTGAAAGGGTTGCGATCGTCAGTACGCTCTTAAAGATCGTCGATTAAATCTTTCGTCTGACCGAAAGCGATCCAGGACTAGATGTTTTGCCCTCCCAGGCAATAAACGAGGAAGCGTCGGAGAGAAATAAAAAAAAGAATATCGATAATGGCAAGACAAGGTTCGCGACCCGAATTTTCAATTCGCTATCGCTTTTTCTTTTTCTGTAACAATTTTTTGTTCCTTCATACCTCGAGTCATCGTTTCGATCGCACACGAACATTTTAAGGGGTTTTCACTCCTTCCAAACATTCCCTAGATCTTTGCTTCTCATTTACAAAGTTACCACAAACTTAACGCTTTTTTTAATTAAAAAAAAAAAGTAAAACCGTTAAATCTACTGTAGCTCTGAAAATTCGACTGCGGGAAAAGAAAAAAATCGCCGCAAGGAAGACTCCAGAGTGCTCTTTACTTCGATAATTTTTCCCTTTGCCCAAAGGCCTTCGTCTTTTATTAAACAATCGTTCTCTCGCGGTCTGCCTCGAGCTCATTCCTGCCCCTTCTCCGGCGCGAACTTCGAGTCCTCCTCGAAGCCCCTCGCGTTATGTGGATCTCTCTCTTTGAAGCGCTCGCGCCTTATTTTTTTTAATTCATACGAGCGTGGAGAGCTCGTGAGGGCTGTTCGTCGTTGCCGCGCTGCTGAGGTCCAGAGTGGCTTGCGGCAGTCCGGGACTTATGCTCCCGCTCGCCTCCCGTTGCAGGTGCTGGGACCTGTTGTGCTTGTTGCTCGGGCTCGGCGGCGAACGGTCGCCGGGCGTCGTCGGCGGCGTAACGAGAATTCGATGATTCCCGATTATACCGACGCCGGTGTGATTGTGAGTCGCTGCGAGGGCGCTCGTCGAGGACCTCAGCAACGGTGGCGACATCTGCACGTGCCGATGGGGATGATGGTGGTGGTGATAAGCGGCGGAGGCTCCGCGGGCGTGCTGGAGCGTCGTCGTCGAGTGAGCAGCGGTCAGACTGCCGATTTTCGGTCCACCCCGGTGCATCGTCATCGCCGCACGTCCGTGCGCCTGCTGCTGCTGCTGCAACTGCTGCTGGCGCTGCATCTGCGCCGCCGCTTCGCACTGGGCTCGCGCCAAGGCCTTAACGGCGTTCGTCTTCTCCTGCGGGCAATAAAGAAGATGTTTATGGACTGGGGAGTGAGCAATGGCGGGCGGTGTAATCGAGGAAGGCGGAAGGAACTTACGGGTGACGTTCGAGGCAAAATGGACCGGCGAGGTTGGACGCTTTTCATCGTTGATGGAGCGCACCGAATGAGACTTTTTTACTACATGGAGGAGGGGTGATCTGTGTTAAACTTCCTCGACTCGTAATCAATGTTTTCTGACTATTCGATTGGACATTCTTTTTTTTTACCCGGATGGATTATAAAATTGTACGTCGAAGGTGAGGAAAATATTTTATTGAGACGAAATGTTGGAGTTGGAAACACCGGTGGTGGCCAAAATTGGGTATTTTGAAAACAAATTTTTAAGTGGTCGTTTCTGGCATTATCGAAAATTGGTTTAATGCAAAAATGATTTTAAAAAGTGATTTTTTTTTGTATGCATTATAAAATTATATGTAGAATGTAAGGAACTGTTTCGATTCGATGAAACTTGTACTTTAAGAATGTTCAGGCTTTAGACGAAAAGTTCCACTTGGAAAGAATGCTGGTGGATAAAATGGGCAATCTTTAAATGGAAACAATAGACTACTTTATTAGTCTTACATTAAAGTCTTGCTTTTTTTTTGTTGCAAAAACATAACTTCTTCTACGAGGAGGGGAAAGTGGTCGTTTATAGCGTTGGTCGAGCGTTCTAAATAAGATTTGTTTACCACATGCAGGATCGTACTTTGTGTCTTAAAAGTTGCTCGACATATGATCATTAATTTTCGACTATTCGATCAGTGAAATTTTTTTTTCACTCGGATTAATTATGAAACTATGTGTAGAACTTGAAGAAATGTTTTATTTAGATGAACCTTCTATTTTAAGAATTCTTGGGCTTGAGCCGAAACACGCCACTTAGAAACAATGGCAGGGGCCAAAATTGCGAATCTTGAAATACGAAGAATAGGCTATTTAAAATATTTTGACATTAAAATCTCAATATTTTTATTTTTTTTTTGTTAATTGTAAACAGCTTTGTCTACGAGAAAACAACAGTGGTCTTTCTGGTGTTATCGAAACTTGGTCATGGCAAAAAGGACTTTAAAAGTGTTTTATGGAAGTACAGCTAGTGCACAAATATCCCGCTTAGAAACCTCTCGATATTTGCCACCAAAAATGATAATTTTCAGTGTCAAAGAATACTTTCGGAAGTTTACCGTCGAACACAAAAAGCATTGAGTAGCGGACGAAGCGCGCCGATGCCGCCGGTAATAGTATAATACAGGACATAAATATATATACAAGCTCCGTACAGTTGGCGCTGCCCGAGGAGGGGAAGTCGCATCGCTACAAATGCTAATTCTAGACTACCGCTTCTTCTTCTTCCGCGTTGCAGCGCATGGCGGAAAAGGGGGAGAGAAGCGAGCGAAAAGAAAGAAAAAAAAAAACCCGCATTGAATTCATTTGCCCGGAGCCTATTATCTCACCGGAGACTATGAGTTCATTATGAGAATTAAAAAAAAAACATCGTAAAAGGGGGCCCGACGCGTTGAAGGAAGGTGGGGAGACGTCGGTGAAAATGAAAACCGTAATGCGACGATTCGCCGAGGGAAGCGCTCGGAGCGAACGGTAATGCGCGAACCGCACAGGAGAGCGAGTCCGCGTCCGGTATAACCTCTCGGCGCTGGCGCGCGTAACAAGCCGCGTCGAACGACCCCGCGCGCGGGACCGACGACGATCGTCGTGTAAGGTCGTCGCAAGATTCTCCGAGCTATCGGAAAAAAATAAGACGGGCAGTTTACATTTTTGTTCGTCGTGTCTCGGGCGCATGCGCGCGCGGGGCCATTGCACCGAGGTGGGCTCGTCTCTCGATAACACGTGTACACGCATTTCTCCAAATGAAAACCAGTTCGGCCCGTCCGAGAACGTCCCACTAAAAGCCGTCGGCTCGACGCGCGACATAGTAAAACGGTGGCGCGCGCATCGGCAATGGTATCAACGGCTTTTCGTTATGCTAATCGCGTTGTAAACCGATGTTTTTTTCAGGCATCGAACACCGAGCGGAACACGAGTGCGCTGGCTGTCCGTCTCTCCCGTGCCGACAACCGCGCCGTCCCGAGATCCGAGAGTCGCACACGTGCGCGCTGCGAGAGGGTTCTCGCTCCTCTCGCATGGGCGAGCTGTGCGCGAAAGTTTCTCGGAAGTCTCGCGGCGGCAGAAGGCAGCATAAAGAAGAAGGCGCGCAGCTTTGGTACCGGACATTCGCGTCGTATAACTCGTATACCGCGGACCGCATCACTCTCGAGAGACTCGTGTGTAGTATGCTGTATATTACACTATATATATATATATATATATATATATATGTATGTCGCAACTCGGGCCGGGACGACGAACTGTAGTAAAGTACACCGGTGTCTCTTGTGTTTACGGATATGGACGGATGGGTAGGTGTATATGTTAGGTTATGCCCGTGTATATCGGAGGCTCGACGCATTGTCGGAACATCGCGATGGAGCGCTTTATACTTACTCTCTGCCATACGAAGACATTGTGGACCATAGCGCAGCCGCAGAACACGATACCGAGGCCGATGAAGACCGACATGACGATCGCCGGCGTTGAGTGAAATTGGATGAACGTGTAGAGTATCATACCTGGGAAATTAGACGAACAATTATGTGACGGTTCTTGAGAGGACAAAGGGAGATGCGGAGGGAACGTTAAATTCCTTTATTGTTTGTATAATGTTTTCTCGAGACGAGATACTCTGACTTTTAACGGAGGGTTTTGTAAGGTGAGTTGAAACGGATTTTGAGAAATCTCGATCAGGGACGAGCTAAGCGACGGTGGAATTTATTTGAATTGTAACTTTCTCGAGATAGGCTCATATTTTACGTAGCTTGTTTATATGGATGTAGGGAAAAGTCGGGCACACGTGTCGCTTTTTGTTGTAATTAATTGTTAACTCTTATCAGAATAATGTAATTCAAAAAATACCATCGACGATATTTAGATAATTCAGTAGATAATTCGCGAAATGGGACACCACACAACCCAGTGGAACGTTGTAACTCACTAGCGACAAACTATATCATAGTAAATATTAGTTATTTATCGAACTAAGTATAAGGAAAGATGATAATCAATCTATCTGTTATGACCGAAAATTGTGGTTTGCTTAAGAAATTGAAGTAAATTTTTACATTTTTCCGACGAACAAAATATCTTTAAATATATATGTAATATTATTTCACGAGCCGTCGTCAAAGTTCACTTAGATCTGACAAAATCAATTCAGCTCACTACCCACCAGAAAAAATGTCGTAATTTATGCACCGTAAACCTTAAAAAAAAAAAAAAAAAAAATCCAACTCGCTCATTTGTGTGTCCTACTTTGCGTAAGATTAATTACATTTATTTTTTACTTAAAAAAAAAAACCGCATCTATCGATCTGCGGAGCGGTAACATTTATGTCTTGCAAATAATTACACTATAACGAAAAACATTCGAAATATCTGCCGGTAAATTGTCATCAAAATCGAACTTGTCTCTCCATAAACAAAACTAAAAAAACTCGTCCCGTCATAAATGGAAGACACGAAGTCGGAGGGACGTGAGTATCTCTCGGCCAGCTTCCCCTCAATCGGGCAATGTCACTCGAGAAACGTTCGCAATTTTTTTTTTCGCATACCGTTTTGCCCCGCACCAGCAGGAAAGCTGCTTCGGGGCATGCACTTTGATTCCGCGAGTTTGTCCGGGGCTTATGTCAATAACTTTGCGTTCTTAGGTCCAATTTGCCTAGGCAATTTAGAGTCCGAGTCACTTTGACTCTCGACGCGAGCCTCAACGATATTAATTCGATTGATAAATATTTACAGGCACTGCTGAACGATCTTCGACTCGAAGGGCTCTCGTTAAGACAGCCAAATGCGACATGTGAATTCAGTCGCAATCGACGTAACAGTTCCCCCCCCCCTCCCTCTCAACCCCCCCCCCCCCCCCCCCAGCTTCGCCGATTCAACAGGTACATATAATACTATATAGTGTATGAGATACGACGATTTAACGCGAGGTCACACACAGTCGAATCGAAGGAACCTCTCTCGGGAGCGACGGTGATCATTAATTATTACTCATCGATGCCCGTGAGCGCATACCGAGGATTCGCAAACGCGGACGCGCGGTTTCGCGCTCGCGGCGTCTTGGAATCCTGAAAAGTGGCCAAACCACTTACTCCGATGGCATTCCCGCGTCTTCCCCTCACGCGAAGATCCTCCCACCGTTCGAGCTATGCTCTCCCTCCCTCACCCTCACCCTCCACTCTCTCCCCCCCCCCTCTCTCCGTATCTCGTGCTCTCACCGTCTTTCTCTGTGCCATGTGTGGTATAACGATCACGGGGTTACTCAACCGATTTTGAGAATCAATGCAACTAGGCTATCGTGCGAAAAGTATAAATGAGCATTAAGACGAAGTGCGACGGCTAAGGGCGCGAGATATAGAGGGTTGTAATTTTTCTAATTAACTTTTTTTCACTGATAGTATTTTTTTTTTTTTTTTTTTTTTTTTTTTTTTTTTTTTTTTTTGAGGGAAAAGGAAAATTTGGGAATTTGAAGAATTTTCCGATTTTTCGGAAATATTTGCAGTCTTAAGGGAAAGTGAAATATTGCGGTCGGTAATGAAAACTGTAATGAACTTTTCTCAAGGGTGCTATTTTTTTTTTTGAGGAAAAGCAAATTCGAGCTGGATACACACGGTAATTTCGCATCCAGCCCGAATTAATTTTTTACTAAAAAAAAAAAAATAAAAAAAAAAATGAGCACCCTTGAAAAAAGTTAATTTGTAAATTGCAACGATCTCTCTCGCGCGCACAGCTCTTTCACTTGCCCTCTATGCTTATTTAGTCTTCACGATAGCCCAGTTACATTAATTCTCAAAATCGGCATGTATCCAAAACTGTAATTAATTTTATTTAAGGACAAGTGAAACAGCTGTGCGTGCGAGAGATATCGTTGCAATTTTCAAATTAACTTTTTTCAATGGTGCTCATTTTTTTAAGTAAAAAATTAATTCGGGCTGAATGCGAAATTACCGTGTGCATCCAGCTCGAATTTGTTTTTCCTCAAAAAAAATAAAATAAAATAAGCATCCTTGCAAAAAACAGTTCATTACAGTTTTCATTACCGACCGCGATATTTCACTTTCCCTTAAGGCGAAGTGACGCGACTGCTCACGTGACACAGACGGTTGAGATTTTCCAATGAACTTTTTTCATTGGTACTAATTTTTTCTTCTTTTTTTTTTTTTAGGAAAACGAACATTCGAGAATTCGCTTTTTTCGCAGAAAAATTCGCACCATTAAAAAAAAAAAAGTTCGTTGCAGTTTTCGATACCGACCCGTGGTATTTGATCTTCGCCTTAAAAACTCTATCGAGTCGAGTGACGGTGTTTTCTACGCTTCTCCGATTCTCTCTCTGCCCTGTGGCTATTACGTTTCTCCGTGGCTTCTAATAATACTGTGAATTTTCAGGAAAGTTATTCTCACCAGTTAGGAAGACTGGAATGCTGACGAAGAAACCTCCGACCGCGCACACGCGACTGAAGGACGACTTTTGCAAGTACTTGTTGGTCCTGTAACAAAAAAAAAAAAAACGTTTGCTCGTCAATAGTTATTTTTTCGATCCCAATCGAATATGCTCGAAGTTCGAGCACGATCGATGTACGACGGTAAGAGTACTCTGTTAAGATCTACAGGACAGTTAAAAATATAGCTATAAAGTTACTACACGTGAAAATAATTTCTGAGAACGTGTCTGTGATTATAGATATAATTTCCAGCCATTAATTTTTTTATTTTTTTTTTATTTTATTTTTTTCAGTGCGTGGAATATGAATGTTTCTCTCGCGTGGATTTGTGTATCTTTATCTCGTTGAAACATCCGAAAATTAATGACCCAGCGAAGGCGTTGTAAGTTACAACGAACGATTAATAGAAACGTAAGTGCTTATCGGAAGATTCACAGCAAAGCATTAATCTCCACTGTGTGGACATTAATATTTCGTCAATAGCCGTTATCTTTCAACCCCAATCGAATCCGCTCAAACTTCGAGCACGATCGATGTACGACGCTAAGTAAGTAATACTCTGTGAGGATCCACAACACAATTACAAAAAAAAATTATCTCCCAAGATAGTACACATGAGATAAATTTCTGGGAACGTATCTTTGCCTATAAATATAATTTACCACTTTGATTTTTTTTTTTTTGTGCTTGTAATATGAATGTTTTTCTTGCGCAGATTTCTATGTATCTTTACAAAAACAAAGACACAATTACATTACAATTACATTACAATTACATTACAATTACATTACAATTACATTACAATTACATTACAATTACATTACAATTACATTACAATTACATTACAATTACATTACAATTACATTACAATTACATTACAATTACATTACAATTACATTACAATTACATTACAATTACATTACAATTACATTACAATTACATTACAATTACATTACAATTACATTACAATTACATTACAATTACATTACAATTACATTACAATTACATTACAATTACATTACAATTACATTACAATTACATTACAATTACATTACACAAAAAAATTATCTCCCAAGATAGTACACATGAGATAAATTTCTGGGAACGTATCTTTGCCTATAAATATAATTTACCACTTTGATTTTTTTTTTTTTGTGCTTGTAATATGAATGTTTTTCTTGCGCAGATTTCTATGTATCTTTATCTCATTGAATCGTCCGAAAATTAATGACCCAGAGAACGCGCTGAAAGATATTACGAACGATTAATAGAAACGTAAGTGCTTATCGGAAGATTTATAGCAAAGCATTAATCTCCATCGTGTGGACATTAATATTTCGTCAATAGTCGTTATTTTCTCAACCGCCATCGAATCCGATCGATGTACGACGGTAGGTCTACACCGCGAAGATCTCCAACACAGTTAAAAAAAAGTTATCTGCACTGAAAGAAGAATTTAGTGAATACGACTATAGGGAAGAGCGGGGCAAAACTTTTGAATGATAGCGATAGTGGTGAGTGGGGCAAAACGGGATTGAAAATTCGGATATACTGTTAGGACAAAATGGTGCATGCAAAAATTATTGGCACATTGATTTTTGCGCCCCGCTGTCCCACTGCACCCAGAAAAATAATTTATTTGCCGATCAGTGATTATTTGATTTAAGTAAAATATTTATTTGATTTAAATAAATATTTATTTAAATTAAGCAACTATTTACTTAATTTTGAATAAATATCTATTTAAGTCAAATAAATATTTTACTTAAACCAAATAAACGGTGGCCATGAAATAAATTATTTTTGTGGGTGTGCCCCATCGAGCATTAATACTCGAACCTTAATATGTATTCTAACTCATACTCGATACTCGAATCTCAGTTTTTAGGGCAAGTTTCACACTTGGATATTCGAATATTCCTTCGTATAGTGACTTCACACATGATACTCGTACATTGCAACGTATATCAGATTCATACTTAATACTCTTCGGTGATAGATCAGGGTATAATTTGAGTATTATTGACTCCAATACGACATACTTTTGATACTTTCGTCCCTTTTAATATTTTTTTTAAATACCTTTTTCGCGCGGCTTACCGCCTTGATTAAAAAAAAAAAAAAAAAAAAAAAAAAAATTGGTTCCTGTAATATAAATCTTTTTCTTTTGCAGATTTGCGCATCCTTATCTCACTGAATCGTCAAAAAATTAATGATCCAGCGAGAGCGTGCTGAAAGTTATTGCGAACGATCAATAGAAACGCACGAGTTCATATCGGAGGATTTATGGCACAGATTTTTCGAGACATTAATCTCGGTCTCTGTGTCCCACTAATGAAGTTCGTGCGAATGTATGAATTAACGAAGTTGGAGCCAAGGCCCACCGGCGGTATGCGGAGAGTATGAAGAAGCGGGGTCGCCGGCCTCGAGGGGATGGTAGCAATGGCATCGTGGGAATTTCTAGGCACAACGGCAGCGAGACAGAGAGCGAAGCCGCGAGCGCGCGTTATGGATGAAGCTACCGGTGATGGTTTAAACGTCCGCACGGCCGAACCGTAGGTGAAGTTCGACGAGTTTTTGCCCGTGCGAGAAATCGACGGCGGAACGGTCTCGCCGACAACGAGAGCGCCGTCGTCGCGGTCCTGTCGTTGTGCCGCATCCTTTGCCCGAGACGCCGAACACTCAGCGGGAGCGGCGAGATATTCGTTCGACCGGGTGGTAGCGAAACTGTGCTCGCTCGCGATCGCGCGTGTGTGTTCCCCGCGACGATCTTGTCGCCGCCTCGAGGGCAAACTGCTTTTTCGTTACTTTCATTTGCATCTTCATTCATCAGCTGACGAGATGAGACCGGCCCGAAATCCCTCCGAGAGACGATCAACAGTGATTGGCGACAGAGTTCGACAACCCCGAAATTCACCTTGGACCATTGTCGAATGTGCGCGTAGACAAATTCATCGAAAAGTATTCATGTTAATTGTATATAAATATTGTAAATTATCGATTTTTGTACTATTGTTGTAAAAAAATGTATTATTGTGTTGTTAAAATTTGATGCTGATTTGTGGGAGGAAAATCTGTGCAGTGCGTTAAGTTAAACGGCGCAGTTTCAGCCGCTGTCCTAGTTACCGTCATTAATCGCAATTTATTGTAATAATACATACAGTATACGTTAAATGCAAACGAAATTGACGGCATGTCGAAGAGCGGTTTACTCTTGATTAATGCAGTGATACGTATATTTTTTATAAAGTGTTCCTTTTAGCAATTGAAGACGGTGGAAACTGGGCCGTTTACCTTACTTGAGAATTCGGAGCCACGTGCTTTGAAAGGGCTCTTTTGTGTGTCAAACAGCATCAAACAACGAGCCTTCATGCTGAATGAGCAGTGGCATTGTGCTCTTGAGGCAGTCATTGCGAATAGTGTTAACTTTGCGCATGTTTCGGAGAAATTAGAGGAAATTCCAAACACTTATTGATTCTATAAAAATCTGCAAAAAAATCAGGCATATTAAAGATAATGAAAAGACTAATATTGCATAATGATAATAATTCCAAAATGTTGTTAAGAATTCGATGAAAAATGAAATTCTTCAACAAATCTCCCGGAAACCTAATGTTTTTTTGTTATGGAAATGATTCTTTCGTTTTTCTATATATGAATTGTACGTATGAATATTTTCAGATTTTTTTTTTTCATTCACTTTGAACCTACTTGTCTGAGAGAAATCTGTGTAGTGGGTTACTTGAGAAATCGGGGCCCTTTTGAGAGCGCGTTTTTTTTTTTTTTTTAATGTGTCGAACGGCTTCATTGGTCCTCGTTGGTCTCTAAGATATAAGTTTCTCACTCTTTATCTAGTCACTGAGAAGCCTCCCCTTGCAACAAGGGCTCTGTACCTTTTTTATGTGCAATAAAATTATTGATTGATTAATTGATAATTTATAATCATGATTATTATTATTATTATTATTAATTTATAATTATTATATGTAATTATATGCCAAATACATTGTTTACTTTTTCGTCAGATGAAAAATTGTGCGCTTATTTTAAATATTTGCAATCCTCGACCGAAAATCAATGCGTTTGAGGCCGAAACCATAGAGTGCGTAATTAAGCGGTTTTAACGGCGCAGTTGAGAGATCTCGAGAAAAATGAGCCCTGTCGTCGCCTCCGTGTTCGAGCCGTAAAAAAATCTCGCCTCCATTCGAGTCAAGAAAGAAGAAAGAGGGTACGGAGGCTCCGATGACCCGGTGAGAGTCCTCTATTGAAACAGGCATGTATAAAAAAAAAAAAAAAAGGCATATATACATAAGTGATGCATGGCAGCGCGATGGGTCTCCCGTCAACGCGACTCTCAAAGCTAGAAACCCCTCACGGCAAAGCTGAGTCACTGTCGCTCGGCGGACCGTATAGAGGCGGTAGTAGTTGTAGTAGTATTATAGTAGTAGTATAGTAGTAGTAGCACCTCCGTTCATTCACGGGCCAATGATATAGAGTGAGAAAGCTATGGATGACACGTCCGCCCACGCGCCTCCGTCTCGAGTCATCGTTGATCGATGCCCTCCACGTGATTACCCATTACAATTTATCTCGAGACTCACGGCTTATATGGTATATACGAGAGTTGCAACACCGGAAGCTGCCCGAGCTATTATACACGTCACGCAATACTATATATATATATATATATATATATATATATATATATATATATATATATATATATATATATATATATATGTTCTTATAAAAATTAAAATAAAAACATTTTAATAATAAAAATAAACAAATATTAAAGTTAAAAAATTAAAATTTTAAAAGTTGTAAATGGAAATTTTCGTATCGCTTCCTCATGAAAGTTGACAATTGAAACTTTTAGATCTCTTCCTCATAGAGCTGGACAGTACGTAAAGTAGGTGAGTACTTAATTAGTACTCAAAGTATCAAAGTACTTTTCGGTACTTTAAGTACTATTACTGAGTACTAAGACCAAAGTACTTTTCGGTACTTCAAGTACAATTGCTGAGTACTAAGACCAAAGTACTTTTCGGTACTTCAAGTACAATTACTGAGTACTAAGAACAAAGTACTTTTCGGTACTTCAAGTACAATTGCTGAGTACTAAGACCAAAGTACTTTTCGGTACTTCAAGTACAATTGCTGAGTACTAAGACCAAAGTACTTTTCGGTACTTCAAGTACAATTACTGAGTACTAAGACCAAAGTACTTTTCGGTACTTTAAATACTATTACTGAGTAGTAAGACCAAAGTACTTGTACAATTTTGAGCATAGCTTCGCTCTTTGAGGAAGCTATGCTCAAAATTGTAATAAATGAGGAAACAATGTGGAAATTACTTTGCACCTCTTTCGTAACGTAAAAAAAATGTCTGTCTCATCAAATTATTTTACTCCTAGCCCAATGTTTTCCATTTAAATCCCAAAAATACGATTTTTTTATGCGTAAAATCGAGACCTCTCTCACTTTCGGCCACCGTACTTGATCCATACGTCACAGATTTACTTATACATTATTCGCCGAGGTTCCTCTGTAAGAAAGCCAAAAATTAAATATCTTCGATCAATATTGCTAGAGCTCAGCTGAAATATATTTTTATGCTTATAGTTCTAGTATGGTCGTGGGTAGTTGCAGTTACAGTTGTATTATAGCAATTATATACTTAAAAAAAATATTCTACGTAGCTGTTTATAATCTGTTAATTATTGAGATTTTAATTACACTGGGAATTTCTGTTCGCCACTTCTCGATAATTGTAACTTTTGTGATATACGCAGGCTATGAGCTCAGTCAACACTCTTGTCAGCAATGTATTCTCACCATGATCTAAATGGTGAAACCCGTTCATAAAATAAATAAATAAATCATAAATGTACAAAAAAAAAAAAAGTTTCCTCTGTGCGGAAGCAAAATTAAATATAACACTTTTTTTTTTGTTTTTCAACACCCATCGGAAGCTCCGTGGAGTTTCGTGAGTGTGAACAGTCGTTTGTCGATGGGTAAGAGGCGATTTTTTTTTTTTCACTTGGGTCCAAAGATCGTCCGATAACCCTCGCGACACAGCCGAAAGATCATTTTTTAATAGACGTCTGCGAGATAAAAATTTGTTTCCAAGAAAGCGAGAGCCAGCGTGTGGGCGATGGCACAAGAAACAGTTACGAGGTTCTCCGTGTTTTTCATTTTTTTTTTTATGTTATGTTTTTTTTTTTTTTTTTTTTAATTTTTAACCGACTCTTCGATTATACGAGCAAAACATAAATTATTCAGACACTTTGAGAAGCATTTTTTTTTGTTTGTTTTTTTATTCCATCTACGCACGACGTGTCGTGCACTAATACGGGAACACCGATAATAATGTGGGATACATAAAATGCATGTATAATTTACGTTTGCGTGCGATATGTATATCTGCGGCGCTGGATACACACACGCGGTTGACCCACATACGGGCTTAGCCATGCGAAGTTGCGCAACACGCACGTTCGTACACAGAACGGCGTCAAAGAATCGTGAATCGTAAATCAAGCCGACCCTACGAGGCTGTAATGTGCGCTTAGTTCTTACGACGCCCTCCTGTTCATTTCGTTGCGTAACTTTGTCTCGCTGGAGAGTGCGATTTTTTGGGATCGATTGCAATTTTGAGAGAAGCCGAAGACCGTACGTTCGACAATCGGAAAGCGGAGGAGTGCGGGCTAAAATGGAACACAGAGGCAAAAGTAGTTTTTTTTTTATTTGCCAATCTCTTGCGAGAAATTAATATAGCCGTTTCATCTCAAACACCGGTACGGTTTGCTTAGATTTAGAGACTCTCGAAAAATTCAGGTTACATCATCGATCTTAAAGGGAAGAATTTATAGTCACAAGTTCGAGCTCAAGTGAGAACTGAAGTTAGATCCTACGTTAGGACCTAAGTTAGATCCTAAGTTAAGACCTAAGTTAGGGCCTAAGTTAGGACCTAAGTTAGGACCTACGTTAGGATCTAATTTAGGACCTAAGTTAGGACCTAAGTTAGGACCTACGTTAGGATCTAATTTAGGACCTAAGTTAGGACCTAAGTTAGAACCTAAGTTAGAATCTAAGTTAGGACCTAAGTTAGAACCTAAGTTAGGACCTAAGTTAGGACCTAAGTTAGGACCTAAGTTAGAATCTAAGTTAGGACCTAAGTTAGAACCTAAGTTAGAACCTAAGTTAGGACCTTAGTTAGAACCTAACTTAGGACCTAAGTTAGATCCTAAGTTAGAACCTAACTTAGGACCTAAGTTAGGACCTAAGTTAGGACATAAGTTAGGACCTAAGTTAGAATCTAAGTTAGGACCTAAGTTAGAACCTAAGTTAGGACCTTAGTTAGAACCTAACTTAGGACCTAAGTTAGGACCTAAGTTAGAACCTAAGTTAGAACCTAAGTTAGAACCCAAGTTAGGACCTAAGTTAGAACCTAAGTTAGAACCCAAGTTAGGACCTAAATTAGAACCTAAGTTACAACCAAAGTTAGGACCTAAATTAGAATCTAAGTTAGAACCTAAATTAGAACCTAAGTTAGTTAGAACTGAACTTGGAACCGAAGTCAGAACTGAAGTTAGAACTAAAGTTGGAGGTAAAGTCAAAACTGAAGATAGACTGAGATGAGACCTTAAGTTAGGCCTGAAGTTGGCATCGAAGTTGGACCAAAAGCTAGAACTAAAGAGACAAACTTAAGATGAAACTGGAATTTGACTCCAAGTCGCATTTCCAGATATTAAAAAAAAAAATCAAAATTCAAAATTAATCCATGAGCCTCACTTCCGGTCAGAAGTATCGAATTCCGTATTTTCATCTCAACAAGGACGATAAATAAATATCAGAAATAACAATATAACCATAACATATGGTACGCTTCTATTGCATCGAATTATCAATATCGACCCGTCGATGACTGTGGCATCGCCTTTAATGGAAAAAGAGAGTGCGATAAGGCAGCCATGTGGAGCGAAGGCTCTCCGGACCGCAGCTTACTTACTTTGGTACCGATAACATAACACACAGCGCGCGCGCGCACGCGCGCACACACCTCGAGCCGTAAACAGCGAGACACCCTACGGCAAACGTACTTATCTCTATTCCTTCCTAACAACCGGGAACCCCCCTCGCTGTGTCACCCGAAGGGTGGGCGTAACACACCAGTCGGGATTTATGAAGTGTTGCTCATAAGATTTTGAGCTCTACGGGTGACGCGCGCGTTAAGCCACGGAGGCTGCGTCCTTAATACATCGGGAGCGATAAAGAGTACACGTGTACGCTGATACTTCGCGATAAGCATTTATCGCGCATTACATTGTCGAATCCCGCTCTTCGTTCATTAAATTTCGCTATCGCTGCGGACACGTGCACGGTGGAACAGTGCCAAGTCCGCCGACCGCAAAAAGCCCACGCTCGTTGCGGCAGATTCTATTATTTTTCTGTCATTTTAGTCGCCCGATAAATTGTCGACGGACCGCGAGAGAGGGCCGAGCGAGGATAACCGAGCGGTAAGCTCAATTGGAATTTCTTCATTCCACCGGGCGCGATTTATCGGCAGCGTCACGACGATCACTTTGCGCCAAGGTAACAATCAATGTCGATCGATTCCTACTCATTTCCTATACCCACGCCCCGGGTAAATCGAACGCTAGCGGCCGACCGGGCATTGTTATCCGAGACGGCCGAGCCGTGGATCGAACTGTGCTAGGTACAGTCGTTGATCATGCGGGGGAAAAACGACGCAACGAGAAAATCAAAGTTATGGACGATTCGCAATTAAATACGAAATAAATATTAATAATAAATAAATATTTGGTTTTATAAAATAAATATTTGGTTTTATTAAATAAATATTTAGTTTTATTAGATAAATGTTTATTTTTATTGAATAAATATTTAGTTTTGTTATCCGAGACGGGAGAGCCGCGGATCGAACTGTGCTAGGTACAGTCGTTGATCATGCGGGGGAAAAACGACGCAACGAGAAAATCAAAGTTATGGACGATTCGCAAATAAATACGAAATAAATATTAATAATAAATAAATATTTGGTTTTATAAAATAAATATTTGGTTTTATAAAATAAATATTTGGTTTTATTAAATAAATATTTGGTTGTATTAAGTAAATATTTAGTTGTATTAAATAAATATTTGGTTGTATTAAATAAATATTTGGTTTTATAAAATAAATATTTGGTTTTATTAAATAAATATTTAGTTTTATTAGATAAATGTTTATTTTTATTGAATAAATATTTAGTTTTGTTATCCGAGACGGCAGAGCCGCGGATCGAACTGTGCGAGGTACAGTCGTTGATCATGCGGGGGAAAAACGACGCAACGCGAAAAACAAAGTTATGGGCGATTCGCAAATAAATACGAAATAAATATTAATAATAAATAAATATTTGGTTATATTAAATAAATATTTAGTTGTATTAAATAAATATTTAGTTGTATTGAATAAATATTTAGTTGTATTAAATAAATATTTAGTGTTATTAAATAAATATTTAGTGTTATTAAATAAATATTTGGTTTCATTAAATAAATATTTAGTTTTATCAGATAAATGTTTATTTTCATTGAATAAATGTTTATTTTCATTGAATAAATATTTAGTTTCATTGAATAAATATTTAGTTTCATTGAATAAATGTTTATTTTTATTGAATAAATATTTAGTTTCGTTGAATGAATATTTATTTGCGGGGACAAAAAAAAAATAATTTGACGGGTCGCAATATTTGAACATCGGCAAGTCTCCTTCTCGTTGTACCTGCGGTGGTGGTCCGTGAGCCAAGTCTCGTTGGATGGCCAACGACTGTGCCGCCGATTTATCGCAGAGCCAATCGGGCAGCGCGCCGAGGAGAAGCCCCGCGTGCGTTCAATCGTGCTCGCCGCGAGTGGCGAACACGACTTCCGGCACGAAGCCTGCCGCTTCGCTCGATCAGACCCGCGTCACCTAAACCTTTTCGGCCCACGATGGCTTTATCGCTTCCGGTGTTTGCAATATCCGCCAATACAATCCCAATCACGAGTTTTTGCGATCGTCTTACAAATCACGTTGTTTTTTTTTTTTTTTTTTTTTTTTTTTTTTTTTTTTTTTTTTTTAACGTGTTATATTATAATGTCGGAGATGAGGCAATTTCGAAAACTGACGGTGCTGCACGGAAATAAATTGCCAATTTATCTGCCCCTTAGGATGTTCATCTGTTATTCATTAAAAATGAATAGCCGATGATTTACTGCACTGTACATTTTTAA
Source organism: Amblyjoppa proteus (assembly GCA_963922035.1). Classification (NCBI taxonomy): domain Eukaryota; kingdom Metazoa; phylum Arthropoda; class Insecta; order Hymenoptera; family Ichneumonidae; genus Amblyjoppa; species Amblyjoppa proteus. The sequence continues at coordinate 22,371,319 of OY998234.1, read as the reverse complement.
TAGCAACAAAACTGTCTTTTTATAGTTGGATTTGTTATAAAGTCGCATGGAAATAAATTTGCAAAAGATATTTCTTTTGGCACTAAGAGACAAAATTGCATTTACGGAACCGTACATTTTTACCCGCAACAAACGTTTTATCCCACAGTTTCCCCACCCCACTGTTTCTTCTAATGCCAGATGGAAATAAATCAGCAGTAGATATTTCTTTTGGCACTAAGAGACAAAATTGCATTTACGGAACCGTACATTTTTATCCGCAACAAACGTTTTATCCCACAGTTTCCCCACCCCACTGTTTCTTCTAATGCCAGATGGAAATAAATCAGCAGTAGATATTTCTTTTGGCACTAAGAGACAAAATCACAATTTTCACCTTAAGATTTTTATCTATCGTCATTACAAATTTACGATTTACTGAACCGTACATTTTTATCCGCAGCAAACCTTTTTTTTCCCACAGTTCTATTTCTTCTAATGCCACATGGAAATAAATCAGCAGTAGATATTTCTTTTTGGCACTAAGAAGTAAAATTGCAATTTGCTCTTAATAATTTTCATCTGCAATCATCACAAATTTAGCATTTACTGAACCGTACATTTTTCACCCGCAGCAAGAACTTCCTTTACACAGCAGTCCGCACGATTTTTCCTATTTCTTCTTTTGCCTGTCTATTTCCGTGAGGCAATCATCTCGAGCTTCAAAGCCCCGTTCAATTAGCCCTGCCCGACGAGAGGCTCCCCCGGGCGCATTATATAGTTTCTTTGTTATTCCATTTATTCAGTAGCTGGAAGTCGAGGCATATATACACATACACACATCCGTTGGAATATGCCATTCCTCTTCCCGTCCGGCCACCGAAATAGACGCGAAAATGGTCGCGCGATGGCTAACCGTTACGTCTTCGCCAGAGCGAACTGCTCGTCGCTATGCCGTTTCTCGCCTCACTTCCTGCATCTTTATAAATAGTCATAATCGTTGAAAAACATCAAAAGCGTGAACTAACGACCGTCCAATATTCTTCCAGCTCCAAAGAAACTAAGATAAAAGAAAAAGTTGCTACACGAGTCGAAGATCGTCCGAGATAAGAGATCGATCGACACCGCGGGCAGTGCGCATGCGCGATGGATCAACGCGTCAGGGAGGGCGGATCCGTGACTTCCGGTAGCGCTCGAAGGCATCATCGACTCGGCATTAAAAGCCCCTGGAATAGATCCGGAGATTCTGATTGACAGTGCAAACATCGTAACGATAAATTTCACCGTCCGAATGAAGCGACTGAAATGTTCACCGAAGAAATTATCGTGGGCGCGTTTTAATCCGGGCCGAGAGAGCGCGGTTTATCTTTTACGGAACAGCTGTTCTTCGGGGGCGATTCGATGGACAGGCAGGAAGGGGGAGGCCACTATGAGGCATTATAACCGTAATATAAAGCGAAGCTCCCGAAGCCACGAGGTTGTCTTCGGCAAGATTAGCTCCTCCAAGTCGCTAACATGCGCTCCATACGGGACTTCCGGTGGGTCCGATGAGATCGGTGTAGCCACCGAAATTTCACGAAGAAGAGAGTGGAAGAAGGAGGGCTAAGAGGATGGTGGAGGAAGAAGAGGAAGTGGAAAAGAAGAAATAAACAGGGAAATAAGAAATAAACCGTTACGGGTGGAAGAGCGGTCGCTGTGGCGCACCTGTTCATTCTTGGTCTTATGTACGGCATGGTAGTGCACAGTGCATATAGCCCGACGACTCGGAGGCTATTACATGTCGTAGTGGCTCGGAACCGATCGGACGAGCCCCGTTCAGTGTCCCGGCAAAACTGTTTCTCCGGCTCTGGTGCTCGATCGAACGATCTCGCTCTCGTTTTCCGAGTAACTTCATAGCGGAAGAAGATCGCTGCTGAGGACTCAAGTTCCTCCTCCTCTCGCTTCTGTGCTCGAGCTCATTAGCTCGTCCATTGACGACGATGTATGACGAACGGGAGAAATGGTAAATTCGTTCGGGGCTCCGAGGACACCTGACTGCGGAAAGGCGCAGACCAGCTGCGTCCGCGCCATATCGTAGATGGAAGCTTTGGTAAGGAGGGCCAATAAAGTTTGATGGATTTGGGACCTGTGCCAAGCTCGGAGTTATTCATTTATTTGGGAACTCTCCGGACACTCCAAGACAACTCCGGGACAGTCCGCGGGGACTTTCGCCGAATGAACCCTGGAGAGTTTCCCGACAAACTGCTTGTCCTGCCCGTTTGTGTTTCGTCTTTTAGAAAAACATATCGACGCTTAAATCGACCTGAGCGTTGACACAATTATTTTCGAACAAACTGCGCTACAGTTGGCTATCTTGGTAGCTTCATGCTGAAGAAAGTCAGTGCTCGTGAGAACTCTCGTTCCTCGTCTCACTTCTGTGCGTTCGACCTGAGCCGCGACAATGTTCGCCGGACGGGAGAAATGGTAAATTCGTTTGGGACTCCGGAGACACCTGACTGCGGAAAGACGCGCGCCAGCTGCATCCGCGCCATATCGCATATGGAAACTCAGGTGAGAAGCATTTCGGAGCTGTGCAAGCTCGGGTTTTTTTTTTTTTTTTTTGGGAACTCTCCGGACACTCCGGGACATCGTTTTTTTTTTTTTTTTTTTTTTAATGTATCAGACACGAAAACCTTCATCTTATATTCGACTCGAAGGTCTCTAGGCCGTGAAGAGCAATCGCAAGCAAACTTCCATCCACTTGCCGTTGAAACATCAGCCAAACGAATCACGAAGAGGTGTGCTTGGAAAGATCCTGCTTTCACTCTTTTTTTTTTTTTTTTTCGAGATCATCGAACAAGTTGAACCTACCCACAATTGGGAAACGACTCACTTGGATAGGCTTCCAACGTTGGACACTCCGGAACGTTATCCGCACACGCCCGGGACTTTCTCCGGACATGTCCGTTTATTTGGCTCTCTTGCCGATCGCGCTGACCTCGCTCGTTCCGAGTAACTTCACGCCGGAAGAAATAGCCCTGTCGCTTCGGTGTTCGGGTTAATGCACGACAATGTTTGACGAACGGAGTAAATGGTAAATTCGCTTGGGGCTACGAGGACACCTGACTGAGGGAAGGCGCGCGCCAGCTGCATTCAGCGGCGTATCGCAGATGGAAGCTCAGGTACAAAGGGCCAATAAACTTCGATGGATTCGGGACCTGTGCGAAGCTCGGGATTTTCAATTTTCTTGGAAGCTGAAGCCAGGGCACTGTGGAAATTACCGAGGGAAGATTGGCTTCGACTCGTTGGATGAGGATTTATATTCGTACCTGGCCGTTTTTGCGAAGGTGCGGAGATCCACACTTGACTGCCTTGCGACAGGACTTTGGGTCGTTTACAGCGAGACCTCGGGATTAATCGCATCGATGAATTTGGCGGTACGGATTTGACACTCTTTTATACTTGCCATTCTGTATGTTCTTTGCATTACAAATTTGAGATTTTTTTTTTTTTTTTTTTTTTTTTTTTTACAGTCGAAATTTGAAATTCACTTCACATTTGACATTTAGTATTCGGACTGTGAAATATTCTTTTTTTCCAAGAATCTTTTTATCTAACGATTCGACTTTGTATTTTCAAGTTCGCAAAAAAAAATTTGGCATTATTCAGTATTCCAATGAGATTTCGATACCTTCTTTGACTTTATTAAAAAAAAAAAAAAAAAAATTAAACTTAACATCTTCCAAGTGTCTTGGCTCCGCATTAAAATGAGGATCTCAGCGTAAAAATATTTTGTATTTTATATTCGATTGTCCCGTAAAGTACTCAAAATACCAGAGAAATATTTGAGAATTTAAAACACCTAAAAAAAAAAAAAAAAAAAAAATATATCATCCATTTAAAATGCTCAGCTCTGCTTGATCGCGAAAGTCATTAACTTGACGAGAGGCCAATATTATAGGACGACTTGAAGCAAAATCTATCGTATTTTATTTTTGATATCTTCCGAAGGCTCCCACAAAAATAGTGTTCTTATATTGGTTGGACGTTAAAAAAAAAAAAATCATCGTATTTATTTTCCGCTTTGACTTCGACCGATAAAAAAAAAAAAAAAAAAAAAAAAAAAAAAAAAAAAACCACACGTACTTTCCACTGGCCATAATTTCCGTGCCGACTGAGACATCACGAATGTCAAAGGCAGTTCAGCGTATAAATAACGTCCGAGCTACTCGACTCGTCCTCGACCCTTTAATTCTCGGCGACGTGCCCGGCCCGAGGAATGCCAAGTAGCGCATAACACTCGAAAATAAGCCAAAGAAGAAGAAGAAAAAAAAACGAAAGCAAAGAGAAAAAAAAAAATGGTATAAGGCTTTACATTGCGCAGAGGCGGCGAGTGACGCCCCGAAACGCAAAACCAAACGCCGAAGGACCGCGTACAAGTGGGAAGCTATGACCGCAGCTTCGGTGGCAAAAGAAAAAACAAGAAGAAGAAGAAGAAGAAGAGGAAGAAGAAGAAAATCACAGTAGTAAATTGAAAGGCGCGTGGGAGGAGACGAACTGCACAGCTCTATCCGTGAAGCGAATCGATGACGCAACGTTATTCGAAGAATGCCGCGCATTTGCGGGAACGATGAGGCATCGAGACGAGCCGGGTAAGGAGAGGAAGAAGAGAAGAAAAAAAAAAAAAAAAAAAAAAAATTAGGGCGACCCTCGAAGAATCCCCAAAGACATCTTCCGACCATCATCCTCGGATAAGATACGAGCCGCTGATGCGCGAAGAACCACTTCTTTGGCTTCCATCATCATCTTCTTCTTCTTCTTCTTCATCTTTTTCAATCTTTCTTTTATCTTCTTTTTTTTTTTGTTTATCCTTCCGCGCGGAGACCGAGCAAACATCGTCAGGGGTGTTTCTAAGCTGCGACTTTCAAACGCTCCGAAGAAGTTTCTGGCGCACATTCAGCCGCGGCCCTCCCGCGGGAGCCGTTTGACGCGAGCGATTCTCCGGAGTCGAGAAAAGAAACCGTCAACTTATCGTCGGGCAACGCTTTTAAGTAACGAGCGAGCCACTTAGCGGACTATCTCGCCGACGAGAACGAAGAAGTGTCGACCTGGTCATAAGTCTCTCGAATCCCCGACGATTTCTTGCTTCTTCTCTTTTCCTTTGCCTCTTTGCAACCCCCCCGAGTCTCAGACGAACCCTCTCCAAAGTTCCGCCGTCATTCAATTTCACTTTCCGTGTTTCTCTACACTGCACAATAGCTCGCTCTCGGACACATCGGATATTCGCGGCTGGGCGACTCTTGCAGTTTCAAACTGCGCACAGTCGAGTTTCGCATAGGTTCTACGAAAGCGGAGCCGCGAACTTTTCTACTATTACTTCGCGATTGGTATCATCGATAAGTGAATTTTTTGGGGGGGGGTGAATTGATGCAAGATTGTTTTGGGCCAAGGAAGCAAAACAATCGTGCAAAAGAAAAAAACAGAGTACAAAATAAAATTTTTTCGGCGCAGATAACAAAATGAATGAGAAACAAATTTGAGTCGAATGGGAAAAGGATTGGATTCAACAAATACGGAGATATCTTGATATTTGTCTTATTTGTTAAATTATCGTTATCGATCGAACAAAGAAGAGGAAACAAGAGCCGAAGTGTGTGTGTGTTTTGATGAGAAGAGCATTTCAATGGTTTTCAAGATGTTAATCTATCTAAATTAATGGGAATCGAGGAAAAAATTACTGGACGAAGTTTATGTTGATCAGAAAATCATTCGGAGTCTCTTAATTCATCAAATTATTGTGGTCGAAAGGATAAAAAAAAAAAAAAAAAAGAAGAAACAATGCCCGAAGTTTATGTTGACTGAGAATATCATTTCAATAGACTTCTAATCTATCGTTCCGCAGCTATTGAAATTAGTATCAATGTCATGAAATTGATAGAAATTGAAGAAGAAGAAACATTGCATGAGGTTTATGAATGAGAAAACCATTCGAGGTCTTCAAATTCGTCAAATGATTGTTATCGAAATAACAAAGAAGAATAAACAATGCCCGAAATTAACTTTCGCAGATAGGACCACATCATTGGTTTTCCAATCCTCTTGATCTATCGCTACTAAAATCATCACCGATATCATGACATTAATAAGAGTTGAAGAAGAAAAAGTAGCGTCTGAAGTTTATCTACGAGAAAATCATTCGAAAAGTCTTCCAATTCGCCGAACTATTGTTATCAAGATAATAATAAAAAAAGAAGAAACAATGCCCAAAGTTTACGTTCGCCGATAAGACTACATTACAAGTGTTCCAATCCTCTTGATCTATCGCTACTAAAATGATCACCGATATCATGATATTAATAAGAGTTGAAGAAGAAGAAACATTGCATGAGGTTTATGAACGAGAAAACCATTCGAAGTCTTCAAATTGGTCAAATGATTGTTATCGAAATAATAAAGAAGAATAAACAATGCCCGAAATTAACGTTCGCAGATAGGACCACATCATTAGTTTTCCAATCCTCTTGATCCATCGCTACTAAAATGATCACCGATATATTAATAAGAGTCGAAGAAGAAGAAACATTGCATGAGGTTTATGAATGAGAAAACCATTCGAGGTCTTCAAATTCGTCCAATGATTGTTATCGAAATAACAAAGAAGAATAAACAATGCCCGAAATTAACGTTCGCAGATAGGACCACATCATTAGTTTTCCAATCCTCTTGATCTATCGCTACTAAAATCATCACCGATATTATGATATTAATAAGAGTTGAAGAAGAAGAAACATTGCATGAGGTTTATGAATGAGAAAACCATTCGAGGTCTTCAAATTCGTCCAATGATTGTTATCGAAATAACAAAGAAGAATAAACAATGCCCGAAATTAACGTTCGCAGATAGGACCACATCATTAGTTTTCCAATCCTCTTGATCTATCGCTACTAAAATCATCACCGATATCATGACATTAATAAGAGTTAAAGAAGAAAAAGTAGCGTCTGAAGTTTATCTACGAGAAAATCATTCGAAAAGTCTTCCAATTCGCCGAACTATTGTTATCAAGATAATAACCAAAAAAAAAAAAAAACGAAGAAACAATGCCCAAAGTTTACGTTCGCCGATAAGACTACATTACAAGTGTTCCAATCCTCTTGATCTATCGCTACTAAGATTATTAACGACATCACAAAATGAATACGAATTGACGAAGAAAAAGTAGTGCCCGAAGTTTATGTATGAGAAAATCATTCGAACTCTTCTAATTCGTCGAACAATTGTTATCGCACCAATGAAGAAGCAGAAACAATGCCGAAGTCAAAGTTCGCCGAGAAGGCACTTTTGAGTCGTCCAATTTGTTTTAAATTATCGTTATAAGAAATTAATGACTCGGAAATAATGACCGAAGGCCGGATGACTTCGTGTGAATGGTCGAAAGAGAGAAAGAAAGAAGAAAAAAAAAATGAAGATTGTTAGGCGGATCCCCACTGTGCACTCGAAAGTAGCAACAATGGCACGAAAGGCTTTGCAGTTGGGACTTCTCGTAGTTGAACGGTGTACGGTTGTTACCTGATGGCGGGTGGCGCACACCGAGAAGTGCCGGCGAGAGCTTTCCCGAGAGAGCGTTGTCGCCCGGGTCTCGAGACGCAATTACCCGAGAGCTATGGAGCCCGGCGGGGGGGAGGGACGATGGATAAGGGAACACAATGCGCCCAGTACGTGCACCGGACTAGCCGGGCTTTCATTATAACTACAGTCGCAAATAGCGCCGCGACGATTTCCAACACGAAAGCGCAAGTTCGCACCGGGTTGGCTCGTATCTATTCTGTCCGTCCGGTCGTTTTTCCACCGGGCTGCCGTGGCTCTCTCCACTATATCTCTTCTAACGAGCAAGAGTACAGCCGGCGGTGCCGTGACGGCCCGAATCACCGTCGAAGAATAACGAAAGAGCCGAGCATCGGATGTGCGCGAGATGAATGAACCCGCCCTTGAACGACGCCCAACGACCGGAAATTATTTCATTGAGAGACTCTGAAAACAGACTTTCTCAGCCGCGGATGTCGATTAGCTAATTGGCTTACGTAACACTGCTTCCTGACTCGCACCTGCCTTGTTTTTTTTTTTTTTTTTTTTTTTACTCGCGACGCGTCATTCATTCGTTTCGCGATACTTGTTACGGCACGGAGACACAGGTTGCGTTATTTTTGCACTATCGACATTTATCTTTTAAATCGACAAAATATTATTTGTAAAAAAAAAGATTACTCAGAATAATATGTATGTAAAAAATTGATAATAGTAATAATTAATAATTATTCATAGTTATTAATAATTAATAATAATAATAATAATTATTATTATTATTATTATTATTAATAATTATTAATAATTATTATTAATTATTTTAATAATTTTTTTTTTTGCCATTGGTGATGTTGGGCATGACTTTAGGTGAAAACTGCTATCGGGTTCGTAAATACATGGACGTATCCCAGAAAAGTATGGTTCATTTTTTTTTTTAACCATCTTCATCTTCAAGTATGAAACTTCATCTTTATTTTAAAAAATTGCAATATCTTATAAAATTATATATGCAAGATATTATAATATTATAAAAATTACAAGATATTACAGTTTACTGAACTTTCTTGGGCTCTCCCGCGATCCGTCGGGCAACGAAAAATATATTCTACAATTCGGCCGAGTAATCTCGCGTATTCTTTTCCGCAGAATATTCCATCAGAAGAAATATATATATATATATATATATATATATATATATATATATATATATATATATATATATATATATACACACACATTTTTTGTTAAATACCGAAAAATGGAATTAAAAAAAAAAAAATGTAGCCGACAAAAAATGTTCATTACTTGTCGCTTCGAATTTCGTTTTTTGCCTATTTTACTTCAAACTCAATATTAAAAATAAAAAAAAAAAAAATTATCCTTAGCCCTTAAAATTCTGGTGCTGTTGCAAGTGAAACGATTGCGAATCGAAGGGCTCGCGCGAATTAATGTGTAACTCGGGTTTAACAGCCTTTTAAACGAATTAAACGTTATAAAAAAAAAAAAAGATCTTGAAATTTTCCGAGTTCACGATCCTCGCGAAAGAGGCAAATATGCTGTACGAGGTGGTACGCCTTAAGGGAATAAATAACTTCTTGAGTTCTTCTCTCTATTTATCTGCCGAGATGTACGCGGCGCAGCATCTTTTCTCGGCAAGGCAATTCGGCGCTACATGTGTAAGCCCCCCCCCCCTCCGACTACATACGTCAGCGGGTGTGTGTGTGTGTGTATGTGTATATATATGCATACCGTAGAGAGCCGTACATGCCGAGTGTGCTCGTTGTTATATTGCTATAAAACATTCGACGCGAACGCGAGATTTCGATGGCGGAAAGGGGGATATTTAAGAACAGTGGAATGTACGAAGGAATGTATCTCTCTCTCTCTGGGATAGCGGCGTCGGCGTGGAAGCCGAGGCGCCCCGGTACACCGAAAACGAGCCGAGGAGTCAAGTCGGGATTGAGAAGATCGAAGGCAGAGAGAAGGCGCTTATCGTAAACGGCACAGTCATTGGCACCCTCGATTAAATATAGATAGGCGCTTCGATATCTTTTCCGAAAGAGATTTTTTTTTTTTTTATAGTTTCATAAACTCGCTTTTCGTTCAAACTTTTTTTTTTTTTTGGATAAACATGCGTTTCTTGGAAAATAGAATTAGATATACTATTTTAATCGTAAGTCCCGAAACCTTGCAAATATATTGTCAGTAAATCCGTACGATCACCACTTTCTCTTCGTTGTTCAATGTTACCATTTTTTTTGTTCGCTCCTAACCAAATATTTTCCATTTAAATGCCAGAAATACGATTTTTTATGCATAAAATCGAGACCTTTCTCACTTTCAGCCACTGTACCAGATCCATACGTCCCAGATTTAGCGCTGTTATAGATCCAGTCGACCTCCACTCACTACCCGAAGGTCCAGTCGTCGTAGTCCAGTCAATTAGTCTGTTACCAGTGATTGGAAACGAAGGGTTTGGACTTTTTCAAAAAATGTTGGCCCTGAACCAGGGTCGTTTGATTTGAAAATTATCAAAATTTCGTACTCGCGGAACGTCGCCCCTTCCGATCAAGAAGAAAAAGTACTTTGTACTTTACATTTTATAAAAGTACTTTACGTACGGAAATTACTTTATGCTTAAAGTACTTGTGGTACTTAGTGCTTAAAGTACTTGCAGTACTTAGTCCTTAAAGTACTTGCGGTACTTAGTGCTTAAAGTACTTGCGATACTTAGTGCTTAAAGTACTTGCGGTACTTAGTACTTAAAGTGCTTGCGGCACTTAGTACTTAAAGTACTTGCGGCACTTAATACTTAAAGTACTTACGGCACTTAGTACTTAAAGTACTTACGGTACTTAAAGTACTTGCGGTACTTAGTGCTTAAAGTACTTGCGATACTTAGTGCTTAAAGTACTTGCGGTACTTAGTGCTTAAAGTACTTGCGGTACTTAGTGCTTAAAGTACTTGCGGTACTTAGTGCTTAAAGTACTTGCGGTACTTAGTGCTTAAAGTACTTGCGGTACTTAGTGCTTAAAGTACTTGCGGTACTTAGTGCTTAAAGTACTTGCGGTACTTAGTGCTTAAAGTACTTGCGGTACTTAGTGTTTAAAGTACTTGCGGTACTTAGTGCTTAAAGTACTTGCGGTACTTAGTGCTTAAAGTACTTGCGGTACTTAGTACTTAAAGCACTTGCGGTACTTAGCACTTAAAGTACGTTTCGGTACTTTGCCCAGCTCTGTATAACACATCTTCATTTTCGTCCATAAAGTGTCTTTTTACAGTAAATAAAAAGTCCGAGGACTTTTCATTTCACATGATAATACTAAAATAAAGTTACAGATGTAAAATAAAAAGAAAAGGTCCATAAATTTTCCTTCGTCACAACATTAAAAAAAAAAAAAAAATGATAATCGTGCCGTAAAAGTAGAGTCGCGTTATTTTTATTGCCCCAAGTGTGTAAGAATCCCTTAATTTATTTAGATTGAAACACGGAGGCGCTACGTACCGAAAAATTTTCTCAGATAATTTACAAGTCCGATCGCCGAACGTCTGGCCAATGACCGTGCCGTCTCTTCGGGGCCCGCGCCATGCGCGGGAACGCTTCACGATCGGGTCGGAGAAGACCAAGTGAAAGAGGGAAGAAAATAAAGAATTTCTCGTCCCATCATCGTGAGTCCGGGCCGAGCCAATGCGCACACATACACACACGCACACAAACGCGCGCGCGCACACACACACGCACACACACACACACACAACCGAGCGAAATGATTTCGTGAGAGATCCTCCGAAGGGGGCGGGAAGAATGAAGAAAATATGTAGTGGGCAGAGAGTTGTGTGTGTGTGTGTGTGTGTGTGTGTGTGTGTGTGTGTGTGTGTGTGTGTGTGTGTGTGTGTGTGTGTGTGTGTGTGTGCGGCGTAGTGCGAGCATAATACAAGCCGAACGGGAGATGAAGCGGAGCGAAAAAGTGGGCCGTGCGTTATCGCGCTCTCTCGCCGGTACCGGCAACGATAAGAGGGGTATGCGAGCGATAGCGCGGGGGATTCTCTGTCGTAACTTTTGCGATGGTTCGGACGTGTAGAGAATGAAAAAAAGAAAAGAAAAAAAAAAAAAAAAAAGGAACTCGGGCGTGACCGATCCGTGGGATATTTCTCGAATCGTTCTATAGGACGATCTCCGGAGGCTCGGGCGATTGCTCGAAGCGCCCCTACGCTCACCTCGACGCGCATCGGAAGCCACGTTTTCCTTTTATTTATTTTATTTTTGTTATTCTTTAATATATTTTTTTTTATTTTTATTTTTACTTTTATTCACAAAGATAAAGGCACTTGACTCTGGCGAAAGCGAACGGAATCCACTCAGCTCCGGTGAGCTCGGAGATATCCGTCGAGCTTAGAATCTGAGAAACGCGGATGATAGTCGAGGTATGAAAGAAGTCGGAACTTGGCGGTCTCGCTTTTTCGCCTTACTCTCGCGCGGTCGCCCTTTCCCGCCCTTCGTTGCAATCTCATGCTCTTTTTTTTTTTTTTTTTTTTTTTTTAGCTATCTCTGGCTCGACGCTCGTTCCCTCGGCGGTTCTCTTCTTCCGAGGCTCGTGTTAATTAGAGACTATCCAACGGCTCTTATACCTTAGAAAACTACTATTATTATACCAGCCGGCTCTTTATCTCTGTCTGTGCTTCGTCCCGGGGATTCCGCAATTTCTCGAATTCTAAGGCCCGAAGAACTGCTCTCGCGTTTCGCTAATTCAAAGGTAAATTCCCCGTGCAAACGGGCACACTCGGGGGACCGCCAGGCAATTGTGGGCCGTTCCCCGAGGATGAAGGTCAGTCCTCGGGATCATGCGAATGGGAACGGGACGAAAAAAAAAAGAGGCCGGAAAAGGAAAAAAAAAACAAAAAGATATCAAACACGAGTTTCCGTCTCGGGAGTTATCGGTTATCAGAAAAATATCGCGAGGAAGTGACCGAAGAAAAAAAAAAAAAAAAAAAACATCGACAGTTGCATCGCGAGCGACGATCGAAGGGGAGAACCCCATGAATATTTATGGCTCGCCTGCGCGCGGAGACGCCGATGCACAGTGGCGAAAAAATAAAACAGGGACCTGTATTGTCGATATTCATCTTAACGAGGGATCGTTTCGCGCTCTTGATGTCTCCACCGGGACTCGGCACATAAGCACAAATTTAAGAACCGCCCACCGCGCAGGACTACAGTTGAAACTCTCGAAAGTGCCTTTTTTTTTTTTTTTTTTTTTTTTTTTTTTTTTTTTTTTTTTTTTTTTAGAATCTTTTGCTACGGTTTACAAAAAATTGCTTGTTCGATGGAGGTTCTCGTCGATAAACTCGGTGCATTAAATTTAATGTTCGAGTATTGCGAACAATTAATTGATATACTTTTTCATCGTGACTAAAGTACATTGTTGGAATCGAAGTACTTTTATAGTAAAGTTAAAGTAATTTTTTTTTTTTTTTTTTTTTTTTTTTTTTTTTTTTTCCATATGCTTTACATTAATTTTTCGTAACAACTGTACGTGAAATTGAATATAACAGTTCGTGCACAAAAAATCTCCACTACGTAGCAGATTATTCATTTCATAGACATTTTTTTTTTTTTTTTTTTTTTTTCACAGTGTACGAACTATAAATTATTATTTTTTAATCCTGTTAATTAGGTTTGTGAAACAATTATATTTGAAAGCATATTTTTCATATAATGAATATAAGTTTTACTATACTTTAAAAATATGTAACTTGTTTAATAAATGTATTTTGTCGAATGAATATGAAAAAAAAAAAAAAAATTGAACCTATACTTGAAAAAAAAAAAAAAACGTTCCTTTTAACTTGTAGCTGCGTTGATTTCTTTTTATAGTAATAATTAACAAAAAAAAATGTCACTTTCATCGATCACTACACTATAAAAAAAATATTGCTTCAAAATCAATCAAGGGTTATTGAAAGCTTTTTTACATAAAAAAAATGTGTCTTAAATTTCAAACACATGTTTGTTGCACTGGATTTAGGTTTGTTATCTTCAATGCAATTAATGTAAGTAAAGTAACAAAATTTAAAGTTCCGGTAGATTGAATTTGCAATCTATCTTTATAATCAAACGCAAAAGAAATTGAAATTTTTTTTGAGCATTTTTTTATGCACTTCCGAAAGCAACTGAAACAAAACGACTGGCGCTTGATCACAAAATTGCCTCCGGATTGTAATTTAGGTACTTCGATTCCAACGCTCGTTCTCAAAGACTTAGGGAGTTTCGACTGTAGGACGAAGGGAGGCGGAAGGGTTTGTTGCTCGCGTGAACCTCGAGTCGAGAGTACAAAGTCGGAGGATCGCACAACTATACGTAAAAGTACGCAGGACGTGAATTTTTACGTTACTCATTCGAGATATAGTCTCGTCGCCATTTCTTTCTCGCTCGCACTGCGTGAGAAGGTGAGCGCCGTACGTGCGTCGCAGATTTATCGTGCGAGACAATGATCTCGTATAGTTATATACCGGGCATCCACTCTCGTCCATAGCGGCCCACGTGTACACCGAATAGACACGAGACACGTATGTATATATATATATATATATATGTATATATACATATGTGCACGCACAGCGGTAAATGTAGATTGCTCATGCATGGATGATCTGAGAACTTCTGGCGGGAGCGTAACTTCAATTATATACTCTTCGAGGGAACATTAAATGTCCGCGAGTGATATTCGTATACACTGCGCAGTAGGCTGTGCGCAGGATTTTCTCATTATCCCGTACCGATATTACTTATTCTTATTTTTTTCGCATTTTTTTTTTTTATCTCGATATTGACCACGCGAATAAATATAAGCAAATATACGAAAAATTTTAAAAAATAAAAAAATAAAAAAAATTGCGGTACATTGCGCTCGCTTACAATGTTAAGGTAGGCTATGTCGGTAGGCCTGAGTCGTAGACATGAGCGTCTATATGACATCAAAAATTAATTATACGTGGTACATTGTCTGTATCAATAATGTTATAAGAAAATAGTGGAGTGTCTATGAAAATGTTCGCAATTAGATTGAAGCGATTATTTGTAAGCAGAGTATTTGTTTAGTGTGCATTTGAATTCATGTTTAGGCGCAGCTTTTCTCATTACCTCGTACCGATATTACTTCTTGTTTTTTTTCGCATTTTATCGCGATATTAACCAAGGCGAATAAATATAAGCAGAGATACGAATCATTGAAGAAAAAAAAGGAAAAAATTGGGTCGAAACGAAAGCCGTGTGTGCGGTACATCGTTTTCGCTTGCAATGTTAATTAAATTCGATTGCAACGTTAAATATTCGCGAGTGATATGCGTATACATTGCGCAGTACGTTGTGCGCAGGTTATCTCATTATCTCCTACCCACATTAATTATTTTATTTTTTTTCGCATTTTTATCTCGATATTAGTCGAGGCGCGATGAATACGAGCGAAGATACGAAAGATTGACGAAAAAAAAAAAAAAAACGAAACCGAAGCCGTGTGTGCGGTACATCGTTTTCGCTTACAATGTTAAGTCCGCTTACGACGTTAAATATCCGCGAGTGATGTACGCGTATCGTTGCGCAGTGCGATGCGCGCAGGCTCATCACATTACCTCGCACCGACATCAATTCTTTTTATTCTTCGGCATTTTTATCTCGATGCTTGCCGGGGCGAATAAATATGAGCAAAGATACGAAAAACTGAAGAAAAAGAATTTGAAAAAAATTCGGTCGCTCAAAAATTCGCTTGTATCGCCAAACATTCACGACTAATATACCTATATATAATGCACAGTGCGTTGGGCGCAGCTTTTCTCATTACCTCGCACCGTTATCAATTATTTTTATTCTTGAGCAGGTTTTATCCCGACGTTCGCCGAGGCGAATAAATGTGAGAGAAGATACGAACAATTGAGAAAAAAAAAAAAAAAAAAAAAAATGAAAGTTCGGTCGACGCCGAAGCCATGTGTGCGGTACATCGTATTCGAGCGAGAAAAAAGTAAATCCTCAGCAGTCTCTCCGGCGTTCTCTTTACTTTAATTAATCACGGATCACGCTCGCCAGTGGCGAGCGTTGAAGCTCAAAAATAATCGAACCGGATTCCAGCATGTCAAAGTCGCTTTCGGGGCTGGCGAGCACGTCGCGGTTCCTATACGCGCGAGCCCCACCGACGCGGGTAGCCTCCACCTTTTGGTTTATTACTCGCGGAGCAATGCTCCGAAAATCATTGCCGTTGCCCGACTCGATTCGACGACTCCCCTCGGTGTCACCGAGCTCTTTATGTCCCAACGTTTCAGTCACAGTTCAGTTTCTTTCTCTTCCCCATTTAATTCTTTAAACTACTTCTGGATTTTTTGTTTTTTTTTTGAATATCAACTTTTTTGCATCGGCTCATGCTGAATGGATCATGATAAAAAAAAAGATAGTTATGCTCAATCACGGTACAAAGTTAATCCGCTCGTACTTCAATTTACGTCCCAACATTTAAAAGCATAAACAAAAAAATTGGGAGTAAAAAAAATCAATCCATCGATTCTAAAATCTTAATTCCAACCGTCCAATTGAAGAACGTCGATCAATTATGAGAAGTAATAGTAATGTTCGTCATTTTTCTGCCGATTTATCATTATCACGATTTAACGACATTACCAAGAAATTTTTTTAAAAATTGCCAGTAAGAAATCACTTGATCGACTCTAAATTCTTTATCCGAACCGTCCAAGTTACGAATGCCGATTAATGATGAAAAGTAACAGTGATGTTCATCATTGTTTTACGGATTTATCATTATCACGATTTAACGACATTGCAAAGAATTAAAAAAAAAAATTGCCAGTAAGGAAATCAACTGATCGATTCTAAATTCTTAGTCTGAACCGTTCAACAGACAAACCTCAATAAACGGTGAAAAATACGTGATTTTCATCATTCTTGTTACCGATTTATAATCACTATTTAACGATACTACGAAGAAATTAAAAAAAAAAAAATCGCCAGTAAAGAATCTCAATTCATCGCTTCTAAAATCATAATCCAAGCCTTCCAACTGACGAACCCCTCTCAATGACGAAAAGTAACAGTGATCTTAAAAATTTCATTACCGATCTATCATTATCACTCCTTAACGACACAACGAATAAATCCAAATAAATAAGTAAACAAATAAACTCATATATTTACCGATTACCCTGGTACGAAGACTTGACGAGTTTAACAGCGAAGAGGAACTGAATGGCGCAAACGAGTAGGCAGCAAAGATCGAGCGACAGTGCGATGGCGCACAGTGCGAGTGCGATTTCGTAGACGATCGTGTAGTCCTCCTCGGGAATGAGGCTGCTGGGTGTGGCGGTGAGCGGTGACAATTTCATGAGGAACATGTGCGAGAGCATGGCGAGCAGTAGGGAAACGAGGCAAAGGAGTCCCAGCGACGTGAGCATCTCCTTGACGCCTGCCTCGCTCTGCTGTCCGATTATGAGGCCAGTCTTATTGTTCTTGGAAATGGTCGACGACCAGGAGGTGTTCAGCTGTACGGCACCGCCGCCGGGCGACTGAACGACCTGGGAGACAGGTGCGTGAACCGGGACAGGTGCGGGCGACGGTGTCGTTTGGCTTGGCAGCCTGGATAGCCTGGATATGTCGAGACCGCCGTTCGCCTGGGCTCGCTCCCGCTCGTGCGCCATCTGCGGTATATGCGTGAGGGTGTGATTGGCGCCATTGTTGTTGTTGTTGCTGTTAATGTTGTTGTTATTATTGTTGTTGCCAACTATGGGACTGGCGCTGTTGACGGAATGTTTTGATGTCGAGAGGGTCGAGAGATTCATGAGAGCGTGCGAGTGATTCAATCTCTGCGAGAGATTGTTGACGCTCAGCTGGGAATGGTTCAGTGGATGTCGGTGGGTCGAGGAGGGCGTCGGCTGGTGGGACTGGACGTTGTTGCTGTTCGCGACGATCCTCTGATTCTGGTGAACGACCGAGTCGTAGACGTCGTTGCCGATTCGGGAACCGGGAACTCGGCTCGATGGGGAGGCGCCGGTGAAGTGCTGGTGATGGTGGTGATCCGGATGCATGTGGTTCGAGTGGTGATGGTGGTGGAGGGACGACGCCGTCGTCGGCGGTTGCTGATGCGGTGCCTGCTGGGGCTGAGCTTGGTAGTCATTGTGGTGCCTGGAGCCAGCTGTGGACGGCTGCCCCGTCAGGATGTGCTTGAGCATTACTCGCAAAACGGGCTTCACCTAAGTCCGTCGTCTACGATGGGCAACGAGCTGTTTCTTCACATCGCGGAGGGAAGGGACGCGTATCGCACTGACGGGGAGCCGGACGTCTTCGCGATGCGGATGGAGAGCTTTTTTTCTTTCGTTTTTTTTTTAAATCTTTTCTTCCCTTTCTTTTTTCTCACTTGAGATCGTTGTTTAACCGGGTTATGCTTTCGCGGGAGGCTTCCGCTTCCGGTTTCGAGCTCGTCTGCGCGATGCGGATTGAAAGCTTTTTTTGTTTTGTTCTTCTTTTTTGCTTCTTTTCGCACTTGAGATCGTTGTTCAGCCCGATTATGCTTTCGCCGAAGGCTTCCGCTTCCGGTTTCGAAGTCGTCTTCGCTATGCGGATTGAAAGCTTTCTTTTGCCGTTCTTTTGTTTTGCTCTTGTTTTTCTCTTACTTGACCTCGTTGTTCACCCCGATTATTCTTTCGCGGAGGGTTTCAGCTTCCGGTTTCGAGGTCGTCTTCGCGATTGCGGATTGCAAGTTTTTGTTTGTTGCCTTTTTTATTTTGTTTTTGTTTCGCTAGTTTTTCTTCTTCTTTTCTTCTTATTTGACCTCCTCGTTGTTTACCCCGATTGTACTTTCGCCGAGGTCTTCCGCTTCCGGTTTCGAGGTAGGGATTGCAGTTTCAGCGGCGGTGGCTCGGGCAAACTCGAGCTAGGCACAAACGGCGCGGTGTACGATGGCCGGTAGCGGCCTTCTTCTTCCCCTTCGCCTTCTCCGTCTCGCTCCCGGTTGCGGTAGGCACCAACAGGAGCAACGGCAACGACCACGCGTTTCCACCTCGAGGCACCCTGACTTACGGCGGTTGCAGCGTGGGTCTGGTCTCGCCTCGTCTTCCCGCGCGCACATCAGCCAGCATAGCTCCCGTGATCGTGAGACTCCGTCTTCGTTTTCGAAACATGAAAACAAACAAAACAAACAACATTTAAATCAATTGAAAATCTCAGTTTTCTTTATCGACAATGATAATTCATTTTTTTTTTTTTTATCATCTCGTGCTTGAGAAATATCAAATCTCCTTCTTTAATCTTGATCGCTCAACACTCATTCGCATAAATATTTTTGCACTCATAGAATGAAAAAAAAATAGTATTTCATCAAACGATTAAAAAACAAAAAAAATGTATTATTATTAATTTATAAATTTTTTTTTATATAGTTGTGTTAAAAAAAAAATCCAAATTCGTGCGAATAGCTGCGACTCCGACACTGTTGATGCTTGCCGCTGAAGCGTGTATTGTGAGATCTTACGTAAAATCGCGGCGAGCATCGTAGCAGGAGAGCCGGCATGTGTAACCTCGGTTAGGAGCGATGGAATCGAGATCGCGCGGAGCATATCCGTCGGGATTCGTGAGACGGTGAACCGAGTTGTTGTCAATAGCGAACGTTCCCCACAGCCTTGCCGCGCTTGACTCATAGAAACGGGTTCCGCTCGCATTCCCGACATGGAGGACACGGGATACCGGCGTACGTACACACGAGTCCGGTCGCGGATGCTCGGGCACGTCGATGCCTCTCTCGCCTCGTCGACGAGAGCCTAGACTCGTGGGGACCAGTGTACGATGATAGTTATGCGCGCGCACACTCTGGCGCATGTACATCCTCGACGTAACTTTCGTAGAGTGTTTGTATTTGCACGAGCGCGCTCGACCACGCATGAAAACCGCATGCGATATATATATATATATATACACATACCTATATAGACATACGTGCATTTCGTACACATTTTGAAAAGTTATTTGTTTGTCCCAATTTTCAATTTTACTTGTTTGGCCCCGATTACTCTAAGTCCTTGATTATCCTAATTTCCGAAGGAAGTAATTTCCAAGGAAACACGTCGCTTCCGGCCCGGAAATCTAACTTTTCGACCGGAAGTGACGTCACACTGGAAATGTGACATTCGCGATCGAAAAATTAGATTCTCGAACGGGAAGTGACGTATTTACGGTATGAAGTCACTTCCGCTCAAAAAAAATTAGATTTCCGGACCGGAAATGACGTCTTTCTGGTATGACATCCGGTCGATAAATGAGATAGCCGGACCGGAAGGGTCGTATCTCCGCTGTGAGGTCACTTCCGGTCGAAAAATTTGATTTTCGGACCGGGAGTAACGTATTTCCGGTATGACGACACGTCCGGTAGAAAATTAAATTCCCGAACCGGAAGTAACACATTTTCGGTATGAAGTAACTTCCGGTCGAAAAATGAGATTTCTGGATCGGAAGTGCCGTATTTCCGATATGACGACACTTCGGACCGGAAGTGACGTATTTCCGGTATGAAGTAATTTCCGGTCGAAAAATGAGATTTCTGGACCGGAAGTGCCGAATTTCCGGTATGACGACATTTCCGATAGAAAAATGGGATTTGTGGACCGGAAGTGACGAATTTCTGGTAAATCTCTGTAAATGCAAATTTCTGGTTTCTAAATTCCGCAGTCTGTAGCGTGGGCGCGAAGCGCCCGAGCCACAATGAACCTGCTAGGATATAGTATAAACACACACACACGCGCGCGCGCGCGCGCGTGTGTGTGTGTGTGTGTGTGTGTCCTAACGAATAGTCAGCTACATATTCGTTACACTGTAGTATATATATATATATATATATATATATATATATATATATATATATATATATATATACTACAGTGTAACATGGACACGTGCGTTTCTTCTTGGATCGGAACGAGTAGGATGCGCGCGAACAGCTCGGTAGCACGTTGCACTCTCGGATCCGAGAGAAGCTCAGAAGCGAGAATAAAGAGGAAGGCCGTGACGAACGCGCTAACTACTTTCTTCTCTGCCTCACTCTCGGCTTCTCCGTAAATCTCTTTGCTCTCGGTTTATATATCGAGGAGAGGAAAAAACACACACACACACACACACACACACACACACAGCCATTGATCCTTCGAGAAAACACGCCGGGTGTGCACTTCCGGAAACGCACGTTTACCGCAGAGCGAAGGATACGGCCATTGACGGCGTGAAAGAAGTTGAACCATCAGAGAGATTATCGCACGTACCGGATGTTTTTCATGTTTTCATGGGGATGTGAAACAACCCCCCCCCCCCCCCACCCCGACCCCTCGCACTTCCGGCACTGCAAATCAGCTTTTCTATTTTTCTTCCATTATTTTTGCGACGTCTTTTTTTTCAATAATATTTTGCGAGTTTTGAACTTCCGCACTGAAGCTACAAAGATTAAATGAACTTTATCGAGTAATGCAATTCCAACTTCCGGCATAGATCTCTTTATACATTTGAAAAAGGATCAATAGATTGAAAAAAAAAAAAAACGTTTTTTTTTTTGCTTTAATTTCCAATTTAAAATCGATAAATCAAGCGCTGTACGGATAATTGGCTTAAGGCTTTAATAACCTTGAGTTAATTCATTTTTTTGTTGTTGTTGTTGTTGTTTTTTTTATGATGCAAAAAGTTGATTGAGAATAGAGCAATGCTCGGATACTTCTGCTCGAAGAGCCGCAACGCTAGAGCGGGTGCTGAGATCTCGGAGTCAGGACGCGTGAACGCGAATATCGGGTTTCATTAGAGTCGACGATACTTTATTGCGCGGACGAGTCGAGCACGAGAAGTCATTGGGGCCCGGTAATTCCTGAGATCACTGATGTTGAACGCCCCAGCGGCCCGAGCGTCGAAAGCGAGATACTGCAATCGATATCACAGACACTCGCGGTAACGAAAGTGACAGCTAGAGCAATGAGTACAACGATAATTATCGTTCAAGATCGAAGGGAGTACATTTTTTTTTTTTTTTTTTTTTTTTTTTTTTTTTTTTTTTTTTTTAAACTCGTAGTTACGAAATTGAACATCGGAATAGCAAAATTTTTCACGCGAATGAGCTTGCACTAAAAAAAAAAAAATAAAATAAAAAAATTTTAAAAAATTTAAAAAAACTGTTTTCGATTTTTAAAAATCACTTTTCAGATAAAAAAAATTATAATAATTATATAATTCAGATATAAAATTTAGTTCCATAGCTAAATAATTTTCTCGATAGTTTTACACGGATATGGGTAAAACTTTGTCTATCGCTGATAATTTTATCGAGAGACGCGGCAGCGTCTCGACGAGCACTTTACAAAAAAAAAAAAAAAAGATTTTTTTCAGCGAGACTCTACCAAGTATTTATACTGCAATGCGCGTGGAGTGAAATCTTTGAATCGATGATACTTTAAAACGAAGCGTTCGTTCGGAATTTCGATGACATTTTCATGATACAATTCAGGCACAAGCTTTCCAGTGCCTCAGTTAAAATCGTAACTGTTCACACTGTAGAAAAAAAAACAAAAAAAAAAAAAAATTGTAAATTTAATTTACGGGTAATTGAAATTTCCTTACATTATTTACATTAATCGAACATTAATGCACTTTTACCGTAAAATTACAATACGATATATCAAGATTACAAATCTTTCGTCTGATATTTACAAAAATTTCTATAAAAAAAAAAAAAAAAAAAAAAAAAAAAAAAAAAAAAAAAAAAAAAAAAAAAACTAATTTTACTGTAAAATTGCGACGCATGTGTATTTGAAATTTCCAAAAGTGATTTGCGTAAAAAAAAAGCTTCCAATACTGTTCATTAATTTTCAAAAAAAAAAAAAAATTTCTTTACACTGTGCATGTTTGTCGCAAATGAGCATCGTTCGCCGAAAAAAGTCCGAAATTTCTAGTAAAAATATGTAGATTTCCGATTTGCGTAGATTCAATTTATCGCGCCTCGTGTCTTGTAAGTCTCTCAGAGCGTTTCGCACCGTCAGATACTCTAATCGACATATTAAACACTCGCGGCAACGAAAGTGACGACAAGCGCGATGATCGCGATAATAATTATCGTTCTGGATCGGAAAAAAAAAGAGAAAAAAAAAAAAAAAAAAAAAATGATTTCAAACAGTGTACTCCAAGCACACAATTATCAACTTAAACGTCGCAAGAGCAAAATTTTCGCATCAATAAGCTAGCACGAAAGAAAAACTTTATCCGATTTTTTTTTTTTTGAAAACCACTCAAAAGATCAAAACTCATAGCTCTATAGCCGACTACAATTTTCTCTGCAGGTTTTACCGCATACACATTAGAGCTTAATCAATCGCTGACAATTTAATTCAATTTACCCCGCGGATATCTTGTCAATCGCTCGGAGCGTCTCGCACCGCGACAATCGCGTCTCGACTCCCGTCCCGACGAGGAGGAGTCCGCGACGATAATTGTCACGGCGCATGCGAGCGATCGGTTTTTTTTTTTTTTTTTTTTCGCGCAGAGGAATAAAGCTAAAGCTAAAGAAAAAGAAAGGAAAAAAAAAAAAAAAAAACTAAACAAGGATTCGAGTCCACGCGAGCGTCAGTAAAATTATTAAGAGCTTAACTCAGTGTTCGCGGGGTTTCCGCGACACCGATGAAGTCCCACCGAGCTCGGTATTATCCGATTTCCAACAAAAGCCCAGAGAACTCGAGCCGACGGACGCGCCGCGACGCGCTCTCGCGTTTCTCCCGCTTCGCCGAGCGACTATCGAAACTGCGAATCGCTGATGTGCAATTTTACGTCTCGAAATGCCGTTAGCCTCGAGGTATGAATTAGTCGCAGAATCATCCGTCGGGCTTCATTGACTCACGGAAACTGTTCGAACGAAATTCGTCGCCGGCGCGCGATGGAATTTCCGGTCGGATAACATTCGTTCCTCGAAGTTGCTCGATCGAGTCGAACACCGCAGATGGAAATCGTCAAAACCCTCTTTTCCATCCTGGATTTAGGTGACTCAATCCAGCCGAAAAATCTCATCAATTTTTCTGCGGTCCGGAATGAATTTAACGAGAAACTATCTAATAGCCGATTCAATCCTTTCGGTCACAGATCTTCACGTTCCACCGAAGCCGGTGATAGAAACTAGCGAGGAGAGCGAGTCAGTTGAAATCGTTAAAAAATAAATACCGGGAAGAAATACCGGGAAGAATCGACGACCTCTCGACCGGATGTTTTCGACAAAAAAAAATATGCGGTCGCACGATCAAACCTTCGAGCCACATGTCTCTATGTCTAATAATAATAATAATAATAATAATAATAATAATAATAATAATAATAATAATAATAATAATAATAATAATAATAATAATAATAATAATAATAATAATAATAATAATAATAATAATAATAATAATAATAATAATAATAATAATAATAATAATAATAATAATAATAATAATAATAATAATAATAATAATAATAATAATAATAATAATAATAATAATAATAATAATAATAATAATAATAATAATAATAATAATAATGAAAGAATACGATGTTGTTGTTGTTGTTGTTGTTGTTGTTGTTGTTGTTGTTGTTGTTGTTGTTGTTGTTGTTGTTGTTGTTGTTGTTGTTGTTGTTGTTGTTGTTGTTGTTGTTGTTGTTGTTGTTGTTGTTGTTGTTGTTGTTGTTGTTGTTGTTGTTGTTGTTGTTGTTGTTGTTGTTGTTGTTGTTATTATTATTATTATTATATACAATATATTATCCCTTCATTTTATGTATTATTTTTTACTCCCAATTTTCTGCCAGGCCAGAAGACGGGAGTTATGCGTTTTTTTTTTTTCATCAATTTGTTAATAACATTTTAGAATAATTATTATGCAAAATGAATCCTTGCGGCATCTTTGATGCACTTGATTTTTTTTCAGATTTTTATACCATCGAGAAGTGTCTAACAGTTCCCTCTCATTTCTCTGAAACTTAAGTGAAGTGAACACCATTCGCAAGGACTACCTTAACTGCGATCCGCCGGCTCGTCGACTTTCCGCAAGCGCGGATAAACATTGGGACGACAAAGAAAATGACTCAAGAGATTTTGGTGGACTAAAACTTCACAGGCTGATTGATGTTTGTGACGACATTCGCGAGGGGAGGTACGAACTCACGGAAATGAATCGTAATTAGAGAAATCCGGTTTAAAGCTGCTCGCACTGAAAGCTACGAACGGAAGACAGTCAGTCCGTGCGGTATTCACACACATCCCGTGATTGATCGACGCTCACTTATCCGTGTCCGGTTGTTTTGCGTTCGAGGACACCAAAAGTTCGCGGTGACGTATTGAACAGTCACGTCGACGATCTCCGTTCCTACACTGAAAACAAAAAAAAAATATCAACTAAGCCACGGTTGCGAGTGTGCGAAGGAAATGTTTGGTCGATTGAAGAAAATGTTCGTTGAACTCAAGTAACTATTCGTCGAAGGAACTAAATATCAGGTCATACAACTAAATTTGCATTCAATCAACTAAATATTTCTTGTATATTACGCCACCCGCAACGGCATGCTAAGCTTGATATTACCAAACCCTTTTTTTTCAGTGTACGTAAAATCGCAAATGATGCAGCACACTTCACGCTGCTGCAGAGATCGTCAGTTCTCAGTGCCCAATGGGAAGAACGTAAAAAAAAAAAAATATCAACTAAGCCGCGGTTGCGGGTGTGCGAAGGAAATGTTTGGTCGATTGAACAAAGTGTTCGTTCAACTCAAGTAACTATTCGTCGAAGGAACTAAATATCAGGTCATACAACTAAATTTGCATTCAATCAACTAAATATTTCTTGTATATTACGCCACCCGCAACGGCATGCTTAGCTTGATATTACCAAACCCTTTTTTTTTCAGTGTACGTAAAATCGCAAATGATCCAGCACACTTCACGCTGCTGCAGAGATCGTCAGTTCTCAGTGCCCAATGGGAAGAACGTAAAAAAAAAAAATATCAACTAAGCCGCGGTTGCGGGTGTGCGAAGGAAATGTTTGGTCGATTGAAGAAAATGTTCGTTCAACTCAAGTAACTATTCGTCGAAGGAACTAAATATCAGGTCATACAACTAAATTTGCATTCAATCAACTAAATATTTCTTGTATATTACGCCACCCGCAACGGCATGCTTAGCTTGATATTACCAAACCCTTTTTTTTTCAGTGTACGTAAAATCGCAAATGATCCAGCACACTTCACGCTGCTGCAGAGATCGTCAGTTCTCAGTGCCCAATGGGAAGAACGTAAAAAAAAAAAAATATCAACTAAGCCGCGGTTGCGAGTGTGCGAAGGAAATGTTTGGTCGATTGAAGAAAATGTTCGTTGAACTCAAGTAACTATTCGTCGAAGGAACTAAATATTAGGTCATACAACTAAATTTGCATTCAATCAACTAAATACTTCTTTCGATCGACCAAATATTTCCTTCGCCACCCGCAACGGCATGCTTAGCTTGATATTACCAAACCCTTTTTTTTTCAGTGTACGTAAAATCGCAAATGATGCAGCACACTTCACGCTGCTGCCGAGATCGTCAGTTCTCAGTGCCCAATGAGAAGAACGTACTTGTTATTTTCTTAATAAGATGTTATAATTCCACGCGTGTTACTAGTCGTAAAATTCAACGATTGCTCATCAATGACCTACCGGAAACGCTATCTTTCGCCAATCGCATTCGCAGTTACTGGGCATCAATGTTGAAATCCATTTCGCATGCCATGAAAGTCGCCCCGTCCAAATTATAGCAATTCCAGCCCATATGATGAAATTTTGTACATGGAGGGGGAGGACAAGGGCTTTTCCTTCAGCTTTTCGCGACAAGTGCTATACTAAGAACAACAAAAGGCTTTAAAATAAGAAAGGTCATTTGACCCTTCGAGTGCGGGCGACTTTTTGCCGAGAGGAAGCGATCATCTTCTTTTAAACATTATTTCAAACACAAAAACAATACGGATTTGTGTAATCAAAAAACGTCAACTTGTTACACGTATCGTTCGATGGTTGCGTCTTGTTAAATTCTACGTCCTCGTTGCACGAGAATCCTGTACGTGGAGGTTTAAGTCGGCTCAGAACAATGAGGACTTAAGTGCCGCGGATTCTTGAAAATTTGTCGCAGACATACGAGCAAACAAACTCACAGTTTTCTAAAACTCACCTAAGATCATATAATGTATTGTAATACAATAATGATAACAAAAGTAACAATGATAATTCGCATGTCACATATGATTTCCCCGACACATTCAATGACCGCCTCAAGTGTCACTGTCCTCCTTAAACTGTCGTAATTTCATTCTCTTATGGGCCGTCGAGTCTAGTGAAATAGCTGATAACGCCGCCGCCGTAAATGAAACGTGACGGCTTCGCTCTCGTTTCTCGGCTACGCTGGCTCTACTATCGGGTCGGAACTCTCGTTGAATGAAAGCATAGCTCTACAGTGAGTTGCCCGATTCCTCGTTAAACACGAAACGATTATATTTCTTCGAAGAGGTAAAGAGTCGAAGCGATATGCCGAGAGGCCCGAAGTGGTTGGGACTCTCGTTTTTATCGACGCACATCGGATGAAAACAAAAACAAAAGAAAAATCGTTCGGAGATTCCACCGTCGCAAGGACGTTGAGCAGGAAGCGAGGTATCTGGAAGCCCGACGATGGGCGGTCCGGCAAGGTCAACGATTTTGCGGCGAGTCGACGAGAGCAAGGTACACCACAGTTGATGTATCGAGACGGGCTGGACAGCACGAGAACTTGTCTTCGGCCCGACTATTACATTTTACGGGCGTCCCGGCAACGAACTTGCGCCCACACGGTGATGCTGAACGATTCGGTACAATTTATGCCGGTGATTCACCTCTGTCGTTGCGGCGGTCAAACGGTCAGTTTCACGGTGCGAAGGGGATGCGCATTATGGTTACTGTGCACAGAGTGCCGAGTGTAGATTACATTACGGCATCTCGTGCATCGTCACACAGCAGGGGCGCCCATAGTAAAGGAAGAAGACGAGGAGGAGGAAGAGGGGGAGGGAGACTTTGTATACGAAGTTGCGGGAGCTCTGCCGTCGAGCCGAGGCGCAAGGTCGTTGCCTAGATAACAGTTGCAAGGTACAGTTGGTTGGCTCGCATGCCAACACGGGAGTGAGAGAAAGCGGCCGCCCGGGTTATATTCTATCGAATATCCGAGGAGCTTAGAAACGAAAGAGAGGAGGAGGAGGAGGAGGAGGAGGAGGAGGAGGAGGAGGAGGAGGAGGAGGAGGGAAGCGGCACATCGAAGGATGCCGGGTCGCATGCCCGAGGCGGAGAAGAAACGTAGAAGGGAAGTGCGCTCGAATCAGGAGCGTATAGAGACCAGACGGCGCAATGATGGACCACAAATTTTATCTTTGACAGTCGTTTATATTCGACAGTCGTTTCAATTGAAATTAATGATTTTTCGTTGTCCCAAATTTATTATCCAATCAATGCACTGGAAAAAGAATTTTCGATGACTCGGAAACAGTTCGTTTGTGGCCTGCCAAAAATGTATTGTCATTGTTGTGATTACTGCTGTGATTATTGTTCTGATTATTGTCGTGATTACTGCTGTGATTATTGTTCTGATTATTGTCGTGATTACTGCTGTGATTATTGTTCTGATTATTGTCGTAATTACTGCTGTGATTATTGTTCTGATTATCGTAGTGATTATCGTAGTGATTATCGTAGTAATTATCGTCCTGATTATCGTAGTGATTATCGTAGTAATTATCGTTGTGATTATCGTAGTGATTATCGTAGTGATTATCGTAGTGATTATCGTAGTGATTATCGTAGTGATTATCGTAGTGATTATCGTAGTGATTATCGTAGTGATTATCGTAGTGATTATCGTAGTGATTATCGTAGTGATTATCGTAGTGATTATCGTAATGATTATCGTAATGATTATCGTGCTGGTTGTCGTACCGATTATCGTCGTGATTATTGTTATTGTGTGCAGAGTTGAAAAACTATACATTTTTGTCATGTGTGCTATATGCTATCGTCGTAATTTTTTACATTTCAAAATATGATTTCCGCCAGTTGATTTCTTTGATTCGAGCCTTTGATTTTTGTTTTTGTTCATTCGATTTGTGCGCGTTGATCCGAGATGGTGCTGGTATATGTGCGATCGTCGTCTGTCTCGTCGCGGTTCGTCATTCGAACGCACGGGGACCACGCCTGGCAACGCACACACAGTATACATCGGAGGCGAGATATATCTGCCGCGGGTATATATACAGGCGGCCTTCGCCGGGGATATATCCTTGCGCGAATCTTTGGACGTGCGTCCGTGTCGATGCGTGGACCAGATCCCTCGAGATCTCGTTCGCCTTCTCGCTGACTCGTTCGCCGCGGAGCGCGGTCGCAGCCCCCGACGTCGCTCATTCTCCCTCTCTGTATATAGGCAAAAGTTAACCGGCCAGAGAAGCAAACCGCTCGGCGCGGTTCAGGATCAAATTCCTTAACGGACACAGGACCCGACAGGATCGGTGAAAGTCGCGTGTCACAATCGGTACGGCCTCACGAACTCATAACTCTTCGGAATATAACTCGATCAACCCGCCGCCCCTCCGGCTCGGGAATGTTGCCGATGGGAATGACGGAGGGGAGAGGATGCGAAGGGGTTGAAAAGGGAAAAAAATAAACAGTCGAGATATTCTAAGTCACGGAACCGATAAATACACCCGGGGATAAAAATTGCTTGTAAATTTGGGGTTTTTTTTTTTTGTAGATACAAATTTTAAGATATAAACATTGATAACCTCCATGGGTATAATTTTTTTTGCGTATTTTTATGCTCAATAGTAAATAAGCAATAGGAGAAAATGAATTGGATAATGAAGTATTAGGAAATTTGGGAATGTTCATACAAATTGCTGTTAATGGAATAAGATACCGATAACTACCTGTGCAGATGAAAGTTACTTGTAGCAAATTCGAGGTCTTCTTCTAAAGATCCAGATTTTAAGTTATGAATATTAATAACTTTCATGGGTATGATTTTTTTTTTTTTATTTTAATTTTAAAGCATCTTCATTCCGAATAATAAATGAGAACAGCATAGGGAAACTAATTGGAAAATGAAATATTAGGAATCGTAGGAATATCAATAATAATTACTGCGCACTGATAATAACCGTAAAAATACGAATGACGTCGATATAAAGATTTTTATTGCCCGAGCTAAAATTTCAGGATGCCAAGTAAACGAATCGTTATCAACAGCGATTGTAAGTGACCTGAGAAAAATTTCGCGCGGTCTCAAAGAGGTCACGTTAGGGCGCGCACGGTGAGGGGTTAAATCGTGATGGTTCTCGTAATAAGAGGGGAAAAAAAAAAAAAATAGATTTATTTGCAATCTCGAGTGTTTCGAGTGGCGAGCCTCGAATAAATCGAGTCTGACGTATTTCACGAGTGTCAGAGAGGTGGTGTGCGCGCGCGCGCGCACACACACAGCGCAGGACGTTATAGAGAATTGCTAGTTCGATCTCTCGCGAACAGACGTTCACGAAAAAAGATCGCCGCTGACCCTCCTCTCTCGTGCTCGTTCCTCTCGGCTAAATACAAGAGAGAAAAGGCCGCGCGTTGCACAGCGTTACTATCCGCGAGAGCTCAAGACAGGTAACAATTTACTTTGCGCGGCAAGAGAGAGAGAGAGAGAGAGAGGGAGTGAGAGAGGGAGCGAGAGCGATGCGAGCCGCGCGGGAGAGCCTCGGAGTGTGATGGCCGACGCCGGATCGCTCTCCGCGAAGAGTCCGCCGCCGCCGCCGCCGTTGCAAGTCAGCCCGAATAAATTCGCGTCTCGTTTCTTACCCTAAGTGCCGGTTAACTCTCCGTCGGCGTTCGATCCTTTGGATCACACACCCAACGTGATGCATGCCTCGCGAGAGCTCTTTTTATTCTCAATGAAACGGACTTGCAGCCACTTGCAGCCCGAACATAACCAAAAAATCGCGAAGACCGAAACGTCGATAATTCAATTGTTAATGCTGTGGAAAAAATAAAAGCAAAGCCTGTTCGACGAGAAAGCGAAAACGCCGATTCGTTAACTCAAAGAACAAGAAATATCAAGTGTAGAAGGCCGAAAACGGTGGTTGAACTGGGCTCGAGTAATTCGTGCTCGTGGCACGTTTCTAATTCGCAAGGTAAAGGCCTCGGTTACCCGATCATGTACGAGTCTCCAACCGTCGACGCAAATATTGCGTAATATTGCTGACAGTGTGCTCCTAAGAATTTTCGGCATTGAATGCTGGAAAAAAACATAGGCGAATGCGCATGCGCATGCCGCCATCACGTGCGGACATAAGCTGACCATGTGCTGGCTGGGTTGTTGGCAAAACGCTATCTGGCGTCGGGTGCTCGAGCATAATCTGGAATCGGTGGTCGGTTGCTAATCGTCAGTATATCAGTTGGCCACAGAAGAAGTAAACACGAAGACAACTCGACACGAAGACTGTACATCATGAATGTTGGCGTGCGAAAATATGACCACTAATAGGCTGTACACCAAGTCAACGGCACGTCGAAGAGAGTGAAGACACTATCGACTGAGCACGCAACAACTCCACGCAAATGACCGCATACTTTCAGGAGGGGGATATTCCCTAGTGATAGCCTCATGATAGATTACGACAAGACTACACAGGCGATACTACACTTGAGGAGAATCTATAACCTAAAGTGTCGTAATACTGTTAATGCTAAAATTAGACGCTCTTGGTATTGCGTTGCGAACTAGCGCCTCTTATATTGTCACAATGAGACATGGACATTTGACTCAGTGGCCCGAAGCCTTATGCACTTGTGCTGAGTTGTCGAGTGTTCAGCTGTTTGGGGTGATCACGTGATCAGTCGGTAGTGCGTACACTCTCTCGGTGTTGTTTTCACTTGGTGTACAGTAGCCTATTCGTGGTCATGCGTTTGTGTTCCAACATTCACGGTGTACAGTCTTCGTGTCGAGTTGTCTTCGAGTCGACTTTTTCTCTGTCCACCTGATACACTAATCCATTGACTTTCCTCATTGTTTCCTAAGTTTGCAACAAAACTATATGCCCATCACACTAACTGTTGGATGTTTCTTGGAAAAGTAGATCCAGACAGACAAGCGCCATGCAAAGTAGAAATATTGACGAAATATTTCCGAGATACGCAGTTCTAATTGTTGTTCCAACCTGCTACTTTTCGTGGAACTTGTCTGTCTGGAGAGAATCCAAACTTTTCACTAGTCGCAGCCACATATGCAAGAACAGTAGGCAGAGCTAAGTTCAGCTGCATCGGTTCATTCGTTGCGAAGATCGACCATGACACGGACGTCCAATGGGATCAACATATTGAAAAAGCGATTTCAATAGGCACTTCTTATGTGCAACGAGTGAGTGCCTAAAAACTTCATCTCAGCATGAGAAATCCAATTTTTCATTTTCTCGTTCTCTAAGATGGCCCGATTATCGGGGCGTGTACGTTAACTAACCATAAAGTATGAAACAAAAAAAAAAAAACATGTCTCCTTGTTAAATAAATCACATAAATTCGTACGTGTCCTCGCATACTCTTAATTGGAAAGATTTCGTGCTAATTGCGACACGGAATGAATGCAACGGATCTCGTTCTCGTTATGCGGAAAATCCTCGCAGACAGTGTGATCTGATTACGTTATTGAGAGTCGGTAAATTGTACGGGGCTGAGCCTATTCCGTTGGTGGCAGCACAAGCGTTTTCTATGCTCGTTCGCTAACCCCCTTGGCAATTTTCATCGCGCTTCGCCTAGCTGTGATCGTAGAGCGTGCCCTAATCTTGTGCATCCGGTGTGAAGATAATTTGCCACGTATATATAGCTGTACATAATAATAACGCACGTTAAGAAAAAAAAAAAAAAAAAAAAATCTTCTACATTCTCCGGTAACGTCCGATAATGAGCCACCAGGTTGAAAGAATGTATACAGCTTGTCGACAACACACCATGAGCGTATCGCCTGTGTTCTGAACACATCTGACACGTCGTTGCGGTTTCCCATCCAAGCGAAATCTGTTATGCAAATTGTAGATCGTTTGTCAATTAGTTTCAATTCTGACTATCTACTATATATATATATATAGATAGATATGTGAGAAATAAAAAGTACTGGTCTAACCATTCACGGATCATTGTAGTTATAACTATAATGATCCATGAATGGTTAGACCAGTATTTTTTATTTCTCGCATATATATAGATAAATTGTACATGTTATTGTGTATACATAATAGCATGTTGCGCTAATACAATAATAAGTCGCATTCCCACATAGCACGGTAATATTTCTGAAAGGTTTCAATAATATTTATCCGAAATATTGAAAATATGGTTATCGATATTAAAAAAAAATATTTCTGTAATATTTTGTAAACATTTCAGCGAAGGTGAAAGATTGCATCACCGGTACAATTTGCATATACTCGCCCGCAAAAAAAAAAAAAAAAAAAAAAAAAAAAAAAAAAAAAAAAAAAAAAACATCCGTAGAAATATTTCGGTGAAAGATAGAATAAAAAATATTTCAAACTATTTTATCACGATGCTTCAGAAATAATTCTGATGTGTTGAAAGATTAAGTATTTTTTTTTTTTGAAATATTCAAGAAACCTTTCGTTGGAATATTTTGATGGAATACTTCAAAATATTTTGTGCGATGTGGGTTAATATAATGATAACTCAAGTTAACACAATGATAACTCGTGTTAGAAAAAAATCTTTTACATTCTCCGGTAACGTCCGATAATGAGCTACCGGGTTGAAAGAGTATAATATAGCTTCTGGACAGAGCTCGAGGTGAACGTATCCCGTGTGTTTTGAACACGCCTGACACGTCGTTTCGGCGTCCCATCCGAATGAACTTTGTTATGCAAATTATAGATCGTTTGTCAATTAAATTCAATTCGGGCTATCTAAAATCTATCTGTAGAATGTATGTGTGAGAAATTGAAAAATTATTGGGCTCTCTATTTATAGATTATTATAGCTATATATAACTCGCGTAAAAAATCTTTTACATTCCCCGGTAACGTTCGATAATGAGCTACCAGGTTGAAAGAATGTAAATAGCTTGTAGGCAAAGCGAGACGAACTTATCACTTCTGTTTTGGACACACCTGACACGTCGTCGAGGCTTTCCGTCAAGATGAACTTTGTTATGCAAATTATTGATCGTTTGTCCCTTTAAATTCAACTCGGAATATCTGCAATCCGTTTGTAGGATTCATGCCTGAGAAATTGAAAAATTGCTGGTCTAACTGTAGGTTATTAAAACTATAAATGATGTGTTTGATTTCGAATGTCGGTCGCGGTTTTTCATTCCTTGTCGCGTTCTCGCAACAAAAATAAAAAAAAAAAACAAAAACAAAAACGAATTAATAAATTTGATATATTACGATGTTATTGTGTTTACACATGCTACGGTGTAAAACAAAAATTGTAAATTCAATTTGCGGGGAAATTGAAATTTTCTTACATTATTTACATTAATTGAACATTAATGTACTTTTACTGTGAAAAAAACAGTAACGGAGATATTAAGATTACAAATCATTTGCCTGAAATTTACAAAAATTTCCATAAAAAAATACTAATTTTACCGCAAAATTTCAACGCACATGTATTTGAAATTTCAGAAGCAGTTTATGTAAAAAAGCTTCCAATACTGTTGAGTAATTTTCAAACAATTTTTTTTTTTTTTTGCAGTGTATATATTGCTTCATATTTGCATTGTTACCTAATCTGTAAAAATTGTAAATGTAAATCAACTCGGCCGTAAATAAATAAATACATAAATAAATAAATAACTCGCCTAAACAAAAAATCTTTCACATTCATCGATAACGTCCGATTAAATTCCCTGTGTTTTGGGCAAATCGTATCCGTCGTTGCGATTTTCCATCCAAATGAACTTCGTTATGCAAATTATATCTCGTGTGTCAATTAAATTCAATTCAGACTATCTGCAATCTGTTTAAATGATTTATACCCGAGTAATTGAAAAATTACTATTTATAGGCTATAGATTTTTTTTTTTTTTTTCTTTCAATTCGACAGATCAGCCAAGATAGTAATTGGAGTCCCCTCATACTCAGTCGACGGTAAGCCAAGATTATTCCCTCCATATTCGACATCACATCGAATTATCGATCGCAACTTCCACGATCAAGTGTCTCAGTTACCGGTCGCGAGAAACTCGTCGTTAAAAAAAAAAAAAAAAAAAAAAAAAAAACACGAAAAGTCAGATCGACCGTGTACATTGGCGCACGGTATCTAAATTTATCGCCAAAGCGAACGACCGCGGACGCACCGTGGCTCTCCTTCCCTACACGACCATGAAACGTCTTCACGAATCTCGGGAGACGCGCACCGCTTCATAACTTCTTGCATTCTTCGGTTCTCTCGTCCTCGTCCTGAGACTTCGAACAGTTTTTTGTTTTTTTTTTTTCGTTTCTTCCGTTTATTTTCAGGCTATACTTTGGATATTTACAATCGGTTTTTTTTTTTTTTTTTTTCACCAGGTCTTCGGAATAGAGCGCAGCAGCGCCCAAAGTCAATAGAAAGCTCGGTGAATGAGAGAGGGCAGCTCTCGCGATTAACATAACCCCGTGGAATGATTAACACGTGATGCTTGTCGGACCAACCGGGAGGAGGGTGGAAGCGAAGAGGATAAATATCTCGAGACGTTGCACATAACTGCTATATGCACGTGACACACCCAACCGAGACTTGAGAATACTCCGGGCAGAGCAGAAACGAGTCGTTGCGGTTAATATACATACAGACGCGAGAATATGACGCCCGGTGAGAGTGTGATGTAACGGATACGTGTATATCTACATATGTATACATATGTGCATATATGTACACATATATGTGTATATGCATACGTATATGTATATATGTATACATATATGCATATATGTACACGTATATGTGTATATGTATTCATGCATGTTTATATGTACACATATATGTGTATATGTATACATACATGTTTATATGTACACATATATGTGCACATGTATACGTATATGTATATATGTATACATATATGCATATATGTACACGTATATGTGTATATGGATACATGCATGTTTATATGTACACATGTATGTGTATATGTATACATATATGTTTATATGTACACATATATGTATGTATATGTATATATATGGTTTTGAATAAGAGAACATGTGTGCGCATGTGGGTAGGACGTGTGGAACGAGCCTGAACGAAGGAACTCGATTTAGTCCTGTGTCCTACGTTCCTCAAAGCCAGCAGAGCTTGCCTCTCGCTCGCGTCTCGCATTTCCAATAAAATATCATCGAGCGGGGAGGAAGGCCAAAAAAATTGGACTACATCGCAGACCGGCTTAGACGTCGCAATGCGGCGTGGAACCGGAGACCCGGGCGTCCGGTGTGTCCGAGGATTTTTGTTTTTGTTTTTGTTTTTTTTTTCTCGAGAATGAGACGAGAAAAATGATAGCAGGTTATTACTGTATGGCGATGTTACAGTGTTGTGTGGGCTGGTCGGTTGGATATCTTCATGGGGCTACTGTGGAATATAGACGTTCGTTGGGATAAAATTATTACCACCGGTAAGTATATTTATGCGGGGACCAATGCAGCGTAGCAAAATGATAAAATGTTTTTAAAAAATAGGAAATGTTAGCTGAAATGAAAAAAAAAATAAAAAATGTTAGAATTATATAAGAATATAAAAAATGATAAAAATGTAGAGATGTAACTATTAAAAAAATGTTAACAGTGTAACAGTGTTCAGCGATGTTAGTGTTATATATATATATATATACTAGTCAGTTAACTATCTTCATAGGGCTAGGTATTTCGTATGAAGATAGAATTAATTACTATCGGGACTAAGTATATTTATGTGTCAGGGACAATTCGGCATAGCGAAATGCTAAAATAAAAAAAAAAAAAAGTAAAAGATGTAAAAAAAACGTATTAAAATGTGAAAATTGAAAAATGTTAAGAATGTAAAAATGCTCAATAATAACAATGTACGGTGTTCAGTGCAGTGAACTAGGACAATGATAGAATCAGTGCAGTGGAATTTACCGCACGTTTTCTCGGT